>JARHVA010003861.1:0-720000 GCA_037957365.1 Torreya grandis
GTTAGTTTAAAATATCAAGTGTATAACATATCAAGTAACCTATTTAAGATATAAACATGAATAATAGGCATGTGTAAGTACATATTTATTCTCAAATAGGATAATGAAATGTGATGATTGAACCATATAACCTATGTGTATCAATATCAAAGAAACATATTCCCCTAATGTCTACATGACATGAGTAGATGGAAGTCCCAACATCCAAAATAGGAATAGATAATTTATTTGTATGTGATTGTATCATATTCCAATAGAATTTTGACAAACAGTTGTATGTAAGAGTAACTAAGTATGTTTTCCATCAACATGGAACTAACATATAGATGACAAGGAGTTGATAGAACATGTATGTAACAGAAGTATTTTTGGATTTTTGAATGTTTTTTTTTTTTTTTTGTATTTTTTAGAATATTTGAAGAGGAAAGATCATCTTATAATGCCATCTAATGAATGGTCATAGATATCTTACCACTCAAAATCTGGTGTAAAAATTTTATGGTACAACTATGAAGCATGTGTAGGCATAATATATGTCATGGTGGCATCTATGATACTTTATGTATGTATTTTTTAGCCAATTCTAGATACCATAGAGGGACTAAATGAAAAAAATAACTTTTACACTATGTTTCCCTATCTAAGTGTTTCTCTTAATTTCCTTTCATTTCTTAATTTGAAAGCAAGTAAGAAACTAGTAAAAGGGGTGTGTAAAAGAATACCTGGAAAAAGTGCATGTGTGATATAAATGATGATGGTAACTCCTCTTTGGCTTGGAAGGAATAACCTATAGATAATAAATACATTATAAAATGGGTTTTTAGATGGATGGTTGAGTGGACTACCTAACATGAGCTAGATATAATAAGTGTATGTTTGCTAAGAGGATGTCAATCCACTATTTATAATAAGTAAGTTGATATATATGAAAATAAAGAATACTTGAATTTAGTAACATGGAAGTAAATCCATGCAATAAGAATAAGGTAAATGTTTATTCAAATAAAATTACTAAATGTAGTAAAAATGGGTCAATATTCATGCCAAAATAGTTAGGGTTAGGTTTAAAAAATCAAACAAGTCTCTATAAACAAGCAGGAATATAGAAAGTGATTTGGTTGGGATTAAGGGGCTGAAAATAACATATTATTATTATTTTCTACAATGAGCATAGATGGTTGGGTATACTAACAGTGGTTGGGCTAACCTTCAATGATTGGGTGACCATCAACGGTGGAGGTGACTATTGGTGGTTGGGCTAACTATCGACAGTTACCTATGTAATTTCTGAAATGTTCAGAAAGAGATTTATAAAGTGCATAGATGGTTAGGTGAGGGTTAGAATAGGAGTTTAGTTAAAAACATAAGGTTATAATATGATTTTGATCAAGTTAGGGAATTTGGAAATGAAATGAAATAGAAAAACAAGTATCAAGTTACTTGTCACTTGCTAGATAATGGAAGTAATCTATCCAAAGTGATAATAATTTAGCCTTTGAAAGTGATTTAGATAAAGGTTTAATTCTTTGTTACTACTATTTTCTTATTATAGGGATGTTAGATATTTGTACAAGAAGATTTGATAGCCTAGACATAAATTTGTGGATTTTTGGATCATTTTTTATTCCTAATTCTCTCCTTTTATAAGATGAAGTTACTAATTATGTAAGAGGAAGTTACTAATTATGTAATAATAATTTGTTAATCAGAATGGAAGATAAAGTTGCATATTATGATTCTTTAAATCTTGTTATCATCACAAAATGGAAGTCATTAAATTTTTCCATGTTTATCTCATACACAACTAGAAATGGCTTTAATATAGGTTGATGACCTGACTGTTGACGGTCAAGATAACCATCTATGGTTAGGCTAACCATCAGTAGTCAAGGAGATAAAGGAAAATGGGTGAAATTAAGCTAAAAAGAGGTGGATTAATAGGTTCAATTAAAGGTGTTAGGTTAGGAGTTTAATAGGTTTAAGTTAGCTAATGAGTTTAATTAACTAGGTGATCAACTAGACTTGAGGTCAGATGAGGCTCAAGGAGCTTCAACATCTAAAAATATCATGTGTAGTTTCTGAGCATCTACATTTTACCCATTTTTATTATGTAGCTTTTATTTAACAAGCTATAAAACAAAAATAGATGGTATTATTGGTCGAGGTTTAATTACCTCGAGTATGGGAGGAGGTGTTCCCCCTCAAACTAAGAATTGATGAGGTGAAAAAAAATTAGGTTGGGGTTTGATAAATGGTAGATGGTGAGTCATGAGGTAGGTGACACAAAAGGATTGGCCATTTGAAATATAAACATGAGCACAAAATGTGACTAAGTGTGATAGTCAAAATCATACAAAGACTAAAGTTTCCAATGTTGGTAACATAAGGTTAGTTCTAAAGAAACATATGATAGGGGTAAATGGTCCATAGTATTGGTCATAGTTGATTGGATCATTGATATTAACTCCACTAGACAAGGTTGGTGTTGGTCATGGGTATTTGATGTAGGAAGTTCTCCCTTGAATAATACAAATTGTCTAGTCACACATGAGGTGGTGTGAATTGAAAATTTTAACATGGAAAGGTTGGCCAGTGTAGTCAAAATGACTAATGCAAGGTCATCAAAAAATATGTGAATAGTTTGGGTCAAAATGACCAATTTCAAGGTATTCATGGTCAAATGGGTGGATGGGTATGGTTGTATTATCTTCAAAAAGGTTATATTCTAGGTATACTGGGTTAGTTCTAAAAGTGAGCACCTAGGTTGGGTGAGGAGAAGCTAGAAATATTTTGGGATCCTAACCATTGATATTTAGGGGGTTTTCTTAAGTTCAACCATCAATGGCCATCTTGACCATCAACGGTCATGAAAAAACCCTAAAAAGCTAAGACACAAAAATGAAAATTGTAAAATAATTTTTACCCTTTAACAATTATAACCTTGCTGATTGGTGATCCTAAATTTGTGTGTTTTGCCATTTTGGCATTGAGCTTGCCAAGGTGAAAAATCATGGTTTATTGATTATCTATTGATTAGATGAAGAGTGGATGAGGGTGCTATCAATTGGTAGGATGAGGTCTCTAACCATATCAACGATCATGAAACAAGGTATGTGTCATTTTAAAATTGATAGATAGTGGAGGGAATTTTTTTAGAAGTCGTATTGAGTATATTTAATCAAATTTAATAGTGATCTTGAATTGGTTTGGGTAGGTTTGTCAGGGTTTTTACCATAAGTTTGTTTTTGGTTGAAATTGGTCAATTAAGCAAGTGAAATTGAGAGTGGAAGGGTGTATTAAGTTAGAAATGGGTTGTGGGATAGAGTTAGGTAGATTAATTAGAAGAATTTAGGTGATTGTTGGGGTTGTAGGTGGGAATTGGTAGAGGGTTTCACCATTGATGGTCATATATAATGACCATCAATGGTCAATCAAAGGGGTAAAAGGTTCTAAAGGGACCATCAAAAGTTTAATGAACCATTGACAATTAACAGGTTGGGGAAGTAGGTAGGGAAAAAATTAAAATTGTTCAAGGTCTGGAAAGTGTGGAAAGGTGTGAAATGGGTAAAATTTTTGAAAGGTTTGTAAAAAAATTTAAAGTAAGTTGAAGGTTAGGTGGGGTGTAAAGTATGTGTAAAGTTGTGTGTAAATGTGTAAAAGGTGGTTTAGGGTTTCAAGGTGATTTAGAGGTGTTGAAACGTTTTTATTTTAAGTGGTGGAAAGGTGAAAGTTTGTAATAATGTTTGTGTGTGGTGAAGTTTGAAATAATGTATAGAAAGTTTTTTAAAAGTTGGTGAATTTGAAAAGTGGTGTGAAGGTGGTTATAGAAGTGGATTTACAAGTTTTGTTAAGGCATTGAACAGTTGTGTTAAGTGGTATAAAAATTTAAAGGTGAGGTTTATAGTATGAGAGATTTAAAAGGGTTTTGGGGGTATATTGAGGTAGAAGACATGTTAGGTGTGGAAAAATAATGTGTTAGGGTGGAGGTGTAATAGTTATAGCAAAAGTTACATAGAATAGGGCAATGGTTTGTGAGAGAAGGAGTTGGGTGGGAACATAATGGTAACATTAACATAGATAAGGGTAGAGGTTGGGTTGATTGTTAGAAGTAAGATGGTAGATGTGATGGGTAGATTAGAATAGGTTGAAAAAGATAGTTGTAGATTGGTAGTTAGTTTGATGTAGAAAACTATGTATGTATGTTAATTGTGTTTCTTTGTAGGCCCATGACTAGATTCAGATGAGGGATTGAGTCCCTAAAATATTCATCAAGGTCGGTCCATGATGGGATGATGGATGATGAGTGGAGACACATGAAGTAGGTTAACTTAGGGGCCATGAGACATTGTCAATACCTATTGTGGGATGAGATAATGACTATATCATTCATCAATAGATGGGATCTAGCCACAAACACATTTTTTCTATCGATGGGAGAGGTGACTATCCTCCTAGAGGATATTTAGTGGATTACATGGCTACCCATTTGGGAAAGCCAATTTATCACATTGAGAGTGAGGAGTAGGACTACCACATAGATCTGATATATGGAGTAGATCAGGTCTAAGCCAAGTATCATATAAGTGGTATTTTATATAGGCCACTATACCAAAGGGCCCTAGGGGATAGATGCTTGTTGAAAATGATGATGTTGGTTGTGTCCTACTTTACACTACTTTATTTGAGTAGTTGTCAATTTCCATACCTATTACTAGGGGTGCTAATGAAGATGCTTCTAGAGAGGACTATGTTTGGGTGTACCTTAGTGTTATTAGTGTAGATATATAGGGAGCTCTAGGCCTTCAGAGCATGTAGGTGATATAGGATTAGCATTGCATTCATTCTGCATTTCTAGTTGTATGAGCATATTCAAGTGGTGAGACCATTGGGGCTACCATGGGATGGATTTGTGTTGACAGACTACAAAGTGGGTTTCCTAAGGTAGAGAGGAGATTATGTATTAATAGGGATAGGAAGTGGTGTCAGGGACATAGAATGGTTCAAGGATGATTTGGAGGGTTTGGTGGTGGGTGACATAGTGTGGAAGCCATATATGAGTTGGCCGAGGTGGGCAAGGTATAGTTGCCACACACTATCATTGCAAATTTGGCATTGGACAAATGGGGGAAAAGATGGTGAGACTGAGTTTATCCCATTTGACCAAGTTTGGAGGAAGTTTAGCCTTATACAAGGGATTCCACTATATTTTCCATGATATAAGAGGGAAGATGCCAAGTTATTGCTCTTAGAACTACATCTATAGGATGTTATTTTAGATAACAAGGAGATGCCTGTGAGAGATGTGATAGATGATATAGCTATTATGGATAATTATGTAATGTGGTACTAGGCTTGATACATTATGGCCAATTTTCTATGGGGTGATAAGGGGTAATGGCCCATGGATGAGGATCTTACTGGGGCATTAGCATAGGATGGATAGGTGATAGTGGTATTGAAAGCAACATAGGCCTAGATTATTGGATTACAAGGATAGGTTACCACTTTACAAGGTCAGATCATCACCCTATAGCATTAGGTGGCCACCCTAATTGGAGAGTGAGATTAGGCAAGGATCTCTCTTGGGTTAGTGACATAAGAGAGATATTCACTGAGATAGAGGGTAGGAGTGGCCATAGTAGTAAGAGGATGACCACTTGATATAGTTTTGAGGACACTATACGTATCCACCATTGATAAGTTGAGATATTATAAGGTGATAGTATTGGCACATTTTCCATTAGAGATGAGGTATGGAGAGTACAGGTTCAACTTGGTATGTGGTCCAACTATAACTACTCTACAATAGTGAGCCTTGATAGTAGGGTAGGTAGGGATATCAGCAAGACCAACATTAAATGGTAGTACAAGTATAGGTACAAGTGTAGGTGAAGGTGTAAGCACATATGGGGCCATTGGTAATGGTTGTTTGTGGTCTTGATAAAGGATATTATATGATGTATATGTTTTTGATCTTGATACCGAACTATGTGTTGATGATGCGAGATGTATATGAGAGAGATTGATACATTATTCCATGTATTTATTGTATTATAATGTATAGTTCACTGGCATATATGACATGGATTATTACGTAAATGATGATTATGTTGTATGATGTTCATGATTATATAGTTGTTGATTATGTTTATGATATAGGTGTTGATTGTGTTTAGTCATGATTATTGATGATGTTTATAGATGTTGTAAGTATGGTGTATTTATGGATACGATGGATGATTTAATTATGTTATATGATGATTGAAACATGATTGTTATGAAATATTTGATATTATGATGAATATATGTGTTTAGTGTAGGTAATGATTGGTTTATACATAGTTGATGATGTGTGTGTTTATAGATCTGATTGTGGACATGTGATTAATGTGTTGATTTTTTTTAGATGATGTTTTTCATTCACAAATAGAATTTCATATAATGATGTGGTTCATAGGCTATGCGAGAGATGAGTTAGTAATGTTTATTGATGATGTTTAGGAGCTGATGTGTTTTATGTTGTTTCTGCTATGATAACTGATTATTATTCTGATGATAATGATGTTACGATGTGATTATGACTATTTTATGGTTTTGATGTTTTGTATATGAATAGGATATGGTTTATGGACATGGTTAATAATGTTATGATGTATATGGATTATGTAAATGATGATGATGTTTTGAATGTTTGGATATGACAAGTGGACATAATGAAATCACATAAAGTAGGTGTAGATAACATAATAAATGTATAAAAGATATAAAATCATGAAACATATATCCACCTAAAATAATGAATAGAGGATTAAAAAAGGAAGGATGTGTTCAATGACAACGGCCTAACAAGACCAAATTTGGATGCATATTAATGAAAATAAGCCTTTTAAATGATTTTCATGAGCATGCTTTGATTGAAAAAGAAGGTATCTTGACACTTTGTGTCAAGTAAGCTCATAGTCCTATGATTTTAGAGAGGGTATGAAGGGAAATTTGGTGATAGGTTGAATGGGGAAATGGGTGATATGGTAACCTGATATGGGTTAGCTTTCCCCTTATTTAAGTGACCAAAGAACCATAATAGAAAATTTCATGCCTTTATACAATGTGTAGATTGATCAATGTGGGAAATCTACTAATGCCATATATAAGATTCGATTGTGGCTTACTTGCTTTGACTTTGACATAGGGTTCTTTGTTGCTTTTGTTATTTTGATAAAATTGGTGAAGCTGATCAAGATGGGAAGCTTCAAATAATTTTTGTGAAAAAATTTGACTTAGCCATCCTTCAAGGAGTGGTCTAAATTTGTATTTTTTACAGTTGTCCTTCAAGGGAGCAATCTATCCTTAATAAATTTTATTTTAGAGTAGTTTTCCTTCAAGGGAGTAGTCTGTTATGTTAGAGACATAGACCCAAGTGATACTTTGGTATCCCAATTTGATTTTGATTGCTAGGTCTAGACATAGAGAAGTCTATTTAGGCTTAAAGGTTTAGTTTTATGGAGACGAGACTTTTAGCACAAAAGGTTAATGATAAATGAAGGAAAGTGGTTTGAGAGACAACAAATCATGGGATTCCCTCTATTTAGAGACAAAAAGTATCCATGAGAACCATGCCATGTGTAGCTCCATAGTATCTATTCTTAGGATTAGGTTATAATTATGATGGATAATCACATGGTCTTATGTTGTAATCAATTATCCCCAAGAGTAATATGGATAGGTAGGTGAAGGTAAGTGAAAATATAATAAACCAAGGGATGAGCTTAAGTTAGACACAAAGGTAAAGCTGGTCCTACTTTAATAATAGAAAGGATTTACATGTAAAGCATTGAGAGGCTCAGGTTTTGGTTTGCCTTTGAGAGAAGAAAAATGATAAGATCTTGATCCATACTTATGGGTTATGATGTAGGGTCCAAGCTAATTGAAAACAAACTTGTCTCTTATGCTTTTATCCATATTAGTTACATGTTAGTTTTCCTTAAGTATGAGGTCTCTGATATTAAATTTTTCTCTATTTCAGGTTTTTTTGTAAGCTCTCTTGATTCATTCTTGATATAAATGAATATGATTAAGTGTTTCAAGGTGATTTTTATTAAGTAGATCAAGATGTACGAGATGTTCTTGATGATAATCACTCTAAAAAAGGATGTGCAAAGATATGTAAAGAGAAGGAATCTAGACTTCAAGAGGCAAGACTGCCTATGCCCCAAAGATGAGAGAGAAAGGTGTAGCACCCATAGAGGTCTAAATGTTAGTTTGATAATCCTATGAAGAGTAAAGGATGTGCAAGTGCCAATTCTGACCTGAAGCACTGATAATTTTAGTTGGAATTTAGGTGAGGGTTTTATTAGAAGCTTTTACCTATCCTTTTACTTGTGGATGATAGGGAAATTAAAATCTTAACTTGATTCCAAAAGCATCATAAAGACCTTAGACTTTCTTTTTTTTAAAGGATTTACCATTATCATTCATTATCTTATGGAGAACCCCGAAGTGATAGATGATATGGTGATTGATGAAGTTGATAATCATTTCAACCTTGGTTAAAATAAGAGGGATGGCTTCCACCCACTTGGTGAAATATTTGGTAGTGGTAATGATGGATTGGTGTCATTGTGAATAATGAGGGTTGATTTCCTCAACAAGGTTGAGACCCCATTATGAGAAGGGTTAATAATCTTTGGATATTCGAAGGCCATGGGTAGGTGTGTGATGTAAATTAGTGTGTTTTTGACATTTGACACATTTATTTACATATCACAACAATCCTAATTTATATTGGGCCAATAATATCCAAGGAAAAGGATACGTTTAATGATAGCTAAGCCACTACAGTGTTCCCCACATATTTTATCATGTGTTTCCTTGATAACTTGGGAAACTTCATGACTGTGAAGGCAATAGAGAAGGAGGCTATCTAAGCACATTTATAAAGGATTACCCATAGTATGGTGTAATGAGAGGTACTCTAAATAAAGGATCTTCAAGTATTCCTCAAAAGGTTAGGAGGAACAATGCTGAGGTTAAGGTAGTTAAAAGTTTGGTCTCACCAAATGTCTAAAGGAGATGTTTCTACACTAAAAATGGTAGGAAATTTAGAAATATATATGAGGGTGTGATAAATTATGGATGGTGAAAAATATTTTAGATTTGGCAGGTTGAGATGGGATTTGGGAATCAAGGGAAGCCATAGTATTTGTGAATTTGTTGGTAGATCAAGGAATTGACTAGATAAGGTAACGATCGAATGATGTTAAGACTATGTCTATGAGTTGTTTATACTTCAATAGCACATAATTTTTACATTTATAAGATCCATTGACCTAGTTGATCACAAGTTGAGAATCACCAAAGACACTAATTATTTTTAACTTCCAAGGTTAGAGCCATTTGGAGAACTATGACCAGGGTTTTGTATTCAGCCACATTATTGGTGCATTCAAAGTCTAGTTTAAAGGAAAGGGGAAGAGGCTCACCATTAAGGGGAATGATAATAACTCTATCACTTCCATGACATTAAAATTTGGATCTGTTAAAAAATAAGGTCATTTAGTAGATGGGATCCCCTTGAGAAAGAGTTGTGATGGACTCATCTGGAAATGCCAGTGGAAGTGTTTGATTACCAAGTAGGAGCTTCAACCAATCGATCAGTGATGGTTTTCCCTTTAATGGAATTTTATTAAAGGAACTCAAGATAAAACTTAGCTAGGAACATGAGCCATTTATCCATATGATGGTTTTGGTATGGTTTATAGTTCATGTACTTGAGTGGGTCAGTGTTAGTGATGACATAGGTTTTGTGATTAAGAAGGTAGTGATAGAGTTTGGAGGCCACAAAGACCAAGGCGAGTAAATTTTCTTAGGATGAGTATACTAAGTCTCATATTATATAAGTGTGAAAATAATTTATTAGATGGCTTGCTCTTTATTTTATTCATTACGATGAGCAAGTATTTCCCTTAGGGAATGGTTCATGGTGGATAGATAAAGGTGAAAGTGTTGGTCCTCTTTAGGAGGAATAATAATGGGTGGAGAAAGAAGGTACTCCTTGATTGAATCAAAGGATTATTGATAATCCTTGTTCCACTTAAAATAGGTATCTTTATTGATTATATAGTGAAAGGGTTGACATCTATCTGATAACTGGGAAATGAAGTGAAGAATGTATTGGATCTTCCCCTGAAAGCTATGAAATTGCTTAAGATTATTAAGAGGAGGAATCTCTAAGATTTCTCTAAATTTGGTAGGGTATATTTCGATTCCTCAAAGAGAGATGATAAATCCAAGAAGCTTCCCTGATAAGACCCCAAAAATTCATTTCTTAGGGTTGAGCCTTATATGATAATGGATTAGTCAGTTGAAGATGATTGCTAGAATGGCTATGTTATCCTTGAGGTGTTTGGATTTCCTAAGGAGATCATCCACATATTCCTCTACAATTTTATGGATGAGATCATGAAAAATTTAGATAATGGAATTTTGATAGGTTTCTCCAGTGTTCTTTAAATCAAAAGGAATGACTTTTTAGCAAAAGGTCCCCCATGGGGTGATAAAAGAATTTTTATGTTGATCTTTAGGGGAAATCAAGATCTGATTATATCTCAAGAAACAATCCATGAGAGATAACATCTCATGGCTAACTATAAGATCAATAAGTTAGTTGATGTTCAGTAAGGGAAAGTCATCCTTTGGGAAAGTGAGGTTGAGGTCATGAAATTTGATACAAAGAGGGAGTCCCCCTATGTGCTTGGTGATGGGAATGATGTTAGAAACCCATTGTGGATAGTTGATTGGCTAAATAAAGTCAATGGATAAGAGATGTTGAAGTTCTTCTTTGACAGAAAGGGATATGTGAAGATGCATCTTATGAAGCTTTTATCACACTGGCTTAAGCTTAATATGGGTAATAATGTTATGGAGGGTAATATAATGGTTAATTCTAGGCATATCCTGATAGGACCAAACAAACACTATGTTACGATCATGAAGGAAAGAAGGGTAATCTTATTTCTCCATGGAATTTAAAGATTGTATGATTTTGATGATATGGGGGTTATCTTGAGTACCCAAGTTGAAATTTATAGTGGATTTATTTATCATGGTTTGGTTCTCAAGAGGAAGGGATTTATGAATATAAGAATCCCCCATACCAAGTTAGGTGAGAATGGAATCATCATCCTGATGTTAGATGGTGTTGATGATAGGGGAATCTCTCTCTATCATTTCAAGATAGATGAGAAGGGTTTTAGTTCATTTATCCTTTTGGTAGGTCCAAACTAACATTATTGATAAAAAAAATTTAGATGGGATGATATCAAAGTCTTCAATCTTTAAGGGAGATGAGGTTGGTGATGATGGAATATCCTCTTTGATGGTGGTGGTGGGTTTTGGTGAGGTAGTTTCTTCGGGTGGTATGAACCCAAGGATGAATAACTCATGAGGGTTTTGAGTTTTTATCATGGGTAACTCATGAGGTACCTATCCATAAATGCTCATGCCAAACCCCTTTCAAGTGCACCTATAAAGGTAAGCTTTGGTAAAGGTTGATTTGTTAAGATAACAGAAATTAGAGGTGAATGGTTGGGTAGACAAAGTAGTGAAAGGAGTGCGTAGTAGCTAATCCAGTCCCCCATAGATAAAATTTGTTTGGTTATTAGGGATCCCAAAAGGGATGATGGTTACCATGTTGGGATCATAAGAAGGGTCATATTTAAGGTTCCCGTACTCTTGTAGAATAGGGAAAACATCTAAGGATAAAAGATGATATTCCCCAAGTGAGAAACATTGGAACGTGTGTTCCAAGGGGTACTTTATTGGAATTTTGGAAGAAGGTATAGATGAACTAGTTGAAGCTTCATCACTGTTGTGGGTGGGAGTGATATGGGTTTTGGCTAGCAATGAGATAGTGTTGTTAGTAGTTGATGGTATGATGGATGAGGGAAGAATAAGAACATCGTTAGGCTGATATGCCATATTACAAAAGGTAAAAGGACTATGGTAAATTTTGATGGTAACATCTTGACCTTTGTTTTCAAATTTAACACATCAATGTAAGGTAAAAGGGACACAACTCATTGTATAGATCCAAGGGCATCCAAGTAACACATTGTATTTGAACTTTCCGTCTATAATGTAAAATAGTTTGGTAATGGTGTGCAGTCCCAAGTAGATATGGAGGATAACTATCCCCAAGGTAGTGGCCATGGTATCATTAAAGGAGTGAAGGACTATTGTTCTTTTTGACATGATGTTCTTGGGGAGCTGATTTTGGTCATAAGCATGAGAGGAGATAATGTTGATGATATCTTTTCCATTAATCATCACCCTTTTGATGTGGGTTTGATTGATGTATGAAGTGGTGAAGAGGGGAGGATCAGTATCCTTATAATTAATATGAGGTATTTCAAAATCCTCAAAGGTGATGAAGGTAAAAAGTTATATGGCTCCAACAAAGGGTGCAAGAGGTTAAGGGTCATCTAGTTGAACCTATATAGATTGTAGAGCCTCTATCAATGCCTAGTGATGGTGAGGTGATGTGTTTATTAATTCATAAAGGTTCATTTTCATTAGTGTCTGGTGAAGTTGTTTCAACATGTTATGCTACATGGAGTTATAAGGGTTGGAGGGAGAGGCTCCCAAAATGGATACTTTGGGTTTTGGTAGTGAATAGGTGAAGGTGTAGGTGTTTGGTTAGAAGGTTGAGGGGTTGAAGGGTATGTCCAAATAATGGATACTTTGGATTTTCCCTTGTCTTTTTATTTGTCTTGTGATAGTGTAACCATATGAATAGTGTGGATGGGGGCATTGGCTAGGTTTGACAGTTGTTTCAGTTCTTCCTCCTCACTCTTGGGTGAGAGCAAGGGAGTAGGTAAATGTTGGATAGGTTGAGTTGATGGTTGGATTGGTGATAGGAGTAGGAGAATCTCATCTAATAACATATCATCCTCATCATATAGGCTATGAACAAGTGCTTTTAGATCTTTGAAGTTCTCTGTGTCATGTCATGGTGCCCTATGGTATACAAAGATTAAGTTGTCATTAAACCAAGAGGGTTTGGTATTGGAAGGGTAGAATGGTTTGATAGGTGGTAATCTAATGGAAGAATTTTGTAACAACCTTTGTAGGATGATTGAATAAAATTCATTCAAAAGTGTTGGAGATGATGGGTTTATAGTTTTAGGGATGGGAGCCTTCTTAGAAGTAGTTTTCACCTTAGAAGTTATAGGTGGTGAAATGGTTTTAGTTGGTGATTGGGATTTCTTAGTTATGGTTGGATTAAGGTAAAATTGGGTTGGATATAGGTGGTAAAGTAAAGGTGAATATATTAGTTAAGAATGATGGGGAACTAGAAGGTTTGATGGGTGTAGGTGTAGGTAGAGAAAAGGGAGATTGTTTACTAGAGGAAGAATATGTAGTTGGGATGGTAGAAGGATGGGGTCCTAAGATATAAGTTAAGTGAGAAAAAGGTGATATGGGTCTAGTTCAAGGTAGAGGTTTGGGTAACTTTGCCTTCTGAATTGGTTTCGTTAGGGGTTTCTTTGGTGGACTAGATGGAGTTAAGTCTAACTTCAAAGAGGGGTGAGTTCATCTAGGTGTGGGAAAGATTTATAGGTTATTGATAGGTTTGGTAAGAGAATCATAAGGTGATTTATCAATATTAAATAGATGTGGTTTAGATGGTTTACTTATGGTTTTGGAAGAAGAGGTATTTGATGGAGTGGTAATAATGGGTTTAAGGGTGGACTCAAGTGAGGTTGATGACTTAGATTTTTTTTAAGGAGCCCAAGATGATGCCAAAAGGTGGCTCAATCAAAGTTGGGTTGAAAAGTGAACTCTAGACTTTGGACAAGTCTAGAAAAGGGCTTGTAGATGGGCTTGGTTTCTTGGTCATTGGTTTCAAAGATTAGTCCCCTAGGTGGAGAAGAGGGAATGGTTCCTCATCCTTGTTCTTGATGGGAGGTTCCAAAATTTGTGGTTGGATGGATGAGGTAACCTTCTCTTGTGGGATGGTTTCCAAAGAGGGAATGGATGGTTCTATGATTAGGGAGGTAGGTGTAGTGTCCTCAAGTGAAGGAATGGATATATTTGATTCATTTATTTGGGTGTCCAAAGGAATTGAGGGCAATTCTACCAATTCAATGGGTGGAGTGGAATAAGAAAATTTGGTTAAAGAAAAGGTTGTCTCTTTATGTGTTTCCATTAAAGGAGAGGTAGATAAAGCTAAATTTTCATCAAGTGAAGAGAGAGAGAGGTGGTTCATTCCTTCATTTGGGTTCTCAAAGGAATAGAAGGTCAGTCCACCACGTCTATGAGTGAATTAGTGGAAGAAGTAGTTATGGTAATGGTCTCCTCAACAATGGGATAATTAATAATATTATTAATGGTATGTGTCTCATGAGAGTGAGATGATTATGGTTTGTTGTCATGGTGATGAGTAAAAGGAGCATGATTAGGAAAAGGTTTGTGGAATATGTCAAAGGAATAATTAAGAGGTGCATTGTGATTATCAAATTCAATTTCTCCATTGTTAATTAAGATTTAGACAATACTTTTGAAGGCATTATATCTACTAACATCATGTCTTATAGCTCGGTGAAAGGCATGATGGTCATTCTCATTATACTAATTAGGCATGGGGTGAGAAGCATTGAATTATTAGGGTGGTTTGATAGGTGGAAGTTTGATGAGGTTAGATTTGAGAAATTTATCCAAAACTAAAGCATAAGACTCCCTTGTGGTGTATATTGTTTTGGAAGAGCTCAGTTTTGGTTTTGGTTTTATTAGTAGGAAGGGTTGAAAGAATTGGTTTGATGGGGTTGGTTGAGAGTTGGTGGTGGAGAAATTTTTGTGACCATTGAGTTTTTGGATCTTTTGTCTTGGTATTGGGATAGTTGGATGGGTTAATGGTTTTGGTGTAGGGAGATTCATTAGAATTAAATCTAGAATTCTTGTTCCATAGTTTCAATTTCCATTCATCAATGGTTCATTTTTCAAGTTTACATGCCATGGTGAATTCCTCACCAAAAGTTCTAAAAATTTTAACTTGAAGGGTAGGGGAAATATGTTTGTCACAACCCTAAGAGAAGAGCTCAATCAACTTAGATTGGGGTAAGGAGAAAGAAAGCTAGTTGATGAGACCTCTCCATTTGACTATGAAATCAGCAATTGATTTGTCATCAATTTTCTTAATAGAATTGAGGTCGGTAATAGAAACTTTTTTAGATATATCTACGAAGAAGTACTCTAAAAAAATTTGGGCCAATTGGGAGAATGAAAATATGGAGTGTTTGGTGAGAGCACTATATCAATTAAAAATACATGGGGAAGGTACAAAGGAAGAGAGCATTGTCATATGTAATCAAATAAAAAAAATGATGAAATGCTCTCAAATGTTGTTTTGGGTCCTCCTTACCTTGGAAATTGGAAAAATTAGGTAATTCCCATTGAGGAGGATAAGCATAGATAGGAATGGATGGATGGATAGGTTCATTACAGATTTGATCATAGGTAATTCCCATTGAGGAGGGTAAGCATGGATAGGAATGGATGGATGGATAGGTTCATTATAGATTTGATCATAGGATAAAAGGTTATGAGACCCAAAAATAGATGACTCCAGGTTGGTCATTTTATCCATTAACATTTTGACCAAATCTGTTTGAGGTTGGGAAGCTGCATAATTAGGTGGTAAGCTTTGTTAAGCTTGGGTAGTATTAATGTATGGATAAGCGATAGGGGGTGTTGAAGAGGTCATATATTGGTAAGAGGTCATAAGACATTGGGATGGTGCCACATAAGGGTTGATTGGCACAAATGGTTGGGTGGAAGGTGTTATATATCCTTGTCAGTTAGAAACATACAGGTAAGATGTCATGGGTACTTATTAGGGGGCTGATGTGGGTTGGTTAGAGGTATGTTTAGGTTAGTGGATAGTGGTATGGATGTAAATTGGGTTGGATGTATGAAAGTTCTAGTTGGTTATTGGTGGGTGGTAACTCTAGTGCTAATAGGTGGAAGTGTTTGAGATATGGAAAGTACCAAACTCTAAAGTGGGGTAGAAATTGGTGGGTTGGTTGAACTAATGGGAATGGTATAAATAGGGGTATAATATACCCCCATGGTAGAAAGAGTAAATGCAACAAGAGGTAAGGTTAATCCAATGTTAGAGATATTAGTTAGGGTAGTAGGTGTGTGGTTATTGATTGGGATGTTGGATGGAGTTTAGGGAGTGGTATTAGGTAGGATATTAGAATCAGAAGAGGCTTAGGTGAGCATGGGTTGTGTTGAGGTGACACCCACTAGAATATGGGGAGGCATACCATAATGAAGATTCATAGAAGGAACCAAAGCAAGAGAGGTACAGTTAGATAAGGTGTTAAGGTAAGTTGAAGAGTCATGGGGTTATTGTCAAGGAAGGCAACAAAATCCACATCACCCTCAAAAACAAGCTAAAACTTGGTAGGAGGGGAAACCTCAATATCAAAAGTGTACTCCATGAAGGAAGAAGAAGGTGGTTGTTGATAGGTTTGATTACTCAATTTTTATCTAGCAAAGACCATGAGAGGAAATAGGAAGTAAAATGACAAAACTCACACCTCAAACAAAGATCAAGAAAAATAAAATAACTCAAGGTAATTCAAACATACACTAAAAGTGCATTTAAACTTAGGGTCCTTTTTAGATCACTTTTGGATTATGCCTTAGAAAGTTTGAAAAATAAATTTAACTTGTAGATCAGGTACTAAAGAGGAAATATAAGGTTGGTTTCAAGTTACATTTGGGTGCTCAAGAGAGAAATATGTATTGAAATTTAGTGCATGGCTTAGTATTGGGGCCTACCCCCTCACTTCACAAAACACAATGATAAGGGTGTCAGGTGCTTAGCTAAAATATACTGAATTTCAAAGTTTATACTTAACCAGAGAGTTTAGTTGGTTCTCTCCTTGGTAATTACCTCCAAGTAGGATTGCCAATAAAGGGTAAGGTTTACCGCTAGGTGATGAAATCCTAGTCAGGCCTTGTCTCAAGTATGTTTTGATGTGTTAATTGATTATGTGGTTTGGATAAGTGTGTGATAAAATGAGTGAAAACTATGATTAATTACTTTGCCTTTAAGTTACTAAAAAAACTAAAACAAGCAAGCAATCAATATATGCAAAAGGTTTATTTTAAGCACACAAGAATTTTTAGATTTCATTTAATGAGTTTAAAATAAATGAATAAAAAAGGATGATAGGTCCCATCACTCATTCTAAAAAAAAATTCTCAATTTATACTCATTTCTTAATTTTGAAGCAAGTAAGAAACTAATAAAAGGGGTGTGTAAAAGAATAAATAGTAAAAGTATGTGTGTGATCTAGATTATGATGGGAACTCTTCTTTGGCTTGGATAGAATAACCTATAGATAAGAAAGAAACTATAAAATGGGGTGTTAAATGGATGTTTGAGTGAATTTCCTAGCATGAGATAGATCTAAGAAGCATATGTTTGCTAAGAGGCTATCAATCCACTAGTTATAATAATTAAGTTGATATAGATGAAAATAAAGAATACTTGCATTCAATAACATGGAAGTAAATACATGTAATAAGAATAAAGTAAATGCTTTTTCAAATAAAATGACTAAATGTAGTAAAATCAAGTCAATATTCATGCCAAAATAGTTAGGGTTAGGTTCAAAAAATCAAAGAAGTCTCTTTGAATAGGCAAGAACATAGAAAATAAAATTTGGTTGTGGTAAAGGGGCTAAAAATAAATTGTTATTTTCTACCACAATGGCCACCTATGGTTGGGTGAAACCATTGGTAGTTGGGATAATCGTTAGTGGTTGGGTGAACATCGAAAGTTGAGGTGACCATCAATGGTTGGGCTAACCATCAACAATTGCCTATGTAATTTTAAAAATGTTCAAAAGGGAATTTGAAAAGTGGGTAGATGGCTAGGTGAGGTTTGTAATAGTAGTTTAGTCATTAATATAAGGTTATAAGATGAGTTTGATCAGGTCAAGGGATTTGGAAATGAAATAAAATGCAAAAATAAGTACCAAGTTACTTACAACTTGCTAGATAGTAGAAAAAATTTGGCTAGAGTGATGGTACTTTGTCCTTAGAAAGTGATTTGGATAGAGGTTTGAGTCTTCATTGTTATTTATTTCTTTCTTGAGGGATGTTGGATACCTTTGCAATAAGATTTGATAGCTTAGACACAGATTTATAGACTTTTGGATCCTTTTTGCTTCCCACTTCTCTCCTTTTATAGGATGAAGTTACTAATTGTGTAGGAGGAAATTGTTAATTATGTAGGAGGAACTTACTAATCAAGATGGAAGATAAATTTTCCTATTATAATCTTTTAAATCTTGTTATCATTTCAAAAATGAAGTTGTTAAGTTATGCTATGCTTATCTCGTACACAGTTGGAAATGGGTTTAAAGCAGGTTGATGACCTGACCATCGATGATCAGGCTAACCATTGATGGTTAGGATGACTTTCAGTGGTCAAAGAGCTTGATAAAAATGGGGGAAAGTAAATTAAAATGTGTTGGATTAATAGGTTTAGTTAAAGGTGTTAGGTTAAGGTTTTAATAGGTTTAAGTTAGCAAATGAGTTTAGTTAACTAGGTGATTAACTAGACTCAAGGTTGGATGAGGGTCAACACACTTCAACATATAAAACTATCATGTGTATTTTTCAAGTGTCTACACTAAGAGGTCTAAATTAATGTCTTATACAATTTTATTATTTTTTAAGGTATTTTTGAGGACATTAAGGTAAAGTGTTTTCTT
The DNA here is from genome assembly GCA_037957365.1 of Torreya grandis. Taxonomy (NCBI): domain Eukaryota; kingdom Viridiplantae; phylum Streptophyta; class Pinopsida; order Cupressales; family Taxaceae; genus Torreya; species Torreya grandis. The sequence continues at coordinate 18,789 of JARHVA010003861.1, forward strand.
GGTGTTAAGCTTGTTTAAGTCATTTCTAGTGTAAACCATTGTTAGAGGTATTTCATGTCCAATTATAGCATTTCCCTAAGATTAATTAATTCAATTAAATTCTAATAAAATTTAATTTTATGAACTCATACTTTTTATACCACTTTAAATTAGTTTTAAATAAAGAAAGGAAGTTACAAGAGGTTTTCAACACCAAAGGAGGGAAGTTCATTTAATTGTACAGATTTGGATGGCTAATATTTAGGTAAAAATTATTTAAAATTTGTACTTTAATATCCATCAATTCAAATATAGTTTAAATAATATTTTACAATTCCAAATAAGGTAAAAAACACTCTCATTCTCGCATTAAACTCTTGGCAAGCTCATAATGGCTATTTTCAAATGCTCAATCCATACAAGAGAGAGATAGAGATTAAAAACCTAAGATATTGGAAAAATATGTGAGTAATAATTACCTTAAAATCCATTTACATATTTATCATATTAATGGCTCCTTATTTATGAACAAATGCTAAGGAGGTAAGGTGGTATAAAACCCTATAAAAACCCCACTAGCTCAATTTTCATCTTAAAATGTTAGTTTTAAGCTCATTGGAAGCATGAGAGAAAAGTTATATAATATAATAATTATATAAAATCCTTAATATCACGTTTAAATCCTCATTTGGCACATGTGAGCTCAAAAGGGGAAGAAATCTTCATGTTTGGAGCAATTTACAGGTTAATGACCATGGGTTTCTCAATGTTTTAGGTTTTCAACTGGTTGGGAGCATGTTTATGTAGTTATAAAAACTATTAAACACTCCAATAATTATTTTTAAGGTAATATAAGATTCATTCAATTTCTATATGGACCTAAAACTTCACAACATGTCAGTCACTAATAGTTTTCCACGAGTGTTCATCACCTATCAATGTGCAAATAGAATAATAGAAACATGAGAGTCTTGAATTACATAAAAGGATTAATAATTGTTTATTTTTTAATTTTATTTTATTTAAAATAATTTAAAACCCCCCTTTGAACATTTATTATATCCAATAAGTACAAAGAGGTTATGTTCACCAAGGGACTGTGTGTGTAGTTTGCAAGTGTAGGAAGTCAACATGGCTTTGAGTTTAAACCTCAAATAAACAAATCAGAGAATTTTTTTCATATAAATTATAATTATAGACTAAGAATCTAATAAATATAAAAATATTGGTCATCTCAACAATAAATTCTCCAAGTAAATCCATAATGATCTCAAGTTGAAAACTATGTAAAAGTCTGATTACACAAGAATGAACTCAAGAGATAAAACATGCATTGCCAAATTAGTATGAGGGTCTAAAATGACATTAATATTGATATGATATGGTTTAAAATTTACTTAAAGGTAAATATGACCAAATAATGCATTTTAAAGGGGCTTGAAATGATAAAATGTAGACCTTCAGGTTTGCAAACTTGTAGGTCTCTATTCTCAAAGAAAATGCAATCAACCCTATATTAAAAAATGAGATCTGAGGACCAAAGGGAGTGATGTAATATTTTTAAATATATATTTAAATATGTGCAATTTAAATTAAATACAAACTATGAGTTTAAGACCCACTATGAGCTCTAACAAATTCTAGGCCTAACATAGACCTACATGCTTGTTTAAGTAGGTTGAAAAGATCATGTATTCGAAGGTGAGTTTGAGGATTTTGAAGTGTGAGAAAATTTTTAGGGTATTATATAAGGCTATAATTATATATAATAAAATTAGACAATCATGAAGTGCATTGTGAGTGTTTATTACTCAATAATCTGTCATGTCCCCTTTTTAAGTGACATCTTCAGACTTGATGATTAGCCTATTATGCGACCTTCGTAGGCTGATAGGATGGATAGAGGGCCATGATGGAGCTTGGCTTGGCTACGATTAGCAAAATTCCTACAGTTGGCTTTCGTTCAGGCTCTTTTGGACATGAATTAAGGGAGATATTAATATTTGATTGATTTAATCAAATATTAATTATTTGGTCTAATTTTAATTAATTATTAATTATTTGGTCTAATTTTAAGACCCTAATTCTAATTTAAGAATTGGTCTAATTTTAAGACCCTAGTTCTAATTTAAGAATCCCTAAGTCTAATTTAAGGAAATCTAATTTTAGCAAGCACACCTTTGGAGGGTATAAGGGTTTCTCATGCGAGAGAGTTTGGATTATGCATTGATGAATTGATTATTGATTTTGCTAAGAATTCTTCTATGAAGACTGAGCCAAGGGTTCTAGGATTCCATTTGCATTGAAGAACGTCAACTCTTCATTGTGTGTGATTCAAAGGTTGTGAGAGATCAGCCGATCTATTGCCAAATTGAGAGATAACTTCATATAGAAGATATCACAGGGATTTACAAGTTTGAGAGATAACTTCATACAAAAGCTATCACAAGGGTTCACAGGTATTTCTTTATTTTTGAGTTTGATTCAATTATTATCTAGATATAGATCTTTGTATTAGCCCATAGTTTTCAGATCAAGATCAAGCATACAGATTGTGCTATATTGGCAGCCATATGAAGTCCGTACAGATATGTGAAAAATCTGTAAGCATCAGTAGATTCGCTCAGACTCTGACATCAGTAAGCAGAGATCTCCAATGACCGACATCAGCTGACTAAAGACTGACGTCGGTAGAGAAGGACCCACAGTGACCGACGTCGGTAGTATATCGATCGACGACGGCGACTGTGTTTTTTACATGGCAGGCTGAGACGTACTAGATCCAAATTTATTTCCCAGATTTGCAGAATACTCAGGATATTAAGGCCATATTTTCAATATTCATTGTATATCTGATAGAGGTCCTCTATTGTAAGCATATGAGCAAATAATAAGAGATTATATTGTGATTTATTTATCTATTTGAGGATATTTTGCAGAAATACAGATAAGCAATTCAGAGCTTTTATTTTGGTATTCAAAGGGATATTACTGTGGTATCAAAGCTTTTGCTTAGAAAAAGGAGCCCCTAAGTAAGGGACATTACAGTGTTATCAAATCTTTTGCTTAGAAAAAGGAGCCCCTAAGTAAGGGTCATTACATAAGCCTAAAATGCATACTTATAGGCCTAATTGGGAGTTTTAGGATTGTCTTTAAAAGTGTGAAGACAATATGCAATATTGCATTAATATTTTGAGTTTAAAATATTTTAAGAGGGTTATGTATAATTATTAATATGTATACAAGTATTATATCCTTTTAATGATGAAGCAAACCCCAAATAAGGCCACTAGGATCAAATTGGCCTCATGGCCTACAAACCCTCAAAATATGAAAATCATGTTATAGAACCTTTTAGAAGTAAAATTCCCATTATAGGTCATGAATAAACATAATATAGGTTTTAATATACATTTTTTATTTATTTACAAATAATAAAATACACTCTAAGGGGTTTTAGGCAAAACTCTCTCTCAATCTTACGAGCCTAAGAGGATATCTTTCTAGGCTCAGAACTCCATAAAGGTCTTATATGGGTATAATTGGTGTTTGTATATGTTATAGAGGCTTCCCAAATTTCATATTATGTTATTATTTCATGTATTAATCATTTTTTTTATATGAATCATCTTTAAGAATGCAACCACCTCCCAACCCTTGTTTTACACTATGAGAAGCTCGAGAAGGCTCAATTTTGTGCTTGGATATTTCATGAAAATTTTAATTGTTCCTCAACCTATTAGAAATGTAAGGGGACCCTTGTGTGCTAAATTTAATTTTTTCAAGTATTATTACCCTCATCTTTATGAATCGTTATTAAGATGATAGGCCACTTTAAACCCTTTATAAACCCTTCCAAGAGCTCAATGGACATATAAGTCATTTTAATGGCTTAAAATGCCCTTGCATAGAATAAACATTACTTATATGACCTATAAACACCCAATGGAACCTGAAATAACCATTAATTGTCATGTGTTATAGATATGTACAAATTTTTAGCTTGAAATATTACCTCTTGGAGCTAATTTACAAGGTTTTGAGGTATGTAGGCCTTCCTAACCATTTACAGAGTGTTTTCGAGCAAGGTAAAAGGTATTATGAAACTTCACAAGAAATTTGAGATTTATTAATAATGATACTATAATTTTCAAGTGACTAACTAACTGCTCTTGAGAGAGAAAATGTGATTAATCTTGCACCAAGAAGGTTTAATTGCAGTTTCTTGGCAACATGAACAAGTGTGAAACTTAGCTATCATCCTCTCCTAGGATGGAAATAACATGGAATTGGCCTATAATAGCATTAAGTATCCCAAGGAAGACTGATAAATAATTTAAAATGTCAAACACAATATTGTAACTCTTTTTTGGCCAAGAATATGCAGTTTTAAATAAGGATGATGGGTCATCTAAAAAGTTAAAGAGTCTCTTATATACCTTTCCTCTAGAATCCCATCATCAAGCATCCAACACATGCCAATAAGATGGATAAAATTTATCTTAGACTCTCCCCTTGAACTATAAATGACTTGTATGAGGTGGCACTTGTCATTAGAGTTGCTCATATATATATATATATATATATATATATATATATATATATATATCAACACCATAACCAATACCGTACCACTCCTCCATCTCTTATCCATAACCAATCATCCACCCTTCCATGTACTAGCAAAGGTAATCCAATCTTAGCCACTAATAGTCTACCCACCTAACCATATATACAACCATCTAATCATAATTAAAATGCTACCACATGTAAGTCACAACATTAAAAGTGTCCTTATACTCCCCTTATTATATCCTTCAAATACCTTTTCAAATAACTAGTCACCATTAGCATGATGGTTTATCCACCTACCCAACATCTTGATCCCACCAAGTCCAAGCCCTCTTCGTATAAAAATAACTAATACTATTGTATCACCAAACCTAGGGTCATACTATTAATCAATTTCAACTTTTCCAATATTAGGTCCAAGAACTCATCAACGATGGTGACATAATAATCAAGGATGAACAAGATGAGTCTCAATCCCTAGGTGAAAAAAAAGAAGAATTCCAAAATTCCCTTCCCAATCATAATCAAAACCTTCCCTTTCTAAGCCAAGGTCAAAACTCCATACCCATCATTGACCAATCCTCCATCAACCACAATTCCATTTCCCATACTCCTATTCCTCCCATATTTCATGATCCCTCTCACCCTTCACATCATATACCCTTGTTGAGAGCTCAATTTTGGATAATAAACCTTCTAATAAAAGTATTACGTCTTGTACATTAGAGTTAGCATTAAATTCCACATAAAAAGTCTTATCTTCATCAGGATCATGTTCAACACCAGTATCTACATTATATTCCTCATCAAAAATGGCATCCCTTATTGATGTTGATAATGCCTATTTTTTCAATGGTACCTCTACTAAAGATGCCTCTGCTCCATCACTAGGCATATCTTTTGATCCCAATTAGGATGATGATGTCATAAATGAGTTCTTTCAATATTTATATGTCAAAGATTTTCAAAGTGAATTTGATCCTCCTTTGTATGCATCTACTACAGATAGTCCTTGTAATCCTTTTGTTGATCTTGAGGATATTTTCTCCAATGTCAAAATTGGGTCTCCTAAGAACCCCTATGAAGACTATGATGCCCCATCTCCACCACCTTCATCCATCATGGACCCTTTTCTCCCCATTGATGATCACTTAATCACCTCTCTCCATAAGGATGAACATGAACATACATCATTGGACCCTATGAACTAGGAATTTGACTCAAGAGAGGATAGTTAGAATGGTGTTAGTTTCAAAATGAAAACAAAATGAAAGAAACACACTAACTAGCATAACATCGCTAGGCCTAGACACTAGGGAGAGCTTAGTTAATAAAAACAAATGACAAACACAACTAAAAAATAAGGAATAAAACACAAGAATTCCTTCACCTTCCTTGGATGCTTCAAATGCCTTTGTAGTAGTGGCTTGCTCAGTTTTGTGCTTATGAAATCCTTAATAATAGAATTTTGGCTACCTCCATCTCTCTTTGGCACCTTGTGGATTTGGCTTGGCTTGGCTTAGAATAATTTTGTCATGGTAACACTAATTTCATGAAGATTTATAATCAATTTTTCATTATAACTTTGCATAATTATGTCTTAGAAATGATGCTCATAGCCTCTCTATTTATAGATATTTTAGAATGTCTAGAATCAACCTGAATCATCCTTCCTGAGATTGAGATGTGTGGTTGAGGATTAATTCAATTTTTTGATTAAAATTGATAAATAGGTTCATCCATATTTTGGATAGAGGAGCAATTAAGAGGCATGGAGGGCTTTGATGAGGCATGGGAGGCATGAATCTTGATATTTATGGGATTTATGGCCTAGGGATGTCTTCCCAAGAAATGAGGTCACCTGATTATGCAGATATTCAATATTCATTTCCAAAAAAATTATTCAACAAGTTTTTATGGAATTCTTAATTAGGCTCTAACTTAGATTAATTAGCTCTAAAGCATTATTAACCACTTTATGCACAAATTACTCAAATTGATCAGAATGCCTTGTTATTAGTCTAAAATTTGATTAGATTAGAATTGGAAGTAATGTAAAATGTGTTCGGTTCATTATCCCATTTAGGATGTTACCAACACTAAATAACAAAGTCATTTGTCTTGTGCAAGAGATTGGATAGGAAAGAGCAATCTAGAGCACCTAGGTGCCAAATTGGCATTTTGACTTGAAATGATCTGATCAAATTTAGTTAGCCCATAAATTTCATTGCCCTATTTAATGATATTTTATCTAAAATTGGAACTTGAATATGTTAGTTTCACATCATTTAGCATGCTTTAGTTTTATTAGGCTAAATAGTGCATTTTAAGTGGAAATTGGCCAACCCCCTAGATGGAGGTTATACATGGCCAAATTTAGGTGTCTATAGTTTTCCCATATTTGGGAAAGAATTACAAACTATAAAAATAATAACATCCTTTAAAAGAATGAAAATGTCATATATGCCTAAAACTTCAATGATGATAAACTAATTGTATGATGACCCCTCGAGGGAACGATTGGCACAAGTAGGTCAAAAAATGATCCCTCAAAAAGAAAGAATTAAAATGAGAGGACCAAAGAAAGGAAATATGATGGGGTGAAAACATAATGATATTAAAAAACTAGTCAAAGTCATTCAAAATGCAAGTGGGACAGTGTACAATGGTTTTCTCAAAGGTATTTATAAGCATTATACCCCGATAGTGGCAACATGGTATGATAACACAATGATTTTCCCAAAGGTGGTTATAATCATTGAGAAGATGGAGCTTCCCCTATTAGGATAGACAAATAAGATAATAACATGCCCCTGTATGGGTAAAAAAGTAAAGTGGTGACAACATAATGATTTGCCCAAAGGTGGTTATAATCAGTGAGAAATGTAGGTGGGATAAGGTGCAATGATTTAGCCATAGGCTGTTATAATCATTAGACCCTGATTATGGAAAACATGATAAAATTGGTCAACGATGATGATAAATTAACATAAAGGGTAATGATGAATTAGAACAACCTACTAGTAATGAGATGCTCATCTGAACTAATAAAAGTTGAAATTTTTTCATGTTTAATTACTCTATTTGGGATATGATTAGGATGGAATCAAGATGTCAGTGTTGAAGAGATTCTACCATTGTTGAATAGACTTCTTGAATCTTAGGTTTGTTGTAGCACATGTTGGTATGCATCATGATATAACATCATGAGGACTTGGCTAAAATATGCATAAGGATTGACTCCCGTAATCCAATACTCAATAGAAAATAATGCACCAATAATAGAAACCATGATGACAATGTAAACATATGAATATGAATGGATTCAAGTGTAAGTTTGGGCAAGGAATCACCTAATGAACACACATAAATTGAATCAAGGCAATAGTGTTAAAATTAAACAAATAGGTATACAAACAAACAAAATAAGATGAAACAAATAAACAATGCAATAGAAACCATATGAACATTGCCCCTAGAAAATAAGCGACAATTGAACAAAAAAAAAATAGGAGAATAGAATAAAAAGAAGGGGGTGGCTGAGTTATCTCCATATGCACTAGGCAAGTGGATACTTCCTGCATAGTTCCATGGATGTAATATATAATAAAAAACTTTATGCCAAATGTAGTTCTCCTAGGGAATGGGAAGAATATGATAACTAAGAAAAACAAATAGAATGGATGTGATAGAAGAAGAAGAATGGTCTTACAAAATGGTAAGTACATGAGAGAAAAGGCTAAAAAAGATGGGGAAACTAAGTGACAAGTAAGTTGTTTGTAACTTAGTAAGGGTTCCCAGAATCCTTAAGGCAAAGAAGTGGTCAATGTTTTTGTTCTTTTCTAATGATTTTTCAAATGCTTTTAGAATTTTTTAAAGTATCTCAACACAATCAAGAATGATGAGACACTAAATGGTTCAATCTCATAAAATGGTGAGAGCGTTTAAACTAAGGTTGCTCACAAAATAGTAAGATCATTCAAACTTAGGTAGCTCACAAAATGGTGAGATCATGGTGGAAAGGATGACTGAGCTAACCTTAACAAGTATTGAGCGCTACCTACATAGTCCTAGAGTAGGATCTCAAGTCACTATAGTTCTTCCCTATAGCATAAGAATTTGACTAGTGTAGCAGTTAATTCAAATAAAATAAGCAAAGTTGGTAAAAAGGCATAGTGTGGCATAATAAGTGGAAATTTGGTACGTCAAGGCTTAATAAACAAATGTTGCCCCTAGTTTTCCCATAGGCAATTATTACTAGGACACAACATAATGGTACTAATTTTCCCAAAGTCTATTATAATTAGTAGCAAGATTAGTGATAAGAAAGGAATAACAAATGAAGGATGCAACTGTCAAAACTTATATCACACTACTCCAAAATATGATCTCTATCTAAATTACTTGAACCAACTGATGAAACTGATCAGATTCCTTGATGTTTAAAATGCATAACGAATGGCAAAATAAACCAAGGTCAAATAAGCTAGGCTTTAGAACACACTAGTTTAATAGAATGGAATGGTAAAATGGATACAGCTAATAGGACAAATAAAAATTATATTTGTACAAAGAATAATAGTGATAAAATGGCATAATTAAAATAGTCCTTACAGACAATATGCCTTAGCACTCAAGCATAGTATTACTTGAGATGAATAATATTCATCAGCTCAAGAAGTTCCTCTATGTCTGGTGTGGCAATCCTATATGCTCTTAAGACAAAATATTTAGTAATGATGAAAGGCCCTATCCAATTTGGTTTGAATTTACCTTTATGCTTCTTCTCAACCATGGTATTCTTTTGGTTTTGTTTAAGAACAAGATCACCAAGTTCAAATGTTTTATACTTGACATGCCAATTATAGTGGCCTTTGAGTTAGTTCTGATATGCTTGAAGATTATTGAGTGCAGTTGTGTGTTTCTCATCAAGTAGGTCTAGCTCTTGTAGATGAGATACTCGATAGTCATCATCATCTAGGACATGCTTGAAAGAGATGCATAGTGAAGACAATTCAACCTCAATGGGAAGGATGGCTTAAGTACCACAAACAAGTGAGTATGAAGTGGATCTTGTGGGGGTATGATGATTGGTATAGTATGCCCAAAGGGTAGGGAATATCTGTAGGTGCCAATCATGATTGGCATCATTGACAATCTTTTTGAGAATATTGACAATGGTTTTGTTTGATGCTTTAGCATAGCCATTACCTTGAGGGTAATATGTTGTATAAAAATTTTGTGTGATGTTATATTCAGTACATATCTTATCTACATCCTTATTCTTGAATGATCCTCTATTATTAGATATAATGTCAGAGGGGATACTATAGCGGTAAATGAGATGATTGAAGAGAAATTTGGAAATTTGCTTTCCAATCACATAAGTGAGGGGTATAGCTTCAACCCACTTAGTGAAATACTCAGTGGTGGTAAGGATATGTTTATGGCCATCAGATGAAGTGAGGTTGATCTTCCTAATGAGGTCAAGTCTCCATGTATAAAATGGCCATGGTGTTAATGTCAGTTTTAGAGTTTAGACTAGGGCATGAATCAAATTAGAATGCCATTGACATTTATCACACTTATTTACATATGTAGTTGCATCTACATCCATCATGGGCCAATAATAAAAGGTATGTAAGATATTTTTGGATAGGACTACCTTGTTATAATGAGATCCACATACCCCTTCATGAACTTCTGTTAATGCTAGTGTAGACTCTACCAAAGTTAAACAACAAAGTAGAGTTCTATAAAAATTGTGATGGTAAATGGTGGACCAAATAGAGTATAATGGGTAGAATTATGAATGAAGTTTTTGGTTTGTTTTTGAGATAGGTTAGGTGGTATAACTTGGTCATGAAGGTAGTTATAGATTTTTGAGTACCAGATAGAATTAGGACTAAAGATATCACAAATCATTACAATGGTTGAAGGTTCATGAGCTGGTGTTAACAAATTCTTGATGAAGAACTGATACTCTCTAGCTTTATTTGTTTGTCAAATTAGAGATCCGATAGTATCCATGGCATCTACAGTTCTATTACTAGCCCTTGATATGTGCTCAAACTGAATGTTGGTAATTTATTGCTTAATAGTGTCGACCATGGCTTTATATGGAACCAATTTGTCATCTTTGGTCTAAAAATGATCTATGACTTAATTGACGATTAACTAAGAATCACCATAAAATTGGAGATGAGATATGTTCTAATGTGTTTCCTATTGAATTCCTACAACAAGTGCTTCATACTCAACTATGTTGTTTGTACAAGAAAAGCTGATTCTAAATGATTTAGGGATTAGATCCCCCTATGGTGTAATAAATAAGAGGCGTGCTCCTGATCCATGTGAAATAAATGAACCATAAAATATAGCTTCCAGTGTTTCTCCTCAAGAGGTGTGTCAATAATGGTAATTATGGATTCATTAGGGAAATTAAAAGTGAGTGATTTTGTGTCTACAAGAGGTGCTTTAGCAAGTTGATCTGTAAGAACTTGTCCCTTGATTGCCTTCTAATTGACATACTCTATGTCAAACTCACAAAGAAGCATGATCCATTTGGCTATTCTACCTTATAAATATATTTTAGATAGTAAATAATTGAGTGCATCTACTTTTAAAATGAACATGGTCTTATTATTCAACATGTAATGGAGTAGTTTTTGAGCTATGAAGACCATGGCTAGACAATATTTTTCAATAGATGCATAGTTATGTTCATATACGACCAAGGTACGGCTTAGGTAGTATATAACATGCTCTTTTCCATTATCATCATGTTGAGCCAAGAGTGACCCTAGGACATTATTAGTAGCTAATAGATATAACAAGAATGGTTTTCCCAGCATAGGAGGTAATAAAATAGGTGGATTAGCTAAATAGTCCTTGAGTTGTTGAAAATCTATTTAGTAGTGATCATCCTAGTGAAATACAACTCCCTTCCTTAGACAATGTGTAAATGGATGACACTTCTTTGCTAACTAAGAATTGGATTGATTGAATCTTACCCTACAAACTATGGAGTTGTTTTAAATTAGTTGGTGGTAGCATCAAAATTATAGCATGGACTTTAGCTAGATCAACTTCAATGCCTCTATGAGACATGATGAATCTAAGTATTTTTCTTGAGGTTACACCAAACACACCTTTTTTTGGATTGAGTCTAAATTTATACTCTTGTATAATCTTTAAAATATATTATGTAGCACTACTAGATGGTCGACCCTAGTTTTGGATTTTCCTAATATGTCATCGACATAGTCTTCAACAATATCATGCATCATATCATGGAATATGATAGTCATGGCCCTTTGATATATATATCTAGAATTATTAAGACTAAATGGCATTATATGATAATAAAATGTTCCCCATGGAGTGGTGAAGACTATTCTATGTTGGTCTTTAAGTGTTATTCTGATCTGGTTGTATCCTAAAAATCCATCCATGAGTGAAAAAATTTCATAACCTACCATGGAGTCGATGATCATGTCAATGTTAGGCAATGGAAAGTCATCCTTAGGACAAGCTTTGTTTGTCTCAAAAATCAATATAGATTTTGATTCCTTTAATTTTTTTGCTAACAGGTAAAACATTAGATATCCATTCTGAGTAGTCAATAGATCAGATACATCCTGCTTCTAAGAGTTTCACCAAAACTTTCTTTACCAAAATATCAATGTGATGATCCACCTTACATAGCTTTTGTTTTACTAGTTTGGCATTAGAATTGACCACAAGTTGGTGCAAAACCAAGGTGGGGTCTAAACCTATTATGTTAGAATAGGCCCATGCAAATATATCTACAAATTCTCTCAACAGAGCTGTAAAGACTTTACATTCTTCTTTAGTAAAGGATGTACCTAATTGTATCCATTTTGGGTCTGGTAGAGTCCTAATATTTACATCTATTATATCTTTGACTAGAAGGGTCAAACCATCTTCTAGGATAGTAGGTAATGACTTGAATTGTTGGACTATGTCAGGGTCCTCTATTAGGACTTGCTCTTCAACTTTTCCTATGCTTGATGAATCTAAGTGCCCTAATGGGAGATATGGCCATGTGATAAAAATAAACAAAAATTCTTGATGAATTTGATCAAATACTTGTTATTATGCAAAACTAAACTGAGATCCATAGGCAAGATCATCAGTGGTGGTCTTTTGGTCTAAATTTGAGGAAGAATGAACATCCCCGTCCAATGGTGCCTGAAATAGGTTTTCACCACTAAATTGGCCTTTATCTTTAATTTTTCCCTAGTCAAAAAGTGCCTCAAAGAGGTTTTCATTTTGAGACCTCAATGTTTTACTTATTACTTTTTGGCTAAGGGTGTTCACCCATTCTCAAAATAAGCTTCAAGATCTAATGTAATTGAGAATCCTAACTTTTAATCTTCCAATGAAATTTTGTCTCTAAGGCCTAAGAAGTCATAGAATGCCTCATCATTATGGAACTCATTAATCAGTAGATTGGATTCTTATTGTTCCCAACCTATCAGTTGGGGATAATATAATGGCAAAAGGTTATGATGAATGACTAGGGTAGGGGTATAAATGGTATTGTTACCAAATAGGTTGGTTTTAGCTAGGTCATCAAAGATGACGCTATGATCAGACTCTACTTCACTATCAACATCATCATTACTAGTCACTGGTGATGGAGTTTGAATAAGGTATGGAGGGTCCCTAGGTGGTTTAAATCTAAGTCCATAAGGTCTTTCATACTTAGTCATGGAAATTGGCTCGATAGTTCCTTATTGATTCGGTCTGAGGCCTCTTCCTTCATAATTGTGACACTCCATGATCCTAATAGGAATAGGATGTTTTTCACTTTTATAATAATCATCTTAGTCATCATTATATAACCATGATTCATCCCCTTCAAGAGGGTCTAGTTCTAGGCTAGATGTTGGTACAAATGTGACAGTCCCTTATCTCTATTCTTTCATTTCCAATGCATGTGTGGAGTGACTTAAGGTCACCTAAAGTTTTTTGGATTCTGAGGAATATTGGAAATATGAAATGTATCATGGGTCACATACTCTCTTGGTCCATTATCTAAAATGGTGAAATGATTAGAAGCTTTAGAAGGTGGCATGTGGGAAAGGGAATCCATGGTATTGAGATCTATGCAATTATTTGGTGAAGGATCAATAAGTATAGCCTTTCCTTCATCCTACTTGGAACTTGGATTCTTTTCATACTGATAATTATATCTTTGAAATTCAGCCTCAAGATGTTTGTAGTGTTCATATGGGTGTAAATCTCTTGGAATATTCACATTCATCCTTGAGTGGGAAAACTTGATACATACGTGTAACATTGATGAGACTGCATGAATCTCATGTAACCAAGGCCTACTTAGAAGCATATTGTATGAAAACTCAAGATCAATCACATGTCAAAGTGTATCATGGGTCAAAGGCCTAATGATAACTGGCAAGCTAATGGTGCCTTGTGATTCTCTTTCTTGATTATCATAGGCTTTGAAGGTTATTGTTTTTGGCTGGAGATCTTCCATTGTGTACCCAAAAAGCTTGATGAGCTTTAGAGACACTATGTTGAGGCCTGATCCATTGTCTATAAGGACATGTTTCACTTTATGCCACTTTATATAAAATTTTATGTATGATGGGTTATTATGGAGCAAGCCAAGGGAAGACATATCACTTTGGTTGAATGTGACTTGTTGGGATAGAGCTAGGTGTCCAACCAAACCTTGAAATTTATCAGGGGATATGTCACTAGAAATAGTGGATAGGGTTAAAAACTCATTCAATATGTTCTTATATATTAATGGCATTCGTATCAAATCTAAAATATAAGTTTATGCTAGTATCTTATGTAATTATTCCATAATATCAAACTTCTTATCTTGGTCAGTATTGAATGGTTTACTTTGAGGCTGAATGGTTAATTGGATGATAGGTAAAGTGGTAGATGGTTGTGGGCTTGGGATAGTAATATTCAACCTCTGAGTTGTGATTGCACAATTGATATTAAATACTGGACCATTATTGCTAAAAAATGTTGGGAATGGTGTGGGATTAGAAAAGATAAGTCTCAATTGTCGGTGTAATTGTATGTGATCATATGGCAAGGATGAGTTGTCGATATAAGGTCCAAAATGGGAATTGCTAGTTTTTTGGTTTGCCTATATGCACTCCTAGATCAAAGAAGGATTATCCATGTAATTTGGTTGAATGTTGTTATTTAGCAATAGTCTAGGATAATTAGTGCTTGATCTATGATTAATGGAGATGGTATTAACACTACACCTATAATATGACCTACAAACCTATTGTAGTCATGTGCAACTACATGGTAGGTTTGTTGGTTGTTACTATTTTGACCTTGGTTTTATTTGTTGTTCTGTCATTTTGGGTTCTAATGTTTATTTTGTTGATTCTACTAGTTTTGGCCTTTGATTTTGATATTTTTGATTTTGCTACTACACTATCCATTATTGTTGTTGTTACTAATTGCTTTATTGTTGTTGATTATTATGTTATGGAAAGGGGTTTTGATAAATCCTAAGAGTTTGACTGGAAGTAGAAGCACCATTATCTAATGGTATATCCCTATTCTCCAACATATTCTCAATCAAATACTTGATTGGAACACATCATAAATTATTCCCATTCACCTGATGGTATTTATAGAATTCATTTTCATGGTACCAATTAGGATAAGGAATACCTTAAAAATAATGTTTTGGTGTAGGCCAACTAATCAGATTAGTGGCAAAAAAATTTCAAAATATAGATTCAATAGGCTCTCCTAGGTCACTAAAGACATGATGCATAAGCACAGTTCTCCTTAGAGGAGGGATTTATAATGGTAAAGGCTATTGTATTTGTTACACAGGTCTTGGTTGTGCTTGTGACATTGGTTAGAGAGTTTGTTAAATAGGAGTAAGCTAAAAAGTTGGTGTGGATGATGTTTGAACCATTTGGACATGAAGTGATTCAATTACTTCATTTCCCATAACATTCCTATTATGATTGAATTTCTTCAATCTTTCTTAGGTATTAACTTGTGCTGGTTGTGATGTCTGTACTTGAATGGGATGTTTTTTTTGGCCATTTACCTAATTGGTACCTTGATTTTGATTAGTTAAATTAAGCTTGATGACTCCTTTATTTATGAGTACTCGCTCAATCAACAAACCTTTATCAATGATCTCTTTAAAAGTATGTGCACATTGTAGTTCTAGATGATAAGCTATCTCACTATGCAAATTTTTAGTAAACACAGTGGCTAATTGTTTATCTGGTAAATTGTGGGTGAAATAACTTACAAGGGCTCTCCATCAATGTAGATAACTTACAAAACTCTCACCAAATTTTTGATTTACTTGTGTTAAATCCACTAATTAAATCTCATGTTTGAGATTATAGGAAAAATATTGTACAAACTTATTAGAAATATCATCAAAATTTGTTACTAAATTGTTAGGCAACTTTAAAAACCACTCCAAGGCTTGTCCAACCAAACTCATAAGAAATAACAATAAAAGATATATGTCATTATATGTCACTGCTTGACATATGGCAAAGAACTTGGTCAAATGAGCCTTAGGGTCACCTTTCTCTTTATATTTGTTGAATTTTAGTGGTTCATATCCTAGAGAAAATGGTATCTTCAAATACGCCATGTTGAATGGATTAGAACACACATCATCCAACATAAAAAATTTAGTCTATTTCCCAGCCTAAATGGTAGTAATTACATCCTTCATTTGTAAGAAAGCTTGGGATAGGAAACTGGAAGGAACATTGGTTTGAGGGAGAATATAGGTTTGGGTAGATGGTTGGGAGGTCATAAATGGGACACTTTTACTAGGGTATGATGGATATATCTATTGGGTTATATTGGTTTGGTTGGGAAATGGACCAATAATATGCATATGTGGATTAGTATGTACTTGAAATTTCACATTTGGTTGTGTGATATTCTATTTTGGGTTGGCAATAAAGGTTTAACCAGGAGGATTTTGTAGTTGGGATGCAGGGATATATTATGCTATGCCTGCTATGGTTGAAAAGGGACATGTGATATTGAGTGAGAACTTAGGGAATACGACCCTATCTCTAAATTTGTGGCACATTTTGAACCAATGGTTATCTAGTAGGTACTTGAGAAACATGGGAGCCTTCTTATTTCATGAATCCATATGGGGAAGTGAAAACAAGTTACAGATTCAGCATCTATCACTGACCAATATTTGCATGTTGTTGACTAGTCATTTCTTGGTTTTATATTTGCATATTATTCTATGACTAAGAGGTATGTATCACATTACTTGATGAGGTGGAACATTATTTTCCCCTTGTTGAGGTGGAAATATATTCATCCTCTATTGTGTTGGTACACTAGATTGTGCCTACTATTATGGAATACTACTCGTTACTTGTTGAGGAGTAAGATTCATCACATTCTATTGTTGAGGCAAGACATTGGCCATTGTTTGGCTACCTAATCTCATATGTTGTACACTTGAGGAAGTAGCTGGTTGATTTTCGGATGTGGAAACTCCTACTCCCTAGTATGATGATCCACTCATGGTATTAACTATAGGCACATGTTATTAACTATTTTTTTTGTGTTAGTACCACTTGGATTGGGATTGGATGTTGCTTACACATTTTTGACTATGTTTGGCTCACTATTATATGTAGAGGTTGAGGACACTTCTTCAATAACAGGCATAGCCATCAAGTTATCTACCAAAGTATTTTGCATGAATGGATCAAAACTTGGATTCTCTTGACTAGTTAACTCTATCAAAACTCCTATTGAAGGCACTAAATCAATAAGAGGTTTACTTACCATGTTTATTTGATTGAAATTGTGTGTTAGGTTCAAGTAGGGTTGATATGTTGTCTACATTTGATATAAGTGATCTTCCATAATGTGTTTGCCTCTATTAGGTAGATTAGGGTCCTAATATGTTATTTGGACTAAATCCAAAGGATTACTAGAAGAAGCCTATTGATCATAAATTATATTGTGGGGCACTCTTACTAGGCTTGGTAAATTTTCATGGGGGAAGTCTACTAGAAACTTGGCCCCTACCTCTATGGCTCTAACCAGAATCTCATCTTTATTCTTTAAAAAATGTTGATCAAACAAAAATGGATCATATGTAGAAGTTGTATTAGTAGGATATGAATGTTAAAGAACTAGCTCATCTACTGTGGGTAATGTAGCTAAGTATTATACAGTTTGTTCTTGTTATTGTTCTTAATAAGGTGGTGTATTAACCAAATAATTAATCAATGTATCTTAGCTTTATGCCCCTAATTGAGTATTATAAGAGGGATAATAATCCATCTCATAAGTAATATTATCTGCATAGGGGTCTTGCACCATTTCTTCTTGTGCAACCACATTACTAATTATTGGATAGTACATGAGTACACTACGAGTGTAAGAATACATGTTGGGATCCATAGTCAATGTTTTTGCTTCAATAAAATGTCAAAGAGTTCTTCAAACTCTAAAAAGACAATGTCTAAAATAGATGATGTTTAAACTAGGTCTAGATTCGTCAAAAGGATCAAAAAGGTTTATGAAAATATTTGGTGAAAAAAAAAGCTATCATTAAATGTCTAATGTCTCACTATTCACACAAAGATGAGCAAGTAAATGGGCCAAAAATTGAAATGCCAAACTCTAAGGTCAAAGTGTTTCAAATCAATCCAATCTAGGAAATTAAAAGTTGTTAGGTATTTTGGCCATATGCGGCATCAAAATCTAGGCTCAAACAAGGCATGTGCTAGGAATCTTGGCTAAAATAACATCAAAAGCTAGACTTTGAAAATAGATGAAAGTTTTAATCTAACATATTTGAAACACTTCTAACAAACACTAGGCATTTGATTCTTTGACATGAACTCGATCAACTAGGTATAAGGTATGAAACAAAAGGTACTTTAGAGATAGTTTATTTTCTCACAAATAATGATATAAAACTTGGTTCTTTTGACAAATAAGCTAGACAAAAGATCACAAAAGTACACTCAGATTGGTCTAAAAATTTAAGAACAAATTTAAACTCTATTTAATAGGGTCTATGAAACAATATTTGAAATGTTTTGGGTACTGTAATGATGTTACACTACCCAAAAGGTGTGATGAAAAAGTTTGTTTTAAAAACTCTCTAAAGCAAAGATAGTTTCCCACAATTTTTACAACATAACACTATATTTCTTGACTCCAAATTTTTATGGTGGAAAGACTCAAAGTGCAAGTTTTTATCACAAAATAGCTTAAGTCTATCAAGTGGTGATAATGATGTATGAGTCTTAAACAACCTTCAACTCAATTGAGAAATTAAACCTAAGTTCCCTCAAGTTTAGTGCAAATGGTGAATCCACTTAACACATCAACCCTATAAACTTATAAAGGTAAAATTTCAAATTTAGATTATAAATGAAGGACTTAAACAACTTTGGAAAAGGTCTAGACTCAATTGGGTAAAATAACTATGCCAAAGTAGATGATATGACTCCCATGTTTTGATGGACTTTGAATCAAGGTAAATTTGATGATCTCATGTGGGCAACATAATTCCTCTTTTTTCAAAGGAAAATGAGGACCATGTGTTTGCTTTGAATTGTTTGTTTACACCAAGTTTTGACTCCAAACAAGACTTTAATCTAGGATAAAACTCAACTGATTATTCTCTCTTAGACTCTAAACTAATAAAGTTGCTTGGTATTGTTGGAATCTATCTATATACATCATTTGAGAGGATTTAAGTGTTCATCCAAAATTAAATGTGTAGTATATAGTAGGGTTTTTACACCCCATTATCTCAAATGATAGTACTGTGACATGGACCTTAAGGTGCACCTTACACCAACAGTACTTCCATGGCAAGTGGGGTTTTGTCTAATATCGACAAGTTTCTAAATGTTTTAGGGGAATCAATTGCAAAATGACTTTCACACCAAACAATGAAAAACAAAAGCATAGCTTTTGGGTTTGTATCACTTGACTTATTGCAAAAAGGTCTAGTCCTTTTTGTAACCACTACATCCTATTGTTCACTCAGTGTAGTGTGATGTCCAAAGTAGCACTACATCCCATGTGTAACTCTAATTAGGAGCCAAATGAAGTCAATGCTAGGAGGTGAAACCCTAGGTTAAAGCTTCACTAAAAAACTCATAGGAGGTGACGAAGTCCCCCTTACAAGCCAAGTTTACATAAAAATAAATAAAACATAAAATATAAAGACTTTAGGGTCATTTTCAAGGTCATTGAAACTTTGACGAGTTTTTGGGGAGTGCTTTAGATGACTTTCTTTCTAAGCCTTGGACTAGGCTATTTGCAATAGGAATGGTGCATTTTATTCCAAGGGTTCCCTAAAGGGGAAAAATGGAAGAGCATATACGTGGCATCCCTTTTTTTATTAAACAAAATTAGATAAAACAACTATTGAATACAAAAATTACAAGTGTGTTCAATTTTAATCCCAAATTCAAAAAATGAGGTGGTGTTCATTTGACCCCTTGGTCTTAGCTATAAATTTGAAAACTAATGCTAAAAACACTTATTTAAGCACATTAAATTTCACTTTAAGCACCAAAATAATGTTCCTAATTCATTTTTAAGCATGAAAAAGGTGATCTAAACTTATTTTTATCAAATGTCAAGCTTGGTCCTGCAACAAAAATGTTAGCATGTATTTTAGCCTTGAAGATATTTTGGGTTTGAAACAATGAACTTCAAAAAAAGAGCTTTTGAGTTTGTGTTTTAAGAAAAACACAGTGACCAACGTCAATTCTATAATCGGTGATGGTTAGACTTACTAACTGATGACAATTATCTAACCAACATCAGTTATACCAATAGTGACTGACGATGGCTATGCCAACTGATGAGGGTTTTACTAACCAATGTTATTTAATGTATAAACTTGAGATAAAGAAAAATGACAAAACAAAGTTATAAAACCAAATTGCAAGAGATTTAATGATCTAAATGAATATTTTAAAGTTATAGAATGATCTTTTTCATGTGTGGGATGTGTTTGGTCCCATCAGGTGTGTTATTATATGAACTAATAATTTGACTCAAGAGAGGATG
Organism: Torreya grandis; assembly: GCA_037957365.1. NCBI lineage: Eukaryota > Viridiplantae > Streptophyta > Pinopsida > Cupressales > Taxaceae > Torreya > Torreya grandis. The sequence goes on from JARHVA010003861.1 coordinate 39,441, forward strand.
GTATGGTGTTAGTTTCAAAATGAAAACAAAATGAAAGAAAAACACTAACTAGCATAACATATCTAGGCCTAAACACTAGGGAGAGCTTAGTTAACAAAAATAAATGACAACACAACTAAAAATTAAGGAACAAAACACAAGAATTCCTTCAGTTTCCTTGGATGCTCTAAATGCCTTTATAGTAGTGGTTTGCTTGGTTTTGTGCTCATGAAGTCCTTAGAAATGGAAGCTTGGCTACCTCCATCTCTCCTTGGCTTGGCTTGGATTAGAATCAATTTAGCATGGTAACACTAATTTTATGAATCTTTGTAATCAATTCTACATTATAACTTTTCATAATTATGTCTTAGAAATTATGTTCATGGCCTCTTTATTTATAGATTTTTGAGAATGTCTAGAATCAACCTAAATCATCCATCCTGAGATTGAGATGTGTGGTTGAGTATTAATTCAATTTTGAAATTAAAATTGATAAATAGGATCATCAATATTTGGGATATAGGATAAATTAAGAGGTATGAAGGGATTTGATGAGGCATGGGAGGCATGAATCTTGATATTTGTGGCATTTATGGCCTAGGGATGTCTTCCCAAGAAATGAGGTCACCTGATGATGTAGATATTCAATATTCATTTTGAAAAGAAATTATTCAACAAGTTTATATAGAATTTTTAATTATGCTCTAACTTGGATTAATTATCTCTAAGCATGATTAAGAACTTTGTGCACAAATTACTCAAATTGATCAGAATGCCTTGTTATTGGTCTAAAATTTGATTGGATTGGAATTGGAAGGAAACTTTAGATGAATTGGATCCTTTATCCCATTTATGATTTTATCAACACCAAATAATAAAGGCGCATGTTTTGTGTAAGAGATTTGATAGGAAAGAGCAATCTAGAGCACCTAGGTGCAAAATTGGCATTTTAACTCGAAATAATTTGATCAAAGTTAGCTGGCCCATGAATTGCATTGCCCAATTTAATGATACTTTAGCCATAATTGGCACTTTAATATGTAATTTTCACATCATTTAGCATGCTTTAGTGTTTTTAGGCAAAATTATGTATTTTAAGTGGAAACTAGATAAAAGCCTAATTAGAGATTATCGGTGGCCAGATTTAGGTGTCTACAGACCCTTCTTTGAGCAATGTCATAAATGCCACAAAAACAAAGGTCCAATACCATATCCCATAAATCAATCATAATATTCAAATCATCTTTGATCCTATAACTCAAATTCAAGAAGAGTCAAATCATCAGCCTAATCCAAACATGTCTTCTCCTAATGAAGCCCAATATCTAGTAATAAGGGACTATCAAAGTCAAAATAGTCATTGTATATCAAGTCAAAAATCAATATCACCTGGTGAAGCCTAAAATAAAATCCCATCTCAAAATCAAAATAATGTCAAAAGAACTATTAACATTGTCAATGTTCTATTCTTTTTAGGAAATTAAGTGTTTAATTCCTAAGTAAATAATGCATCTAAGCAATATAAATCAGTAAATAGATATGATTTAATTAACCTACTGATTTGTATAAATAGATAGTATTTTGTTTTTTCTAAATTATAGTAGTATGTGAGAGATATTAGAACTTACCTTATTCTAGTTGATCTAAACTGAGACAAAGTCCGATAATAGAGGAGCAAGACTAAAAAATAGGCTAAAATAGGTTGTTAAACTTCATTTCTGAGTTGGATAGGAGTGCCCAAAGTGGTCACCTTGCTTTTTGACATTATAGTCTTACTCCAATGATGTTGTCCTAAGGTTGAAATCTTTTTGGGTTCTATTCAGTAGGTTTGTGTTACCCTACCTATGAAACTTTGAGGCCTAGAAGCCTACAAAGCTCACTGTGTGTTTGATTCAATCTTTGAAACCCTTAAGAACCCCTAGTTCTTGAACTTGAATTTAAAATTATGTAAATAAGAGAAGGGGTTAGTGTGTAAAGGATACACTAGATGCACTTCACACCTTGTGTGTGGGCACGCTACCTACATACCAATACTCTAAAGAGGGATCAAGTTAATGTGGTTCTCCCATTGAAGTGCTTGGTGTAATAATGTGTGATCTATGCAACTAGATGTGAAATTGTATGTACTTTAGATGACCAATGTTTTTTATGAGTATTTGAATAAGCTTGAAATGATCTTGGAAGGTTGTATGTACAGAATATGGAAAAAGTGCTTGAGTGTACTTACTTGTATTCTTGCTTATTTCCTCTAAATGAGATCCAACCCCTCTAAATGGACTTTGAATGGAATTTTATAGGGTAATTAATGATCATGGATTAAATGAATTCATGTTAGGATGGCAAGGAAAAGAATAAAGATCTAAAAGAATCTGATTGTTAGGAGCAATTTTGAACTTGGACAATAGCACTAAAATCAGGACACCCTAGGTTTCAATGCTCCTATCCAAGTTGGGAATTATTTTCCTAAGGGGGTGAGACTTGGGGGGATATATATATGTTTGATAGGGTTTCCTAGGTCTCAAAGAGCTCAGTCTAGAAAGATATGGATGACTAGGAATCAATGAAAGACTAACCAAGGAGGGTTGTGTGAGCAAGAAAGAGGACCTATAGGTTGGTTGATATTAGCCATGCCTGAATCATCCAATTTTGCATTTTACATGACTAAGTTTTCCCCTCCTTTATTATATTGATGCATCAAAGTGAAATACTAGGATAAAGGAAAAATAGAAAACCTATCTAAACTTACCTATAAGGGAGAAGCTCGTGAAACTGTGTGATGTTGGATGGACATAGAGAGAGCATGCTATGAAGTGTGAATATGTAAATGAAAATATAAAGTAGATCAGTACTTACTAGATACACTATATATAAAATAATAATGTACAAATTTAAGTAAGAGAAAGAGAGAGAAAGTAATGAATACACCTCACCGAGTACATGAACCAATACAAAACTTATTGTGATGCTAGATTGTGTTGAGTATGTGTTGAATCAAGAGTAATATCATGAATGGAATTGAGTTCTCAATTCCATAAAATGTGGCTCAAGAATTAAAAGTTTGTCCTTTTAAATCTATCATCACTAACTAAGTGAAGTTAATAAATCATGTGTGTATAATCAATGTCTGGATTGTGTGTCCAATCCCTCTGAATAGGTGGCTCAAGAATACAAAGGTTGGCCCTTTCGCTCCATTGTTTACTCATAAATTGAAGCTATGAAGTCATACTGGTATAAAATGGATGTCATATAGGATGTCTTGTGGAGCCCATGAATGTGCTATAAATTTGACAATGTGATTTGGATAGTCGAATGTGTGTTGAAAACTAGGCCACTTTGGCCATTTTGAAAGATGGAAATTAGGATTGTATGAAAGCCACTCCAAAACTAATGTACTAATCTTATATGAAATCCAACTCAAGAACTATAGTACTTATAAATCTAAACTTATATGAAAGTTTAACTTGAATGTGACTCCAACCACCTGTAAATGAAGGCACATAACTACTGAGAATGCTTGGAATAAACTAAAACTCAAAAATAAAAGAAGATCAATGTATCGCACACATTTCCCCAAATTATTGATGTCTGGAACATTAATTCTAATCTAAAAGTCATGCCAATTTCCTAATCAAAACTGTAAGTGAGAAACATCATGTTGTGCATGATAACCCCCTATATCTAAGAAAATTATGTTGAAACTACTAAATCTAACTGATCTAAAAGTGCATAAATTGTCCCTAAACTAAACTTTCTACCTATTTTTGGAAACCTTGAGTGTTTTTATACCTATGAAGGAGAACCAAAATGTGGACACCCCTATACTTTGCACTATTATCCATTTCTAGCACTATTGTTCGGTGTGAAAATTGATTGTTGATTTGAAACTGTCACGATTTTTTTGCTCTAATTTGACCAGTTTGATGTCTGGATTATGTGTTGAGTGTTTTGAATGTTGATATTTTGATTACTAGTTAGTTTTATCTTTATGATAAAACCCATATTTGATTCCCCCTCTTCTGAGGGTAGGAATGATGAACCTACAATGACTGCCCTCAAAATAAAAGATTCTTGCAAGTGTGTTAAGTTGCATAAATATATAGCATTTGATATTTGACAATATGTTTCAAGATATAGAAATGTTTGTATTATGAGATTGGTAGATCAATATGGGTATGCCTAGATAAATATAACAATGTGAAAGAATGCATAAAGTACTAAACTATAAATTTTAGATGTTAGTTGTTAGTTGTAAGTTGAAGGGATGGAGCATGATGTCCATCATGACATCCAAGAAAGCAAGGTAAATTCATGATATAGATCATGGAATTGCATATAATGAGAATAAAACAAGCAAGAAAGTATAAAGGAAGAAGCAAGAAGTGTACAAGGATGGCTAAGGGGTCATAAAAACAAGAGACATGTACACATGTCTTGAAAACTAGAAAACAAGCATGGAAGGCATGTTCAAATGCCATATACACATACAAGCAAAACAAGAAAAATTAGCACATGGGCCACAGGCACATAGAAGAAGACAAGCAAATGACATTGTAAAATTTCCTAAGGCACACACATGAATAGAATAAAAATACATTGGTAAATGTCCTAAGGCACAATTAGGAGATAAGCTGGAATTAAAAATGCAATCACACAAGCTATGATAAGCAAGTATAAAAAACATATAAGAACTGGAAAGATACAAGCATGTCTAAATAATCAAATCAAATGTGAGAGTATGAAAAATATGTTTTGTACAAGACTAGGTATGTGCTAAGAGATACATAAGTGCTAGATACTAGTGAAATGTTGATATAGTATGTTGTGTAAGCTTTAAAGTAATGACATAACCTGGATGGTGTAGTCATGTATAAGATGCCCCTAGTGGGTGTGTATAACAATGTATGTCTTGAATGTAGAAGTAGGAGTGCCCCCTTAATGGGTAGACTGAATCAATCAAGTAACTAAATGTCACTACACACACTCAAATAAGATCAAGTGAATCATGGTCATGTAGAAAATCGATATACAATAGCATGAAATAGCAAATATAAGTCCTAGCATGATAGTAGTCATGTAAAGCATGGATAATACATATGATAAAAATATTATTGGTATTTTTGAGATATTTAAATGTTTCTATAGTTTGATATAAGCTATGTATAGCCAATTCAAATAAATTATGTACAATCAATGTGTATAAATAACATATTATACATGGAATTTACATAGATGCATAATGTTCATTGGATTTTTTAGTTTCTTTCCTTCGAGTGAGGCTAGATGGTACACCTTAGGGCTAAGATTTTTAGTAATTATATAGGGACCTAGCCAATTTGGTTTGAATTTTCCTTTGGTTTATTCTTTGGCATTGACGTTGTAAGGGTTTTCTTTAAAAACAAGATCATTAACTTTGAATTCTCTAATGTGAATGCACTTATTATAGGTTCATTGTATACATTGTTGGTATATTTTGAGGTGTTTTGTAGCTTGAATACTTGTATGGTCTAACTATTCAAGCTGGTGTAGACACTTTTCTTGGTACTGGTCATTATTGAGAATACCTTTTAAGGAGACACAAAGGGATGTAATTTATAATTATAATGGTAGAACTGCTTCTATGCCATAAATGAGTGAATAGGGAGTAGCCCCCATGGGTGTGCAAATATTTGTGTGATAGGCCCATAGTGCAAAAACTAGTTGATTGTACCAATCATCACTAAATTTGGTTATTGATTTTCTTAAAATGTTGTTAATTATTTTATTAGTGGCTTTTGCTTGACTGTTTCCTTGTGGGTAGTATGGAGTGGAGAATGTGTGTTTAATTTTGTGTTTGGTACAAAAAAGTTTGATAGTTTTATTCTTCAATAATGTTCCATTTTCTAAAATTATAGTGGCGGGTAGGCTGAAGAATGAAATAATATGGGTCATGATAAAATTGTAAATGTCTTCACCTATGGTAGATTTAATTGGAACTACTTCCACCCATTTGGTAAAGTATTATGTGGTTGTGATTATGAACTTATGTCCATCAGTGGACTCAGGATTGATTTTTCCAATGAGATCAAATCCCCATAACATGAATGGCCATAAAGAGACAATAGGTTGTAATTGTTATTATGATGGTGTTGTTGTAGATTACTATGTTATTGACATTAAATACATAGCTTTGCATATTTTAGACATTCATCTTCCATGGTAGGCTAGTAGTACCACTATCATAAAAGTTTGTGTGACATGGCTTTCCCACTAAAATGACCACCATATTCACTATCATGTATTTGAGTTAAAGCAATTTTAGATTCTATCGAGGTTAAGAACCATAGTAAGTGTCCATCGAAAGATTGTTTTAAAAGGTCTCCACCAATGATTACATAACAGAGTGCTTGCTTTTGTAACTTGCATTTGTTATTTTAGGAAAAAGTGTTTGGTGTAACAGATTTGTTGAGAAAGTTGTAAATGTTAGTAAACCATTCTGGGGTTATAGATCTTCATGTAGGAGATAGGATGGAAATAATTATCAAATTTGTGTTAGATATTGATGGTGATTGTAATCATTTAATTGTAAATATTGTTTGATCATCATTGATATCAATGGGAATTAGAGATGTTGCACTAGCCATTACATCTACATGTTTGTTATCTTTTCGAGGAATGCTCTCAATAGATAAATAATCTAATTACGAGGATAGACACTATACCATAATGTGGTATGGATAAGTTTTTCTTCTTTAGTTTTATAAACATCATTGACTTTATTGACCACAAGTTGGGAATCACTGAATACTTGAATAGATTTGATTTGGAGGGATTATGCAATAAATAGTCCTAAGATAAGTGCTTTATATTTTATTGTATTGTTGGTGCATGAGAAACTTAATCGGTATGATAAAGGAATTGTATCGCCAGAGGGATCAATAAAGATAATTCCTACCCCTACACCAGATGTGCATCAATATCCATCAAAGAACATGGTCTAGGTATCTAAATGAGTAGAATATGCAGTGAAATCATCTCTAAATGTGTCACTTAAAGAATTTGTATCTAATAGTGGTGTTGCTACCAAATGTTTTGCAATGATCTGGCCCTTTGTCTATTTTTAGAGGACTATTTTTAAATCAAATTATGTCAATAACATAACCCATTTTTGTGATGTGCCCAGAAATATGTGATTTTGCTAGTGGGAACTTTAAAGGGTCTAATTTTGTGATCACTCAAATTTCAATAAAATTATAATAACTCACTCCAAACATATCAAAAAAATTTGAGATTTTATCTTAGATTTATTGTATTATGATACATCATCAGTAAAACTTTCACCAAAAAAGTCCTTGTATTTTGAAAGATATGATGAAATAAGTACAAACCCTAAAATATGAATAACTCCCTAAAAAATGATCAAAAAGGCTCAATTTTTTTACTAAAACTTCCTTGAAATATTATTCATATCTAGTAAACAATTGTGAAAAAATTCATAATGGATTGAAAGATATTGATGATTCTGAAAAACTAGGGTTTCGCTCCACACAAATTACCTAAATTGAAGCTCTGATACCACTTTTTATGATCCACACTTATAATAATTAGAAAATATGCATAATATAATATATATATATAAATAATACAATAGATATTAGTGGACCAATATATCCAAATATTCAATATATGTAGAAATAGAATACCCTTAAGGTAGGGTAACACCATGAAATACTCCTTTAGGAAAGAATACTCCACAATGTCTCTTCGAGGGGACAACCTCCAATATCCTCTTATAATAGAAGACTCAATGCTTACTTTATACCTTTACAATGATAATCATCTCCTTTATATATACCTTTATCTAACTAACAATGGATGGGTAACCTATTAATCCCAATGTAGGCCAACCATTACCCAATACACTAATTCCACAAGTTACTCCATTATCCTAATATAATAGACCCATATAACTAACTAAGGGGGATGTGTTCCACATGTTGGCATCTCCATCAACCCATATACATTAATATATCATGTGCCTAGATACATAGCATCACTTAAGTCTCATTATTGACCATGTAATGTCAAATTTTTTGTGTGGCAAAAACTAATATTACACAGTTTTTCTATTGGGGAATAATTTTTTCATAATCAACCAATATACGACTGATGTAATAAACTACATGTTCACTATTTTTATCATCATGTTATGCTAGGAGTTCTCTTAATGCATGATCTATTATAGAGATATAAAGTAAGAAAGGCTTGTCTAGGATAGGTGGGACTAAAACAGGTGGATTAAGGAGATATTGTTTGATTATGTTGAATATATTTTGATAGGCTTGGTCCCAAATAAACTTTATCTTTATTTATTAATTGCATAAAGGACTAAGATTTATCAAAAATCTAAGCTATGAAATGGCAGATTACTTGGATCTAACCTTGGAAGGATTGGAGTTGTTTTAGGCTGGTAGGAGTTGGCATATTATTAATAGATTTGACTTTCTTAGGATCACCTTCTATGCCATGCTGAGATATAATGAAACCTAGGAGTTTTCCTAATGTAAATCTGAACACACATTTATTTGGGTTTAATCAAATTTTTTATTGTCTGAGTCATGTAAAAATATTTTGTAGATCAATAACATGATGTCATTATTTATATTTTTCTAGTATATCATCAATGTAATCCTCGACAGTATGGTAAATGAAGTCATGAAAGATGTGCATCATAGTATGTTGATATGTGGCTTTGGCATTTTTTAATCTAAAAGGTATAATAATGTAATAAAATGTGCCCCATGGTGTTGTAAAAGATGTTTTTACTTGATCTTCTTCAATAATTTTGATTTGATTATAACTGGCAAAACCATCTATAAATGATAACATTTCATATCTGACTATGGAATCTATGATCATGTTGATATTTGGTAAAGGGAAATCATCTTTGGGGCATGTTTTATTTAAATCTCTTGAATCAGAACAAAATTGAATTTGTCCATTAGGTTTGACTATAGGAACTATATTGGAAATCCATTCAAAATGTGCTACTGGGCAAATGAAACTAGCATCTAAGAGGTATTGGATTTCATCTTTAACTAGAAAAGCTACCTTAGGATGCATTTTATTAATTTTATATTTAACTAGTTTAGCATCAAGGCATAAAATAATTTGATGGACTATTATAGATGTATCAATTCCTAGCATATCAAAATAGGACCAAGCAAAGAGTTCTAGAAAATTTGTTAAATCTTGATGAATATTAGCAGCATCTTCCTTTTTTAAGGTAGTGGCTAATAAGACAATGCGAGGATCCTTGTCGGTTCTAAAATTGAAATTTAATATTTCTTCATAAAGTAATGTGGAATGATTGAGTGTGTATGGAGTTATAGGGATAGTATCATCTAAGTCAACTAGTATATTAGGGGAGGAGTCTATACTTTTTCCAAAGTATGTATGGGTACTTGTGTGGTTTGGAAATCTATTTTTATGGTAACAAGATGGGAGATCCTTATATGCACCAAGAAATTGTAAGAGGGATTCATCATTAGAGAATTCATCTAATGAAAACATGTTGGGTGAAGCTATGTTATCAATAAGATTAGGGTAGATCAATGATAGTGTAGAAGTATGATTGACTATATTATCAGTGTGTGCAATTGGTGGAAAATAATTTATGTGTTGTAAAAGGGTGGGAGAGGATTTATTATGGTTAAGTTGAAACTGATATCCTAGACCTTGTAACTTATGTTGTGTGGATGCCTCAATAGGATTAACTATTCATTGTTCATGCTTTCTAAGTCCTTTGCCTTGATAGCCCATCTTAGTGATATATTTGAGTGCAAATGGTGAAGTGAACTGTGATCTAGTGCTGGTGTTATGAACAAATTTGGAATTGTCTGATTTTGTGTATGATTTGAAGGTGCATCGAGAGTGATTGGTTGTGTTGGTATACTACCTAGATTAAAGTGTAGAATATAATTCTATGGAGATTCAATCACTTGAAAATATTTAAAATGTTTGTGTTCTATTGGGTGTGTATATATATAATGTTTGTGACTAAATTTTATACAAGCATGGAGTGTGGAAGGAACTGAATGCATATCATGAATCCAAGGTTAACCAAGTAATAAATTATAATTAAGGTACTTTGGCATGACTTAGCAGGTGGTCGGTAGTGTCTTGGGCCCTAGGGTAAGATTGAGTATTATTTGACTCATTACTTTCCATGGAATATTGTTGAACCCTCTGATGTTCATATCAAAATGGTCTAGATCATGAATTTTTATGTTAAGACGTTTAAAAAATGAGATGTTGCAAATGTTAAAGCCTAAACCATTATCCACTAATACTCTTTTGACCCTAACATCATTAATTCATAATTGAATATACAAAGGTAGATGTTGTTCAATGATGTGTTGTAGGGGTAAATCCTCTTTTTCAAAGGAGATATGCTCTTCAGTCCATTGTATTATGTTGAGGATGGATGCAACATAGGCTAGTTTAGTGGAAATAAAGATTCTAGTATTACGAAGGGTTGTATACAATACATCTTTATAAACATCTGATTATTGAAAGAGATTAAGAATAGAAACTATATTTGAAGGGCAACTACCCTAAGTAGTAAAGCTATGGGGGTATAATCAACCTACCTATAATCATAAACTTGGGTCATAGCATAGATCGCATGATCTATTATAAGCATAAAGATGGTAGTATGTGTGGGATAAGAGCTAGATGTACCAATTTCGAAGGAGGGAGGGATGGATATAAGTGCTAGTGTTTGTTGGCATCTAGTAATGATAGGAAGGTACTCAAAAATAGCCAATGAGTTATATGCATTGAGTCAAAAATCATGAATGTGAAGTGAAATGCATGTAATTTGGGTGATTGTTTGTGTAAAGATATACTTATAAAGAGAATTCCACATGCAATAAATCAAGTAAGAGATAGAAAATGTGACATTGTACATGAATGCATAGAAATTTTTGATATGCAACATAACATTTTTTATTGTTTTAACATAATGAATCTGGAGACTTTTCCATATGAAAAACAAAGAGTAAAGGATAGAGAGAATGATTTTATGTCTAAATGCATAAAGATCTTTGAGTTGTAACATAATATTGCTAACATGTTGAACATAATAAACTTGAAGATTATTTCATAGGAGAGATAGAGAATATGCAAAAGGCATATGAAAATCTTGTGTAATTTGAGCAATAAATGTTTTAATATCATCCCTTAGTATGAAAATTAAGTATGAAATGCATAGAATGAAAATTTGTACTAACATATGATAAACTTCATCATTCATGTATATGATAGGGCCTATCATGGACTCTTTATTATTTGTAATAAATGTAAGAAAGGTTTGTAGATAAAAGAACATCATTTTTGTAATTTTTGTATGAGTTTAAGGTGATACCGTGAAAAGCAAAGGAGGAGCTAGTATATGCAACTAAGGATTTTTTAGAAATACTTATGCAAAATACTATGAATGTTTTATTTTTGAATTAATCTTTTGAGTTTGATATGCAACTAATTTTTTATAAAATGATGTGAAAATTATCAAAAAATAATTGAGAATGTATTTGATGCAACTAGGGTTTTGAATGAATTTTTTAAAATTAGTGTAGTAATTTGAAAAATTTAGACAAATTTTTTAGATTTGATCTTTAAAAAATTAGGAAATTTTTGAAAATATTTCTAAAATTAGCAATATATTTTTCCTAGTGTTTTGAATGTGTTTGGATGCAAAAGGGACCTTGTATGTGAAAACTAGGGTTTATAAACAAAATATGTGATATTTTTGCAATTAATTGATAGATTTTTTATTTTTAAATTCAATAAAAAAATAAGTAAAATATGGAAAAAAATTAGAAATAATTATACCTAGCATTCCTAGGGTTTGTATGCAAAAATTTGAAGTAAGTCAGGTTCAACAAATGTTTTATTCTTTTTAGTAAATTAAGTGTTTAATTCCTAAGTAAATAAAGGGTTAGAGCAATATAAATAGATATGATTTAATTAACCTACTAATTTTTTTAAATAGATAGTATTTTGCTTTTTTTCAAATATAGCAGTATGTGAGAGAAATTAGAACTTAGATTATTTTGGCTAATCTGGACTGAGAAAGGGTTTGATACTAGAGGATCAAGATTGGAAAATAGGATAGAATAGGTTCTTGAACTTCATTTATGAGTTGGATAGGAGCATTAAAGTGGATACTTTGTTATCCAATGCTATAGTAATATTTGTCACTATTATCCTGAGGCTTAAAGCTTTATGGGTTCTATCTAGTAGGTTTGTGTTACCCTATTTGTGGAATTTTGAGGCCTATAAGCCTACAAAGCTCATTATGTGTTTGATTCAATATTTTAAACCCTTGGGAGCCCCTAGTGATTGAACTTGAATTGAAACTTAGGGAAAAAAGATAAGGGGTTAGTGCGTAAAGGATACATTGGATGCACTTCACACCCCATGTGTGGGCATGTTGCCTACATACCAATACTCTGAAGAGGGATCAAGCTAATGTAGTTCTCTTATTGAAGTTCTTAGTCAAATTATGTGTGATGTATGCAACTAGATGTGAAACTGGATGTACTTTGGATGACCAAGGGTTGGTATGAGTGATTGAATAGGCTTAAAATGATCTTGGAAGGTTGTATGCAAAGAATAGGGAAGAGTGTTTGAGTGTACTTGCTTGTATTCTTGATTATTTCCTCTAAATGAGTGTCAACCCCTCTAAATATAATTTGAATGGCCTTTGATAGGGTAATTAATGATCATGGGTTAAATAAATTAGCTTAAGGCTGACAAGGAAAAGGATAAAGAATCAAAAGAATCTGATCATTAGGAGCAATTTGGACTTGGACAATAGAGGCAAAATTAGGACAACCTAGGTTTTAGTGCTCCTATCTAAGTTGAGTGCTATTTTCCTAAGGGGATGAGACTTGGGGGGATAGATCTAAGTCTGAGAGGGCTACCTAGGTTTCAAAGAGCTTAGTTTGGAAAGCTACAGATGACTAGGAATAAGTGAAATACTAACTAAGGAGGGGTGTGTGATTAAGAAAGAGGACCTATAGGTTGGGTGGTATTAGCCATGCCTGAGTCATCCAATTTTGCATTTTATATGACTATAGTTGGTAATGCATAAACTAATCAAATCAAAGATGAACCATAAATTCAAATCATCTTGGATCTCTTGCAATATTTTATCATATGGCACCAATCAAATGAATAAATTCCAAAATCTCTAACGATGTGTGTGACTATTATTCCTAATCCTCTACCACCCATCACACTATTCTATCATACTCCCATAATCCTATCAAGTCTTACCATCCATTCCAATCCATTATTCCCTCATAAACATTAATCTCTAATTGAATCCATACCTCACATCACCTCCATGGGTAGCATTGTCTCTCCTAGGGACAACAAAGACACCTGGTCTAGATATATGGAGGGGTTGTAATCATGCATCATATAAATTCACATGGACCCTGATAAATCTATTATCATGATCACAACATCACACATCCCCAAAATAGGTGTTGGATGAAGATCACAACAATTCTTGCATCATGCATCTTGCCCACCTCCAATAAATTGAGATGACATAAAAAATAAGTCAAAAATAAAAAAGCATTCATCCAATGGTGAAAATTAGTCTTTTGGTGCCTTGGACAAGTACCATGATGAAAACTAGTTTTTAGTGTCATGGTAAAATAATCTATTATCCCTCTTGTTCCTTAATACTTTGGGTCAAAATCCATCTATCCTTTATCAATCTAGCCATCCCTTATCAACCTTGTCCATATCACCCATCATCTGCCATCATGTCATCCATCATATCTATCATTCATGACCTTTGTAAGGAAGTATAAATTGTTTTGAGACGTGTTCTAAAATCATCTTGTCATACCCTTCAATGAACACTCAAGCAACTAAACATTTTGTTCCTTCATGATGTGGTCATTACCGATCCCAAGTCTATCCTTCCTTGGTCCTCATCCCATTTTATGCATCATCTTCATCATCTGGTCATCCCATCCATCATTCCATCCATCTATCTTTATCTTGGTTTCTAGGCTTGGTATTCCCTTTGCTAGTAACCCCATTTGTATAGTGTACATATATATCCAAAAAATTCCCTAAAAATTGAAATATGTCAAAAAAAACCCTAAAAATCATAAATTTTGAAAAATCCAAAAATACTCCATTATGTCTTATCTTATATCCTCCATCGTGTATCTCACATTTACCATCCCTCCCCATCTTATATCTTCTATCTCCCATCTATATCCTATCCATCATCCATCTATCATCCTTAGACACTATGTTGGGTCTTGAAACCAAAATTAGAGTGGTCACCCATTCCATTCATATCTTCATCATCCTTTGAACTAAGTATTATTGACATGCATCACCTTATCTAAGGTTTTAATCTATCACCCATCATTTTCCTTATCAATTCCTTTTTATATCTATTACCCATCCAATCTACTTTGCTACTATGGAAGGTACTTGATCCCATCACTTTCGTATCATTACCTTTTCACACCTAGCACCCATCCAATCACTTACTAGTGTGAAGGGCATTTGATCCCATCATCCCCTAGTTTCCTTACTATATTGAACTCTTTTAGGGCCTTGTCTATTGGAAATCCTTGGTCATCACTTTTCTAAATCACCTTCTTTGACCACTTTTTGATTCAATCTCAAGACCAAATCAATATTAAAATAAATTATCACATCATCCATCCTTCTATCCACAACTAGGGAAAACACCTCATCCTAATCTTAATCATGATCATCCTATCTAAATACAAGTCTCCAATCATCATCATAACCAATTTAGTCTAATCACTCATCCCATCCTTAGATAAGACATTGTGACATTACATGTAGACACTTATCTATTATTTGTCTACTTTTTTTTTACATCATGTATATATATATATATATATATATATATATATATATTATGTTTTGTTTGCATCATATATTTTGGTCTACTGGGTTATTAATGAGGATGTTATGAGGTCATTAAAAGTGCCCTCAAATATGAAGATTTCATTATTTGCCCATGCACTTTGGCACAACATCCTCTTGGTCATGTCTATATCATGGGGCATACTACTAAGTATCTTATTTAATGGATTAATTATACTATTATTCGATTTATGAAAATTTTGATGGCTTAATGACCTATACCTCATCATCTATATAATCATCTAATCATCCTTATTCTCAACACTAATCTAATATTTATAACCCATTCGGCTAGCATCCAATCGTTAATCCTCATCTCATCATTTGATTCATATTCTCTAGTCACTAACATCATCCTTTAATCACTAATCCTCATCATTATCATTATGATATCCTCTATCACTTATCATTTATCCTTGAGTTAGAACTAAATTGGCCTGAGGTCTTTTCAAACTATGTAGGCAATACTTGGTCACTTTTCAGTGCTCATAGATAGCTCAACCACTATCTCTTATTTCCTCACCATTTATTAATATCCCACATTATTCAATCATTAAAATAATTGAGATATAATCATCAATTTATCAATCACCATCCTCACCATCATCTCTTTAATATATGTGTCAATCGCCAACACCTATTGATTGGGCCTAAAAAATCACAACATCCATCTTTTCTTTCATTAATCACTAATTGGTCAATTTATCAATTATCACCACCTTGCATGTGTCCTTTCTAGGGGCATCATCACATTATGGTCCATTTATTTGATGAAATGTAGCCTAGTATTTTGGTCACTCAAACATATCACTATTCTCTCTTATCCTCCTCATCATATTGATTAACTTTAGATTTAAGCTACACCCATCATCAATCTTATCAAATCATCATCATATTATGGCCTATATCTCTCCCTTATATGCATCATTCCTTTGGATACGTGTAAATATTATGGCCTTTTAATCTTATCATCATCATGTTATGACTAATTACCCCTTGGGATGTGTCAATAACTGTGACACCCATCATCTTTACTCCCTAAGCATGTGTCTTTTCTAGGGGCATCATTAATTTGTAGCTCATTGATCAGGTCGATCGTCTTCTATCTCACATCTAGTATCCCATCCCCTCATCCATCCATCTCATCCCACCCCTTACTTCTTATTTTTAGTGTCCATCTACCTCATTCTACCCTGTATATCCCCTCGAGGTGGAATCATATCCCTTGACATCATCTACTAACATTCATCTATGAAATCATTTTTATTTGAAAGAGCATTACAATTCATCCACTCATAATTCATTTTTAAATAGGAGAAAAATTTATGCACCTAAAATAGCTCACCTCATTACTGTCAATAATATTCCTATTTATCGACACTAATTATGCTAATCCCATTTATTATAATTCATCCCGCTAATTAATCCCCCATTCCTATCCATTTATTCAATATCATCCTTCAATAATTATCTATTTCACTATCCTTAGTCTAACCCACCTCTTTCATTAATTCATCTTAATCCCTATTATCCTAATCTAATCCTAGTTATCAATTATTGAGGAATTTTAAATTCCTATAATCCCCCCTAACCACCTACTAGTCTACTCCCTAGGCTTTCCTACACCCCTAGTCCCTAATCCCTATCTAACCTCCCTCTAATCCTAATTATCCTTAATAGGATTCAAATTAGAGGATTCTATAATCCTCTCTATCTTAGCCTCCCTCTCTAAAAGCCTCTAAATCTAGAGGCTTCCAAGGAATTTTTAATTCCTTGGATAAACTAAAACCATTGATCTTCCCTCCATATCTATATATATATATATATATATATATATCCTCCTCCATGGATCCCATCTTAGGAATCCATATCAAATCCATATCCAACCATTATTTTATCCAAGCATCCAACATCCAATTTCATGCCATCATAATGCTAAAAATTTGAGTCTAATATGCAATTAATCATCCATTTGAACATCCTAGAATGAGGTGAGATGAAACAAGGAATTTTGTAAGTTCTATATCATTCAGATTTGTTTCTAGAATCCTTCCTAATAGGTAGTTTGAGTTTTGGTTTGAATTAGTTTATTTAATTCATATAAAGCTCAAAATCCTACTTCACTATTAATACCATGGTATGTGCAAAAGGGTTTTGATTTTAAATTTTAAAATTTGTGTGGTTTATGGTAATAGCTATGAGGAAGAGTAATAAATATCTTATCCAATAATGTATGTATTATACCATGAGGTTGGTCTTTGAGCCAATCAAACTAAAGTGATGGTTATTTGGTAGATATATAGGTTCGAACTGTAGAAGGTTTTTTGCATGAAATTTACTTACCCTTATCAAAAACCTTTACTATAAGTTCATTGGTAGGTACTAATATTTTTAGATAAGGTATTTGAAGTGGTTCCTGAACCTTCTTGTTTTTCTACTTTGTTTTGGGTAAATTGTTTGTAACATGTTTTTCTTTTGGTGGAAAAATAAGTAATTTTGTTTTGCTATTAGTCAAAGCACATGAATATTTATGCACATACCAATTTAAAATATATAATGAATCAAAGGGCTTATTAAATTCTCTTTGTCTAGGTGGATAAAGAAGATCCCTACTAAATATGAATTGTACTCCAAATCTGAGGGGGTGTAGTGTAAGGAATACAAGATATCCTTAAATCTAATGATATAGTCTTGAAGGGATTCATCTTAATTTTGATTTAAGGCTTGAAAATTTTCTAATGGCACTTTTGGAAATGTGTTCCTATGGAAATTATATAAGAATATATCATCAATTTTTTTAAAGGTTGATATTGAGCTATTTATGAGTGTATAGAACCAATCAAGTGCCTCTTGAATTAGATTTCTATGGAAGGATTTTAATAACAATTGTCCATCTTTATCCTAATGTTCAAAGGATTGTATATATTATTTCAAATGAGTTTCAGTATCTCCTTTTCCATCAAAGGAATAGAACATAGGCATGATACATGTGGCAGGATATGGGTAATCAAAAACATCTCTAATAAGGGGTTGGTTAAGATATTATCATTAAAGGTAGCCTCATGAGAGGAAAATTACAACTTAAGAATAGTCATTTGTTTTTTAAAATCCCCATGGTAGTCATTAGAGATAACATATCGGAAGGAGATATTGGTAAAGAGATTGAATATTTGCTTAGTAGTTGTAATTTTCCATCCATATGGAACATAAGAATAATAGGCTCTTTACCATCTTGATTCTATTTTAGGATATGATCACCATGTGGTACGTAAACATTACATAGAGGAAAATTTGTTGCTAAGGAATAAAGTATATCATGTTGAATGACATGAAGGTTAATTCCACTTTATTGTGTTCTTGGTGTGTTATGGTATAAAATAGGAGTAAGAGATGTGGTTTCATTTTATTTATATATATTTGAGACATTATTTTGAGAAGAAAATGTAAAGGAGGGAGAAATAATGGAATTTTATACTTGATTTACAATAGAAGGAAAAATACAAGCTTCATTTTCATTTTTTTAGTTCAAACAAAAGACGTAGGGAGAATACAATGTTACTTTCTATTTTTGGTACATCAATATCATATGTAAAAGAGACATTTAGTGCAACATTGTCATTTTATTCATGCAATGAACTTTTGATTTTATTTTTATTATATTATACAGGTTTAGAAGAGATGTATCAAATGTATTTGAGAATGTAGATGCATCAAGCAATGCATTTTTAATGAGTGGTTTTGGAGAGTTTGCATATTCATTTTCATCTTTCTGAGTTAATATAAGGGAAGAAGTAATACATCCATGTTGATCATTAGAATCTAGAGAAAGAGAATTATTTTCACTATTTTCACTCGAGCAATCTAAAAAAGGAACAATATTATCATTGCTTTGGAAATAAATCCCACATTCACTTTTTTCACCACTTTCATTATTTGAAAGGAAATTTTAAAAAAAAAAACAATTTTTTGTTTGTATTGATAATTTTTGCATGAAACATTGCTACTTTCAACATCATAAGTGCTAATTTATTGCATGTCTATTGTATCATCTTTATCTAATGCCCTAATAAAATTGATAATTTTAAACTTTTTAGTGTTTTTTTCATTAGAAATAAAAGAGATAGGAGAACTATACTCCTCATATTTACATTCAATAGGGATATGATCACACTCATAACCATATGACAACATGTTATGATTGTCATTATATTCATTTAGACTTGTTTTTTCATCATTAATCTTTCCATTGGCATAATTATAAATAAATGAAGATGATTGAGTACTTTCTTTATATGCCATAAGATACTCATATGCAATACATTGGTCATCATGAATATTAAACAAGTGATCCAAAGAATGGGGTTTCCTATAGATTTTAGTAGATGTAAACATGTTAAGGAAGGCTAAAAATTTGGATGCAACCACATAAAGGAACAAAACAAATCCTAAGGCAAATATAAAAGCAATCAATATTTAAACTATGCCCATACAACAAAGCAAATCTGAAAAATAAATATTGTATTCTAATAATGAATTTTTATAAAAGGAGAAACCCTAAGGGTATGGTTTACATAAGAACAAAGGTTAGGTTCACTAAAAAAATTTAAGCTAAATGGGTTCAATAGACAAACATAGTAAGTAAATAAAAATATTTGAATTCAATATGACAATGTTCAGAATTTAGCAATATGTGACAAATAATGAGAATTTACCTATCAAACCATGTGCAATAAATACATCAAAATACTAAACAACTAAGGGGTAAAGAGATCATATCTTATTTTACATTCTATTATGAACTATAACAATGATTTTAAATCACCTCAAGGTAGTGATCAAACTTTGTGTTCTGTTCATCATGTGTTTAGAATGCATCATAATGTGTACAAAGTATAGTTACTAAGTAAAATTATAGATATCTTTCCCTTGACCTCCTATAATTTGGTTAAAAAGGGGTTAATAGTGAGTCAAGATAAACCTAGAAACCCATGTTACTACTAAGTTCTACCTACATAGCCATACACTCTAAAGATGGCCTTAGATTCGCATGTAGTTATCCCTTTTAGGTATGCACATGGAGTGGTGATCATGCAACTATATGATCTTTTTCCTATTTTAACCCTTGGTACAAGTAATGCAAGTGCAAATTGATTTGTAGAGTTATTCATACTTTCAGTTCTGTCAAAAATTGAAGGTTTTTTCATGGCCAAAAACATATGGAAGTCCTTTGAGGTTGTCAAACCTAATCTAAGGTGGAATCAAAGCTCTCAGGGTTTTTAGAAAGGGCATTCATACTATTTAAGATATGGTTTCTACTAGAGATTGGACCCCTTGGCCAAATTTGAAAGCTAAATATCACTTGAGTAATGCAAACTTACCTTCTATTCTTTGCATTCAAGAGCTTTTTCCAGATGTAATGTTACATAAGTTGGGCTTGCAATCACATCGTTCATGGTGGAAGGACTAGAGGTGGAATTGTGACACCCATTTCAAAAATTACTCTCCATGCCTTCTTTATCTAGTGATGAGTCCCTTTTCTCCTACTCTATATAATCTCAATAGGTGATGGGATCTTAATTCCTCCCCAAAGAATATGCCTTTCTAGGCTTGACCATATTTAGAAGGCTTGTTGAGAGCCTAAGTTATCCCACTTCATTTGGTGTTTGATCTAACAAGGCCTTCCAATCGGGGAGCAGTTCTCCCATATGGGAATTACTGAACCCAAGTGCCTTGCCTGCAAGTCCCTAGAATCCTTCGAGCATCTCTTTTGGTTTTGTCCTAGAGCCTAGTCTACATGGAAATGGATTCATAGCCTTTTTGAGCCTTATCACCATGAGCCTTTCTCTTGGTGTCTTGCTCTTCTTGGGGATTCGACCAATTGGCCTACTACTATTACTTTTTTGTGGATCCTTGTAGAGCAATTATTCTTTTCCAATTATATAAGGCTAGAAATAATTTTATATTCAAAAATGATGAATGCTCTTGTCTTTTTTCCATTAAAAAAAAGGTTTATGTTATATCTTCGGCTAACATGCAAATTAAATCCCAAACAAAGAATGTTACTATGGAGGTTCACCATCTGTAGGCTCTGCTAGACCACTATGGGAGTGCCCTATGCAATGTGAGTCATGAGTTGCCTAATAGGCCGCTCTAGGGACTACCACCATAACCTCCCAAGAGGCACAAAAGTTGATCGTGCAATCATGGCCACTTCTCCCCTCGCCTTCACCAAGGGGGATGGGGGTCATTGCCACCTTGTGTTAAATCTGATACATTTCCCTCCTAGACGGTTTCTCTTACTGACACGGTTACTCAGACTCAGCTCTCTACTAGTTGGGCAATTGATATGACTCTGGACCCCTTGGATGGTTGGGTAATGTTGGATCCTCCTACTACAGAGCCTTCTACTTAGGTTACTCTACCACCCAAGGATGACCATTGCCTCCTCCCTCGAATGGTGTCGTTTGTGCTTAAGTTCTCTTATATTATCTTGTTAATTTAGTGTAAGTTTTTTGTATTCTGGATTTTGTCTAGCATTATTTTATATACCTCATTTATAATACCGTGTTTTGAATCAATATTTATCTTCTGACAAAAAATATAAACTATAAATACCAACCAATTATTTTGATATGTAACTTCCTTATATTTTATTAATTTTATATAATAAAATTATCCTAAAACATTTCATTAAACAATTATAAAACAAAGTAAGATATATCTAAACCTATATATTTTCCCTATTTCTAAAATTTAAATTTATATATTAAACTTTTTTTTTGGGGGGGGGGGGGGCGGGGGACCGGGGAGATGTTATTTAGCATAATTAATTGTAAGTGGATATTTGATTAGCTATTTAATGAAAATCGGTTTATCAATATGACACATAGATTCCACGACATTACATAATCGATCGAATCAAAGGTTTGGGAAGAAAATAACATTTTTGTCGAGATAGATGCCACCTTTATGAATGATTGCACGCCTTTATAATCATTCGGTTGTTGACCTAAGATAAAAATCGTTTATGACTAATGGATGTCAATTCAAACAATATTATTGCGTTGAAATCAACCTTATTTTTGTGGCACGTGGATTAATAATTTTTCGAAAAAACAAAGCTTGTTTTATGTCTTTTCCTATAATTTCACTTCTTGTTTAGGGGACAAGAAAATCACCTTTTAATCCAATAATGTTATTTTGTGAGTATCCACTTCTTTTCCTTGCACCAATTGGGTAAGTTGGCTTTCTCATCCGAGTGGAATGGATCATCACTAAACAAAAGATAAAAAATTAGCTTTATCATTGATGTTTTTTGAAATGTTCCTTTAATTATAACTAGTGTATAATTAGGCATTTGTGTTGAGTGGGCCCAATGGAGGTGGTATATTTTTATTGCCAAGTTTACATACTTTCTAAGGGTGCACCTTATTAAATAAAATATAAAATAAATTTTTTAGAATTAATATTTTATTTAGCAATGATTTTTAAACATTATTTTTATTTTTATATTATTATAAATTAATTAATGATAATTAAATATTTAAAATATATGTAAAATTATAATATATAATTATTTATAAAAATCAAATATATAGCGGTGAAATAGTGCAAAAAAATCAGAAGGTGGGTTTGCATTCCTTTTTGCTTGGCAGGGGCCATGGTAAGGGTAAGGATGATCATAGGCATCTCGAGGCGGAGCTAGAAGGCCCTAGTCCCTGGTTAGGCTTATAGGTGGTAGAGAGAGCGTTTAGCTCTTCGAAAGGTATTCGCGACAGGACATAGGAGGGTCAACAAGTTGACTGTTTGGTAGATTCAGAGCAGGATTTCCCTGGTGTGGCAACGGAGACAATTGTGTTCCATTGGGTAAGACTCCCAAAGTGGTAGCATTAAAGGGTTAGAGGATGAGCAGCGCCTTTCCTTTCCCTTTAGCTCTCAGGATGACATGCACATCGATTAGGCCAAAGAGATTCTCTAGTCTTCAGACGCTTTTTGTGGAGTGTCTTAGTCTTTGTAGAGCGCACTCTTATTTTTAAATGTCTAGGGAAGTGGCTGACCATTGAAGAGTTGGAAGTTTGGGTTGCTAGCAATTGGGCCTTGGATTCAAAGATTAGTTTTCTCTCCAAAGGTTATTTTTTGGTAGTGTGCCCTAGCCAAAAAAATAAGATTGAGATTTTAAACAAGCCCTACTGGTCAATGGAAGGAGTGGGCTTATGGATTCAATGTTGGATGCCAAATTTTGATACTCAATCTAACACGATAGGGCACTTCCCAATTTGGATCCAGTTGCTTAGCATTTTGATGGAATATTTGAGCAAGGATTGCCTATGGCACTAGGTAATCTCCTCAAGGATTTCATTGGAAATGGATTTAGTTATAGAGGAAGGTGTGTTGGCTTCTTTTACCTGAATTAGGGTTTTAATGGATTTGGATGTAAGAAAGTATTCACATCAAAACTCAAACGGGCATCTGAAAACAATCTTTTGACATTGATAAAATTCCCTTCAGATGCTTCCTATGTAAGAAACTTAGGCATACCAAAAAAAATTATAATTCTCTGAAACAGTCTCTCTGTGAAATCATTCCTTTTGAAGAAAGTTTGAAAGCACAAAGTTAAGCCTAGTCCTACTTTTATTCAAAGGAACAAAGGGTGGTTTTGGTCAACTCTGAAGAGGGATGATAAGGTGTTTGTCCTAATGGTTGTACTCAAAATCGATGAAACTGAGTCTCTTCTAGTGGCTTTGGGTAAGGGGGAGGGCATGTTCCCAACTTCAATGGTCAAAGGATGTGATTTCATTGCTAATTAGTCTTTGGCCATCAAATCTCTTCTTCAAAAGTCCCCCTTTCCTCTTACTACTTTGTAGAACCTTCCTTTATTGAAGCAACTTGCTATGTTGAATTGGATGGGAGAGAGCAATCTAAGGGTCTGATTGATTCTAATGAAGCCCAGTCTCAAGAAGAGTTGAACTCTTGTGAAGTGTTGGGTATTGCCCAATCTCAAAGTGTGATTGTGCAACTTAATTAGGACTCCTCAAGAAAAAAAAGGTAGGAAATATTTTAAAGACTAAGCATAAAATGCAGTAATGGATGGTAAGCAGGGCAAAATGGAACAATTTTTTCATTCTAGAGTGCAGGGGTGGAATTCCCCTCTTGGAAAATGAAGATTATCTCTTGGAATGTTAAGGGCCTAAATGCCCCTAACAAAAGGCACTTGGTAAAGTTTGAAGTTGTGGGAAGGTAGCTTTGTGGAAGTAGTGGGAGCCTTAGGGGTTTTAGGCCTGGTGTGGTTTCCCTTTTTAGTTCAACTATCTTGTATTTGGGTTGGTTGGAATTGGTAACTTTATCAGGTGGTAAGTTTCATATTGGATTTAAATTTTCTTTTGGTGAATGTGTACGACCCTTCTCTACCTGATCTTAAGAAGTTTCATTGGTCTAAGCTTTCTAATTTATTAGCTTCCTTCACAAGTGAGAAAGTGGTTTTTGATGGGGATTTGAATGCTATTCTTTATGTCAAGGAAAAGTAAGGGGTTTTGGTGTTGTCTTCTAAAACCCAACTAGATTTGTATAGCTTTGTTGTGGTCAACAAAGTATTATATTTGGCTCCTAGAAAGGGGAAGTTTACTTAGTTCAACAACAGATTGTGGAAAATAATATTGCATAATGGTTAGATCATATATTTGTCTCAGTTGAATGGTTCTATCAAAATTGGTCCTTGAAAAGGTCAATTTTGCCCTTTTCTAGCTTAGATCACTTTCTAGTGGAATTGTTGATCTCTGTTGGCTATGTTCTGGCATGGTGTCCTTTTAAATTTGAACTCATGTGGCTCTATGACCTTGTGCTTCTTGATTTGATGAAAATCTGGTGGAATTTTTATTTAGTGAGATTTGGTTTCTAGATGTTCAAAATGGGTAAGAAACTCCAATTTATCAAGCAATGTCTTGAGAAGTGAAATATGACCAGCTTCAAAAATATTTTATAGGAAAAAGTGAGGGTGGAGGCAGAGTTGGTTGAAGTGAATAAGATTGTCATAGATTGTGGTATATCTACCTAGTTGTATGAATTAGAAAAGAAACTATCTTTGGAATATGAATAATTTTTGTGGAGGGAATAAATCCATTGGAAGCATAAATCCAAGGAAGGATGGCTTAAAGATGGGGATGAAAACACAACTTTCTTTCACAACTCCACTAAACTCAAACATGGCGTTTACCAGATCTCTAGAATTTATTCCTCTAGTGGGGTCTTGTTGGAGTCTATTTCATCCATCAATAATGAAGCAATTTTCTTCTTTTAGCATTTACATTTAGATGAAGATGGGTCCAATCTCTTGGTGTAGGAGGAAAATTTGGTCTTCATTCCCAAGGTAATCTTGATAGCCCAAAACAAAATTCTTATGGCTCTCTTTTCACTGTAAGAATTTTGTGTTGTGGTTTTATCTATGGCCAAAGATAAAATTACTAGGCTAGATGGCTTCCCCACAAATTTCTTTCAATCCTTTTGGACATTGTGGGCCAAGATGTTTTGGAAATGATGGAAGAATTACGTTGCAAAAAAGGGTCCTCCCTGATTTGAATCTCACATTTATTTCCTTGTTCCCTGAAGGTGAGTCCCAAACAAAATTTGGGGACTTCAAACCCATATCACTCTACAAAAAATCTACAAAATCATTTTTAAGCCTATGGAAACACATTTGAAGCCTCTTCTCAATTCCATGATTTCCAAAGAACAAGATGGTTTTGTGCCTAACATAAATATTTAGGAAGGCATAATTAAAGTTCAAGAAATTATTCATTCTTTGAAATTATAATAAAGGAATGTTGATAAAAGTGGATATTAGTAAAGCTTACAATGGGGTCAACTGTAATTTCTTGATTAAAGTTCTAGAAAAAATTGGCTTCAATAAAGATTGGTGTGACTAGGTGTTTAGTTGTGTCTCTGGTCTGAGATTTTTTATCTTGGTAAATGACAGTCTAGCTAGTTTCTTTGAAACTTCTTAGGGAATCCATTAAGTAGATCCTTTGTCCCCTTTCCTCTTCATCATTATGGCAGAATCATCATGCTAGGTAGTAAACTAGGCCTTTTAGGATTATTCGTTGTCTAGTTTGAAAGTGGCGGAAGGTCTGGAGCAAGTCTCTCACTAATAATTTGTTGATGACACTTTCCTCTTTGGTCAAGCATTGGTTAGGGAGGCTCAATTATTTAAATATATTTTGTCTAGCTATGAAAATCCTTCTGGGTAAATGATAAATGATTTGAAATCATAAATGTATTTTTTTAATTAATCGACCCATCTCCAGTTTGAAATCTCTAGGTTCTTGGGCTTTAAAATTGGAAAATTATTGAATAAATACTTTGTTGTTCCTCTCTTTGCTAGTCAAGGTAACATATTTCTCTAGAATAATTTGATTGATTCTTTTAGGTCTCACTTGTCTTCTTGGAAAGTGAAATGGATTTCTTTTACAGGTTGTCTAACCCTTATCAAGTATATCCTCAATGCTCTTCTAGTCTATGTTGCTTCATGCTTTAGCCTCTAGCTAAGTTTTTCAAAATTATGAATCAAATAATGAAATGTTTTATCTAAAAAGGTTCAGGTGATAAGAATAAAAGTCCCCTTCTCAGGTGGGAAAAGGTTTGTAGAGATAAATAAAGAGGGGTGGTTGGAGTGAAGAGTTTATAATTACAAAATAAGGCATTTGGTGCTAAGTTGGTTTGGGGGATGCTTCAATTCTTGAACACAATGTGGAGTAGGCTTATTCGATGCATGTATCTGAATAGGGATGACCCTGTCAACATTATGACCATTGCCAATATGCTATATGGATCTCACATTTGAAACTTCTTGTTCAAGTGTCATTTGATCATCATGAATCACTTATCATGGTAGTGAATAATGGTAGTCTCACTTATTTTTGGCATGCTTCTTGGAACAACTATAAAACTTTAATTGAAATATAGGATCTAGGTGAGGCTCAAGATATTTTACAATAATCTTGGGGAATAAGGTGGGAAACTATGTGGAATAATTAGTGGATTTCAAGCTCTTGAGTTGGAAATGGAAAAGTGGGGATCAGTTGGTGCTCCTAGAGATGTAAATTTCTCTACTTTCCTTAATTATTAACAAAATAAAAATCATCTTCAATTAAAAAGAGGATAAGCTTTTCTAGATCAAGGCTAAATCTAGAATTTATTTTATCAATATTAACTATAAATTGGGGGTATAAATGGATTCTACTATGGCCTGGGATAGGAAGCTTTACTAGAATAAGGAAGGTTTGTAAAAAGCTAGGACATTTGTTTGGTTGGCCTCTTAGAATAGCATTCTCACCTATGATAGACTGGATAAAATTGGCTTCCAAGGTCTATCTAGATGCAAATCATGTAAAAATGTAAAGGAAACTGAAAAATATCTCCGATTTAAATGTCCCTTTGTAACCTAGCACTAGGTGTAGTTGTGTGGCAAATTAGACTGGTTTTAGGCATGGCTTGCTTCTCTCCAGAAGCTTTCTATTCATGGCCAGTTGGGAATAAATCCTTTATTTTATTTATAACAAGTCAAATTGATAGTTTTGATTTGGTCCATCTAAAAATAAAGAAACAAGTAGATATTTAAAGGACTGGAATGCCCCCTGCACACATTCTCCATGATGTTGAGGTTTCTAATTTTGAAGTAGTCTTGGTTCAAGTTAAGAGAAGGAAATATCTTTTAACTACTTGGAATATGAGGATGGGATCTAAATGGAAGTTGATCAAATTTCTTCCCATTAAAAATTTGGTGGTAGATTGTAGAGGTAATCTAAGGAAGGAGCATTCAAAATAAGTGCATCCCCCCCAAGTTGGTTCAAATTGAATTTTAATGAAACCTCACATGGTAATCATGGGGCCTCTAGAATGGGTTGTATTATCCATGATTGTAGTGACTCTTTAATCTAGGAAAATTTGATTAAACTTGTTGATGGAACCAACAAGGAATCGAAAGCACAAGCTCTAGTGTCTGGTCTCAAGATGGTTGTACTCAATGGTATCTCTAATCTCATGATTGAAGGTGACTCTCAAGTTATCATTCAATCTCTAATCAAGGGTAAGGAAAAATCATGGAACTTAGCTTATATTATTGAAGAAGTTTGGTATTTATTAAATTCATTAAAGACTAGAAGATTAGGCATTATTTTTGTAAAATAAATAAAAAAGTTGATGCCTTGGCTAACATTGGTATAGATCAACCTCTGGAAATAATGATGGACAATCATTTCAAAGTGTGGGAGAAGAGGTCGGTATTGATATCTTGAATCTTTTTTTAGTGGATTTTACTTTCTCTATCACCTCTTTTTCTTAAAGCATGTGAATTTATTTCTCTTGTGAGGTGGCTCTTTTTATCTTTATGGGTAAATGTGTTGCAAAATCATTCCTTCTACTTGATGATTATTCTGGGGTGCAAAGCATGAATTGGGTTTCATATTAGGTTTTCTTGGAGTTGTGGTTGGTTCTTTAATAGAGTCTAGTGATTGAAGCATTAGTACTGCCTTTAGTATCAGGTTTATACAATACAAGAGAGATGGAATTTGTTCGTTAGGTTTCATGGGGGACACTATAGAAAATTTTCTAGGTTCCATCCAAAGACTCTATCAAAGCCATCTAAACTATAATTTGGGATGAATTTCTTTGTGAAAATAAGATGGTAAAATTCAATTCAATGATAGCTTCTCTTTTTACAAACAATATTTTATTTCTTGTTTCAGATAAGGATGATGTGAAGTCACTAGTTTATTTATTTGTGAAGCTAGCTTTCAGGTTGTGTTTAGATGAAGCTCTAAAAGTAGTCAACATTAGGTAGGTAGAGTCTCTACCATTTTTAGGTAAAGACAGTCTTAGGCTAGTGTTGATGGTGGCTTTTAGGGAATTAGAAGTGAAATTATCTCTCCTTTGTAATTACATTCAGTCCTTGTTGTATGATGTGAGGGTGGAAAGGCTAAATGGGATATGACTTCCTCTTCCTTATATGGAGGAAGTGATGCCCCTACTTGCTTTGTATCTATGTGCTCAATTATGCATTATCAAGAGAGATTTGATGTAGTTAAATTTCTAATAAGGTTGGTTTTTTAGGGTATTATTGCTCCTCCTCCATGGTTGGTGAAACAAGCTCAAGTGACAGTCACAAGGGATATGAGGTATCAAATGATGGTGGTAAAATACAAGGCAAGGTTGTTAATTTAATAGTTATGAGAATATTAGAGTCTTATTCTTAATTTAGTTAAAAGTCTAAGTTGACTAAATCAGTAAATAATATTATAATAAATAGTGTACTAATTTGTGTAATTTATTTGAACTTCATAGCTTTCTAAAAATAATAATAAAAGAGGAGAAATGTAATTTAGCTTAAAACTATGTTGATATGACTAAAACATAGGTTGATATTAGTTGTGAAAGACTGGGATAGTGTCATGAACCATGATCTAGATTTTATTTGGTGAAAGGATAAGAGTGCCAAAAATAGGACACTTCGGGGTTGAACACTATAGTCCAAGTCCAGCCATTATTGTCCAAACTAGTCATAGAGATTTGAGTTTTCTTCAATTTATCCAATATCCTTCTGTGAACCTACCTGAAATTTTGGATCTTGAATGTCGACGAAGATCCTTATAGAGTAGATTTAATCTTAAAACTATAGACCTTCATTATGCTTGAATGAAACTTGAGAAAGAAGGGGCGCGGGGGGGGGGGGGGGGTGTGGGGTGTTTGGGGGTGTTAGTATGTGTAAGATGCACTGAATGTGTATCCACACCCCTTATATGGGAATGCTACTTACATACCAATACTTTGAAGAGGGATTAAACCATATGTAGTTTTTCCACTTGATGTACTTTGTGCAATAGTGTTATGAAAATTCAAAAATGCTAAATTATGTGTGTTTGATGTGGTTAGAGTCTAGTGTGAGGGTTTGAATATGATGATAGCTGTATTGGATGGTCGTATGTAGAGAATAGAGAAATTTTCCTTAGTGTTCTTACATGTATTCTTGATTGCTTTTGTAATATTTGCCAACCCCTTATAAATTAACTTTGAATGGGCTTTTATAGAGATGTATTGGTCATGGGTTATATGCATTCACGTTAGGTTGACATAATGAAGCAGAGGAATTGAGAGAAAATGACCATTTAGGCTCAAAAGGTGATTGGATAGAACACTAGAAATGAGACACCCTAGGGTCTAGCACTATAATCCAACCCCAACACTCTTGTCCTATAGGTTTAAGACCTAGGGGGATGGAATAAGCATGGGAAATGGGGTCTGGCTGAGCTGAAATTAGGTTTTGAAAGTATATGGATGATTGAAAATCAGAAAAAAGGTGTTTAGAAGGGTTAAGAGAGCATGAAAGAAGGACCTATGGGTTGGGTGTCACAAGCCACACTCAAGCTACCAATTTTGACATTTTTTATGACTATATTTTCCCCCCTTTATTCTTGTGATGCTACAAAGAAAAATACTAAGATAAAGGAAAAATAGAAAGCGTGCCTGAACTTACCTACAAGGGTGAAGCCTATGAAGCTGTGTGATGTTAGGTGTGCATAGAGAGAGCATGTCATGAAGTGTAAATCTGTAAGAGAAAACAACTATGCCATATCTAAAATAATAATGTACAAAGTTGGATAAGAGAGAGAGAGAGAGAGAGAGAGAGAGAGAGAGAGAGAGAAAGAGAAAGGAATGAATACACCTCACTGAGTATGTAAACCAATATAAAACCTATTGTGATGTTGAGTGATGCTGGATGATGCTGAGTAATGTTAGGTATGTATTGCACCAAGAGTAATATCTCAAATGAAGCTGAGTTCTTAATTCCCTAAAGGTGGCTTAAGAATGCAAAGGCTATCTCATTGGCTCCATTATCACCTACTAAGTGAAGCTAGGTGGTCATGTGTGTGTTGATCAATGTTTGGATTGTGTCTCCAATCCCTCTGAATATGTGGCTTAAGAATACAAAGGCTAGTTAGTCCTTTGGCTCCATCATTGCCCCATGAAGTGAAGCTATAAATTGATACTAGTATGAATGTGTGTCATATGAGATGGATATTGAGGCCCATGAATACTCTATAATTTGACAATGTGGTGTGGATAGCTGAAAATGCACTAGAAACTAGGCCAATCTTGGCCAACTCTGAAAGGAGGAGATTATGATTGTATGAAAGCCACTCCAAAAGTGAAAAATAGGCTTATGTGGAAGCCACTTAGAAATTTGGAGGTTAGGCTTGTACAAAAACCACTCCAAAATTATTTCAACCACCTACATATGGAGTAAGGCACATAATTGTTGAGAATGCCTGAGTAATATATTAAACTCAAAAGAAAAGAAGTCAAATGTGCCATGCACATTGCCCCCAATTACTAGTGTCTATAACATGGATTATGATCTAAAATTTATAAAAATTCTCAATCTAAAATTATAAATAAGAGCTATCATACTGTGCATGATGCCCCTATATCTAGATTCTCTAAGAAAAATTGTACTAAAAGTATTGAATCTAGATTGATCTGTATTTGACAAA
This sequence comes from Torreya grandis, assembly GCA_037957365.1. Taxonomy (NCBI): domain Eukaryota; kingdom Viridiplantae; phylum Streptophyta; class Pinopsida; order Cupressales; family Taxaceae; genus Torreya; species Torreya grandis. Next base: position 70,934 of record JARHVA010003861.1, read on the forward strand.
ATTATAGCTGAGCTGACTTTTCTACCTATTTCTAAAAAATATGGGTTTTTTGTTGTTTGGATAAGAGCACCAAAAATAGGATACCCTATTATCTAATGATATTGTCCATGTCTGACACTATTTTCCTTTGCTAAAACTAATGACTGTTATATAATTATCACATTTTTTGGGTCTATTTTACCTAGTTTGACCTCTAATTGCTATTTTGAGTGTTTTGAAAACTAATTTTTTTGATCTGTAGGAGCTCTAATCTATATGAAAAAACCCCTATTTATTTCCCCCTCTTCTGAGGGTAGGTATGGAGACCCTATACACTGAATTCCTTCATAAGAAAGAGCCCTGCAAGTGTTTTATGCTATGAAATACATGATGTAGCAATGATAATTGAAATGATGTCTCAAGATATAACATGGATTTTATTGGAAATTTTTAGGTCAACAAAGGTATTCCTAGATAGATATAACAATGTAATGACATGTACAATGTATTGAATTGAAACTGGAAATGTTAGTTGTTAGTTGTCAAAGAGGGATGGAGAAAGATGTCCATCATGGCATGCAAGCAAGAAAGATAATGTATGGTGTGAATCATGGCATTGTAAATAATTTATAAGCAAACAAGAAAACAAAAATGTAAGGAAAGAATCAAGAAACATACAAGAGTGGCCAAGGGGCTAAGTATACAAGGGACATGGTCAAATGTCACTCAAACTGGAAAGCAAGAATACAAGGCATGTTCAAATTACACATACACATATAATTTAAAACATGCAAGGTTGGCATGAGGGTAAAAATCACATAGAATATTACAATCAAAGGACATTGGCAAATGTCTTAAGGCACACATAAGAATAGAAGCAAAAGACATTGGCAAATGTCTTAAGACACATACAAGAGACAAAATAGGAACTGAGAAATGCAATCAAATCTAACTACATAAATCAAAAAAGGAAAGCATGTAATATGAAGGAAATACAATTGCATCTAAATAATCAAAGCAATAAGTGAAAATATGCAAGACATGGAGTACAAGACTAGGTATATGCTAAGAAATACACAAGTGCTATATACTAGTGAATGTCGATAGAGTAATCTATGTAAACTCTAAGTAATGTACATCAACATGATAAATAGAGTGTGAGGTGTAAGAATGACATACCCAAGATGGTGTGGTCATGTAGAAGATTCCCCAAGGGGTAGATATATCAATGTATGTCTCAAATGTAGAAGTAGGATGGCCCCTCAATGGCTAGAGTGAAGCAATCAAGAATTTGGATGTCACTGCACACACTCAAAGAAGATCAAGTAAAGCATGGTAATGTAGATAAATACACAAACCATATCATAGAACAACAAATGTAAGTCTAGCATGGAAGTAAAAATGTAAAGCATGGATAATGCATACAATTGAAATTTTTTTGGTATTTCTGATTAATTTAAACATTTTTGGTATTTTGAGTTATTTGAATGTTTTAGGTATTTATTAAATGTTATATTATTTTTGATATTTTGAAATGTTATATTATTTTTGGTATTTTTGAATAAGCTATGTATAATCAATCATAAGGAGACTATGTACAATAATTGAAAAAAGCTATGTACAATCAATCATTAGGAGACTATGTACAAAAAAAATTGAAAAGAAATGATACTAACCAATGAGTCTCATGAGAGACTCCCTATCATGGTGTCATGTATTAAAAAAGGAATCATGTGTGATTGTGAAGCATGAGGGAATAGATGAGAATAACCTATATTATTCCATTCATCATTATCATCTTAATTTTGAACCAATATAATGCTAATGTTGACTTTTGTTGTATTTGGATCTTTTACTTTCATAAATTATCCCTGTGAATGATTTGCCTTATGATGTTCAATAAATCCCAAACCTTGATGACATAAATTATCAACTACTAGAATAGGAGTAGTGATGCCTTGAGCATGCTTTCCCAACCCTTGACCTTGATAATCAAACTATTATAGATATTTTTATCCAAACCTATACTACTTTGAAAGTTTAGCCTCATTTTGGAGAGGTGGATTTGCATCTTTTTTGTGCTTTACTTGTGCTATTTTTACTATTTGTTGCTCTAATTTTGATTTTTAATCCTTCTTTTGTTTTGAGTTATGCTTTGGTAACCACTTTTGTACTATTTCTAGATTTGACCCTTTTTGAATGTGTTCCTATGTCATTGTGAATTAATTTACTGATTTACCTTATATAGGGTCCTCATTAGCAATTATCTATTATATATGTTTTTTAATGCCAAACATGAATCTGTGTGATACCCATGCATTCTATGATATACACAATAATATCTGGATCTTCTCACTAGATGTAAAGGAGGTAGTTTTATCAACTTATATTTAATCATTGAATTATTTTTAAATAACTAGTTGTAGAGTTAATTTGTTGTGATTTCTTGTTTTGATATTTGATATTGCTTGCAACTAATTGACTAGGTGAAGCTGCATATACATGATTGGCACTAGGGTTCCTTTGAGGTTTCTATATTATAATATGATTTTCCAATGTTGTGATCTTTTCATGTAATATCTAATTATGCATTTGTAAATCAGAAATTATCTTGCTCATATTGGTGATTTGATCCCTTAGAGTCTCACAAGTGAAAACCCTAGTTGTTTCTAATCAAACATGTAAACACATATGTTGAAGAGGTTTTGAAGAAGCTATAGGCTAAATGTATGCATTAGGAATAATATTATAGGTTACCTCACCTTTTGGAGGGGTGATATCATGGACCTAATTAGATGGAAAGTAGTTATCACCCTCTTGGGGGAGAGGAGGAGAAGGAAATTATTTCCTATGCATAAGATATGACATTGAAACTTGACAAGTGGTTGTTAGCTTATGCGATGGATTCTCTAGGTAGAAACCATGTATGTGGGGAAAAATACGCATAATTTGAGTTATAAGTTGTATAACAATATGTTTATAAATAGCATTCCAAATGAGAGATAGAAATCAAGGGATAGAGAGCATGGAATTGTGCATTAATTCATACATTTTTTTGACTTGTGATATGATATTTATAATATGTTTAGCAAGATAACCTTGAAAAAATTTCCATATGAGAGATAGAAAGTATGTAATGAAACCTTGTATTAAAGAAAAGTAACATTAATTTGAAGGAAAGGGATCTTAGTATGTTTAACAATAACTTTCTTAATATCATCTCATATTATAAAAAGTAAGCATGAAAGAGAAAGAATGAAGCTTTGTATTAACATATGGTAGACTCCATCATTCATGTACATGATAGGACTGAGTATGGACTCCTTATTATTTGCAAGAAATGTTTTGAAAGATGTGATATCCATGTTTGATTTTATGTGAAATTTGATTTAAATGTAAGGTGATACCTCAAGAAAACAAAGGGACCTAGTATATGTAACTAGGGTTTGAGATAAAATGATTTTCAAAATTACTATGGAATTTTAAAATATAATATATTTTTTTAATTTAAATATGTAGGTAAAAATTTAGAAAAATATTTAAAAAACTCTTGATTTAAAGAGACCTAGTATATGCAACTAGGGTTTGGAAGAAAATAATTTTTTAAAAATTACTATAAAATTTTAAAAATTAATGTGAATTTATGATTTAAATATGTAGGTAAAAAATCAAAAAAATAACAAGGAATTTACCCCTAGGGTTTCTAGGGTTTTTGTGTGCAAACGAAGTAAGTCAAGTTCACCAAATGATTTAATAGTTTTAGGAATATTGGAGTCTTATTCCTAATTTAGTTAAAGGTCATAGTTGACTAAATCAGTAAATAATATTGCAATAAATAGAGTACTAATTTGTGTAATTTATTTGACTTTCATAACTTTCTCAAAATAATAATAAAAGAGGAAAAATGTAACTTAGCTTAAAATTATGTTGATACAGCTAAGACAAAGGTTGATACCGATTGTGTAAAAATGGGATAGTGTCATGAACTAGGATCTAGATTTCATTTGGTGAAAGGATAAGAGTGCCAAAAAAAGGACACTTCAAAGTCTGGTACTACAGTTTAGGTCCTACCACTATTATTCAAACTAGTTACAAAGATCTAAGTTTTCTAGGTTTTGTCTGCTATCCCTATGTGAACTTGCCTATGAAATTTTAGATATTGAATGTTGACAGAGCTCTTTGTAGATTAGATTTAATATTCAAACCCTAAACCTTCATTATGCTTGAATGAAACTTGAAAAAGAGGGGGTTTAGTGTGTGTAAGATGCACTAAATGTGTATCCATACCCATTGTGTGGGCACACTTCCTACATACCAATAATCTGAAGAGGGATCAATCCATATGTAGTTATCGCACTTGATTTGCTTTGTGCAATAGTTTTATTTGGATGCAAAATGCTAAACTAGTTGTGCTTGAGGTGGCTAGAGAGTGGTGTGAGGTTTTGAATATGCTAATAGTTGTATTGGATGGTTGTATATATAAAATAGGGAAATTTTCTTACTGGTCTTCTTTTATTTTTTCTTGATTTTGTAATATTTGCCAACCCTTTCTAAATGAACTTTGAATGGGATTTTATAGAGATCTATTGGTCATGGGTTAAATGCATTCACACTAGATCACCATAATGAATAAAAGGAATTGGGATAAAATGACCATTTAGGCTCAAAAGGTTATTGGACAAGAGCAATAGAAATGAGACACCCTAGGATCCAACACTATATTCTAACCCTAATACTCTTATCTTATAGGTTTGAGACCTGGGGGGATGGAATAAGCATGGGAAATGGGGTCTAGCTGAGCTATAATTAGGGCTTAAAAGCCTATGGATGATAGGGAATCAATAAAAAGGAATTTATAAGGGTCAAGAGATCATACAAGAGGGACCTATGGGTTGGGTGTCACAATCCACATTCAAGCTACCAATTTTGACATTTTGTATGACTACAGTTGGTTAGCTCCTTAATTAGCTTGGATGATCCTAGTTTCATCTTGGCAATAGCTCTGATGGTATTGGGTAAGCATCAGATGGAGGTTGAAAACTATTCTTGGTATGTGACTTATGTCACTAAAACTAAAATAATTCAGATGGAATAGGTTATTCAAAGGTGTAGAAAGGGAGTTTTTGGTAGGTTTGTGTTTTTTATTCTTGGCTCTTGGCTACTTCTATTGAAGTTTTGTATGCTCAACCAAGCTATATTGATGTTTTAATTCTCGTAAGCCTTTTGGATAATAAATGAAAATGTTATTTTCATTGATGGTTTTTTTAATTTTCTCTATTATATTTTTTGAGCAAGGGTCCCGTGAACCCTATATTGATAAAAACAATCAAATATAAAAATTGAAGGTTCTTATTAGTCCTTGCCAGGGTAGGATTATAAGAATCAGTTTTGGATTAATGCTTTTTGTGCAACTAATAATTAAATTTGGAATACAAATTATAATAATAATTATAAAGTTTGTTATATAATTTAACATAAAAATAATAGAATATACCCTAAATGTTATTTATGCATATTCCTTCGACTTTAATGCAATTTTATATTGGCAATGACGTTTGTCCTTTGGATTCTAAAACTAGTATTGATATATATAGGAAGTGACTAATAAATATTTATAATATGCTATTATTGGTCCCTATCAAGGTAATACTATAAGAATAATTTTCAATTAAATATTTTCTTTTCAACCAATGAAAGAATATGAAATACATATTAATTAAACAATTATAAAATTTACAATAAAAATTGAAACATAAATTTTAGAATATTATTTATATCTTATTTAAGCATATTCCTCCTACAATATTTATTAGAGAGAATATAGTAGCATGTTAGAAGTGGTAGCCATGTAACTCAGGGTGTTCTTTGATTATTAATATTCAAATTATGTTATTTAACATTTTTATTAGAGAATAAATAATTTTAACATTTATGTTAGGAAGAATGAATTTTTAATATTTACACTGGTCACTTTCACTTTAAAATTCTTCCTTAAACCTAGTTTTCATAATATAGCCAGTCCTGAGATATCTTATAGAAAAGACCTCCAATATTTTTAATACCCTTTTTAAAAATCCTAAGACTTTTTATCCAAGGAACCATGGCAAAGGGAAAATTATGGAAATTGAGAATAGGGGACCACTATAGAGATTAAGAATTAATAGAGAGACCATCCCTGAATCCATCTTCAACCCATACCAGGTGAGACTTAAGCTTCTCCTAGTCCTTTCATATGCTTTGTATGATAAAAGAGCTAATGATTTTGATAGGCACAGGAGTGAGGAGGAAGTTATACAAGTCAATACCCCACCACACCTTCCTACCTAGAGGAGATCCTTGAGAAATGTAGTTCATAATAAGGATCTTCCAGACTTTATCTCCTTCCAAGCCTCTTATAATCCACTTGATACTGAGAGCAATGCACTAAAGTTTAATGTCAACAAGGCCAATACCACCTACTTCTTTAGGCCTACAATAAATGGCCCAAGACACTCTGTGAAACCCTTGATGTCCTTCAAAATTGGCCCAGAGGAAGTCACAAAAAAGCTTTTCCAACTTGGAATAGGAGGCATTATAAGGGGCCCAACAAGAAGAGTAATACACATGAGTAGCAACCAAGACTTTAGAATAGATCTGAAATTTCCTAGCCAGAGTAAGAGGCCTAGCAATCCAACAGGTAATTTTTTTTAACCATTTATATGACATAAGACCAAAAATCAGTAAGGGAAGCTTGAAAGGAATGCCAAATAATTTAAATTAAATCCCTAGGAGGATCCATTTCCATTGGTAAAAACTCACTTTCTCTAGTGTATTATGTATCATGGTCTCCCTATTGGAGATTAGCTCAAGCATATGGGGGTTCTTAATCCCACTTGTCATGCTTGTCACTACCCAGAAACCATTAAGCACCTTTTTTCATTTTGTCCCCATGCATAGTCTACTTGGAGATGGATTTAATCTCTTTTTAAACCCTTTAAGATACAACAAATTTTGGTAGATTTTTCACACCAATATTTTATTTTAGATCTATAAGTATATAAATAAAGCTTATTTTAATCATGAAGCTATGAAAATTGGTTTTTCAATTTATAACAAAATTAATGTGATCTCCACTATTACCCTTTAGATCTAGAGCCAGATGGAGAAAGTGTGATTGGAACTTCACCATTTATAAGAGCTACTAGATCACTAGGGTAATGCCACTTATGCTATCAGGTGGGAACTACCTGAACACACTCCTCCTTGGGGACATGGTGGTGGAGCTATGTGTTTTTAATCTTAAAGCCATCAATCTTGGATTTAGAGGAGTTCCTCTCCTCACTCTCACTGGCCATCTCCTGGGCATTTGACTACTTATTTTTTGGGTAGATCATCTCATCATGATAGTGGTAATGGAGGAGGTTAGGTGCCTCCCCAGTAGGACAAGTTTTCATGCTTGGTGCTTTTCATTTCTCCACCTCAACATAATTTTTAGCAGCCAAAGCAAACTTATCAAGAGAAATAGAATGATGGGTGGGAACCTCTTACCTTGGATGAGGATGCCCTAGTTAATGGGGGGTGGGGAGGGAAGCATTAGGACCCTCTACCACCTCTACCACGTACTACCATGCTCATTATTATTGCTTAAGGACTTGTTTATTTGTTTGTGTTTTATCCTTTTTTGGTTTTTAGTGAACATGTGTTAGACTTTTTGGTTGGTATGGCCTTTTAGTTGCTTTTGCTGCTTTCTCGTGGCTTTTATAGCCTAGTGTGTTTTTGGGGTGTGACTTTCCCACCCATTTTTTTGTATGACTAGCTGTATTTTTTTTGTAAAGTATTTATATAATAAAGTATGTTTTTCAATCAAAAATGCTTCCTTAAAAAATAAAATGTATGGAAGGCATAGATTTATCAGACCTATACCCATCAACATTTTTGTCATTACTCCAAGAATTTAATAAAACATAGGCACATGCCTATAATCTCATTCACTCTTATTTTTTGGTAGAATAGGATAGGCACCATCTCTAAATTCCATAATATCATTTACCTTGCCAAGTTATTTACTCAATAATTACATCAATTTAAGCTTGTAACAAAATCATCAAAGGATTTCAAATGGTTACATGATGCCACTGCTAGAATGATTTGGAGAAAATTCACTAAAGTCAAAGAATTAAAATAATTCCATGTGCTTTTCAAGGTCTAGAGATCCAATCACATTCAATGTTTAGAATGACTCCCATTGTAATTGGCACAAACATTCTAGATGGAAGACTCAGATACTTTAATGCAAAAGATAACCTTAAAAACAAGTGTTTGTTTACTTTCTAGCTATAGGAAATAAGGATATTATCTTTTGTGTCTCTATTTCCTTCACTCTTACCTACAAGTTGCAATGTAAACCTTATTTTGGAGCCAAGATATCCCAAAATTTCCTAATCTCTTCTCGAATTTATGTATAATTATTTTTAGCTATTTAGGTAGAAAACCATTATTGAGGGGTGGGGTACAAGAAATCTTAGGCTTATATTTAATGACCCAAGGGTGTCTATATATGGCTACATAATTTAGGAATTCATCTTTAAAAAATCTATCCAAATCCATGTATTTATAAATCTAGGACTGATAATGGCTACAATTAGTGATCGAAATTTCATTTTCTCAGAGACATATTTTGTTTTTATTTTAGTTTGCAACATGTTCTAGGGTTCATTGAGAATGTAGAAGATTTGAAGGAAAAAGGCATCAGTGGTATGTTTTTTTCTAACTAGCAATTATACTAATAATATTATTTTTTAAAGCATGCCTATTCATTTATAATGTCAATGCTAAGTTTTCATTATATTTTCATGTATAAGCGTATATATTCTATTATTATATTTTCTTATATTTTTATTTGTTTAAAACTAATTTCCAAAAAATAATATAGCCAAGAATGCCTTTGAAGCCAGGTTTCAAATGAAAAAAGTAGTGAATAGTGTGTGTCGTGACATTGTGTCATGTGTTAATATTAAAAATATTTAATTATCTAAATTTATCTATAATGGACATGGTTGTATTAGCAAGTAAACAATATTTTTATTTATATTATATTAAAATCCAAGGTTACTCATTTAGAAAAAAATCAAACCTATTAATAAATCTTTTAATGTTTTTTATTAAAGGTGTTTACACAGTCTGATTTTTACATTATAATCAATTTACAAATCCATTGTGTAATTTAACCCCTATAATAAAATCAAATCCAAGCTTAAATTTCAAATTCACATTTATTTGGTGATGATTTTTAATATCATTTAAATTAAATTAATAATTATGTTAAAAAATGTTTTAAAAAAATATAATTTTTATTTCAATTTTAATTTAGCTAGATATTAGTTTGATAGGACCTCTCTAAAAAGAATTATTGTTAATTAAATTTAAATTATAATACATTAAACAATATCAAAATTTTAATCAAATTTAAATTATTAAATTAATTTTCAATACAAATTTAAGCACAAACAATTCTCAAGTTAGCAAATCAGAAACTGGGATTCTTCAAAGCTTTTTCATCTATAACAATATTATGATCCTTTGTCTTGACCTCTAAAAATAATGTATTATATTTAGCTAGAGTCTATTGGACAAGATTTAAGGTACTTTTTCCATTCCCCTTCCAATTCCAATTAAAGTTATAAATATGTTTTTCCATGGTAATAAAATTGTTATCAATATTAAGCCAACAAGGATATATGGGCTAGTATATAGACTTATCGAGTTGGATTTTCTTCATTATTTTTATTTTAATATTAGATACAATAGAGGCATCCCTTATGTCATTTGATGATAATTATCTTTCCATATCTATAGTTGTTTCCCACAAGTAACCTATATTTATGATGTCATTATAATTCCTGCTATTGTTATCCATCATGGTGTTATGTTGTCCCATAACCATTGTGATTCCATAACCAAAACATGTGTATATTACATTAAATACAAAGAATCACTTCTCATACAAAATCTTCAACACTAAATGGAATTGATAAGAAAATTTCAACCAGTTGGCTTCAATCAAGGTAGATAATTGTTATTTTTAGACAAATGGAAGAAAAGTAGTATATATGGGGGATTTTTTAAAGTAGTAATCACCAACAGCATCCCTGGTGGGACTTTTTTTATTTTAAATTTTAAATTTTAAAGCCTAGTCAAGCTTTATTTTATATTGGGTTATTAGGGCGTAATAAATAGATTTGCAATGAATACACTTGATACAATTGGTGTCACTAATGCATATGTTAGAACATTTTTAATTGAGCAGGTGTTATAACCTTTTAGGGTTTTACTAATGTAAATACTATGTTTGATTAAAGGGCTGAGTAGTCTAAATCAGTGAAATATTATGCATACAATAACTACTGATCAGTTAAAAATTTTGAGTAGCTTTGAATTTCTAAAATTAGTAATAAATATGTGAAAATAAAGACTTATATGGAAAACACCTGATATAAAAGATCTGAGTGCTAGAAACTGAGATATGAACAAGCAAGAGTGTCATCCATTATATCCTTATGTCAGAATCCCTCCTAGATAGTAGCACCACATTTAGATAGAAGTACCATGTGGCTCTAGTGGCTTGATATTGGCACTAATGTGTTATATCTGAATAATTTATGGGTTTTATAAATCAGGGCTTGTTCCACTTCTGGCCTAAATTTTAATATTGAGAAATTAGTACTTTTTCCTACATCTCTATTTTCATCCAAAAACCCTAGGTTTTCATGTTTGTAAGGGTTTAAATGAACACCATGAGAAAAATGGGATAGTGGGTTTGGTTTGCTAAATGTGTGATCCATACCCCTATGTGGGCATGATACCAACATACCAATATTTTGAGGGGGGATCAATCTCTATGTAGTTCTCCCACCTATGTGCTTGGTACAAATGCAAATGCATTCTAGAATTATTGTGTGTGAATGCATGAGAGGATACCTTAGAGGCCAGTTAAGATCTAAATACCTGTGTTAGGGATGTATTATTAAATATATGGGCTAAGTCAATATAATATTGGAATAATTAAGAACTTTCCCTCAATATGAAGTGGTAATTTTGTGTGCTTATTTTTTATAATGTCCACCTAGGGTGTAAGAGTGTGAGAGTAGTGTTTATATAGTGTTCTCATAAAAATTACTTTTGAGGGTGACTTAATAAAAGGTGTAGGTCAACACTAATCCTCTTATGGAGATGTAAATTACCTTTTTAGATGGTCTAGGGACCTAAATCACTAGTGTTCTATAGGATTGGGTGATATTAGTAGCTACCATGTGACTAAAAGTGGATCAAAAGGGCCATTAAGATGGGTCAATTGATAACTTGATCTGGGCAACAATTTAGGTGATAATTCAGGTGACAGGTCCACCCCAATTGATGATGGAACTTCTAGGAGCCATAACTTTTGCACCGTAGCTCCAATTGACTCGCCGTTTGAACCATTGGAAAGCTAAGAATGAGGAGAATGTAATGAGATGGAATGGAGCTTCGTTCAATGGATTTTTACCCTATAAAACCCAATGGAAGTGCCCCAAATTTTAATTTTAGTAGTGTAGTCTAAAATAGTGAGTTTTTAAAAATAGTAATTCCTTGAATTCTGTATTGTTGTAAATCATGGAAGTCGAACCACTTAATCTCCATCAATATTGGTGACCTTCCACATCCTCCTCACACCTATAAAACATGTATAAATGAAGATGTAACTTGAAATGGAAATCAGACATCTCTTCTCATAGATAGGCATATGTTTGAGTCTGCAAATTTGATCAATAAAACATCTCTTCTTAGAGATAACATTAATTGAATTGTGTTGTTCTTGTTTCTTGAATTATCTTTCAACCAAAGATCATTTTTGAATTTTGGATCATAACTAAAGGTAAAGTGATGTCAAGTAGACATCCAAGGAATGAATGGTCACTTTTAGGTGATTAAATTTACACCCCTTTATGTTATAAATGCATCAAAGTGAAATGATTAGTATAAAGGAAAAAGAAGCATATCTAGACTTACCTAGGAAATGAAGCCTGTGAAGCTGAATATGAGTATGTGAAGCTAGGTCTATGTATGTGAAGCATGATCCAATACATGACATGTAAGTGAGACATGCATAAATCAGTCCTTAAAAAATGTGAAAATCAAAAGGCTATGCTAAGTAAAGAAGTTGTAGTAGGATTATGAGCATACTATGAATTAAATAAGCTAATTCAAACTTAAAACACAAACTACCTATTAGGAAGGATTCATGAAAAAAATTAGAATGATATGAGACTTACTAAATTCCTTGCTTCATATAACCTCCTTCTAGGATTTGCAAATGATCAAATGATTGCATATAGACTCAAATTTGGCATAGTGATGTTATGATGTTGGTTCTTGATAATGGATGCAAGAATTATTTGATATGGATTGGTTATGCCAATTAGAGTTCATTTATATGAAAGAGGAGCCTTGATTATATACATTTAGGAGGGAAGATCAAGGTTTGATATTCAAAGTTAGATGAGGAGATCTAATGGATATGTATTATTTAAGGAATTTAAAATTCCTTAGAAACCTCTAGAGTTAGAGGTTTCTAGAGAGGGGGGCTAAGTTAGAGAGAGTTCTAGATTTAAAGAGTTATTGAATTTTCTTTAGGATTTAATTGGGATTAGGGATGGAATTAGATAGGGATTAAGGACTAAGTGTGTAGGAGAGCCTAGGCATAGGCTAGTAGGTGGGTAGGTGGGGTTATGGAAATTTACAATTCCCATATAATGGATAACTAAGATTAGATTTAAGATAATAGGGATTATGATAGAATTAATGAAGGAATGGGATGAATAAGGTTAGTGAATTTAGATTAATAGAAGGGGATATATCAAGTAGGATTAGTGTCGTCTAATAAGAATATTAGTCAACAATAATGAAGTGACTGATTTTAGGTGCATATATTTTTCCCCTCTTTGAAATGGAATTTCAAGTGGACCGAAGTATAAGGAGTAACGGAATTTCAAATAAAAACCATGTCATGGACAAATGTTAATAGATGATGTTAAGAGATATGATTCCCCCTCAAGAGGACATGTAGGGAATAATGAGATGAATGGTCACTTGAAAGAAGAAATGAGGGGTGTGATGTGATGGATAGAGATGGGATGGAATACTAGATGTAAGATAGATGATGAAGAAGATGAAGGATTTGACTTGAGCAATGAGCTACAGATTGATGATGTCCCTGAAAAAGACACATGCATAGGGAATATAAGTGAAATGGTTTTTGACACATCCTAAAGGGAAATGAACCATAACAAGATGATGATAATATTTAAAAGGATGCAATATTTAATGTATCCCAAGCAAGGATGCATGTAATGGAGAGATTTTGGCCAAGGATTTGATGATGATTGTAGCTCAAGGCTAAATTAATCAAAATGATGTTATTGATGATAGAGAAGAATCAATGTGATCAAGTGACCAAAGGATTGGGATACGAGGATGAGAAAAATAGTGGCTAAGCTATCCTTAGGCACAAAACAGAGGTGAAGTGATACCTACATTGTTTGGAAAGACCTCAGGCCAATGTAGTTTTGACTAAAAGATGATGATGGTGATTAATGATTAAAGGATATTGATTCAAATAATGAGATGAGGATAAAATATTGGATGTTAGTCAAATAGTTTGTAAGGATTAGATTAATGATTGGATTATGGATGATGAGATAAATTATGAGGGTGTAGATGATCAAGCCATCACAAATGTCATAAAGTTAATCATAGTCTAAGTAATCTGATAAATAAATCACTTGACAATATGCCCCATGATATAGATGTGACCAAGAGGAAATTATGTCAAAATTCATAGGCAAATAGTGACAATATCCTTGAGGTTACTTTAAATGTCCTCATATAATCCTAATTTATTTCCTAAAAATACATGATGCAGACAAAACATAAAATAAACAATATATATACATGATAAAAGACATGTAAACAAGACAAATAAACCAAACAAGTAACATACACAAGTATCTACATATAGTGTCATAATGTCTTGTCTAATGATGGGATGAGTGATTGGATGATGGTGGACTATGATGATCATGATGTGATTAGGGACATAGGATATTCTTAGATTTGGATAGGATGAATGATGAGGATTAGGATTAAGATGAGGTGTTGCCCCTAGTTTAGGATGGAAGGATGTATGACATGATGAGGTGTGATAAGGTCTTTGAATATTGATTTAATCTTGAAATAAAATCAAAAAGTGGTCAAGGAAGGTGATTAAACTAGTGATGACTAAGGATTGTCAACAGATAAGGCCCTATAAAGATCCAATCTAGCAATGAGACTAGGATATGATGGGATCAAATAACTTTCACACTAGAAAAGAGTAACTAGATGGGTGTTGGGTATGAAGAGGAAATGATAGGACAGTGATGGGATAAAGTACCTTCCATACTAGAAAAGGGTAATTGGATGGGTGCTAGGGATGAAAAGGCCTTTATAGGAAGTGATGGGTGCCAGATTAAAGTCTTTGAGAAGGTGATGTATGTTGATAAGACCTGACCAATAGGATGAGATGGAAGATATGAAGGGATAGGTGACCACTCTGATTTGGTCTCAAGATGTAATGTGGTATCCAAAGATGGGAAAATATGAGATAGATGGAGATGGATGCTACTAGAGGATTAGTCATAAGACAAGACACAATAGACTATTTTTGGATTTTTTAGATTTTATGATTTTTAGTTTTTTTTGACATATTTCCATTTTTAGGTATTTTTTAGGATACGTATATACATTATACAAATGGGGTTACAATCAAAGGGAATACCAAGCTTAGAAACCTAGATGAGGATGGATGATAGATGATGAATGAGTGACAAGGGGATAAGGATGATATGGAAAAGGGGATGAGGACCAAAGAAGAATGAACTAAGAATTACTAATGACCACATCGTAAAAATAACTAGATGCTTAGTTGCCTGAGTGTCCATTAAAGGATGTGCCAAGATGGTTTGAGGATAGGTATCAAAACACCTTCCTAATCCTTATGTAGGTTAGGAAAGGAAGGAATAGATGGACATAATAGGATTATAGATAATGAATAAGGATAATGGACTAAGGGATGGACAAGGTTGATGAGGGATATGATAAGTATGGATGGATTGACACGGGATATGAAATGGATGGATTTTCCCCCAAGTGTTGAGGTATAATGTGGAAAATTGATGATTTTACCATGATATCAAAAATTGATTTTCATTATGGTGCTTGTCCAAGCTACCAGAAGATTAATTTTCACCATTAGATGAATGATTTTTATTTCAATTTTTTTATAGAGTTTTTGACTTATTATTAGGCATCTCAATTTATTATTTAATGGGTGAGATGTAAGGTACAATAACTTGATGGATCATTTAGCCAATGCTTATTCTAGGGATGTGTGATACTAGGATCATGTCATTATTACTAGATGTATTGATGTCTTGGTGGCCTTATTTTACACTTGATGGATACCCCTCAATACATCTAGACTAGGTGTCTTTGTCACCCCTATAAGAGATGGTGTTACTTGGGGATGTGATGAGAGGTATGGATTGGATTATATCTTAATTAGATTGTATTATTTGAAGGATTATCAACCATTTGGATACTAATTTTAACATTATTTTTATTTTGAGACTGGATTTGACTTTGACTCACCCCTAGTGCCTAATTTTGGGCTTCACAAAGGGAGATTGATTTTTGACCTTGATAGTGCCCTAGTACTTGGTATTGGACTTCACTAGGGGAAGAAATTTTTGTATTAGGATAATTATTTGAATTATCTTGACTTATGGGATCAAAGATGATTTGATTATTATTATTTAATTCTAGATTATGGTCTTGAACCTTTGTATTTGTGGCACACATTATATTATGCAAGGAAGGATCCAACGATGTATGTTCCTATTCATCCTTATAGAGGGAGGTGATTAAATGATTGTTGATGGGAAGAAATGGATCTATGATAGATAAAGGTGGTGGAGATGGTATGATGAGTTCAATGAGTGGTGAAGGGGCATTATAGTCTTCATAGGGGTTCTTAAGAGACCCATATTTTGACATCATATAGAATCTCCTCAAGATCAGTAAAAGGATCACTACGACTAGCTGGGAGACACATCTATAGTAGGAGCAAATTCAATTTGATAATCTTTAATAGATAAAGCTTACAAGAACTCAGTTATGAATTCATCATCTTGATTGGGATCTAATGGTATGCTTGGTGATTGTATATCATCTAGATTATGAGAATCTTCAAAAGATCAGGCATTATCATCATATTTTATAATATTGATGAGGGATGATATTTTTTATGAGGAATTTGATTTGGATACTAGTATTGAACATGATCCTAATAATGACACCAATGCTAAATTTGGTGTACATGATGATATGCTAATAGTAAGGGAGTGATTGTCTATAATTGCTCTCAATGTAGGGTATTTGATATGATGGGTGAGAGGGATATGATGGATTGGGCAAAGATAGGCCCATGAAAGGAATTATGGGATATGGGAGGACTAGGCTAATGGGGAAGGAAAATGTACTTAAGTTTGATGGGGGGATCATGTAAGATAGACAAGATGTCTTGACCTTGGCCTTAAAGGGGAAGGGTTTGATCATGATCAAGAATGGAATCTTGGCATTCCTCTTCTTGTTCACTCAGGGAGTTAAATTCATCTGATTCATCCTTAATTATTATGTCACTATGATTGATGAGGTCATGGACATAATCTTGGAAAGGTTGACGTCACTTAAGGGAATGTCCCTAGGTTTTATGGTAGAGACAATATTAGTTTGCTTTATACCAAAAGGGCTTAGGTTTGGTGGGAGCAGGATGTTAGATGGGTGGATAGACCATCATGTTAGTGGAAACTAGTTGGTTGAAGAGGGCCTCCAATGATAAGGGAAGGGGAGTATAAGGACCCTTATTTATTCATGATTTATATGTGGAAACATTTGACTTTAGATCAATTGGTTGTTGATGTGATTGGGTTGGTGAACTATTAGTAGACAAGGTGGCTAGGATAGGATTCAGTTTGCTAGGAGAGAAAGGGGAAGATGATTGGCTGTGACTAGTAGATGGGGGATTAGAAGGAGACTTACATGAAGGGGTTTATACTGGAGGTGAAATAAGTTGAAGGGGATCAACACCTTAAAAAAGTGGTACACCCATCAGAATGAACTATAAGAAGATCTCATCCTTATGGGTAGCTATGTATTGGTCTATGAAAATGGGATCAAAGTTCATGGTGGTTGGTGATAAAGGATGGTGGACTTGTTGAGATTTGATATTTGAATTTGGAATTGTTGGAATTGGAATAAATTAATGGTGATGTCATCTTATTGGTGGATGATGAGGTTGACAAGTCAGGTCTTCCTTTGTTACTAAGACAAGGGAGTGGTGATGGACTATGATTGGAAGATGGAGGATTTGACTATGCACAAGTATGAATTAGGGCCAAGGGGTTTTGAATAGGGCTAGTGGATGATTATGTGAACTAGTATTGTGCTGGTGAATAAAACGAATCTAAATAAAACACACTAATGATAAAACCTTAAGCCTATCACAAAGGGGGAATTGAGTTGACAAGACTAGAATGGAAAACACAACTAAAATGAAAAATAAACCTTCTTTCACCTTCCTTGGTGCTCCAAATAGCTTGTTGAAGTGGTTTGCTTAGTTTGTGCCTATGAATTTTTCATCAATGAAGTGTGGCTACCTCCATCTCTCCTTGGCACCATGTTTGGCTTTGGCTTAGCTAGGCTTGGATCAATATTTGGGCATTATAACACTAAAATATAATGATTTTGAATGCATTTGGGCATTATAATTTTGGAATAAAATATCTTAGAAATATGGCTTGGAGGCTTGCTATTTATAGATTTTTGGAATGGTTTTAGGATCAACCATGACCGTTCATCTCAAGATTGAGATGTGTGTCCATGAATAAATCTAATATGAAATTCAATATACAAATATTCACATTAATATTTTTGATAGAGGGGGATTAAATAGGCATGGAAAGGATTTTATGAGGCATGGGAGGCATGAATATGATTTTTTATGCATTTATTGCTTATGGATGCCACCCCATAAGATGATGCCATTTGATGATGTAGTTAATGACAATCAATTTTTAATAAAGATTTATTTAACAAGTTTCATGGAATTATTAATCAGGCTCATGATTTAAATTAATTATCTTTAAGCATGATTAGTCATTTTGGTGCAAACCTTGGTCTTTGGTGCATAAATTAATCAAATTGGTCAAAATGTTCTGTTATTGGTTCAAAAATTGACTAGATTGGAATTGGAAGTTGATGTTATATGCATTGAAACTATATTTGCATTCAGGATGTTGTCAACACCTAATAAAAATGGCACATGTCTTGTGTAAGAGATTTGGTAGAAAAGAAAAATCTAGATCACTTAGGTGCAAAATTGGCATTTTGACTCAAAATGATCTGATCAAAGTTAGTTGGCCCATAAAATGCATTTCCCCATTTAGTAACACTCTAGCCAAAATTAGCACTTGAATATGTGAAGTTCAAATATTTTAATTAATTTTAGTGTTTTTAAGCCAAATTGTGTATTATGGCGGAAATTAGTCAAAATCTTGGTTGGAGGTTATCGATGGCTAGTTTTAGGTGTCTCTAGCTTACCCCTATTTGCGAAGGCATTGCAAGCTATAGGCATAATAACATCTCAAATAATGAAAAGGTATTGTATGCCTAAAACTTCAACGATGATGAACTAACTGTATGATTCCCCTTGAGGGAATGGTTGGCACAAGGAAAGGTCGGTAAGCGGTCCTTTGAAAGAAAGAATGGAGACTAGGGGACCCAAAAAAGGAAAATTATGGGATGAGAACACAATTATATTGAAAAAGTAGAAAAAATCATTGAGAATTCAAGTGGGATGATGTACAATGGTTTGCCTAAAGGTGGTTATAAGCATTTTACCTTGATAGTGGTAATGTGATATGATAACATAATGATTTACCTAAAGGTGATTATTATCATTGAGAAGATAGAGTTGCCCCAGTTAGGATAGACAAACAAGATAACAACATGATCCTTTTTGGGCAAAAGAAAATTAAATTTGGTGACAACACAATGATTTGCTCAAAGGCAGTTATAGTGATTAATAAATGCAAGTGGGATGGTGTACAATGATTTGCCCATAGGTGGTTATAATAATTAGACCCCAATGATGGCAAACATGATTAATTTAGATGATGATGATGATGATGATGATAATAATCTAATATAGAAGATAAAGATGAATTGGGACAACCTACTAGTAGGGAGATGCTCATCTAAACTAAACAAAGGTTGAAATTCTTTTGTTGTTTAATTACATTGTGTAGGATATGATTGGGATTTAATCAAGATGTCAGTGTTGAAGATATCTCAATGCCATGATTGCTGAATAGACTTCCTAAAGCTAAGGTTTATTACAGCATGTGTCAATAGGCATCATGGTATAACATCATGAGGAATTGGATGAAATATGCATAAGGACTAACTCCCATAATCCAATACTCAATAAAAAATAATGCACCAATGATAGAAATTGATGTAAATGTAGATGCATGAATATGGATGGATTTAAGTGTAAGTGTGAGAAAGGAATCACCTAATTAATGCACATAGATTGAATCAAGGCAATAGTACTGAAATCAAACAAATAGGCACACAAACCAAAAAAAAACACAAACAAATAATTTAATTTTAAGCCACACAAACATTGCCCCTAAAAAATAGGTGACAACTTAACAAACTAACAGAATGGGAGAATAAGAGAAAAGGAAGGAGGTGGCCGAGCTATATCCATATGCACTAGGCAAGTGGATGCTACCTACACAGTTTCATAGATGTAATATCCAACAAAAAAATTAGGCCAAATGTAGTTCTCCAAAGAAATGGGAAGAAAATGATAATTGATGAAAACAAACAGAATGGATGTGATAGAAGAATAGAAATGGTCTTGAAAAATGGCAAGTGCATGGGAGAAAAGGCCAAAAAGGATGGGAAAAGTAAGTGATAAGTGATTTTATTTTAACTTAATAAGGGTTTACAGAGTCCTTAAGGCAAAGAAGTGGTAAATGTTTTTGGTTTTTTCTAACGATTTTATAAATGTTTTTGGAATTTTTGGAGTATCTCAACTTGATCAAGAATGATAAGACACTAAATGGTTCAATTTCACAAAATTATGAGAGTGTTATGTAGGTTGCTCATAAAATGGTAAGAGCATGGTGGAAAGGGTGATTAAGCTGACCTGAATAAGTATCAAGTGCTGCCTACATAGTCCTAAAGTAGGACCTCAAGTCATTGTAGTTCCACCTTACAATAGAGGAATCTGACTAGTATAACAACCAATTCAAACAAAATAGGCATAGTTAGGATAAAAAGCATAATATATAATAGATAATGGCTAGTTCGTATGGTCAAGGCACAATAAACAAGTGTTGCACCTAGTTTGCCCATAGGTGGTTCTAATTAGGATACAATGTCATAGGTCACTGAGACTAATTTGCCCATAGGTGGTTATAATTAGGATAAAGATAAGGAGAGAGAATGAAATAAAAATTGAAGGATACAACTACAAAACATCTATTGTATTGATCCAAAATACTACCTCTATCTAGAATGTGTGAAACAACTGATGAAATGAATCTAAATGTTGTTGCTAAAAGTGTTAATGGAACCAAATAGAATAAAACCAAGGCCATAGGGCTAGGTAGGGAGGAAAAAATGAACTTGATTGATGGGAAAGGTAAATTAAAATATACATGTGATATGAAAAGTGATAGGCTAGTAGAATGATAGGTCAGTAAAAAAGGTATTATATAAAGAAGATTAACAAAATGATACAACTTGAAACGGTCCTTATAGATAATACACCAAGTCACTCAAGCATAGTACCAATTGAGGTGGATAATGTTCATTATCTCATCAAGTTCATGGTTGTTTGGTGTGGTAATCCTATATGCTCTGACTCTAAAGTTTTTTATAATGATGAAAGGACCAACCTAGTTGGGTTTGAACTTACCTTTATGATTTTTTTTGGCCTTGGTATTCTTTTGGTTTTCTTTAAGGACAAGATCACTAAGTTTAAATGTTTTATGCTTGACATGCTAATTGTAGTGGCCTTTGAGTTGGTTTTGATATGCCTAAATATTGTTGAGTGTAGTTGTGCATTTTTCATCAATTAGGTCTAGCTCTTGTAGGCAAGCTACTCGATAGTCGTGATTATCTAAGACATGCTTGAAAGATATGTGTAGTGAAGGTAACTCAACCTTAATAAGAAGTATAGATTTAGTACCATAAACAAGTGAGTATGGAGTGGATCTTATGAGTATATGGTGATTGGTATAGTATGCCCAAAGGTCATAGAGTATCTGAAGGTGCCAATCATGACCAGCATTATTGATAATCTTTTTGATAATGTTGATAATTATTTTATTAGATGCTTTAACCTGGTCATTACCTTGATGGTAATATGTTGTAGAAAAATCTTGTGTGATGTTGTATTTGACACAAGTTTTCAACATCCTTATTCTTGAATGATCCTCTATTATTAGATATAATGTTAGACGGGATACAATAGCAAAAAATGAGATGGTTGAAGATGAACTTAGAAATTTGCTTTCTAGTCATGTAAGTGAGGGGTATATCTTTAACCCACTTAGTGAAATATTCAGTGGTAATAAATATATGTTTATGGCCATTGAATGAGGTGGGATTATTCTTCTTAATGAGGTCACGGCCCCATGTAGCATATGGCCATGGTATCAACATTGGTTTCAAAGTCTTTATTGGGGCATGAATCAAATTAGCATATCATTAACATTTGTCACACTTCTTTACATATTCAGCTGCATCTATGTCTATTATGGGCCAATAATAACCAGTATGCAAGAGATTTTTGGATAGGAAGGCCTCTCTAGTGTGGAATCCACATATGCATTTGTGAACCTCCCATAATGGTAGCATAGATTATACCAAAGTTAAGAAATGAAGTAGAGTTCCATTAAAACTATGATGGTAAAGGGTTGATCCAAGTAAGGTATAATGAGTGGTTTAGTGGATGAAGGCTTTGGTTTTTTTTTGGGAGAGGTCAGGTGGTAAAACATGGTCATGAAGGTAGTTATAAACGTCTAAGTACTAGATAGAACTAGGACCAACAATATCATAAATCATACAATGGTTGAAGGCTCATGAGTTGGTGCTAGAAAGTTCTCAACAAGAAACTGATACTCTTTAGCTATGTCTATTTTTCAAACAAATATCCAATATTGGCCATAGCATCTGTAGTTCTTTTACTTGCCCTTGGTATATGCTCAAATTGAATGTCAAAAATTTGTCATTTGAGAGTGTCGACCATGGCTTTATGTGGAATCAACTTGTCATCTTTGGTCTAAAAATGATCTGTAACCTAATTGATAATTAACTAAGAATCACCATAAACCTTGAGATGAGATACATTCCATTATATCACTTGTCAAAGCCCTACAAGAAGTGCTTCATATTCAACCATGTTTTTGGTACAAGGAAAATTGATCCTGAATGATTTAGGGATTAGATCCCCCTATGGTGTAATAAATAAAAGGCCTACCACTAGTCCATGTGCAATGAATGACCCATTAAAATAAAAATAATAATACTACTCCTCAAGAGGTGTGTCAATGATGGTCATTATGGATTCATCAAGAAATTATAATATGAGTGGCTTTGTATCTGCAAGGTGTGTTTCAACAAGTTGATATGCAATAACTTACCCCTTAATGGATTTTTAATTGACGCATTCAATGTCAAACTCACTTAGAAGCATGATCCATTTGGCCATGTGGCCTTTTAAATCTATTTTAGATAGTAGATACTTGAGTGGATCTACTTTTAAAATAACCATGGTCTTATTATTTAACAATTAATGGCACAATTTTTGAGCTACGAACACCATGGTTAAACATGCTTTTTCTATGGCCATATAATTTTGTTCATATACAACTAGTGTATAGCTTAAATAATACATGATATGATCCTTTCCATTGTCATCATACTAAGCCAAAAGTGCCCCCAAGGCATTGTCAATAGTTGATAGACACAACAAGAATGACTTTCCTGACATAGAGGGTAAAAAAACAAGTGGATTTGCTAGGTGATCTTTTAGCTGCCAAAATGTTGTTCGGTAGTGACTATCCTTGTAGAATACAACTCCAATCTTTAAAAAATGTGTAAATGGATGACACTTTTCTACTAATTGACATATGAAGCATTAGATAGATTAGATCTTGCCCTACAAACTATAGATCTCCTTCAAAGTAGTTGGTGGTTTCATCTCTGTTATAGCTTAGACTTTGGTTGGATCAACTTCAATACCTTGATGAGACACAATGAAGCCTAGAAATTTTCTTGAGGTGACGATAAAGACATAGTTCTTAGGATTAAGTTTGACTTTATACTCACGTAATCTTTCAAATATTTTACATAACACTATTGGGTGATCAGCCTTGGTCTTTTATTTGCCAAGAATGTCATTGACATAGTCTTCAACAATATCATGCATCATATCATGAAATATGATAGTCATGTCTCTTTGGTATGTGGTGCCAAAATTCTTAAGACCAAATGACATAAACTAATAATAGAATGCTCCCCATGGAGTGATGAACACTATTTTATGTTAGTCTTTTGGTGCTATTTTGATTTGGTTGTATCTCAAAAAGCCATTCATTAATGAAAGCATTTCATAACCCACTGTGGAGTCGATGATCATGTCAATGTTTGGAAATGGAAAGTCATCTTGAGGGGAAGCTTTGTTTATATCATAGAAATCAATATAAATTCTAATTACTTTTGGATTTTTTGTAACTAGTACAACATTGAATATCCACTTTGAGTAGTCAATGGATTGAATACATTCTACTTCTAAGAGTTTTTTCAACTCTTTCTTTACCAATACAACAATGCAAGGATGCATCTTATGCAGTATTTATTTTACTAGTTTGGCATTAGGATTGACCATAAGGTAGTGCAAAACCAAGGTGGGGTCCAAACCTATCATGTCAAAATATGTCCATGAAAAAATATCTATAAACTCCCTTAAAAGGAATGTAAGGACTTCATGCTTATTATCAGTAAGGGAAGTGTCTAGATTGATCCACTTTGGGTCATCTAGGGAATTGATGTTAACCTCTATCATATATTCCACTAGAAGGGTCAAACCATCTTCAAGGATAGTGGGCAAAGATTTGAACTAGTTGGTAATATTAGAGGACTGACTCTTTAGGCTCCCCCAAGCATGATGAATCAGAGTCCCCAAATGGAAGTGTTTCTATGTTATATTCACTTTCTACATTCAAAGACAGAAATAAGAAACTAGGAAGAAATGGTTTAAGGCTTGTATGTACCTGGATAAAGTCGTGCGCACCGTTATCCAAACGTCGTGAGAACTCCTCTTTGGTTGTGGAAGATGACACCTGCAAAAGAAAGAGACTAAGACAAAGAAGGTGTTAGATGAGGAGATGGTGGGTTGCCAAGCAAAATCTTAATCCCAAAAGTACAAAGACTTCCTTGAGGGAAGTCAACCCACTAGTTGATAAAAAGGATGTCTGATAAATAGCAGAATGATAAAAGACTGAAATGATTGAAGACTGAAAAGGAAATGGAAGCAAGCGCTTACCTGAATGTTGCTATCGACTTGGTCACAGTAGCTAGCGTTGGTGGTATTACCAGCGTCAGTTAGTCAAGGTCTGCCAACGTCGATTAGTATGCCGACGTCGGTGGGGGCAGTGGTCTCTGCGGCCGATGTCGGTCATGGTAGTAGTCTGTGGATGAGGTCTGGACAAGTTTTTGGTCTGTGGACGGGTCTGAGACAGGCTATGGGTCTGGTTGAATGGTTTGGGGGTCTAGGTCTGAGAGTCTGGTTGAATGGACAGAGTGTTGAAAAGGGACAAAGGGGCAGAGGAGGCCTTTCAGCATATTTGGGAAGAGCAGGTTGGGTCTGGGCTAACAGAGGTTGCAAATGGGTAGAAGGCTGAATGATAGATGAATTAAAAGAAATACAGAAATGAAAACAATAGCAAATACTTACCTCATATCTGCTGGAGAAGGAATGTTGCAGACTAATTGTCCCTATTGTTGGTGTTGCTAGTGTGAAGGACCTGTTGCCGGTGAAGGACCTATTGCTGGTGTAGAAGACTGATGTTGTTGTGCTTGCTAGTGTAGAAGCCTACTGTGTGTATCTGAGGGAGAGAGCGAGAGGTCTGGTAGAAAGATTGGCTAATTGATTGATCAGAGTGTAAGATTCAAGAGTCTTGATGAAGAGCAGGGGTGAAGGGGTAGATAATGGATGCAGAAAACCATTACGAAGGAAACCGATGCCGGCAATATCATCGACGCCGGTCGACAGTTGACTGATGTTAGCGGTTGGAAGGTAGGAAAAAGGCTAAAAATAGCCTTTCATCTATTTTCCCAACTGTCGAGTCAGCGAGTCTAAGGAAGAAACAATTGAAGGTGATTAAATGGACGCGAGAGGATGAAATGGGAGTCTAGGCATGGCATGGGGAGATGAAGGGAATCCAAGGAAGGGCATCCTAGGGTGGTGAGCTAGCAAGGGAGAGGGAATTATTAACTTAAAATAAGTTAATTATTTCAAATTAATAAGACATAGGTTAGGAGTGTCAAAGTGGATGAAGGGGACCAAGGGGGGAGAGGACGAGGAGGATGACCAAGGGAGTAGACATGATTTCGGTGTCTACATTTGCCCCTTTTTGTCTTGTTGGTTGTTCTAGATGAACTGCAAGACAAAAATAGGATTTGGTTGCCCCAAGAGTGGGATAAGGTTGATTTTGTCTTGTTGGTTATTCAAGTGAACTGCAAGACAAAAATAGGAGGGTTGGTTGCCCCGATTATGGATGAGGTATTCTCCCTCAAAGCAGGAGTCGAGGGAAGGAAACTTGGAATCGGGTGCTGATTTGACAAAGAGTGGATGAAAAAGGGTGAAGATGGAGTGTGAACGCTGTAAAAGTTGTGATTGCACATATACCACTTCACGAGATGGTCGAGTCAAATTGTCACAGGTCGAGGGTCGAGGAGTGCCAAAATTGAAATAATCGGGCCCCAACATTAGTCGTAGCTGATCGGGTTATTCAATCTAAGCTGAAGCTCCAATGGTCATCATGTTCTAGGTATCTCGGGCTCAGGAAGTGCTCTTGGAAACATGAAAATGTCACAAGTAGTAGGGATCAACCGGCTTGTGATCCTATACTTGTGAAGGTCAAAATATGGGCTGTACACAATTTTGTTAACCAGTTGTGAGGTAGCATACATGCAAAAACAACCAAGGCAACATTGTCTTGGAAGTGGTCATGGTCGGAGGAGATAGGCATGATCTCCAATGGTCATTGGTCGAGGTGGATGGATGGATGAAAGGATGTGGCTGAGCTAACCTCAGAAGACTGAGTGCTACCTACATAGCCCTTGTGGAAGGGCCTCAGGCTAATGTAGTTCTTCCTAAAGGGAGGAAGGGTCAAAGGGATGGATTGGTCTTGGTCGAGGTCAAGGTCATGGATTGTTTTTTGGATGAGTTCACGGTCATGGTCAAAGAAAAGAAGGTTTGTCCATCAGAGAGATGAACAAACAGAGGTGGTCGAGCTAACCCTAGAAGACATCGTGTCATCTGAGTGCTACCTACATAGCCCCAATCTTAGGGCCTCAGACCAATGTAGTTCAGGCCAAGGGTCTGAGTGGTAGATAGGTGGTCAAAGTGGTCGATAGACTGGTCTTGGTCAAGGTCAAGGTCAAGTGATGAAGGAGAAAAGGGGTTTGTCCATCTGAGAGATGAACAAATGGGATGGTCGAGCTAACCCCAAAAAATGTCGTGTCAACTGAGTGCTGCCTACATAGCCCTGGTCATAAGGCCTCAGACCAATGTAGTTCGAACAAAGAGGCAATATGGTCGATGATGGGTTGGTTTGTTCATGTGTCAAAATGATGAGGAGAAAAAGATGTTACAGCCTTTTCCATATTGTGTGATGGTGTATTCTGTAACATTGGTCGAGGGGTCTTTCATCCCTAGCAATTGTCCATAGTCGTGATGGATGTATGCTAAAAATGAATTGAGGTCTATTTATGCTTCAGCAAGTATTGGTTTATGCTTAACATAAATTGTGTCTGGTCGATAGTTTCCATGTGTATTGGTGTCCATAAAAACTATGTGAAATGGACTATGATGATGTTTGATGTCATGATGTCATGTTGTTGGTCTGAAAATGTTTGGGTTGGCTTGGTTGGGTAAAAAAAGGTTTGGTTGAATGTGACCAAAGTGTGAAAGATAAGTGAAAGGTGAATTGCTATTTCATTGACAAGGACCAGAATGACATCATAGATAGGGGTTGTTAGAACAAAGAGCCCCATTCATGCGTCACATCGTTGACCATGGTTGTGTTAGAGAAGTAATCGAATCACTTGACGTTAAGTGAGCTCGAAGTCCCTTGAATATGTTGGGGTGTTAAGTAGGATAGTGTGATATGAGAGGACGGGGTAACCCATTTTGTGGCAGGAAGAACCTTGCCCCTTTTATAGGTGACCCAAGAATGACTATAGGCATGTCCATGACTTTATAACTTGTCAGTCTCTTTTTTTTTTTTGATGGTGGACTGATCGATGTGAGAAGTCCACGTAGGGATGTTGTTTTGCTTGGTGGTCATATATGTGAAGTTGATCGATGCGAGAAGCTTCAGAAAGAGTGCTATCTATAGCAATATTTAGTCATATCCATCCTTCAAAGGAGTGGTCTATATTTTGCTTTAAATGTTTTTGATGTGACTTTGGCCTAGCTGTCCTTCAAGGGAACAGTCTAGTAATACAGTAATTGTGTTGCTGTCCTTCGAGGGAGCAGTCTACATTTAGAGTTTTATGACCTTTGATATGATAGGTATCCCACTTTTGATATGTTTTGTTGACTGAAGTTTAGCCATGGACGAGCCTCTAGAGGTTTAAGGGTTCCCTTTTATTAGGACAAGGCATTACTGCTTGACAAAAGGGTTGATGAATGTTGGGAAATAGGGTTGAAAGGAATAGGAATGATAATGACAAGGGGTTGCTCAAGGGATGAGCTCAAGTAAAATGTCAAGTGATTGAGTACTCGACTAACAGTAGCATGGTCATGGATGCAAGGCACAAAAGGGCTTAGGTTCTGATAAGTCCCTGGGCCATGCTTGTGCGTTATGATAAGGTCTGAGTCAATTAGGAGCAGACTTGCCCCATTTGCCTCTTTCTAGATTGGTCATGTATTGATTGATGGACATGAAGTTGGTTGATATGGTCACTGATTGGTTGAGACTGGTTGAATGTTTTGATAAAAATGTTGGTTGAGGTCATGATTGATGATTGGTTAGTGTCTGGTTGATGGTCTGGTTGATGTTTGTTGATATTTGGTCGATGGTTGGGTTGAACGTTTGGTCGAGATCGGTTTGATGCTTGTTTGGTCGAGACATGGTCGAGGCTTGAATGAAAGTTGAATTCCCCCAGCGGGTAGGGAGAATGTTTGATAGATTGGTCAAGGTCGGTTGAGGCTTGGTGGTTAGATTGACTGTGTTGATGTCGAATAAAGGGGTTAAAGGTGGCAAAGGGACCATAGTTTGGCGTGGAGATCCTGATTTAGGTGATAAAGTTGGAGAAGTAAGGTCAGTATTGATGATTTGGCGAAGGGGGGGTCAAGAGGATCCTTGATGAGAAGGGTATCCTTGTTTTGATGTTGACGAGTGACAGCTTTAAGAGTGCAACAACGCTCAGTGTCATGTCCCGGAGTGTGATGATAGTGGAAAAATTTAGAGTTGTAGAATCAAGATGGTCTTGATCCGAGAGTTGATGAGTGGGGTAGTGTTGAAGGCTTGTTTCTAACATGGTCGAGAAGAAAGGTGTCATTCTCTAGACATTGGTGAATGACAACCTTGAGGGCACAACAATGCTCAGTGTCGTGCCCAGGCATGTGATGATATGCACAAATCTGAGTGTCGTCGAACCAGGGTGGTTTTGGTCTGAGAGATTGATATGGTTTAAGAGGTGGGAGATTGACGTGAGAGGACTACAACAAATGTCATAACAGTAAGGCATAAGAACCTGCTAATGGGTCTGCATTTCTTATTGCAGTGGAGGTTGATGACTTTGGTTTGAGAGGTGTAAGAGGTGTTGGTCGATGGATTGGAGGAGATATATGTCTGATGGGTTGAGAGAGTAATGGAGGCAACTTGCCTCTGTGAAGTATGGGAGTAGGAAGCACTCCTATTAAAGTGGATGGATGCGGGCCCAAAATTGAAGGTAATGACGAAAGTGGGGGAGGAGTCCTCCATGTGGTTTAGTGGCCTTCTTTGGTTTGGGCTGAGGGCCACCATTGTGTGAGGCGAGTTTAGATACGGGTTTGGGTTTAGATGTGGATGGAGGTGAGTGAGATGTAGCAATCTATGACAAAAGGCAAGAGGAAACTATGACTGGGTCTTCCTTGGTTGAAATGGGTAAAGAGATTAGTTCTTCTCTTGGTGGAGAAGAAATGGAGAGTTCAGCTCCTCAAGTGGATAGATGGCAGGGATGATCATGCCTTTTACTTGTGCTTGAGGAGTAGGCAAGGTAGGGTCCTCCATTGGATGTGGGGCTAATGATGTTGGCATGCTCAAGGCATCCAGAGAGGTCGATCGAGGACTAATAGGAGAAAAGGGTTCTTCATCATGTGATGGAGAAATAGGGGAAGAAGGGTCTTCCACTTGTGAAGGAGATTGGTGAGGGATTAGAGGCAAGACAATGTTGACTGTGTGAATATTATGGTTTTGGGGGTCATTGATCATGGTCTGGACATTATTTTAGGTAGGAGGATGGTTTGGGAATGGTTTTTTGAAGATGTTGATGTGTTGGTTGGGTGGGGCGTTCGGGTTACCGAAAACAAGATCCCCCTTGTCAATCATGTCTTGGACTATGTTTTTGAAGGTTCAGCAATTGTCGATGTCATGGCCATGGACGCAATGAAAGTGACAGAAGTTGGCCTCCCTATACCATGTAGGGAGGGATTTTGAAGGGTCGAATTGGGGTGGTCAGATTAGAGGGAGATTGAGGACCCCCTGCTTGACTAGTTTTTTCCAAAATGGAAGCGTATGATTCTCCAAGTGGAGTGTATGAATGTTGGATGTACCATTGTTGGAATTGTTTGGTGATGCTTAGAGATGTAGAAGGTTGAGATTGACTAGTTGTTATCGAGGATGGTGATCTAATAACCACAGTGTTGGCCACTCCTTTGGATTTGGAGTTGGTAGAAGAAGAAGGTCTAGAAGAAGAATGGTCAGTAGTTCTTGCGTTAGTATTACGCAATTTGACCTTATCCTCTTCAATGGCACAGAGTTCAAGCTTTCAGACCATGGTGAAAGCTTCATCAAAAGTGTGGAATGTTTGAATCCGCAAGGTAGAAGAGATGTTCCTGGCACATGCTCAAGAAAAGAGCTCAATGAGCTCAGGTTGAGGCAAGGAGAAGGAGAGTTGGTTAATCAAGCCTCTCCAATGAGCGACAAAATCGACTATTGATTCATCGTCAAATTGCCTGATGGAGTAGAGGTCTGTGATTGAGACTTGTTTGGTGATGTTGATAGAAAAATGGTCGAGAAATAATTGGGCAAGTTGAATGATTGAAAAGATAGAATGTCTTGTAAGAGAGCTATACCAGTCAAGGGTGGGGCCAGAAAGTGACATGGGGAATGTGCGTAGAAGTAATGCATCGTCGTGGGCTATGAGATAGCAGGCATGTCTGAATGCCTATAGATGTTGTTATGGGTCTTCCTTACTCTAAAAGTGAGTAAATTTAGGAAGCTCCCACTAGTTGGGGTATGGTCAGATCGGGACAAAAGGATGGATGGGTTCATTGTAAATTTGCTCATATGAGAGAGCATTGCGTGAACCAAAAATGGAGGCTTTGAGACTAGACATTTTGTCCATTAGCATTTTGATGAGATCTGCTAATGGATTGGTGGATGGGGCACCCCCTAGGTTGTAGGGTGCTTGAAAGATATTGAGAGGGGCATACGATGTAGTCAGTTGCGCTTGTAGAGGTGCAACATATGTGTAACTAGTCGCAGGGACAGAAGTGGAGGCCAAAGGTGGTTGGGTTATGGAAGTAAAAAGCATAAGTTTATTAGATATCCCCAAAGGTGGTTGCGTGGTGGCATTGGCAAAAGGGGAGATAGACACTCCTGCATTTATGGGCGCAAGAGTGTGAGGGGTCAAGACAATCAAGTTCTGGTATGATGTAGAACTTGGTTGAATTGCATGTGGTTGAGCGGGTAATGGAACCCCGATGGAGGTTGGTCTAAAAATAGATGAGGAGGCCAAACTTTGTGTATTGGCCATGGTCAGGTTAATGGTTGAGGCAAAAGGCTGGGTAGCGGGTGGTGTTAGTGTCATCGCCGCTTCACCCGAAAAGTCTCACGTTGGGTTTCTTGTGAGATAGTTTTGGAGGGCTTTGACATTGAGGTCCAAGAATCTCTCAAAATCTTGGTCCCCTTTAGGGATGATGGGGGTCTGAGTTGGGGTCGATCAAGTAGGAGTTCTTTCAGTCTCCGAGTGGAACTCCATTATAAGACTGGTTATGGACGGGGAAGGCGGAAGCGGTTGATGCCTCGCTTGGTCAAGAAGAGCCTTGGTTTGACTGTGTGTCAAAACCATTCAAGGCAAGAGGGGTCAGGTTTCAGAAACTATGTTTTTTCAATTTCAAAAACTCAAAATGTGGTTTTGGCAAAAAGAGGGTCGGGTTTTAAGGCTATTGTTTTGAAAAAGGACTGTGACAGTGACTGACGTCAGTTAAAAAACTGATGTCGGTGGGAAAGATGGCCGACATCGGTTATATAACTGATGCCGGAGAGGGAAGATGGCTGACGTCGGTGGTGAAGCTGATGCCGGTGACTGTGGTTTCCAAAAACTTAGAAAATTTAAAGATTCTTGGAAAAAAAGG
This sequence comes from Torreya grandis, assembly GCA_037957365.1. Lineage (NCBI taxonomy): Eukaryota > Viridiplantae > Streptophyta > Pinopsida > Cupressales > Taxaceae > Torreya > Torreya grandis. The sequence goes on from JARHVA010003861.1 coordinate 102,957, forward strand.
AAGGAGAACGTCCTCTCTAACTCAAACAAGCAGATGGGAACAGAAAAATAAAAGAACACAAGCAGGTCCTAAGCGTTAAATCCTAAGAATCAACTTTTAGAATCCTGTTGGCTTATGCCTTAAAGTGATGTTTGGGAGGTTGGCTGTTAGAGGGGTCCTAGAAGAGGTAGTCTATGGATGGTTTCAGGGTTTGTTTAGGTGCTCAAGAGTCTGGGTTAGGTTTCGTACATGGCCTAGTGCTAAGGAACAACCTGCCCTCACTTCACGAGCCCAGTGATAAGCTGGTCTCACTTAGCCAAAATATACTTTCCCTAGAGATTAGACTCTGCCAGAGAACAGAGTGGGATTTCCCCTTGGTGATGAAATCCAAGTAGGATTGCCAGGACGGGTAAGGTATCCGTTGGGTGATGAAATCCCAGTCGGGCCTTGTCTCAGGTGAGTTTGATGTTTGATTTGGTGTAAATGGTTTGGTTGTGTAACATAAAGTGGACTACGATTAATTCATGATGTGGTTATTAATTACTAGGTGTGGACTAAGAAATGCAAGCAAGCAGAAATGAAATGCGATGTGTTTTAATCCCAAGTCGAAATGTGAGTTTGAATGAAAACAATTTGAGAAAGGGTTGAAGAATATGACTTTTGACTAGTTTGAAATGCAAGACAAGAAATAAAGGTTCCTTTTAATCCTGCTTATGATATCGTTTAGAAGAGAAGAAAGAAGTGAAAAGGGAGAAACCAAATGCACCTATATGAACAAAAAGAAAAGGAACCCAAGGAAGACCCTAAGGTCCCACCGAGCGTGCCAAAATGTTTCTATGCTATATTCGCTTTCTACATTCAAAGAGAGAAATAAGAAACTAGGAAGAAATGGTCTAAGGCTTGTATGTACCTAGATGAATTTGTGCGCACCATTATCCAGACGTCATGAGAACTCCTCTTTGGTTGTGGAGGATGACACCTGCAAAAGAAAGAGACTAAGACAAAGAAGGCGTTAGATGAGGAGATGGTGGGTTTCCAAGAAAAAGCTTGATCCCATAAGTACAAAGACTTCCTTGAGGGAAGTCAACCCACTAGTCGATAAAAAGGATGTCTGATAAATAGCAGAATGATAAAAGACTGAAATGATTGAAGACTGAAAAGGAAATGGAAGCAAGTGCTTACCTAAATGTTGCTATCGGCCTAGTCACAGTCACCGACGTCGATGGTATTACTGGCATCGGTTAGTCAAGGTCTGTCGACATCAGTTAGTATGCCGACGTCGATGGGGGCAGTGGTCTCTGCGATCGGCATCGATCAGGGCAGTAGTCTGTGGACGAGGTCTGGACAAGTTTTTGGTCTGTGGATAGGTCTGAGAAAGGCTATGGGTCTAGTTAAATGGTCTTGGGGTCTGGGTCTGAGAGTCTGGTTGAATGGACAGAGTGTTAAAAAGGGACAGAGGGGCAGAGGAGGCCTTTCAACGTATTCGAGAAGAGCAGGTTAGGTCTGGGCTAACAGAGGTTGCAAATGGGCAGAAGGCTGAATGATAGATGAATTAAAAGAAATATAGAAATGAAAACAATAGCAAATACTTACCTCATATTTGCTGGAAAAGGAATGTTGCAGACTGCTTGTCCCTGTTGTTGGTGCTGCTGGTGTGAAGGACCTGTTGCTGGTGGAGGACATGTTGCTGGTGTAGAAGACTGATGTTGTTGTGCTTGTTGGTGTAGAAACCTATTGTGTGTACCTAAGGGAGAGAGTGAGAGGTCTAGTAGAAAGATTGGCCGATTGATTGATCAGAGTGTAAGATTCAAGAGTCCCGATGAAGAGTAGGGGCGAAGGGGTGGATAATGGATGCAAAAAACCGTTACGAAGGAAACTGATGTCGGCAATATCACCGACGTCGGTCGACAATTGATTGACGTTGACGGCTAGAAGGCAGGAAAAAGGCTAAAAATAGCCTTTCGTCTATTTTCCCAACTGTCGGGTCAGCGAGTTCAAGGAAGAAACAGTCGAAGGTGATTAAATAGACGCAAGAGGATGAAATGGGAGTCTAGGCATGGCATGGGGGGATGAAGGGAATCCAAGGAAGGGTATCCTAGGGTGGTGAGGTGGCAAGGGAGAGGGAATTATTAACTTAAAATAAGATAATTATTTCAAATTAATAAGACATAGGTTAGGAGTGTCGAAGTGGATGAAGGGGACCAAGGGGGAGAGGACGAGGAGGATGACCAAGGGAGTAGACACGATTTTAGTGTCTACAGGAAGGTTGGGCCGTGTAACAAAAACTATTGGAAACTCTTGAATTATTTGATCAAAATCTTGTTTTTCTTCAAAACTAAACTCAGACTCATAGACAAGTATGACATTGGTGGTCTTCTAAGCTATGGTTGAATAAGGTTGAACACCCTCATCTAATAGTGCATGAAATAGGTTTTCACCACTAGACTAGCCTTTTTCTTTACTTTTACACTAGTTAGAAAGTTCCTCAAAGAGGTTTTCACTTTGGGACCTCAATGTTTTAATTTTTTATTTTGGCTAAGGGTATTCACCCACTTTCTAAAATATGTTGCAAGATCCAACTTGATTGAGAACCCTGATTTATTGTCCCCCAATGGACATTGTCTTTAAGGCCTAGAAAATTATAGAAAGCCTCATAATTTTGAAACACATCAATTAGTATGTTGGAATCTTGTTGGTCCTAGTATATTAGTTGGGGATAATACAATGGTAGTGGGTTGTGACAAATGACTGGGGTAAGGGTAAAAATGGAATGCGAGTTAAATAGGTTGGTTTCAGCTAGGTCATCAAAAAGGTTATGATCAAACTTTGCTTTGATACCAACATCTTCATCACTAGTTTATTGTGATGGAACACGAGTAAGGTATATGGAGTCACCCCTAGGTAGTTTAAATCCAAGTCCATAGGGTCTTTTGTATTTGGTCATGCAAATTGACTCAAGTGTTCTTTGTTGATTAGGTTTGAGGCCTCCTCCTTTATATTCTTGATTCTTCATGATACTATTGGGAATAGGATACTTTACACTCTTATAATAATTAGCTAGGTTGTCATTGAACAACCATGATTTGTCTCCCTTGAAAGGGTTTGGTTCTAAGCCAAATGCTAGTGCAAACATGGTAGGTGCTTTACCTTTACTTTTTTATTGCCATTTTGGATGAAGTGGCTTAGTTTTAGGTCTTCCAAAGGACTTTGGATTATGTGGAAGGTTTGCAATATGAAAGGTATCATGGGTCACATACTCCCCTGGGCCATTAGGTGAGATAGTAAAATTATTGGATACTTTAGGAGGTGGCATGTGGGAAAGGGAATCAAGGGTATTAGGATCAGTGCAATTGTCCTCTGATAGATCAAGGGGTATTGTTTTTACCTTATCCTACTTAGACACTAAATTCATGTTGAAGTGGTAGTTATAACTCTTGAACTCGACCTCTAGGTACTTGTAATGCTTTTAAAAATGCAAATCTCATGGTATATAAATGTCCATCCCTGAATGGGAGAACTTTATACATTAGTGTAATGTTGATGGGACTGCACAAATTTAATGTAACCAAGGTCTTCCTAAAATCATATTATATGACAAATCAAGATTAAGCACATGGAAAAGTGTATCATGGGTCAAAGGCCCAAGGATAACTGGTAAACAGATGGTGCCCTATGATTCTCTTTCCTCATTATCATAGTTTTTATGGTTATTATCTCTTCTTGAATATCTACCATTATTTACTCAAGAAGCTTGATGAGATTAAGAGACGCTATGTCTAGACCTGATCCATTGTCTATAAGGACATGTTTCACTTTATGCCATTTTATGCAAACTTCAATGTATAATGGGTTATTATGCAGTAGGCCAAGGGATGCCATATCACTTTGGTTGAAAGTGACTTATTAGGTTAGAGCTAGTTGTCCAACAAAAGCTTGGAATTTATTAGGGGATATGTCTCTTGAAATAGTGGATTCGCTCAAGAATTTATTTAATTTTTTTTTGTGGATTGTTGACGTATGAAACAAATCTAAATTGGAAATTTGTGTAGGTGTCTTTTGTAATTGTTCCACAATGTTAAATTTATTCTCTTGGTCAGTGTTAAATGGTTTTTTTTAGGCTGAATGGCTAGTTGGATAATGGGTGAAGTGGTAGATGGATATGGGCCTAGGATGGTAATTATTGATAATTTTGACCCCATGGGTCAAATTGCCACCTTTATCATTTAAATATTTTCATGTCATTGCCAATTTGATTTTACTCAGAGTAGTTCTAAAGGGACAATCATAATACTTTGAGTTTTCACAGAGCACAAGAAATACTTTAGGCTTTCACAAAAGAAAGACTTTAGGTTTTGTCAAAGTATTGAAATTATTTTAAACTTTTTGTTCAAAACAACTTTTTTAAGGACCATCACATAGTTTCTTGAAGGACACTTTCATTTTCCTGAAGGGTATTCATAAAAAGGGTAGGTGGACTTTACAACAAATCCAAAGGGTTTCTTCCCTTCAGAAAAGGACCATTTACAAAAGCTTGAAGGGCATTTTCTTAAATTATGAAGGGCTTCTGCATTTTCCTAAAGTTCCTTTCCAACTTTGCTGAAGGGTATCTACCCTTCGAAAAAATGCAATTCAAAAGAGCAAGTGGACTATTCAATTTATCCGAAAGGTGCCAAAAAAAATCTTGAAAGGACTTTTCAAAAATTCTAAAGGGCACATTTCAAGGCAAAAGAGATTGTCATTTTTTCTGAAAGGTCCTTTACAAAAAATTTGAAGGGTAAGTGGACCATTCCAAAAATGCTGAAGGGTTGTTTCCAAGGAAAAAGTTTAATTACAAAATCTCAAAGGATAATTTGCAGCAAAGGTTTTGAGGACATGAATTCCTTTGGACTTTTTGTCTAAAGGAAAGGAACATAGAGGAAACTCTGAAAGAATTCCTTTAGACTTTTTGTCTGAAGGAAATAAACAAAGATAGAAGTCTGATACTTTTTGTCCAAAGGAAATAGACCAATCAAAAAAGGCAAAGGATCATTTTAAAAAAAAAACCTGAAGGGTAGAATCCCTTCGGGAAAGTTCTTTTTCAAAAACTCGAAGGGTAGGATTCCTTCGGGAAGGGTTCCTTCAAAGTTCCCGAAGGGACACTCTAAAGAAATACAAAGGGATAATTTTGAGTTATCGAGGGACACTTTAGAAATCCTGAAGGACTCTTTCCCTTCAAAAAATTTTGTGCCACAAAATTTGAAGGGTAGAATTCCTTCGATAAGGTTCATTTCAAGAATCTTAAAGGGCTCTTTCCCTTCAGGAAAGGTTATGCCAAAAAAAAATTTGAAGGATCATTTTTGGAGTTCTAAAGGGAAAATCATAAAGAATTCCAAATACAGAATTCCTTCAAACTTTTTGTCCAAAGGAATTGATCAAGGAAAAGGGGGAAAAGTCTCATATTTTTCTCAAACTAAAGAAGGTCTTTACAAAGGTCTGAAGGAATAGTTCATGGTTAAAAAATCAAAGGAATTATTAAAGGTGAAATTTTAAAAAAAAAGAATTCCTTCAAACTTTTTGTCCAAAGGAAATAAACAGGAATTGATCAAAATTGAAGGAAATAGATAGAGGAGAAAATCCAAAAGAAATAAGTCCATGGAAAAGAGGAAAATAAATAGCCCGAAGAAATACATGCACTGAAGCAAAGAGCCCAAGAGCATAAGGCCAAGAAATTACCATAAAAAATACAAGGAGTTCAATCTGATTACACCTCTCACAGATCAAGGTCCTCTTCCATGCAAGCAAAGGCTATCTAATCCTTGATCTCCATTTATGCTCCAAACTTAGTTAAAAAATAAGTTATAACTAACCTTAGTTAGTTATTAGTTTATGTTAACTAATTAACTTTAAAATTCAATTAATTATAAACCATTATTGGTTAAAGATATGTTTAATTAAGACTTAAAAGTTTTAATAGATCATTTTTTTTAAATATAGACTGGATATTTATCTTCATGGGTGGGGACCCTTATCAATTAATAATAAAATAGAATACTTATATCAATTATTAAATAGATAAGTCAAAGTTTTAAAAAATTATATTTATATCAAACCATGCTGCATATTCTAAAATTAACTTAGGCATATATATATCAAAAATTAATTCTGATATACTTCCTAAAATTATCAAAGATCTAAAAGCTTACGCATCAAAATTGTAAGTCAAAATATCAAGTCTAAAAGTAAACTGCCTACCAACTATAGTCCAACTAAAAAATTAAAAGTCTATCTAGATGACATCTTGTAACCATCAGAATCTGAAAGTACTTCAATAATAAGCTTTCCATCTTCATTAACATCTTCATTATATTCCATTTCAATAGCTAGAAATTACACCAACTTCATTCCAAAATCACTTGTATTGTCATCCATTCTTATCTTAATTCACTTGAGCACTTTGACCTCAACTAGTGAATCTATATCATTATGATTGGCTAATATTTTATCTAAAGTGGAAAGATGAATCTCAATCATACATTTTTTACCTGCTGAAATAGGTTTTTCCAAACTCAATTTCTTGTATCTTGTGATGGGTTCACTATGAAAAGATGACAAACCTAATTTATTACATCCTAATATAGGTTCTCTATGAGGAGATGAAGGCTCATTTGAAATTGATGGAATGACAAGAATGACAAATTTATTATCATGAACTATTTCAATCTTGATCTGAGTAGCTTGATTTATAGGAAGAGGTTCGACAACATGCTCAACTATTTTAGGATTGGGATGTTGAATTTGTAAATGTTATGGGTTATTTTTCAAATGATGTAAGGAACTACTGTGTGAAGGGGTCTTGGCACCAAACCTACACCCATAAAATCCCTTATTTTCCCTATTACCTCTATTAATGGTTGGATTGAAAGGTATATTATTGAGGATATTCCAAAATTCAAGGTCTACTATATCAAAATGAATAGACATCCTAACACCCCTATGAAACCTAGGGCTAAACCTCCTAGCCCTAAATCCACCTCTCTAAATGTTTCTATTAGTATTTTATTGATTAACATTACTACCATAATTCTTCCCCCAACCTATATCATCATTACTTTAGTTGACCCAGGCTAATCCCATCTAGACATTTTAACAACAATCTAAAATTTATTCAAAAATAAATTTATGACTGAAGAATCAACATATATCCATTCAAGATGAAATAAAATTGAACTCTTAAAAAATAGTTATATCTTAACCAATTTTTGAAGTGAATTATACATCAATTGTATCCAATATCATTATCAAATCTATGTATTTCATTAGAAAAGACAAAATTTAAATGCTTCAACTATATCTTTAAAACTAATTGAGTCTTCAAATAAAATTATAATATCATAATTTTATTTTAAAATATTCTGATATATCTCAATGAAGTTTCAATCTTTGTCAAATCAACTATAAAATATAATAATCCAAGAATTGAAGCAACATGATTACATCCAAATATTTTCCAAATTAAAATCACCAAATAATATTTTGAAATAGAAATTACTTTCTCAAAATATAATATTCATCAAAATTTCAACTAAAATACAACTGAGTTCATTAAGGGACAATCACTTCAATATCTAATTTCAAAATAAAACCCAAAACTGCAATATTGAGATGTAGATTCAATATAAACTTCATATTTTATCTAACCCTTTTGAAACCAATACTTGCAATTAAAAATGGCAGATGAAACTTATGATTATAGACCTTCTATTAATATATTTTGACAACTATCTTTCTACATTGTGGCCGACTAAATTCATTCAATCCTTTCTATATATGACCATCTTAAGAACCTCAAAAAACAACAAAACAACAAACTAAATTTTCTTCTAGAAAAAGTCAAGGTTCATAATTCCAATAGAAATCAAGATTTTGAGGAAACAGATACTTTAAAAACCCTAACACAGTTCACCAAGTTTCCAAAATCTCAACCTATATATTCCAAAATATATCAAATCTAATTTCAAAACAAACCCTACATCTAAAATTTGTCCTTTCAATCATTGGTTTATTTCCATAGTATGCATGAAACTAAATCTTATCATGCTTTGGATGTTTTAATAAATCTAAAGAAAACATACAGATAGAAATACCTTTGAATAAAAACTAGCAGGGAGCGATAATCAATATTACTGCATGCTCAGAAATTTTTAAAAATCTTAACAAAATTTACAAGTGAAAATACATGATTTTGAAATAATCACATATTTCAAAAATGGTAGACTCACTGAACCCAAAAATCAAATATAAAGATGAGAAACTTTTATTTCATTTCAAAACTTGATAAGCTTCACTTCCATGGCATTCATGTAACCTTATTTTGAAATTGAAATTGAAATGTGTGTACCATAAACTTATTATTCTCATTCTTTCTAGATCTATGAAATAACATCATTTGGTAGTTTTTTCACATTTCAAAACTTGACCAATCATATAATCATGCAAATCCATTGGAAACTGAAACAAGTTACAATCAGACATTATATTGTATGCTTGATAAACTTTGAAATCGCTTCCCTCAAACCTTTCAAAAAATTATGGAGTATGCATGCAAGTTGTATCTTATAAAAACCCCAAAATAACAATGAAATCTTTCAACTGTACATATTTTTGAATAACACTAAAATTGAAAATAGCATACTAAAATGCCATAACCCTTTTACAACTTTAGAGATAATTAAAATGATTGAATATTCCTATATATCCACATCAACACTAGAATATATCAAAACTAAACCATATTTCATCAAAATGAAGCAAATAAGTGATGGATTTAAATAATTAAAACTATAAGTTCCATATGACCTTTCAAATGTCCCCTGCATAAACTTATTTCACTAAATTTTTCTCATGTAGCACAAATGATGTAACTCTTCCTTATAACCAAAAACTATTCAAGATAATCATGATTTATTTTCAAAACTTGTTTTGATTATTCAAGGCATACCTGGTTGTGTTCCTTTGTATCTTTTTTCCTTGAAATCATTAAAAATTCCTCTTTACAACTTCAAAAATCCAACTAACCAGAGCTCTGCTTTCATGAGAAGCTTTCCAAAATGACCAAAAACCAAGAAAATCAACCTACTTGTATTCACCACCCTCTAACATAACTAACTCAGTTAGATACTCATTTCCTATTGGATTGACAAAATTAAGAGTGCACTTAGAAACTCTGCTATCTTAATTATTATCATGATCAAAATTAGTAATGACTAACCTTCTTAATAATCTCTTCACCAACTTCCACCATTTGAGGCAAACATGCTTTGCATTAACTCTTCATTGCCACCAAATCACAACTAGATCTCAATGCTTTGGGATTGTGCTTTGTATTAAATGCCTACGCCAACTCAACATGCCATGAATACATGTTTCCAATTGAACACCAAATCACTATGTCATGGATCATTGAATATGCCTTGAAAACAATCCAATAGCCTTTCAAAACAACATCTTAAGACTTAGGGAAATTGATATAGCTTGCAATGAACCCCTATGCCCTTTGAAAAAAATGAAGTCTTAGGGCTTAAACTTATCAACACTTGAAACCACCATGCCCAATAGGTATCATTACTACTATTTCAATACCTTTAGGTTAGATGTTCTTAAGTTAGGATCTTTAGAACTTATAATTAAAATTACTTTAGAACAAAACTTGAACCTTAAAAATGCACCACTTATACCACTTCAAAAGAAATATTCATAAAATTGATTTATAAGAAAGAATAAGCTCCTTCTTTTGATCACTATGTTTAGGGTTCATGATGAGGATTAAAACCAAAATACATCATGCCATTTTATTTTAAATTGAATTATATATGAATGCAATCCCTAAGATAATGAATTCATAACAATAACATGTTCAATTTTTCAAAATGAATTCATATTAAAATCAATGATAAAATGCATTATTTCCATTTCTTGTGATAATCATATCCAATCCATATGAATACTCATAATTTATTTGAAATAAATTGAGAGGAAAAATCATTATAACTAATTCAAAAATCATTATGATCTATTCTAAATCCAACTTCATATTGCCAATGAAAACCATGTTAATCATTGTTATAATTGTTCAAGTTATCAAAACTAAAAATCCATTCCTAAACTTCCCATGATAACCATATTCACTGAAATCAATAGAGCTATCTAAAAATGTTATAGCAATATATATGTTTTTATAGTCAAAAATACACAAAGCAAAAACATGTCAAACTAAAAATGTTGAGTTGTAATCTAAAAAACTATTCTGAGAAGAAAAATTACTGATCACATACATGCACACTGATAGAGATACATATTTTATGCATTAATCCATTATGATTTTTTAAACCACCCAAAATATAAATATGAATTCATCATCAATTCATAATCGAAAATGTGCATTCAAATATACTACTAATTGACTAGGTCCTCAACACAGTTTTAAATTTCATAACATAATCATCTCTATGGTAGAAAGTATTAGTTTATGAAAAAAATTAAGGGGGTGTGAAAAATAAGCACAACACAGTGGGCATCTCATATCTTATGTGTCATATATTTTGGCATATTGAGCTTGATCATACCAAATATTCTTGGGGTTGCATTTTATTGGCCCATTTATATAGGGATCTTTACATATTTCCACTAGAGAGTCATGGTAGAGGTATTAGAGTAGGGACTCTTTTACATATTTTGGAATATGAACACATTGAAATGGTATGGATGGTTGGTAGACCCCTATCTAGGTGGGCCTATCCATATATATTTGTAGAGCAAAGGGTTTTTCCTTGTGGTAGACTACATATCATGATGGAGTACCATGTTATTTTTGATAGGTTGACCTCATATCAGATTATATGGAATCTATATAGGATATTTGTTGGATGGCTTGAAAATGGGCATGATTTGTAGAGGGTCCAGATCATCATATGGTTAGTTTACCAATTTACTAGTGTGTATGAGTTGTTTCAGTATGACTATGTTTTTTAATAGTTTAGTATAGAGTAGGGATTGTCATAGACATCCTACTCCTAGCATCAGACAACATAGAGTGGGCATAGGCCCCATGATAGGATAGCACCCACAACTATAGATTTAGATTCATGTCTTACTAATGAGAGATATCGTGTGGTTCCCTTGGATGTAAGGGATGATGCAAGATTCACAAATAGTTATATGCAATGGTGTTTGAGAGCCTAGTATCAATGTCATTATTACTACACAAGGGAATGCAAGAAGAGAGATAGGTAGAGAGGCATGGGATCATGGCCTTGTGGGACCATCACTAGTAGATGAAGTGACCATTAGAGCCACATGTGAGTACCATAGTTTTTAAATTTGGCATTTTATTTATGTCTAATATTAAATAAAGTGTTTGATTCTATAGACATAGATAACTAGTATTGTATATCTTGCATCTGCTAGCAATCATGAGGGGGTGATGATGGTAAATCATGTGATATAGGCCCTCAAATGTAGCCTACCCATGGATATATCTAGGTATGTTTTTATTCAAAGGTTATTTGATATTTCAGGTTCCCATGCACCTTTATTTGATCATGTAACAAGGGTTGTGGCAGCATATCATACTATGGAAACTAAGTGCAAGGGATTGTGTGCTAAGTATGATAGATGGGACATCCCATAATATAATTCCATAGATATCATTTAGGTTTTGATTAATCGATATGAAAATATATGGCATGATCATGAAGATCTGATGTGGTGTTTAAGATCCTTTGAAAAGAGATTACATGAGTTATCCCATGTATGCAGAGCCTAGTTAGATCCTAGTGCCTCAACATTGAGTGGTGTGAGGATCATGGATATAGATAGTGATGAGTACATGTCTATGGATATGCCCCTGATATACAATTTATCTTTTTAGTTTTATAAAATTTGTTTCATTTGATATATATATGGCATTCTTCACATGTTTTATTTTATGCTAAATTAATGTGTGACATCTAGCATTTTATATTCAATTTATATGTTTATTTCCACAATGTATGATTAGATTTTTGTAAATTATATGGCTAATACTTTAATTTAATGAGATGTCTACAATATAGTGATAATATAATAATCATTGTATGTAGTGGAACCCAGAAGGAACTAATAACACTTGATTATAATGATCATGGGGTAATGGAATCATTGATTTTATTTTTATAGCTAATTATGTTGTATCTATATAAGTGACCTATGAGTCTATAGGTTCCAATTTTAACACCCAAATCTATTGTGTATATACATACCCTCCACATGTGCCTTTATTTAAGATCTAATCAACTAATGGTTCCTTGATAGAAATAATGTGGGAGTGATCAATCCTAGTAGAGAGTACACTAGGAGAAGCACTTATGCCAGTGATTGTCTTCTATGAATGTCTATGGAACATGTGTTCCTCAAAAGGAGAAGCATGAGATGAACTGATCCTCCTATACAATCATCTAGGATAACTATGTGAAATAGGTTTGGATATGTATTTTCTATATATAATAATTCTTCAATTAGCTATCTATGCAAACTTTTAGTCAAGATCAAAATACTCATTATCTCAATGTCTGTTAATACCTTGGTAAGTACAAAAGTGTTTTCCTTTTACCTTTTAAAATTAGTGTGGTGGATAATGTTAATTAGGAGGAAGTATTAGCATTCATTTATAATATATCATGTGGTATATCATGATACTAGTCAAACTAAAGAGGTCATTTTATAGATGTATATGATCTAATTGTGAGAGATACTATTTGAGAATGTTCCTTTCCTTTTTTCAACACCTTTATTGTTTTTTATTTGGCATATACTTTTGATTCTACAAAGGGTGTTCGAATTATTTCGTGATATTTTGTAAATTGTTTATTTGCTTTGGAAACATGATTTTTATTATGCATTATTTATGGTGAAGAGATAGGAAACTTGGTTTGAGTATTCATTAGAGTGCATGCATATTTTTGCACATCCTATTATAAGGTCTCAAATGAGTCAAAGGTCTTATTAAATTCTCTTTATATATGTTTAGAAAGAAGACTTCTATGAAATATAAATTATACTTAAAAATCTAAGGGTGTGTAATTTAAAGAATACAAAACATCCTTAAATTGTGTCAATGCTTGAAAATGTTCCAATGGTAAATTAGTTAAGGTATAATGGAAAATTTGTGATATATATACATCTTCAAGTTTTTTTTAAGTTGATAAGGAACCATTTGGAAGACTATAAAACTAATCAAGATCCCCATGGGTTAAATTGTGATGAAAAGCCTTCAAGAGCAAGCTTCCATTTTGGGCCCAATGTTCAAAGGAATGCATATATTATTTTAAATGGCTTGTAGGATCCCCTTGACCATCAAAGGAGGATAGATTAGGCATAATAAATTTTGAATGGTAAGGATTCTCAAATACATCCTTAGCAATAGGTTACTCTACTAATATATTCTCATCAAAAATAGCCTCGTGAGAAGAAATTTATAGCTTAAGAGTGTTGAATTATTTTTTAAAATCTCCCATGGTAGTCATAATAGATAACATATCACAAGAAGAGGTTGAAGCTTTTTCTATCGGTTCTAAATTACCATGCACATGAAACATAGGAATAATTAAATATTTTCCTCTATCAAGAGGAGGATCACCACATGGTTTTAAAACATTTTGTAAAATGATTTCCATGGTTAAATATCTAAGTATATCATGTTAGATATCATGAATTTTGGTACTATTATAATTACAAGGTGTTATGGTGTTTTAAATCTTGTGACATTCAACATGAGTAGGGAAAAAACTTCCCTTTTAAACATTTGTTCTTTTGTATCAAAAAATGTAGAGGGAAGAAAAGAAACATTTTCTATTTTGCTTTCAACATCATAAGAGGGAAGAATACAACTTTCAATTTTAGTTTTACTTTTTAAGGGAGAGAGAAGATGCAATGCTAGTTTTTTTCTTATTTGATTACATAACTTGGTCTTTGAAAAAAATGCATGAAATATACTTGGGACTTTACTTGTGTCCCCAAAAAATGCATGTTTTGTAATCATTTCTTTATGATTTTCATATGCACTCTCATTTTTTTCTTAAATAAAGGCCATGGAAAACATAGAAAATGACTGTTATTCACCACAAATTAAAGGGGGAAAATAAATTTGACTATTTTCATTTGAATTACCCAAATAAGGAATAGAATTTTCAACATGAGTATTACTTAGAGAAGAAGTCATACACTTGATTTCATCAATTTTTCATCATGAGAGATAGAGGAGGAACATTCAACTTTTTGGACATTTGCATCATTGGAAAGGGAAGAAGCAAGCTCACTTCTTAAAGTAACTAAAGGATGTATGCATGCAACATTTTGAAAATTAATATAATGAATGCTGCCATTTTTCATATCTATTGTATCATACATATTTAATAATTCTTAAAACCCTTCATCATTAGAAAGCAAAGGAATAGGATAAGTGTCATAGCCAAGAGGGATATCATCACACTCATAACCAAAAGTAGAAATGTCACTACCTTTCTCATTAATATTTATATTTGCATTTGCATCATTAGTTATTTCATTAAAATAGATGTAATAAAAAGAGTCTTTATCATTTTTTTAATGTTCTATAAGATTTTCACATGCAATATATTGATAATCAAGCACATTAAATAATGATCAAAATAATTAGGCTTCCCTAAATGGCCTTCTAGTTGTGACTCCATAAGGATTTTAACTTTTAAGGAAATTATGAAGCACACAACCACTAGGGACAAATAAATAATGTAACTAAGCATTCCTAAACTATGCTTATATAAGTAAGAAAGAAAAAATTAGATCCAAAAATTAAATACAAAAAATTGAAATGAAATAATTTTGAAGGAGAAGACCGTACATGAAAACTAGGGTTTTGGATCAATAACAGAGGATGGGTTTACCAAATGTTTTATGGATTTTGAGTATTTTCATATAAAACACACAAACTTATTTACTATTTAAAAGGAATGAAAATATTCAACTTTAAACTAAAATATAGTCAATAATACATATTTTTCCTAATTTAGCATGTGCAATAAATATAGTAAGTACAAGGTAGCCAAGGGGTACAAGAGAGAATATATTGTTTGATATTTTATTATGAGGTATGAAAGTGATCAGGAGTCATCACAAGGCTACATTATAAGTTTTAACCTTGTTCATTCTATGTTTTTACTATTTTTTCCCACTAGACACTTGTGTCGAACAGGGACAATAGTGTCGACATAGGTGTCTACCTCTGACATAGGTGTCTATTTAAAAATATGCATAGGAATGCCTCCAAATTTATACCAAGCCTATGTTATCACTTGTATAACTATCGTATGCCTTAAATTATATCTTTCTATGTGCCAAATCCATCAAATGAATAAAATCATAATTCTTTTACACTAGACCTTCATGTAACTTGGTAAAAAGAGGTTAGCACGTTATTCAAGCTAACCCTAGCTACCCCAATTGTTGTTAAGTGATGTCAACCTTAGACTCACATGTTTTTCTCCCTTCTAGGCATGTTTGTGGAATTATAACTATGAAAATATATGATCTTTATCCTAGTAACCCTTCATACAAGCAATGTAATAGTATATTTGACCTTTTGAATGTTGTTTAATTAAATATTTTAATGTATTTTGATAGCTTGAAACATAAATTACTTTCCAATTTGGTAATTGTCAAATCAAATTTCTAGGTAGTGTAATAAAATTATAGCCTTTATATATATAAGGACCTCTTGATTTTGAATTAGGATCTAATGACACGTGAAAATACAAAAATAAGATGGGAAAAGAGGGTTACAAAATTTTCACAAATTGAAAGATACGTAAAAATACAAAAAGATAAGCCTGAACACTTGCATCATACTTGGACACTAGCATCCAAAATGGATGCAGGTGTCTAGGGGATAAAAATATACAAATAACATGAAATAAAAGGTAGGGATTTATGTCATATATTATATGAAGATTAATAAAATAACATATAGGCCTAAGGGGCAAGTAAATAAATTAAAATAAGATGGAACTGAAGAGTTCCATAAGATATCACGTCACTAGATATCTAATACTCAGTCAAGAGATGTATACATTCAAAGAGGCTATAAAAATATGCTACAAAATTATGCTTGTACCAAATATGGGGGTCTACAATAATAGCATGTATAAAATTATATTTTTTACTTGACCTTTAACCGCTTGGCATATCATATATCTTGAAACATAACTTGACACATTTCTCTTCACCTCTAGCAATAAATACTTCTCTTCCACCAAATCTATTGTCTTATCCTTACCAAAGTGTCCATCAAAACCAACACTTTGTATTCTCTAATAATATTATCTATCATAGACTAAATTAGAATACATTTAACTATTTTTCCTTGAATAAAAAACCATCATGTATAAGATAATCATCATGAATAGTATGTGTCTCACCTATTAATGGATTACTGCTTTATTGAACTATCTTCTCAAAATATGGATTAGTATCATACTATTCTTTAACAACTTCAAATCCAACTACTTCACTCACTATGTAGTAGTTAACAATACCATTCACTTGTTCAAAGCATCAACTACATGATTTTACTCTCATGGTTTATATTTTAAAACAAAATTATATCCTTGCAAGAAGAAAAACACTTTTCATGTTTATTATTTAATTTTTTTGAGTGCTCATATACTTCAAGACCTTATGGTATATAAATAGGATAAACTCCTTAGGCATAAGGTAATGCCTTCAGTGTCTCAATGCTTATATAATGGCATAAAATTCAACATCATATGTAGATTACTCCTTTTTTACCTCATTCAACGTCTTAATGAAATATGTTGTTAGCCTTCCTTATTAACATAACACCAAACCTACATGTGAAGCATCACAATTTACGTAAAAAAATTTGTTGAAATATGGTAATGCTAAAACAATTTTTTCTATCTCCTTCTTATTTAGCAATTGAAAGCTTTATGTTGTTACCCTTATCCACACAATTTTTTTTCCCTTCATATAATTTATTATTGGTGTATCAATACCACTGAAATTATTAATGAACTTTATATAAAATTTTGTTAAACCCTTGAAACTTCTTACCTATGATATGCTTCTTGGAATAGGTCACTCAACAATTGTCTTTACCTTTTCTTCATTCATTCTCACACCATTTTATGAAACTATAAATCCAAAAAATACAAAACTTCTATACATAAACTTTCTCTTATTCATATTTTCATAGAGTTTATTCTTTCTTAATAGTTATAATCTCATTCTTAAATTCTTTAAGTGTTTTTATTTACTCTTATTGAATATCAAAATATCATCAAAATAAATTAGCATAAACTTACCAATGTAATATTCTAGCGTTATGTTTAGCATCCTCATAAATGTGATGGGTGCATTGGAAAATCTAAATGACATCACCATCAACTCATATATGTTTATCCCTAGTTTTGAATTTTGTTTTCCAATCATCTCCTTCATGAATTTTAAACTTAATAATAGCCAATCCATAGATCAATCTTAGTAAATTATTTAGCTCCTGCAAGCACTCCATCATATTATCTATGTGATGTATAGAAAATCTATATTTAAGGTGATTTTATTGATTGACTAATATCCACACACATCCTACATGCTCCATCTTTATTTGGAGTTAGAAATTTTGGAGTTGCACATAGACTCACACTCTCCATCACCACACCCTTTCTCAATAATTTAATAGCATGTTTATTCAACTCTATATGTTTTGTTAGAATCATCCTATAAGTTGATTGACTGAGTAGAAATGATATTAGAATCAAATCAATATGATGTTGAATGTCCCTCTTGGTATTAAACTGTATGTCAACTCATTGGGGATAACATTTACATATTCTTTCAATACTTTTATTGTTTTTACTAGTATTTACATAGCTTATGTGTCTTATTTCTTTGTTATTAATTCATAACATCACCCTATCATCTTCATGCCTTGATATGTGATCTATGAATTTGACTCAAGAGAGGATGGTTAGTATGGATTTAGTTCCAAAATGAAAATAAAATGAAAGAAACACACTAACTAACATAACATCTCTAGGCCTAGACACTAGGGAGAGCTTAGTTAACAAACATGAATAAAACCCACAACTAAAATTCAAAATATACCTTCTTTTACCTTCCTTAGATGCTCCAAAATTCTTGTTGTAGTGGCTTGCTCAGTTTGTGCTCATGAAGTCCTTAGCAATGGAAGCTTGGCTACCTCCATCTTTTCTTGGCACCTTTGGCTTATGGCTTGGCTTGGCTTGGAATCAATTTGGCATGGTAACACTAATTGAAATGGATTCTTGAATATATTTTTGCATTATAACTTTGCACCAAAATAACTTAGAAATGATGTTCATGGCCTCTCTATTTATAGATTTTTGAGAATGTCTATAATCAACTTGAATCATCCATCCTAAAATTGAGATGTGTGGTTGAGGATTAATTAAATTTTTAGAATTAAGTTTATAATTATCCTCATCATTACATTAGAAGAAGGGAAAATTAAGAGGCATGGAGGGCATCATGGAAGGCATTAATGAGGCATGGAGGGCATGAATCCTAATATGTGTGGCATTTATGGCCTAGGGATGTCTTCCTAAGAAATGAGGTCACCTGATGATGTAAATATTCAATACTCATTTCCAAAAAATAAGTATTCAACAAGTTTCCATGGAATTCTTGATTAGGCCTTGATTTGTATTAATTATCTCTTAATCATGTTTAAGTACTTTGTGCACAAATTACTCAAATTAATCACAATGCCTTATTATTAGTCTAAAATTTGACTGAATTAGAATTAGAAGGTAATGTCAGATGCATTTGATCCGTTATATTATTTAGAATGTTGTCAACAAAAAATAATGAAGGCACATGCCTCGTGTAAGATATTTGATAGGAAAGAGCAATCCAGAGCATCTAGGTGCAAATTTGGCATTTTGACTTAAAATAATCTGATCAAAGTTAGCTAGCCCATAAATTGCATTGCCCCATTTAGGGATACCCTAGCCAAAATTAGAACTTGAATATGTTAGTTTCACATATTTGAGCATGTTTTAGTGTTTTTAGGCCAAATTGTGTGTTTTGGGTGGAAATTGGCTAAAACCCTGATTGGGGGTTATTAATGGCCAAATTTAGATGTCTATAGTTTACCCTTATTTGGGAAGGTGTTGCAAGCTATAAGCATAGTAACATCTTCTCAAACAATGAAAAGGTCATGTATGCCTACAATTGCAATGATGATAAACTAACTGTGTGATACCCCCTCGAGGGAATGGTTGGCATAAGTAGGTCAGAAAATGATTCCTCAAAGAGAAAAAATTGAAATAAGGGGACCAAAGAAAGGAAATATGATGGGGTGAAAACATAATGATATTGAAAAAGTATTCAAAATCATTGATAATTCAAGAGGGATGGTGTACAATGGTTTGCCCAAAGGTGGTTATAAGCATTGTAACCTGATAGTGGTAACGTGGTATGATAACACAATGATTTACCCAAAGGTGGTTATAATCATTGAGAAGATGGAGCTACCCCAGTTAGGATAGACAAACAAGAGAATAGCATGCCCCTATATGGGCAAAAAAATTAAAGTGGTGAAAACACAATGATTTTCCTAAAGGTGGTTATAATCATTGAGAAATGTAGGTGGGATGGTGTGCAATGATTTGCCAATAGGTGGTTATAATCATTAGACCCTAATTATGGAAAACATGATAAACTTGGCCAAAGATGATGATAACTTAACACAGAGGGTAATGATGAATTGGAAGAACCTACTAGTAGGGAGATGCTCATCCAAACTAATAAATGTTGAAATTATTTTGTGTTTAATTACTCTATTTGGGATATGATTAGGATTGAATGAAGATGTTGATGCCGAAGAGATGTTGATGATGTCATTTCCAAATAGATGTCTTAAAGCTGAGGTTTGTTGTATCACATGTCGATAGGCATCATGGTATAACATCATGAGGACTTGATCAAAATATGCATATGGATTGAATCCCATAATCCACTACTCAATAGAAAATAATGCACTAATGATAGAAACCATGATGATAATGTAAACATATGAATATGGATGGATTCAAATATAAGTGTGGGAAAGGAATCACCCAATAAACACACATAAAATGAATCAAGGAAATAGTGCTGAAAGCAAACAAATAGGCAAACAAACAAACAAAATAAGCAAAAACAAAAAACTATGCCACAAAAACCCTATGAACATTGCCCCTAGAAAAATAGGTGACAACTTAACAAATGAAAAAAATGGGGGAATATAAGAAAAGGAAGGGGGTGGCCAAGTTGTCTCCATATGTACTAGGTAAGTGGATGCTACCTACATAGTTCCATGGATGTAATATCCAATAAAAAACTTCAGGCCAAATGTAGTTCTCCCAGGGAATGGGATGAACACAAATAGAATGGATGTGATAGAAGAAGAGGAATGGTCTAGAAAAATGTCAAGTGCATGAGAGAAAAGGCCAAAAAAATATGGGGAAACTAAATGACAAGTGTCTTGCTTGTAACTTAGTAAGGGTTCCCAAAATCCCTAAGGCAAAGAAGTGGTCAATATTTTTGTTCTTTTTTAATTATTTTACAAATGTTTTTGGAATTTTTTTGGAGTGTCTTAACTCAATCAAGATTGATGAGACACTAAAGGGTTCAAGCTCACAAAATGGTGAGAGCATTTAAACTAAGGTTGCTCACAAAATGGTGAAAGCATGGCTTATGTTGCTCATAAAATGGTGAGAGCATGGCTTAGGGTAACTAAATTAACCTCGACAAGTATTGAGTATGGCCTACATAGTCCTAGAGTAAGACCTCAAGTCATTGTAGTTCTACCCTTATAGTAGAGGAATTTGACTAGTGTAGTATTCAATTCAAATAAAATAGGCACAGTTGGTAAAAAGGCATAGTATGATATAAGAAGGAGCAAGTTAGTACGTCAAGGTTTAATTTTTCCCCTGGTTTTCCCATAGGTGGTTATAAATAGGACACAATAGCATAGATCAATGGTACTAATTTACCCAAAGATGGTTATAATTAGTATAAACATTGGTGGTAAGAAAAGAATAACAAAAAAGGATGCAACTGCTGAAACTTCTATCACACTATCCCAAAATATGCTCTCTATCTGAAGTACTTAAGCTAACTAATAAAATTGATTAGATACCTCAATGTTGACAATGCGTAATGAATGACAAAAACCAAGGTCAAATGGGCTATGATTTAGAACACACTGGGTCGATAGATCAAAAATAGAAAGTGGATATGGTGAAGAAGATGGATAGGGATAGTATTTATACAAAGAAGAATAGTGATAAAATGACATAACTAAAATGGTCTTACAGATAATACACCTTAGTGCACAAGCATAGTACCACTTGAGATGAATAATATTCATTGGCTTAGGAAGTTCATCTCTATCTAGTGTGGTAAGCCTGTATGCTCCTGATCCATAATCTATAGTGATAATGAAAGGCCCTATCCAGTTTGGTTTGGATGTCCCTTTATGCTTCTTCTCAGCCGTGGTATTATTTTAGTTTTCTTTAAAAATAAGATCACCAAGTTAAAATGTTCTATACTTAACATGATAATTATAGTGGCCTTTGATTTAGTTTTAATATGCTTGAAGATTGTTGAGCATAGCCATGTATTTCTCATCAAGTAGGTCTAGCTCTTGTAGGTGGGCTACTCGATAGTCATGATCATCCTAGACATGCTTGAAGGAGATGCGTAGTGAAGGAAATTTGACCTCAATGGGAAGGATGGGTTTAGTACCATAAACAAGTGAGTATAGAGTGGCTCTTATGGGGGTATGATGATTGGTATAGTATACCCAAAAGGCAGGGAATATCTGGAGGTGCCAATCATGATTGGTATCATTGACAATCTTTTTTAGAATATTGATAATGGTTTTATTATATGCCTCAGCTTGGACATTACCTTGAGGGTAATATGTTTTATAAAATTTTTGTGTGATGTTATATTCAATACATAGCTGGTCTATATCCTTGTTCTTGAATGATCCTCCATTATTAGATATAATGTTAGAAAGGATACCATACTAGTAGATGAGATGGTTGAAAATGAATTTAGAAATTTGCTTTTCAGTCATGTAAGTGAGGGGTATAGCTTCAACCCACATAGTGAAATAGTCAGTGGTGGTAAGGATATGTTTATGGCTATCAGATGAAGTGGGGTTAATCTTTCCAATGAGGTCAAGTCCCCATGGAGAAAAGAGCCATGGTGTCAACATCAGTTTCAGATTTTTTGTTGGGGCATGAATCAAATTAGCATGTCATTGACATTTATCACACTTTTTTACATATATAATGGCATCTACGTCTATTATGGGCCAATAATAACTAGTACACAAAAGATTTTTAGATAAGACTGCACCACTAGAATGAGTGCCACATACTCCATGAACTTCTCTTAACGCTAGTGTAGACTCTACCAAAGTTAAACAATGAATTAGAGTTCCATCTAAACTATGATGGTAAAGGGTAGATCCAAGTAAATTATAAAAATTGGAATGATGAATGAAGGCTTTGGTTTATTTTTGAGATAGCTTAGGTGGCAAAACTTGGGCATGAAGGTAGTTTTAAAAGTCTGAGTACCAGATAGAATTAGGACCAATAATATCACAAATCATGGCAACAATTGAAGGTTCATGAGTTGGTGCTAACAAATTCTTTACAAAGAAATGATACTCTCTAGCTTTATCTATTTGTCGAATTAGAGAGCTAATAATAGCCATGGTATCTACAGTTCTGTTATTAGCCCATGGTATGTGCTCAAATTGAATGTTGGCAATTTTTTGTTTAAGAGTGTCAATCATGGCTTTATATGGAACTAGCTTATCATCTTTGGTCTAAAAATGATCTATAACCTAATTAATGATTAACTAAGAATCACCATAAACTTGGAGATGAGATACATTCTAATGCACTGCTTATCAAAGTATTGCAACAAGTGCTTCATACTCAACCGTGTTGTTTGTACAAGGAAAGTTTATTATGAATTATTTAGGGATTAGATCCCCCTATGGTGTAATAAATAATAGGCTTGCCCCTGATCTATGTGTAGTAAATAAACCATAAAAATACAACTTCTAAGGCTACTCGTCAAGGGGTGTGTTAATTATGGTCATTATGGATTCATCAAGAACTTGAAACGTGAGTGGAGGTGTATTTGTGAGAGGTGCATCAATAAGTTGATCTGCAAGAACTTGTCCCTTAATTACCTTCTGATTGACATACTCTATGTCAAACTCACTGAGAAGCATGAATCATTTAGCTATTCTACCTTGCAAAGTTGTTTTAGATAGTAGATACTTGAGTAGATCTAATTTTGAAATGACCATGGTCTTATTATTCAATATATAATGGCACAATTTTTGAGCTGTGAAAACCATGGCCAAATAATCTTTTTCAATAGGTGCATAGTTATGTTCATATGTAACCAAGGTACGGCTTAAGTAGTATACAACATGCTCTTTTCCATTGTCATAATGTTGAGCTAAGATTTCCCTTAGAGCATGGTTGGTAGCTGATAGGTATAACAAGAATGGCTTTCCTGGCATAGGAGGTAATAAAACATGCAAATTAACAAGATAATCTGAGTTGTTGAAAGCTATTTGGCAGTAATCATCGTAGTTAAATGTAACTCCCTCCTTCAAAAGGTGTGTAGATAGATGACACTTGTCTGCTAACTAAGAGATGAAACATTAGATTGACTAGATCTTACCCTACAAACTATGAAATTACTTTAAATTGGTTGGTGGTGGCATCTTGATTATAGCATGGAATTTAGCCGAATCAACTTCAATACCTCTATGAGACATGATGAAGCCAAGTAATTTTATTGAAGTTACACCAAACACACATTTATTTGGATTGAGTCTAACTTTGTACTTTCATAATCTTTTAAATATCTTATGTAGCACTGCTAGATGGTTGGCCCTAGTTTTAGATTTTCCTAATATGTCATTGGCATAGTCTTCAACAATATCATGCATCATATCATGGAATATGATAGTCATTGCCTTTTGACATGTAACTCTAGCATTCTTAAGGACAAATGGCATTACATGATAACAAAATGTTCCCCATGGAGTGTTGAATGATGTTTTATGTTCATCTTTTGGTGCTATTATGATCTGATTATATCCTGAAAAATCCATCCATGAGTGAAAGAATTTCATAACCTACCATGGAGTCAATAATCATGTCAATATTAGGTAAGGGAAAATCATCTTTAGGACAAGCTTTGTTGATGTCTCAAAAATTAGTAAAAACTATGATCCTTTCAGGCTTTTTACTAACAAGTACCTTATTAGAGATCCATTCTGAGTAGACAATAGATCGAATGCATCCTACTTCTAAGAGTTTTTCCAACTCTTTCTTTACCAATATAGTAATGTGAGGATGCATCTTACGTAACTTTTATTTTACTAGTTTGGCATCAAGGTTAACCACAAAATGGTGCAAAACCTAGGTGGGGTCTAAACTTGGCATGTCAGAATAGGCCCATGTAAAGATATCTATAAATTCTCTCAATAGAGCTGTAAAGATGTCACGTTTCTCCTTAGTGAGGGATGCTCCTAATTTTATCCATTTTAGGTCTGATGGAGTTTTGATATTGACCTCTATTGTAGCTTTAACTAGAAGGGTGGAACCTTCTTCTAGGATAGTAGGTAGTGACTTAGACTATTGAATTATGTCAAGGTCCTCCATTAGGACTTGCTCTTCAACTTCTCCTAGGCATGATGAATCTAAGTCCCCTAATGGGAGATCTAGCCATGTAATAAAAATAGTCAAATTTTTTTAAAGAATTTGATCAAATACCTGTTATTGCTCAAAGTTGAACTTGGATCCACAAATAAGTTCATCATTGGTGGTTTCCTAGTCTAAATTCAAAGAAGAATGAACACCCCCATCTAATTGCACCTAAAATAGGTTTTTACCACTAAATTGACCTTTATCTTTACTTTTTCCCTAGTCAGAAAGTGCCTCAAAGAGGTTTTCACTTTGGGACCTCTATGTTTTATTTGTTTGTTTTTGGCGAAGGGTGTTCACTTGCTCTCCAAAATAGGTGGTAGAATCCAATGTGATTAAGAATCCTGATTTGTAATCTCCCAACAGAACATTGTCTCGAAGGCCTAAGAAATCACATAATGCCTCATTATTCTAGAACTCATCAATTAGTAGACTATATTATTATTGGTCCCAATCTATCAGTTGGGGATTGTATAATGGCAAAGGTTTGTGATAAATGGCTAAGGTAAGGGTAAAAATTGCATTGTTATCAAATAGGTTGGTTTTAACTAGGTTATCAAAGGTGAGACTATGATCAGACCCTGCTTCACTATTGGTATCATCATCACTAGTTGCTAGTGATGGAGTTTGAATAAGATATGTGGGGTTACCCCCAGATGGTTAAAATCCAAGTCCATAAGGTCTTTCATACTTAGTCAAAAATTAGCTTGATGGTTCCTTACTGATTTGATATGAGGCCTCTTCCTTCATAATTGTGATGCTCCATGATCTTATTGAGAATAAGATACTTTGCATTTTTATAACAATCAACTTGGTTGTCATTATATAGCCATGATTCATCTCCTTCATGAGGGTCAAGTCCTAGGCTAGATGTTGGTACAAATGTGGCAAGTCCCTTATCTTTTTTCTTTTGTTGCTAATGCATATGTGGGATGACTTTAGGTTGCCTAAAGGTTTTTGGACTATGAGGAAGATTATCAATATGAAATGTATCATGGGTCACATACTCTCCTAGTCCATTATCTGAAATGGTGAAATGATTAGAAGCTTTAGGAGGTGGCATGTGGGAAAGGAAATCCAAGGTATTAGGATCTATGAAATTATTTGGTGAAGGATCGATAAGTATAGCCTTTCCTTTGTCCTACTTATAACTTAGATTCATACCGTATTGATAATTATAGCTTTGAAATTTAGCCTAAATATGCTTATAGTGTCCATATGGGTTTAAATCTCTTGGAATATTCACTTTCATCCCTGAGTGGGAAAACTTGATACATTGGTGCAACATTAGCAGGACTACATGAATCTCATGTAACCAAGGCCTTCATATAATCATATTGTATGATAATTCAAGATCAAGCACATGGAAAAGTGTATCATGGGTCAAAGGCCCAATGATAACTAGCAAACTAATGGTGCCTTGTGATTCTCTTTCTTGATTATCATAGGCTTTTATAGTTATTATTTCTAGTTGGAGATATGCCATTATGTACCCAAGAATCTTGGTGAGCTTTAGAGACACTATGTTGAGGCCAGATCCATTGTCTATAAGGACACATTTTACTTTATGTCATCTTATATAAAATTTTATGTATAATGATTATTATGGAGTGGACCAAGGGAAGACATATCATTTTGGTTGAATGTGACTTATTGGGCTGGAGCTAGGTGTCCAACCAAAGCTTGAAATTGATTAGGGGATATGTCACTAGAAATCCTGGATTAGGTCAAAAAATAATTCAAGATGTTTTGGTAGATTATTGACATTCACAACAAATCTAAAATAAAAATTTGTGCTGGTGTCTTTTGTAATTAGTCCGCATTATCAAATTTCTTGTCTTGGTCAGTAGTGAATGGTTTATTCTGAGGCTAAATGATTGGTTGGATGACAAGAAAGTGGCAAATGGTTGTGGGCCTAGGATAGTAATCTTCAACCTATAAGTTGTGATTTCATAATCAAGATTAAATACTAGACCATTATTGCTAACCGATGTTGGAGATGGTATGGGATCAAACAGGACAAGTCTTAGTTACTAGTGCACTTGTATGTGGTCATGTGGCAAGAATGAGTTGTTGATATAAGGTCCAAAAGGGGAAGTCCTAGTTTTTTGGTTTGCCTATATGCATTCCCAGGTCAAATAAGGATTATCTATGTAATTTGGTTGAATAGGGTTATTTAATAATGGTCTAGGCTGATTAGTGCTTGATCTAGGATTAATAGAGATGGTACTAATGATATCCCCTTAAATATGACCTATAACCCTATTATAATCATGTGAAACTACATGGTAGGTTTGTTGGTTATTACTATTCTAGCCTTAGTTTTGTCCATTATTCTATCATTGAGGGTTCTGCTATTGATTTTGTTGATTATGTTGGTTCATCCTTTGATTTTGATACTATTGATTTTGTTGATGCACTGGTCGTTGTTATTGTTGCTAATTATTTTGCTGCTACTGATTGTTATTTTAGGGAAAGGGGTTTTGATAAATCTCAAGAGTTTGATTAGAAGTGGAAGCACCATTATCTAATATTATTTCCCCATTCTCCAACATATTCTCAATTAAATTCTTAATTTGGAAACATCTTCGTAGATTATGCCCATTGACCTGATGATATTCATATAATATTTTTTCATGATACCAATCAAGATAAGGAATACCTTGCATATAATGCTTTGGTATAGGCCAACTAATCAGATTAGTAGTAGAAAGCTTGCAAAATATAGACTTAATAGGTTTTCCTAGGTCACTAAAGACATGACGTGTAGGCACGATTCTTCTAAGAGGAGGGGTTTGTAATGGTAAATGTTATTGTATTTATTGTGAAAGTTTTATTTGTTGTGCTTGCAACATTAGTTAAGTAGGAGTAAACTAAAAAGGTGGTACAGATGATGTTTTTACCATTTGGACATGACATGACTCAGTTACTCCATTTCCCACAACATTCCTATTATGGTTGAATTACTTCAGTCTTTTGTGGTTATTGCCTTGGGTTGATTACGATGTTGGTGCTTGAATGGGATGTTGGTCATTTCCCTAATTGTTACCTTGATTTTGATTAGTTTAATTAAGCTTGATGACTCCTTTATTGATGAGCGCTTGCTCAATAAACAAGCCTTTGTCAATGATTTCCTTGAAAGTATGCACATATTGTAGTTCTAAATGATAAGTTATCTCACTGTGTAAATTTTTGGTAAACACAGTAGCTAATTGTTTATCTGGTAAACTATGGATGAAATGGCTTTCAAGGGCTCTCTATCACTATAAATAACTTGGAAAACTCTCACTAGCTTTTTGTTTTATTTGCATTAAGTCCACTAATGAAATCTCATGCTTGAGATTATAGGAAAAGTGTTGCACAAACTTATCAAAAATATCATCAAAATCCATTACTAAATTTTTGGGAAACTTCAAAGACCACTCCAAGGCTTACCCAGCCAAGCTCCTTGGAAGCAACATCAAAAGGTATGTGTCATTATATGCCACTGGTTGACATGCGATAAATAATTTGATCAAATGAGCCTTAGGGTCACCTTTCCCTTTGTATATATCAAATTTGGGTGGTTTGTATCCTAGAGGAAATTGTATCTACAAATACTCCATGTTGAATGGATATGAATATACATCATTCAATTTGAGCTTTTTAGTTTGTTTCCTCACTTGAAAGTAGCAATTACATCCTTCATTTGTTGCAATTCTTGGGATAGGAAACTAGAAGGAATATTGGTTTCAGAGAGAATATTGGTTTGGATAGATGGTTGGGAGGTCATATGTGGGGCACTTTGACTAAGGTATGATGGAGATACCTATTGGGGTACATTAGTTTAGTCAAGGAATGGACCAGGAATATGCATACATGGATTAGGATGTACCTGAAATTGCACACTTGGTTGTGAGATATTCTAGTTCAGGTTGGTGATAAAGGTTTGACTTGGAGGATTTTGTGGTTGGGATAGAGGGATATAACTATACTATACCTATTGTGGTTGAAAAGGGACATGTTACCGACTAATCAAACCTTGCTATTGAGTGATAACTTATGGACCAAGACCCTATTTCTATATTTGTGGCACATTTTGAACCAACGATTGTCTAGTAGGTACTAGAAAAACATGGAGACCTCCATGTTGCATGAATCCCTATGAGGAAGTGAAAGTAGGTTATAGATTTGGCATCTATCATTGACCAATATTTGTACGTTGTTAACTAGTCATTGCTTGGTTTTGGATTAGCATATTAGTCTACGATTGAAGAGGTATGTTTGTCCTTACCTGGTGAGGTATAACATTGGCTGCCCCTAATTGAGGTGTAAATTTATTTTTCATCTATTGTGTTGATACACTAGATTACACATGTTGTTTTGGAATACTACTCATTACTTGTTGATGAGGATTAGGGTTCATCACATTCTGTCATTGAGGTGTGAAATTATTTGTTATTTGATTACATAATCCTATAGGTTGCACACTTGAAGAAGCAACTGGTTGAGGTTTGGGTGTATAAACTCCTACTCCTTGGTATGATAACCTATTCATAGGATTAACTACATGCACATGTTGTTGTCTCATTGTTTGTGCGTTAGTACCACTTTGATCGAGACTGGACATTATTTGCACATTGTTTATTATGTTTAGCTAACTATTATATGTATAGACTAAAGACTCTTCTTCAATAACGGGCATATGCATCAAGTTATCTATCAAATCAATTTGTATGAATGGGTCAAAATTTGGATTCTTTTGTCTAGTTAACTCTATCACACTCTTATTAAATGAACTAAGTCAATAAGAGGCTTACTTACCATGTTCATCTAATTGAAATCATGTGCTATATTCAGGTAGATTTGATATGCCATCTACATTTGGTTAAAGTGATCTTCCATGATGTTTTTGCCTCAATCAGATATATTGAGGTCTGATACATTATTTGGACTAGAGCCATAGGATTGATAGAAGAACCCTGTTGATCATAAATGATATTATGGGGCACTCTTACTAGACTTGGTAAATTTTAATGGGGGAAGTTTGTTAGAAACTTGGCCCCTACCTCTATGGATCTAACAAAAATCTCATCTTTTTTCTCT
Source organism: Torreya grandis (assembly GCA_037957365.1). NCBI lineage: Eukaryota > Viridiplantae > Streptophyta > Pinopsida > Cupressales > Taxaceae > Torreya > Torreya grandis. The sequence continues at coordinate 132,863 of JARHVA010003861.1, forward strand.
AACAAATGTTGCTCAAACAAAAATGGATCATACATGGAAGTCGTATTAGTAGAATATGATTGTTGAAGTATCAGATCATCCATTACATGTATTATAGTTAGGTATTACATGGTTTACTCTTGATATTGTTCTGAATAAGGTGGTGTGTTAATCAGATAATTAGCTAACAAATCTTGGCTTTAAGCCCCTGATTGAGTATTATAAGAGGGATAAGAATCCATCTCATAAGCAATATTATCTACATAGGGGTCTTACATGATTTTTTTCTGTGACACCACATTACTAATACCTGGATTGTACATGAGTCCACTATGAATGTAGGAATATATGTTGGGATCCATAGTTAATGATTTATCGATAAGAGTTATACAAACTCTAAAAAGGAACATGTCTAAAACAGATGATGTTCTAACTTGGTCTAGATTTGTCAAAAGGATCAAAAGGTTTATGCAAAGGTTTGTGAGGAAATAAGCTAGCATGAATTATCTAATGTTTCACTATTCACACAAATATAATTAAGTAAATGGACCTAGAATCAAAATGCCAAACTCTAAGGTTGAAGTGTTTCAAATTAGTCTAATCTAAGAATTTAAAAATTGCTAGGTCTTTTGGCCAAACGTGGCATCAAAAGCTAGGCTCAAACAAGGCATGTGCTAGGACTCTTGGCCAAATGGTGTCAAAAGCTAGACTTTGAAAATAGATGAAATTTTTAATATAACAAATTTGAAACACTTCTAACAAATACTAGGCATTTGATTCTTGGACATGAACTTGATCAACTAAGTATAAGGTGTCAGGATCCTACTCCTCAATAAGAGTATATATGATTACCTTTGTATTAGCAACTAAACATGAAATTTAACCAGAATGATAAGTAACTAGAAATATGAAACAACACAGCATATGAGAGACAATACCCAATTGTATTAATACTTATTCAGAAGGAAATACAATAAAGAAGATGCCACACTTCTTCTTCTCACACCTCTAAAGCTCCCACACTTCTAGGGCTTACCAGTAATTCTCCTTCAACACTTCACTCTCTCGATTACGGTCACAACAATCAACTCAAACACAAAGTTATTGTTCACCTCCACTAATCAGTAACAATGCTGCTAGTACACCAAGTACACAACTGTACTCCAAGTAGATCTCCCTTCTCTTGCAACAACCTACAAATCAATAGACCTTACTTACCATGTAGATATCTCTACACCCCCTTGTCCTTGCCTCACCAAATCCTTATGATTCTTTAACCAGTATCCTGGTGGATCTTCTACCAGAACTTGCACAACCTACAACTTTCCCCGATCATGCACACTCAGCACCCCTTTGGAACTAGGAGGAGCTACTCTTGTTCTCTCTACAAGCACAATGGCTTTCTAGCACACTTTTACAATACAACCCATGAGTCTATTATATAGATCTCATACATACAATAATTAGACTTTCTTAATTACAATAATTAGACTCGCAACTTAAGATCAAAAATAGTCTTTACATGCAAACTGCCTTTCCAAAAATAGACCAGTCCAAAACCCACATGCAAACTACATACACACACAGGTTGCCATTCTTACTGACCGATGTCAGTCGACTAATAATTGATGTCAGTTGCTTCTACACTATAATATGACCAACGTCAGTTGATCAGACTGACATCAGTTACCCTGTAACTTGTTCTACAACTCTACAACCTCCGCAACTCTTGTTCACATCCTAGTGAAGCTTTTAGCTCCACAATCTAACAATCTCCCACTTAGAGATAAACAGCTACACCTGTACCTATACCTAAACCTGTACACCATCTAATTCATTTCCTAGCTTGTATCCCTCTTCAAGCTCAATCTTAAAGACCAACCACCACACAACTTGTGGTGCACCTCCTGTCGTCTAAGTAGCATGCCACATCCAAACCTACAACTCATGTAGTGAAGACCTTGACCCTACATAACATGAATCCCTGCTGTTGGTCCCTCTCAGATACCTGAGAATCTACCTTCCCTGAATTGGCTCCAAACTCTCTGACAACTCCCACTACTTGGTAAAACTCAGGTTTATACCAGACCTCATGTGATTTTAAACACTGTTCTAAGCTCAGCTTGAACTATCCAGCCCTTGGTGTGCTTACCAATTCTGCATCCTACATCTTGAACCCCACCAACACCTTCTTCACATCAGCTCCAACTGGAGACAAAATCAACCTGTGATCTTCCATGTCTCTTATGACAAAAAATTTTGCTGCTCCTAAACTCTCCATGACATACCTCTGAACTAACTTTACCTTTAGCTCAGAAACTCCCTGCATGTGTAAGCTTGCAACAAGCAACCACACAACATATAGTAACAGGATAATGTCACGACCATTATCCACCTGGTAAAGAAAATATAATGGGCTATATTGACCTCGACTAAAGCCATGCTTTGTCATACACTTGTCAAACCTGTACCACTGTCCTGCAGCTTCCTTAAGACCATATACCCTGGCCTTTCGTCTCATGTGTCCATTCCCGCTCTTCTTCATCTTGAAAATCCATTTGTCTCTCAGTGTTTTCTTTTAGCTCGCAACTCCATCAAAAAACTCTTATTTGGTTCTTCTCCAAGGAATCACATTCCTCATCCATGCTAAGCTCCCACTATTTCCTAGATCTACCTGCTCTACTTCTTTAAAAACTTCTTGATTCTTGACCATCAGTGAGCAAAAAGTAGTGTAAAGAATGGAAATGACAAATTTGAGGCTTACTTACCCTTTCAATCCTCCATATGGGTACTTGAGACTCCTTGACAGCTTACTGTCTACCCAAAATCTGTCTCAGTGATCGATGTCAGTCACATCTCAGTCTGCACCCAACCGAGTCAGTTCCATGTGACTGCCTCATCGCCAACATTAGTTCCTTGACTGATGCCAGTGTTTACCTATCCCTGAGTCATCGACTTCAGTCTAAACATAGCTGACATCGGTCCCTACCTAGACGTCAATGTCAGTTTTCTAACCGATGTCAGTCTCTATGTTTTACTTGTGAGTGATGACTTTTACCTGTGAGCCCCTTTTGGATCAAAACCCTATCCAAATCAACCTTGCTCTGCTCAAAATAATTCAGCCCCCTCAGCTGATCTCTGTCCATCATCTCCTCCATGAAAACCAAGGCTTTCTAGTTCTTAAGTTTGTCAAAAACATCTATCTTCCGCTTAAGAACATGCATTCCCTTCTTACACATGTGACCAAGCCTACAAAGCCACATCTCTACAATAGAAGGTGAATCAGTAATATAAGTAGATAGATAAAAGATACCTACTTTTTTACCACCATCTAATTCGAGTGCATCCACTGTGAGAGTTACTGTGCATCTCTCATCACCCAACTTTCCTGAAGAAATTAGACTCATCTCCAAGACTGGAATCTGCCTGACCTTCTTCAACACTTATGTGTTCCCTATCTGTAATTTCAGCTTCACTTCCCCTTTGCCAATAATCTGACAAGGCTCACCAACCCCTAAATAAATCTCTCTAAAGTCTCCCTGGACATACTCATGAAAAGATGCTCTATTTCAGGCTACATGGAAAGAGGCAACAGAATCTGTAAACCAAGATTCTACTTTATCCAGAGCATCCTGTGCAACATCTGCTTCTTCCTTCTCTTCATGCTGATCTTCTACCAACCAGCAATCATTCTTTACCTGCTCTTTCTTTCCATCAATCAGACCATTCATGCTATTAAGTTTCTCCATTTGTAGCGTACTTTCTTCTGCCATTGATATACTCCCACTCAATCAGAAACCCCTGTGAGTACCCTGTAATCAACAAACACTAACCAGATCTGAAACAACCTGTTAGTAACCCAACCAAAAGCTTTGATACCAACTATAGTGGTATCACGCACTGAACCTACAACCAGGCTCTGATACCAACTGTCAGGATCCTACTCCTCAATAAGAGTATATATAATTACCTTTGTATTAGCAACTAAACACAAAATTTAACTAGAATGATAAGTAACTAGAAATATGAAACAACACATAATATGAGAGACAATACCCAATTATATTAATACTTATTCAGAAAGAAATACAATAAAGAAGATGCCACACTTCTTCTTCTCACACCTCTAGAGCTCCCACACTTCTAGGGCTTACCAGTAATTCTCCTTCAACACTTCACTCTCTCAATTACGGTCACAACAATCAACTCAAATACAAAGTTGTTGTTCACCTCCACCAGTCAGTAACAACGCTGCTAGTACACCAAGTACACAATCGTACTCCAAGTAGATCTCCCTTCTCTTGCAACAACCTGCAAATCAACAGACCTTACTTACCATGTAGATATCTCTACACCCTGAAGAACCCTTGTCTTTGCCTCACCAAGTCCTTATGATTCTTCAACTAGTACCCCAGTGGATCTTTTACCAGAACTTGTACAACCTGCAACTCTCCCTGATCATACACACTTAGCACCCCTTTGGAATTAGGAGGAGCTACTCTTGCTCTCTCTACAAGCACAATGGCTTTCTATCACACATTTACAATACAACCCATGAGTCTATTATATAGATCTCATACATACAATAATTAGACTTTCTTAATTACAATAATTAGACTCACAACTCAAGATCAAAAATAGTCTTTACATGCAAACTACCTATCCAAAAATAGACCAGTCCAGAACCCGCATGCAAACTGCATGCACACACAGGTTACTGATGTCGGCTTCTTACTAACTGATGTCGACTGACTAATAACCAATGTCAGTTGCTTCTGCACTGCAATATGAGTGATGTTAGTTGATCAGACTGACGTCAGTTGCCCTGCAACTTGTTTTGCAACTCTGCAACCTCTGCAACTCCTGTTCGCATCCTGGTGAAGATTTTAGCTCCACAATCTAACATAAGGTATGAAACAAAAGGCAATTTTAAAGATAGTTTATTTTCTCACAAAAATGGTGTAAAACTTGGTTCTTTTGACAAACAAGCTAGATAAAAGTGAACAATATAACTGTTTTAGACAAAAGATCACAAAAGTACACTTGGATTGGTCTTAAAATGTAAGAACAAATTTGGAACTCTATGCAAGAGGGTCTATGAAATAATATTTTAAATGCTTTGGGTAGTGTAACAATGCTATAATACCCAAAAGGTGTAACAAAAAGGTTTGTTTCAAAAACTCTCTAAGGCAAAAATGTTTTCCTATAATTTTAACAGCATAACACTACTTTTCTTGATTCAAAATGTTGTGGTGCATAGACTCAAAGTGCAAGTGTTTAGCACAAAATGGCTTAAGTCTATCAAATGATGATAATGATTATGAATCTTAAATGGCCTTCAACCCAAATTGGAATTTAAACCTAAGTTCCATCACGTTTAGTGAAAATGGTGAATCCACTTAACACATCAACCTTATGAACTTATAAAGGTGCAATTTTGAATTTAAATTATAAGTGAAGGACTTAAAAAACTTTGGTAAAGGTCTAGACTCAATTGGGCAGCATAACAATGCTAAAGTGGATGATATGACTCTCAATATTTTGATAAACTTTTGAATAAGGTAAATTGATGATCTCATACAGGCAGCATAATGCCTCTTTGTTCAAAGGAAAATTTGGACTATGTGTTTGGTTTGGATTGTTTGTTTACACCAAGTTTTGTCTCCAAAAAAGACATTAATCTAGGACAAGACCCCCTAATTTTTTTCTCTTAGATCCTAAACTGACAAGGTTACTTGGTATTGTTGGAGTCCATCAATATACGTCATTTGAGAGGATTTTAATTGTTTATCCAAAAGTAAATGTGCATTATATAGTAGGGTTTTTACACCCCCCTCTCTCAAATGACAGTACTGTGACATGGACCTTGAGGTGCACCTTGAACCAACAATACTTCCATGGAAAGTGGGGATTTATCTAAGATCTAACAAGTTTTTGAATGGTCTAGGGGAATCAATTGCATAATGACTTTCATGCCAAATAATGTAAAAAAACAAAGCATGGATTTTGTGTCCATATCACTTAGCGTGTTGTAAAAAGGTCTAGTCCTTTTTGAAACCACTACATCTTGATATTCACTTAGTGTAGTGCGATGTCCAAAGTGTCACTACATCCCATGTGTAACTTCAAAGGAGCCAAATAAAGTTAATTTTGGGAGATGAAACTTCGGGTCAAATCTTCCCTAAAGAACTTGCAAGAGGTAATGAAGTCCCCCTTGCAAGCCAAATTTTACATAAAAATAAAAAAGCATGAAAGTAGAAAGACTTTAAGGTCATTTTCAAGGTCACCCAAATTTTTGTGAGTTTTTGAGGAGTGCTTTAGACGAATTTATTTTTAAGCCTTGGACTATGCTACTTGCAATAAGAATGGTGTTTTTGATTCTAAGGGTTTTCTATAGGGGACAAATGGAAGAGCATACATGCAACATCCCTCTTTTTTCCAATAAAAATTTTGATTAAATAACTATTGCAAACAAGAATTGACAAGTCTGTTCAATTTTAAGCCCAAAATGAAAGATTTGGTGGTGTTCATTTGACCCCTAGGTCTTAGTTGGAAACTTTGAAAACATTCACCAAAAACATATAAATTATTTGTTAAACACCTAAAACAAGGTTCCTAATTGATTTTTAAGCATGCAAAGGTGATTTAAATTTTTTTTTAGCAAATATCAAACTTGGTCTTGCAGTAAAAATGTTAGCATGTCATTTAGCTTTGAAGCTCTTTTTAGCTTGAAACAATAAACTTTGAAAAAATAGCTTTTGGGTCTATGTTTTTAGAAAAACATAATGACCGATGTCATTTATTACAATCGACAATGGTTACTTTTGCTAACTGATGTTAGTTACCTAACTGACATCAGTTAAGATATGTAACTGATGTTGGTATTACCTACCGATGTTGATTACTATATAAAACTGTGGCAAACAAAAATAGCAAAATAAAGTTAGAAAATCAATTTTCAAGAGTTTTAAAGGTCCAAATAAATATTTTAGAGTTACAAAATGATTTTCTTCAGGTGTGAGATGCATCTAGTCCCATCAGGTGTGTAGTAATGTGATCTAGGAATTTGACTCAAGAGAGGATGGTTAGTATGGTGTTAGTTCCAAAATGAAAACAAAATGAAAGAAACACACTAACTAGCATAATATCTCCAGGCTTAGACACTAGGGAAAGCTTAGTTAACAAATATGAATAAAACACAACTAAAATGCAAAATAAACCTTCTTTTACCTTCCTTCAATGCTCCAAAATGTTTGTTGTAGTCGCTTGCTCAGTTTGTGCTCATGAAGTCCTTGGCAATGGAAGCTTGGCTACCTCCATCTCTCCTTGGCACCTTTGGCTGGTGGCTTGGCTAGACTTGGAATCAATTTGTCATGGTAACACTAATTGCAATGGCTTCTTGAAGATATTTATGCATTATAACTTTGCACCAAAATAGCTTAGAAATGATGTTCATAGCCTCTCTATTTATAGGTTTTTGAGAATGTCTAGAGTCAACCTGAATCATCCATCCTAAAATTGAGATGTGTGGCTTAGGATTAATTCAATTTTTAGAATTAAGTTTATAATTATCCTCATCATGACACTGGAAGAAGTGCCAATTAAGAGGCATGGAGGGCATCATGGAAGGCATTGATGAGGCATGGAGGGCATGAATCCTGATATTTGTGGCATTTTAGGCCTAGAGATATCTTTTCAAGAAATGAGGTCACCTGATGATGTAGATATTCAATAATTATTTTTAAAAATAAGTATTCAACAATTTTCCATGGAATTATTGATTAGGCCTTGATTTGGATTAATTAGCTCTTAAACATGTTTAAGTACTTTGTGCACAAATTACTCAAATTGATCAGAATGCCTTTATTGGTCCAAAATTTGACTGAATTGGAATTAGAAGGAAATATCAGATGCATTAGATCCATTATCCCATTTAGAATGTTACCAACAATAAATAATGAAGGCACATGCCTCGTGCAAGAGATTTGATAGGAAAGAGCAATCTAGAGCACCTATGTGCCAATTTGGAATTTTGACTTAAAATGATCCGATCAAAATTAGTTGGCCCATAAATTTCATTGCCCTATTTAGGGATATTCTAGCCAAAATAGGCACTTGAATATGTCAGTTTCATATCTTTTAGCATGTTTTTGTGTTTTTAGGCCAAATTGTGCATTTTAGGTGGAAATTGGCTAAAAGCTTGATTAGGGGTTATTGGTGGCCAGACTTAGATGTCTACATGACAAATTATTTTGTAGACATGATGATTTCTACCTATGCTCAAGGTAATGAAACTTTTTTCGTACCATCTTTCTAAAAAGTATATGTATTCTTTATTACATGATGAATTATTTTCTTAATATATTTGCATGGTCTTACTAATAACACATGACATGCATCCATTGAGACAATATCACATCATATTTCATCCTTATACATGTTTATATAAAAAAAACTTGATTAAACATCTTTTATTTACTATAAATTCACTCTCTTTTTTACACCATGAATTCTGGTAAGGATGAGCATGTTTTTCACATTGCAGACCTAGTTTTTCTATCATTTCTTTAGAAACCATATTTCACAACTACCACCATCAATAATTACTTTACATACCTTAACTCCTAAAGTATGCCTTATTCAAAAAATATTTGTACATAACCATGAATCAACACTCTCTTTACTATGCACTTGTTCTCTCCTTGGAGATATCATTGTTATCCTCATTATGATATTTTCTCATATTTCTATTTCAATTATTGTATTATGTTCTTCTATCTTAGCCTCAACCAAATTCACCATGGATGATCCTCTTGCCTTCTTTCTTACTCATGATAGTGCAGACATTCAAATTTTATGTGCCATTATTCTCCACATCTGTAACAAACATAAGATATGTGTGGACCATTCCATCCTCTACTACCACCACAACATCTACTTCTATGAAATTATCTTCCTCTTTATTGGTTTTGTAAACCTTGTCTATTATCCTCTTGTTTTTCCATCCCATGGGATGATTCTCCTCCAGTGGGATTAAACCCACCTCATCCCCTTACTGGAGATGATTTGCCCCTTTTTCATGCTTTGTTTATTCATTTGTTTCATCTCACTCTTGCCTTTGTCTTTGATGTGTGATAATTACAGTTAATTCTTTCACTTGCCTCTGTAATTATTGAATAGTCTTGATCATCTATGCAAATTTCTCCTTGTCTTCTTACCATCTCTTACATTGTAGACACATAAATTAACATTTATTACTACAACAATGATCTTGTGACTAATCCACTCACTTAGTGCATGCTCAACTCCATAGCTCTAAGTTGTTATTCATCTAATTCCATGCAAATAACCATTACCCTTGAAAAACTATGATACAAAACATTCTTATTCCGTATTTTAAATAGCCTAAGCTCATACTTGGACTAATCCACTCTTCTATCTTTTTTTTCTTTACTTCTCAAGTAATCATGCTCCTTTAGGATTATCCCGCTCATCGATAATGTATGAATTTGCCAGCCACATCCTTCTACCAAATAATGAATAATTGATCAAATTTAAAGTCACTTAATAGGTCATCCAATACATTTTATAAGCCATATCTAAGGAATTCCCTTAAAAATCACTATAAATTTACATTTTCTAATCATTTACTAGAGGCTCATATCATGAAAAATATTAAAACACCTAACTGTACATTAAGAGGAAAGCATATCTTCTTCTAAATTCTAAGTCCACACAACTCTAGCAGCATTGAGCTAAGTTTGAATACACCTCAAATGTCAAAAGTCATTGTTGAAGTGCATAATTACATTAAGATTACACCAACATCTAACATTATACTAGTATTTCACACTCACCAATATAGCATGAGAGAACTATATGGAATTTGATCCTTGTTCAGAATATTGTTATGTAGGCAATGCTCAACATAAGGGGTATTGAGGTCAAACAAAACTTCAACCACTAACCCCTTTTCCTCATTTATTTTGTTTGCTCCTCATTTTATATTTTGTTAGGGTTCCAAGTAAAAATAAGGAATACAACGAATTTTGTAATGAACCACACATATTTGATCATGCACACATGACTTACAGGTGAAGGCAGACATATTCATTTTTACACAGATAACTAAAGTTCTATCAGATGTTGGCGCTCCTTACAGATACTACTACAAGCTAACCTCATTCAGATAGCATGACCTTATCTCAAGTGGATGTGAAGCCCTGTTCTCGATTCACAACGACTTCTCAAAGCCATACAATCATTTTCACAGTCTCAGTCACAGTCTTGCATATTTATTTGTAGCTAAACTGTTCCTCTTTGACACTTTTCCTTTTTAGCATACTTCTATATTTAGCAAGTTTCAAATCAGAAATACTTAATTTATACCTATTTTATACACTCTGATTTTACACAATAATTTGTAATGATTAAAATTTAATACCTACTTATTCCAATTTTGATAAAACATACATGTAATTCCATCACATAATATTTTTCCAAAATATAATTTCAAAACCTAACACAAATGTACAAAGGTATTTGCTCCAAAAACCATATTCACTCTTATACCAAATAATGAAACTATGAACTAACAAAGTAAAATTTCAATAGGCACAACTTTTTAAAAATTTATTGGAAACCAATATTTTCTAATTCTTCATGAATGAATTAAAAGTATTGCATAAGTCTTTAAATAAATATTAACATAACATTGGAGTTGACATGTAAAATAAAAATTAAATAAATCAAAAAAATTACCTAGAATTAATTGATATTATTATTTTTAACAATGATTATTTTTAGCAACTTGTATATGTAACTCTGGATGGTTTAACAATCTCCACTTATCTTTTAAACACCAAAGTCACTCTAATGAATGATTTTCAATTCAAATTTATGTTCAGTTATAAAGATATATAATTTTTAAAATTCTAAAAAAATTTAAAAATATATTTAAAATGCAATTTTGAACTTTTAAATGGTCATTTATGTTCTTTAAAAATATATAGAAATGAAACGTGACATGTTAGAATTAGTTATGTTTACATTCTCCTTTTTAATATCTTGGTTTAAAAAAGAGAGCTCAAATAAATCTATGAATCAAAAGTTATAATTTCTGCAAAATATATATTTACATCATTTTACAATCTATCAATATTAAAAAAAAAAAAAAAATTAATATATATATATATATATATCGACGTTTTGAATCGCAATCTACAATTTATGACCTTACACCTATTAAGGCTCGTCCAATTAGCTGGCATTTTTGTCGTGTTATATATGAAACAAAATCTATTAAGGCTATCCAGCAGCTAACAATGACATATTTGTCGTGGTAGATGGCCTTTATAACCAACGGACGACTATGCACCTTTTAACGTTAGGCCGTTGACCCTCAAATTAAAAAGAAAAAAATAAAATAAAAATAAAACAACAACAAATATTATATCTTTGAAAATGGGTGTCATGTCAACTATAAAAGTGGAACATAAAGATTATTCCTTTTACATCAACATTATGTTTTTTTCCGTAAGTTAGCTCAAAATAGCACTTGCATTTATATTTTGCCGAAACAACTCTTAACACGTCATTCTTAAGTGACTTTACTCCATTGACAAAACATCATATCAATGGAGGGATCACTAAAAAGAAATAACCCTGAGCTTAATTTTTGATCTCTACATAGCCGTGTTATATTTATTTTCTCTTTAATCATGTATTTGTGATCTGGATTGGCACTAAGGAATAAAATATTTAGTTTAATTTTTGATATTTATAGAGTTGTGTTATATTTACATTCTTTTTTAATTATATATTTGATTTGAGTTGGTTGGTGGAAACTATTAGATGATTGAGAGTACTCTAGGAAAGCAAAGACTTTTAAAATTATAGTATTGGGTAATATGGTTAAGTTTGTTAAGTGTGAAGTAATTATTCACAAATATTATTTACGGGTTATTATTCACAGATGAGGTGATAATGGTGATTGGGCAGGGGAGATGGTTCTTAGGTGATGTGGCATGGCCCACAAAGTATCTTTCATTCTTGAAAAGGTAAGAGAGACAAATTGGGTGCATTTCTCTTTTGGGTACATGGGTTGCTTTTTGAGTTTTCATGTGGGGAGCATGTGGGACACCATCCTTCACCTTTGACTTGTGGGTGCATGTGGGAGATAAAGAAAGCATATCTAATCAGGGGTGTGCTTGTGGGGCTTCTTTGTTGGAAGTCAAAAGTTGATTGGCCCATATCTTTTGATCCTTGAGCTTGCACATGGGTTGCCTTTTGAGTTTTCATGTGGGGAGCATGTGGGGCACCATCCTTCACCCTTGACTTGTGGGTGCATGTGGGAGATAAAGAAAGCAAATCTAATCAGGGGTGTGCTTGTGGGGCTTCATTGTTGGAAGTCAAAAGTTGATTGGCCCATATCTTTTGACCCTTGAGCTTGCCCATGGGAAAGTGGGGTGTGCCATTTGAGTACACATGGAGGAGGTCAAAAATGCATCATGGGATGCTCCTTTGAAAGGTGGACCTTGTATGATCATCCCACTTTCACTATTCCTCAATAGAGTTACCACATGGAGTGTGGTGCATTTTTCCTTCTCTCTCATGTTTTCTCCTTTAGTCCTTCTCTGCTTTGTAATTTCTATTTATAGATGTCATTCCATGGTATTATGTGGGTGTTGAGAAAAAGACTAGTTAGTCTTTGTAAGCTTGGTTAAGCATTTTGAGTATGCTTTGTGAAGCTAAGGAATTAGCTTTGTTGTAAGCTTATTGTAAGCTTGTATTCATTGAAGGAAGGAGGTTGTGAGAGATAGGAGAGGTGTGTGTGATAGGTTCTTGTCACAGGGTTGTAATTCTCTAGGTGTTGCTGCAATCAATAGTTGATCATTTCTCTGTAGACATAGCCAATTTTGGGTGAATTACATTACCTCGGTGTTATATTTCTTGTGCATGTTTTTATTGTTCTTTGATTTGTTTCAATTTTTATTTGTGCTTTCATAAATCCTCTCTTTGCAATTTAGGAGGATATTTCCGCATTGTCTATTATATCCTAACAAAGTTTACATGGTAGTTTATAGTATATGAAACTATTTCGTATTTTGAAAATGTAAGAGGTATTTTTTGTATAATTTAAATATGTGGTAAATTTATCCAGCTTAAATGAATTTGTCATGTTATATACAATGTTCACCTCAATGATCAATGACTAGTAGAATCAACGTTAAGTGTATAAGTAAACAAATAAAACATGCATTAATAGTTATGAAACTTTTTCCATAATTTATCATTGCCTCTTTATGCTATTATGATCAATTTAATGTTTCTCTCATAGAGGTCCTTTGTATTTTCCTAATATTCTCATAGACTATTCTCCTATATCTTTGTTATGGGTTAATTATTCTCTCTTTGGCATACATTAATGCTTGTGGGTGTTTTTTAAGTGCCACATTAAAATATTAACTAATTTTCCTTACAACTTGTGTGTTGTTGAGCTTAGTGAATAGAGTTGTAGATTTAGCTCCTTCTTTGATGTATTATGTATAAATGGGTTACAATTAAATTGTAACACAAATACTCAATTGTTTTTAAATATTAATATAAGTTAAATACAAGTCAAAGACCATTCATTATCATCAAGTCATATTAAAGATCTTATCAAGCATACATCTATCAAACACACCTCTCAAGTATATCAAAACTTCTTTATTCTTCCCTATTTTCAAATCATTTAGAGTATTATTATAGGTTTCAAGAATTCAAATAACAATTCATAAGAATTATTTGTCAAGTTTCAAGCTGTATCACTACATGCACTCACATATAACATATTACACCATTGTTCACACACAAAACCACATAAGAGGGAGAACTACATTGGTTTGAGGCCCTCTTCAGAGTATATGGCTATGTAGCTAACATTCATTGATAGAGGGGTCTTTGAGGTCATATCGACTTCACTTGAGCCCTCTAACCCCCATTTTTAAAAGGTGGCATGCCATAATTGAAGGATCTAGGGTTTTGAGCAAATGACTGATATTGAAAACATGTGCATGAGATCCAGACAAATAATTTTCAAGGTGATAGTGACATCTAATAGGCAAAGGTATAATTTATATAAAAGCATCAATATTTGATATTTGGAAAATATAAGAGGTACTTACGTGTATATTAAATATGTGGTAAATTTATCAAACTTAAATGAGTTCATCATGTTATACACAATGTTCACCCCAAGGAACATTGACTAGTAGAATCAACACCAAGTGTATGAGTAAGCAAATAAAACATGCATTAATAATTATGAGACTTTCAATAATTTATCATTGCCTCTTTATGCTATTATGATCAATCTAATGTTTCTCTCATAGAGGTCCTTCATATTTTCCTAGAATTTACACAAATTTGGGGTCTACCCAAAAAAAGTACTAACTATTCTCCTATGTCTTTGTTAGGGGTTACTTATTATATTTTTTGGTATAAATTAATGCCCATGGGTGTCTTTCAAGTTCCACATTAAAAGATGAACTAATTTTCCTTACAACTTATGTGTTGTTGAGCTTAGTGAATAAAGTTGTAGATTTAGTTCATTGTTTATTGCATTATGGATAAATGGGTTACAATTAAATTGCAACACGAGTACTCAATTGATTTTAAATATTAATACAAGTTAAATTTCAAAATTAGAGAGAGATGGATCTACAAGGTCTAGAAATGTATCTTGAATAGCATGAGATTTGGTGATAGTCATTAGGGTTTGACAATGGAAACATGCACCTAAAAGTGATAATGACCTCATCTAGAAGTTTGATGATGAACAAAGATAAATGTTCAAAGTGTTATTAATGCTCCTAGTGTAGATACTCAAATCTAGATTTTGCTTGATATACTAGTCTTACACACTTGACAAATATCACTTTAGGATCCACCTTTCAGTTCTTGACCTTCTTGTTGTCAAAAGGTTCACGTTCACCATCTCATTGTATCTAAATGTTTATCTTATAGTCTGACCCTAATATTTTGATTACTTAAATCACATGTATCCTAGATTATCCTTAAAACTTGATATATATTATTCATTCTCAGTTAGAGAGCTTTAACATTTCTCTATTCTCCATGACACTATCAATTAAACCTAGACATTAACGTCGATATTAGTGTCCTAAATCTAACACTAGTATTTGTACCCTTTAAACACTTAATTTTTGTAATCTAGTGACATGTATGGGTCAACATATTTTTATTAATTAACCCTCCTTAAGATTATTTTTAAATGGTTTTGTATAAATACAAGTTAAAGACCATTCAATATCATCAAGTCATATTAAATAGCTTATCAAACATACATCTATCAAACACACCTCTCAAGTATATCAAAACTTATCTATTTCCAAAACATTCATAGGATCAGTATTATTAAAGGTCTAAAGCATTAAAATAACAACTCATAAGCATTATTTTTCAAGTTGCAAGCTAGATCACTGCATGCACTCACATATATCATATTACATTATTATTCACACACAAGCCCACTTAAGAGGGATATATACATTGGTATGATCCCCTCTTTAGATTATATGGCTATGTAGGTAGCACTCATTGACAGAGGGGTCTTTGAGATCAGATCAACTTCACTTGAGCCCACTAACCCATAATTTTGCAAGGTGGCATGCCATAATTAGAGGATCTAGTGTTTTAAATGAAGAACTGATATTAAAAACATGTGAACAAGATCTAGACATATGATTTTTAAGGTGATAGTGACATATAATAGGTGGAGATGGAATTTATAAAAAAGAGTTAATATTTTTTATGGACACTAGTGACAGAATCAAGATACTAGTGTCAATGATAATATCCATAGGGTGACGCAAGTGGCTAGGATAATACAAATAAAATATTTAGTGTAACAATGAGATCCATATTTTGAGATAGTTCATTATTGCACTTTCATTACTCAAATCTGCATGCACATCAGTGTATAATCTATGTACAAGTTCTCCTTCATATTGTTATTATCATAATATTGAATGTTGTACTTTTTATATTTTGTATATGTTTAGATTCAATATATCTTATCATAATATTAGTAGATTCTAAATTCATTAATCATCCTAATTTTAGATTACTTTTCTCCTTGTTTGATTGAGCTAATTTTTCTCGTTATTCCTTATTTCCAAAAAGGGTTAACATTTGGTGATCTTATCTTCTTATACAAACCCTAGATTTCCTTAAGGTTTTGATCCTTATAGGGTTTTAGATTGCTATATTATTTAGATCTAAATTTTATTTTCTATTTTTCTTAACATTCTTTTTTTCAATTATAAGCAATGAAAATGTTAAGAAATATCATTTTGGAATGGAAGATAAGGAAGCCTTAATAAACCATATAAATACAAATCATGAATTAATTTATTTATTCTTGTATGTTACACATGATGAAATCAATAAACTTGTTAAGGCTAATGCATCCACATCCAATAATGGTGGGTACTCCTACCGATTTAATCCCAATATCATTCCCTCGAGCACATCATTGATTCCTACATTTAGTGGAATACAAGATATGTTTTTAAACTATTGTTCTCTGAAGATCAAACAACTATTTCTACATTCTCCATGGGAATAATTAATAATTCAACTCAATTACTGGTTTCAATTCCTACATCATCAAAATTGATGTTTGCATCCCCTTTGGTAACTTTTCAAATATAAAATCTCAATCCCAATTAGTCTATTGTGTAAACTCTTCTCTAAGTCATTCAAGCTTTGGAAGCTAAGGTTACCAACATCAAGCAAAATTATTTGAAATCAACTCATGCTATTGATCACAAGATGTATTACATAATTATCTTCCACCTAAGATATGCTTTCACCCTATGCCCAATAGTTTTATAGTAACCAATTTCAAAATTCATGAATGCAAGTGTGATCCTAAACAACAACTTTGATCTTTCTATGTAGCATCCCTTGATTATGTTTCCAATGATTTAATTTTGAATAAAATATTTATAATAAATCTAAAGGACTATGCTTTGAGATGGTTTAATGATCTACCGATACAATTAGTAAGAGCATTTTAAGACTCTAACAGATCAATTTCTAGCACATTTCTTTATCAACATTACTAAAAAATGTTATATGCAAAAATTTCCAAAATCAAGAAAGGAACCAATGAGCTTATCAATGAATATATTTTGAGGTACAATACAATGTTGGCCAAAATGACAAATCCAATGGAAGATAAAGATATTCAAGATATCATTAAGGAAAGTTTTCTTTCCCCATTACATGAGTCTATTGTCTTCAAGATGTTTAAATATTTTGATGAATTATGCCATATTGTTCAAGATTGATAAATGAAACTCATTACATTGAACAAACTTAAATATGTAGCTAACACATCGACTACATCCAATACAAAGTTTTATATCAAACCAAGCTATAAGGTTCAATCTACTAAGACTAAAATGAAGAAAGCATAATGGTTAATACAATATCACAATAACCTAACTGGCTTATCTTATCCAATGAACCTAAGATAAGCCAATTAGGTTATTGTGATATTGTGTTGGGCATTATGATTAGATCCAAACACTTATTATGATTAGATCCAATGTGTTGGGCATTCTTCGAATAGATGTTACAAGTTGAAGCATGAGATACAAGATATCATTGATAGTGAATGACTTACATTTGATGATCTCTAAATTATTTAAGGTCACAACCTAATAATCATCAAAACTAGAATATATTTAGAAATCCATTACAATATCATTCTCAAGAAGCACCAAAAGTGAAAATGGAATATAATGCACATCCTCCTCCACTGAATTATGGGCACCCATTAAATGGGATTATTGGCACACTTACACACAAGATACCTCTTATGGTTCAGAGGCTTCTATTACATTTGATGGCAGTAAGATTATGGATGATGATTCAAGTATTCATTCACTATTTATTGTAGACATCTAAAATTGGCCACCAATGGCTTCATACCAGACTTTAGACTGATTCTTACCAACTTTTATAAATCAAACCTAAGAATCACTAAACATCCCAAACTTGGCTTCATAATATGCAATTTTGCCTACAAACCCATTAAATAGAGCAAATGCACACATCAAATTAATTCAAATCTTACAAAATGCTAAAATCCCTAAACATAATTAATTAAAATGCAAAACCTAATCAAATTCCTAATTGAAATCATCCTTGAGCAATTAAATGAATTTTGAAAAAGAAATTCAAAAATCAAAGAATAACCTAGGAGTTCATAATTACCTTTTGTCAGTTGTCAAATATCCTAAAATATTTTAAAAATGCATAATCATTTTTAACCATGACCATTTGACACCTTTTAGTTCTACTAGGGTTAATTAACTCACAAAGGTTAGGTTTGAACCCATTCCAAACTCTAACTCACCTTGGCTTGGGGTTAGTTGTTAAACCTATAAATATAAACATTTGCCTCTCATTTATGAGAGCTTGGACATAGTAATGTTATAATGTTAGTTTTACGACAAGATTGAAATATATAGTGTTCTAATGCCAAAATTATGAATCACAAGCCAAGCCATCAAGCTACATCAAGTAAGTATGAACCAAACCATGGTGCCAAGGAGAGAAGGAGATAACCAAGCTCTATTTCCACATACTTCTTGAGCACAAGACATATAAACCAATGAAGAGATCTTTTGGAGCATTCAGAGAAGGTAAGAAAGGTTGTTTTTCTTGCATTTTAATTGTGATTTATCAATTGATTTTCTTCACCAAGCTTCCCCTATGATCTAAGCATGAAAGTTTTATGATTTGTTAGTTTGTCCTTTTCATTTTGATTTCATTGTGTAACTAACACTTGATCTAACCTCCCCTCCATCATTAAGTTCCTATCATCATAAATGACATGCTCGGTGGGACCTTGATCACCCCACATAGTAAGGAGATGAAGATACAACTCAAAAACTGACAAAAAAATGCTTGAATGTCATCAAAATTGTAGTTTCATATTTATTTTTACCTTATTTTTAATCTTTGAATTAACTCAAATCTACACAGAAACTCAAATTAGTCAGGCTTAACAAGAATTGGTTTTGTGTGACCATCATTAGTTCAAGCCAATCGAGCTCGATTATATGTAACCATCATCGATTGATATGTAGGGCAAAGCATAAATTACCAAGATTACATTTTTAATCTTTATAATATTCCAAATTATTATTTCTTATTTTTAGTAGTATTTGAACTCTCTATCTAATCCTTGTATTGCAGGTTTTATTGAGTTTTTGGCTAATCATTGTCTAACCTAACATTTACTTCATTATGGTTTTGCCTTTGAGTTCATAGGCAACCAACATCAGTCTTAGTTGACTAGTATCAATATTTTACTACCATCATTAGTTCTCTTTGAGACTTAATGACATCAGTTGCCTTAGAACCAACATTGGTTAGTTCTGATCGACCACGATCAATGTTTTCAAAAATGAAAACCTGAGAGCTAATTTTTCAAAGTTTATTTACTCACTATCAAAAGTGATTCTAATAATAAGGAGAATATCTAACCATTATAAGTCTTAGGCATGATTTGAACACAAATTTTCAAGTTTTAACTAAAGAACATTTTGTTTTAGGATTTTAAAATCAATCTAGCTAATTCATTCACACTTCATTTTGCTGCTAAAATGAACATGTTAGATCTTGAATATTTGATATTTGGTGTTTAAACTGAATTAAAATGGCTAAGTCTTAGAAACACTTCATTTTAGGTGCTTAAAATAAATTCTTAAATTTTGAACACTTCAAGTTAGTATTTTAAAATGAACTTAGGCTAAATCTTAAACATTAGGCTTTTGGGCTTAAAATGAACATAAATGGTTTTGCTTAAGTTGTGTTGTGCAATTCTTTCAAGATTTCATACTTAAGCCAAGGGTTCATGTAAATAAGATCATCACATTTCAATTGGGTGCCTAAAATCAAACTTCAATCACAATTTCTTGCAAACTTTTTGTTGATTGTTTGTTTTCACAAAAAGAATAACGCGTGTATGCTCTCCCCCCATCTCCTATAGGGAAATTTGGTGATAAAAATAACCTTTTCATTGCATTTGTGCCTAATCCAAGGAATAGAAATAAAGTTGGCTAGGATCTCCCCAAAACCCACATGGTTTGGGTGATCTAAAAACAACTCTAAAGTCTTTTTACTTATCATTTATTTTCATGCAATTTGGTTTATGAAGGGGATGTCATTACCTCTCATAAGTTCTCTAGGGAAGCATTGAATTGGAGATTCATCACCTATTAGTGTTTCAACCCCATTCTATAGTGGGGTATACAGATCAGGGTATGCATACTATGTGATCTAGGGATTGAGTGACTAACCTCTCCTTTCATAATGAAGGCCTAAGTCAGGTCTGGTCAACTAGGGGATTCCACTAAGTAGTCCATAGATGGAATCATCATGCAAAGGAATAGACCCTTGCATGATAAGTTAATCGGTATTAGATCAATTGACATGATGCGTATCTTATGTTAGCCACACTTGAGATCAATCTAGATAGTCATAACTTGTAAGTTTTATTCAACCCCACTTTGCCACACCTTGATAGGATCTAGGAGGATATACTTAGTTGTATTTTGTCATTTATTCTTTTATTAATTGATTTTTTATGTCTAATACTCTTTTTGTTATACCACATCATAAATGAGTTTATTTTTCCACACTACTCTGTTGTTTAAAGAAGCATTATGCCATTCGTTTGACACCTTGGTTTAACTTAGAAAACTTTATGCCAAAAATATTGTGTGTCACTTGATTGAGATGGGTAACATTATGTTGCCCAAATCAAGTTTTAAGCCTTAGAAGTATTTGAAACAAAACATTGTTTATACCTTTTGAGAGCACTAACATCATTATGTTGCTCAAATTGTTTCAAAAGACTTTTCTTGTCTTATGTTCAAATTTTTGCATTTGAAACCAATCACATGTGTCTTGTGGGATATTTTTTTTAGTATAGTCATGTTCAATTTTTCCTAGGTTATGGGTAAACTAAAGCCTAAGTTTTCTTAAGTTGATTTTTTAATTAACTTTTACAAGTTCAAACCTAAACATTGATTGATTTATGTTTAGGCCTCATCTTGCAGGAGCTAATACATAGATATTTCTCTTTTGGGTTGTGTAACTTAGGTTAATTTTTGACCCAAAATTTGAAAACTATATTGTTTTTTCATTTATTTGACAGAATCAATCTATCTTCAAGTGTCTTTTGTTTAAGTTCCTTATACCAATTTGATCACATTCATGTCTAGAATCAAGTGCCTTATTTATGCCAAAGTGTTCCAAGTTTGTTAGATTAAAATCATCCTTTTATTTCAAGTCTAGATTTTGACATTGTATTTGGCCAAGAGTCCTAGCACATGCCTTATTTTGAGCCTAGATTTTGATGTCGTGTTTGGCTAAAAGACCCAACAACTTTCCCCTTTCCTATTTTAGACATATTTTCAACATCTTTGGACCTACAGTTTGGCATCTTGTTTTAGTTAATTTACTTGACCTTGTTTGTGTGAGACATTTAACATTAGACATTTGAAGTTATATTATTTTTACCAAGTCTTTACATAGATCTTTTGAAGATACAACTCCATTCCTTTGACTGAGTTATACCTAGTTTGAACCTTTTTGTCCTTTTAGACATAACTTTTCTATAGAACTCTAACTTATCTTGTTGTGAAACATTTGCCATTTGATTTGACCATGTCTCACTATAGATGTAGTGGAGTCATTTATAATCTAGGATATGGAAATATTGTCACCCAAGAGGACTTTGTTCAAAACTCTTATGAAGATAATGTTGTTTGGGAGATATATTCTTATCCACCATACAATACTCAAATAATAGAACAGAGTCAAGATCCTTTGTCCAATTATTTGGTTAGCACTCCTCCATATATGGAGCAAGACTAAGAATACATGGCCCAATATTTGGCTAGCATACCTTGGGTTATTAAAAACATCTAACAACAACCATATTATGCTACAATTTTATTAACCTATTATCCTAATACAACCATAGAGGTAGGGCATGAAACTTTGTCAAGTCTAGTAAGAGGGCCTTATAATGTGTCTTATAATGAATATGCCTCTTCTAGTAACCCTAATACCATTGTATCAATTTTGTATCAAGATATATGTATGTTTATCACATAGAGAGGCCTCATGGAGGACCACCTCATTCAAATATAGATAATGTACCAAACATATCAAAACCTAGCACATAATTTTAATCATATGACCATGTCAAATGCACTTCTTATTAAGTCACTTCATTTAATAAGAGTCTGATTTGAGTTGATAGGTCCAGGAAATTAGGGTTTTGACCCAGTTATGCAAAGCACCTCAGTATAAAACATGTTTAGTACTCTAACCATTGAGGAAGTGTCATCTTCTTCTACATAGAATAGTGAGCCTAACATAGTAGATAATACACAAGTAACATCTAATTTAAACCAAAGTGGTGTTAATACACAAACAACTAGTAAAAAATAAAATGTGTTTTTAATTACTACCATTAGTGGTTATCAAACTCAAAGGGCCAACCTCAACCAACTACCTCTAATCCTCAACCAGATGCTTCTTCAAGAACCAAAAAATAAGGATTAAAAATTTAACCCATGACCAATGTCATGCCACAATAATATGTGATGAATCTTACTCCACCCCAATAGGTGATTAGTAATGTTCCACAATAATAAGTATTATTCAATGTGCCCACATAAGCAAGGCAAAACATATTTCCACCTCAATAAGGGAAACCAATGTTCCACCTCACCAGGTAGTAGCAAACATACCTCTTCAGTCATAGACTAACATGCCAATCTAAAACCAAATTATGTCCAACCAATAATGTCCAAGTGTTGGTTAGTGAAAAATGCTAAATCTCTAACATGTGTATACTTCCCAATAGGGATTAATGAAACCAAGAGGTTCTAATGTTCCTTAAGTACCTATTAGTAAAAAATTACCTTTTGTGAAAAATGTGCCATAATTTTAATGATAGGGTCTTGTTTCACAAGTTCTCCTTTATCAACAAGGTATGATTAGTCAACAACATGTCCCTATTCAACCTCAATAGGCATAATATATCCATATTACCCCATCCCAGCCATATTATTTCCAACATTAGATCTATATACCTAATCCCAACCATAATATCATACAATAATACATGAAATTTTAACAATCACACCCTAATCTATGTATGTGTATTCTTGGTCCATTTCCTACCCAATCTAACATTCCCCAACAAATGCCTCCATTATACCCTAGTCAAAGTAATCCACTTGTGATTGCTCAACCTCCACTTTAAGCCAATTATCCCACTAGTTTCCTTGCATAATAACCACAATAAATGAAGGATGCAATTTCCCTTATTAAAATAGGGAAATAGACCAAAAAATTCAATTTAGACGATGTGTGTCCTTACCCTTTCAACATGGAGTACTTATAGATACCATTCCTTCCAAGGTATGAGCCACAAAAGTTTGAAAAATACAAAGGGAAAGGCAACCCCAAGGCCCATTTAATAGACTTTCTTGTTGTGTGCCAACTAGTGTCTTATAGTAATATCTATTTATTATTGTTATTTGGAAGAAGCCTAGCAGGGTAAGATTTGGAATGGTTCCTAAAGTTACCCAAGAATTCAATATCTAATGTTGATGATCTTTCAGATAATTTCATGCATAAATTCTCTTATAATCTTGAGAATGAGATTTAAGTAGTATATTTTACAAAATAAAAACAAAAGGCTAGTGAAAGTTTCACAAATTATCTACAATGATGGAGAGCCCTTGCAAGCCAATTTACCCATAGTCTACTAGATAAGTAACTAGCCACTGTGTTTACCAAAAATATACATAATGAGATATCTTACTACTTTGAGTTGCAGTGTGCACATAATTTTAAATAAATAATTGACAAAGGTTTGATGATTAAAAGAGACCTAATTAATAAATGGATAATTAAACTAGCCTCATCAAATCAAAGCCAAAACTAAAACTAGAATAATGGCCAAAATCAAAATCTAGTCCAAGTGAAAGCATCCCAATAAATATAGGCCAATAATTATGACAAACCCAAGTAATTCAATCAAAATAAGAATGTTATGGGAAATGGAGTAATAGAGTCGTGACATATCCAAATGGTGCAAACACTGTTTGCACAGCCTACGTCACATATGCATATATCTCCTAACCAATAACCTCTTTAGAAAATGTAGCAAGCACATCAAGAACAATAACCTATATTAGTGTAGTAAATTTAATAAATGCAATAACCTATGCCTTTGTAAAACCCTCCTCCAAAGAGAAATTGCCTACTCATGTTTTTAGTAACCTTGGAGAATCCACTAAATTAGTGTTTTGCAAGCTCATTGTAGATAAACTAATTAAATGGTATATTCTAAAAGGGAAAATTATTGAGAGCACTAACTATCCAAAATGGTATAGGCTAAATTAATTTTGTGAATATCATCAGATCAATGGCCATAATTTACAACGTTGTGTGTAAATTAAACATGTAATCAAGAATATGTTTGAAAATGGAGAGATCACATTGGATCAAGGAGATTCCACATCCAATAAAAACCTTAGAATTTATTAGAATCCTTTTCCCTAACATAATAACCAATAATAATAACAACAATAAATGATGTAGCAATAATAACAATGGTATCAACAACCAAGGCCGAATCAACTAAACCAACTATTTAAGTAGTTTTTCATTTTATTTTTAATTAAATGTTACTAAAAACATGAAATAAAATAGGGTTTATGTGGAATACCTATGGATAGGAAGGCATTTTACACCACTTAAATCCAATGACAGTGAGAACTCCTTTTTGGTTGGTAAGGCTAACCTGCACACATGTGAATACTTGACAAAAATAGATTAATAAAAGAGATGGGTAGACTGCCTGATCAAAGTTAAATTCCAAGAAGCGATACACTTCCTTAGAAGGATGTAAGTCCACTATTTAAATAATTAAATGAATAAAAATCATGAGAAATTACAAATAGATAAATGATATGATAACAATTCTAATTAATATTTTCTTCCTTGATTAATTCATCAATGTAAATGAAATATTCTTCCCAATAAGTAGAATCAAAATCTACATCATCTTGAATAACATCTAATGATTCCTCAATGACTTCACGAGAGGGTGAAGAAATAATGGCACAGATGGATAGCTCAAAGGCTATATTGCTCTGATCCACAAATAAAGGTTTGGAAACTATGGGGAGATCAATGATGTTGGTTACCTCATGAACTAAACTAGGTATCTACAAGAATAAGGCCATGTTCAAACAATAGTAATCAATAAAAGGATTATAAATAGAGGCTTATGATAAGGTCATAAATCTTACATATTAAACACCATAGATTGATGTTGATCCTAAAAGGATCGATGCCAATCGATAGAACCAGTTTTGATTCAAAATGAATCAGCATCAATTCTTTCTTATGGCTGAGTTTAATAAAATAGAGAGAAGAATGAGATAGATTTGCTAACAGGTTGACAAATGGATATAGAGGGGTGATAATAGTAATTTAATTATTGATGGATAGATAAATGAATACTGATTGAAAGATAATGATAAAATAAAATATGATACTTACCTTCAAACAACTTTGTAATTAAAATAAAATTCTTCCATAGGTGCAGGCAACAACTTGGGTTGCGCAAAGGATGTGGTTGAATGCAATGAAAATCTAGCAAAGTGTTATTATGAGCATCATGAACACTCTAGGAATTATAATAGTGATTTGAGGCTCTAAATTTTCCAATCTTGAATGCAAAGGTGGGATAAGTATTTATAGGGTGATGTCGATCCAGAGAATCAACACTGATCATGGGAGAATCATCATCGATTCACCCAAAATAGTGTATTTTTTTCAATCATGGGTGAGAATAGCTTAGGGATGGGTGGAATTGTTAGTAACAACTCTACATGGGGGTAAATTGGTTACGGGGATGGATTATTAGGTTATAAATGGTTTTAGGAGGTTGGGAGTGGTAAAAGGATAAAAGTAAAGGCTATTTACCAAGTTAGTAAATGGTAAATAATCTAAACCTTAGGATAGGGTTTTATTAAGGGGATTTAAATAAATAATACCTACAAAACCTAATTAATCATCCTTAGGGGTACAAAATTATAGTGTTTACATCTTCCACTTTTTGTGGAGTGGTATAAAATACGTGTTATGAGACAAAAGCTATAAAAGGTCTACTGCCCCAAGTTTATGTGTGGAAGTATCCCCCCTCAAACTAAGAGCCAATGGAGGATAAGGAGCGAGCAATGAGATTAAACAATGGAATAATATATGGGATGAATAAATAATAAATAGGCTCTAATAAACATGGATACATAATATGAAGCATATATTTTGCACTAGCAGGATGGAAGATAATACATGTAGAGATTCCCCAATTCAAATCTTATAATTAGATGCCACAACTATGAATGTGTGGGCTTAATGAAGGCTAAACAAGAGAACAAGTGATAAGGTTGGCTAACTAAATCATATAATGTGTTATATGGTGTGCAAACTACCTATAAACAACTATTCTCAAGGGATAATAAAATCTCCAGGACCCACTAAGGGGAGATACCCAAAAGACTACATGCTTTATGCAAGTTATGGGATCATTAGGGGTTGAAATCCATAAACTTAAAAATGGTATAGGTTGAATAATAAGGTAGATATGGCAAGGAACCATGAATAACTAAAGAGTCAGGGATAAATGTATGTGAGAATACATGTAGTGTAAAAAGGGGTCAATGGTACCAATCAACACTGATCTAGAATTGGATCAATAATGATGCCAGTCGAATGGTGCATCGATTTAAAATAGATCAACACTAATCCAAAGTTGGGTATATCAACAAGCTTGATGTATAAAAAGGGTTTATTTGTTATTTGAGAGACCCAAATGACACTTGAGAGATAAAATGGTGCAAGTGATATGAAAATGAGATGGTAGCTAATGATAATGGATCATGATGATGACTATACTCATAGGATGAGTAGGTCGATTATTTTATTAATTTTTTGAGTTTTTGGAAATTTTAAAGATATTTAATATTTTTGAGAGCTATTATTAGGCTAGGATGTGGGAAAAATATTTTGTATAATAGGTGTCTATTCCCTAGTGAATCAGTGATGATTCATAAGAAAGTGATGTCATTTCAATGAAACAACATTGATTAATGCATAATGGCATCGATCTGTAAGGGATTGACATTGATTTACAAAAATATGAAGGGATGAGGGTAGAGTTAGGTTTAGGATAAGTTAGAGGTCTTAGGATATTTTTAGGCTTATAAGGGATATTGAGGATAGGTACGAGGGCTATTACAATTATAAGATTGAGTATCACCACTAATGGAGGGACTACAAGTACAACTGAGTAATGATGACTGAGCCCATATAGAGGTCATAAGTTTATGAGGGATGTATTATTACTGATGCATCCATCAAGACACAATATTATTGTAGCTTTGATAGAGCGATGAGATGTCACTACCAAGACCTTCTAACTACCAACTGGTGAGATGACCATTACTAAGGAGGACATCTACTAGATCTTATGACTTTTAGTATAGGGAAAACCAATAGTACCAATAAATGATCAATGTTGAGGTATGGTTTTGAGGCACCTATACAATGATTATGTAGAGGGAATCAATTTTATTACTAGGGGATTCACCTTTGAGCCTCTTTATCGAGATGACACAGTGGGGAGAGGCATGATGACTATGATGATAATGACAATATCATGCTATGCACTCCCAAAATTTGGGGGAGGGATATTTCCATGGAGTTTGACTGGAATAGTTTTAGACATAATAGAACACAAAACCATATTTGTATGGGCATCCACCTTATTGGCACAGATTTATAGGGAGCTCTAGGGTTAGAGGTCCTAGAGATGGTATGGTTTAGATGTTATAGTTATACTATAATGTTGGGCTTATGAGCAAATTTAGAGCTCCAACATGTCCTTCATATAGTGAAAGGCCAATATAACATGGGGATTTATAAATGGATGTGTTAAAATTTTGAATTATTATAAGGGTGTTCTAGAGGGGTTGAGGGATACAAACATCTTATTGAGGCCTTATCTATGATTTCATGAGTGGCATGGGATGGAGGTAGAGATGATGAGGGTATGGAGGGAGCATTGGGTTAGAGGAAGGAGGAGATATAATTGATAATACCTCCATTTTGGTCAAGTGTGATGATATTTTGTATTATTAGAGGATATACCATAGGCTCGACATATATATAGGTGGGATTAGATAGAGTAGGAGCTACCTAGAATAGTGATGGGAGATGTCCTAATAAAGGAGAAGTAGGTATCATCAAGGGAGGATGTAGAGGATGAGGAGTGTACTCCCACATATATAGCTTAGTGGGTTGAACAATGGGAAACATGATAGGATAGGGTGGTTCAGCCACATTAGGGAGGGGATCAAGAGATGGAAGAGGTAGAAGAGGAGGAAGATTCTGAGGAGATGGAGGAGAAGACAGGGCATGAGATAGGAGATGAGGCAGTTAGGGGAGATGATGGGTGTGGAGAGGAGGAAATAGAGGAGGAAGAGATAGCTTTAATAGAGATAATGGGCTTGTAGATTTTATGTAATGTGTTTATGGATTATGGATTATGATTAATGGATTATGGATTATACCATGCTAATTGTTTAGATATTTGTGAATTATTTGATTTGGATATTTGTTAATATGGATGGAAGTTTTGTAATTAAATTAATTTATAAAAAATGCCTATTTCTCATTATTGGCTCAGACCATGACCCAAGAAAAAAACACCTAAAAGGCGTGCATATGCATCCTTAACCCATTGCTAATAAAAGTCTTAACAACTTAAGGTCAGCTAAGTTCAGGATCTTATTAATTTGCTTTTAGGATGTGATAAAAAATGGGTTTTAAAAATAAGATATTTCTATCTTACATACCCAAAACTAAGGATCAACTCTAAAATCCGTGTGTGCTAGTCTATGTAGACTGATCAATGTAGGAAGTATACTAATTTAAAGAAAGCTAATCGATGTGGGAAGCTTTCTAGGGATACTTATGCATGATATCCATCCTTCTAGGGAGTGGTATTTATTGTAAGATATGTTTTTTTTTGAAACAATTATCCTTCAAGGGAGCAGTATGTGTTTTTGATATTTTGTATAGCCTTAAAGATTTTGTGGATTTACATAGCTATCTTTCGAGGGAGAACTCTATTCATATTGCTTTGCTTTTGATTTTATAGATGATTTATTTTTTTGGTTGATCCTAGTGTTATTTTTGTTTTATGGATTGGCCTTAGGTATCCTAAGAGAATTTCACAAAGCTTTGATATACAAGATAAAACACTTATTCTCAAAATGAATTAAGGGTAAGGAAGGATTTTAGGGAATAATGATTTGGAGCTCGATCCTATTATAGGTGAATCTTATCAAATAGATTATGTTATGAATAGAGTCAGGGTATTCATATTTAAGGTTAATAATGGGCAATTTTGTCAGAAAACCACATGTCTCCATATATCATTATTTGGTATAGGGATATGAAACCTAGAAACTAAACTAGGCCGACCAAAGTGATTAATATTTATTAACAGTGGAAAGGATGTAGATGCAATGCATTAAGAGGCTCTCACTATAATTTTACATCAAGAGAGGCCAAGTGATATGCTCCAGATCCATATTTATGGGTGATGATATATGGTCTAAGCTAATTTGGAGAAAATTTTCCCCTTTTGCTTTTTTCCATATTAGTTATGTGTTGATTCTATTTTAAGACAAGATCACCAATGTTAAATTAATATTTTTTTAAATGTTTATTATAGGCACATTTGATCTATCTTAATATAAATGTAAATGGTCAAGAGCTGTGGAGTGATGCTCATATAAGAGTTCAAATTGGGCTAATCTTTCTTGACAAAAGTCATCCTCAGAAATGATATCTTTCAAGGATATACAAAGGGAAGGAATCTAAAATTATAGAGGAAGTACATATTCATTACCATAGACTAAAGAAAAAGGTGTAGCAATTGTATGGGTTTAGATACTAGTCTGATAAGCCCAAAAGGCATAGGTAACATGCAAATGCTAGTTCCTTCCTACTTCATTTATGACTTTGGTCAAGATTTTGACTAGATTTTTATTGGATGCCTTAGCATGTCCTTTAGATTGAGGATAGTAAGGTGAGGAAAATTTGAGCTTAATTATAAAATACTCACATAGATATTGAACATTTTTAATCTTAAAAGATATTCCATTATCTATGATAATCTTATGAGGGATGACAAAGCAAAAAATGATATGTTGAGTAATAAACTCAATAATTTTATATGCTTTGGTCGAGATAAGAGTGATAGCCTCCACCCACTTAGTAAAATATTCAATGGTAGTAATGATAAACACATGATGCTAAGATGATTTAGGGTTGATTTGACCTATAATATCAAGCCCCCATTAAGAAAAAGACCAAAAGTTTTGAATGACTTGCAATGCTTGACTAGGGATATGGGATAAGTTAGTGTGCTACTAACACTTGACACACTTTTTAAAGTACTCACAATAGTCTTGTTTTAAAGTGGGTCAATAATATCCCAATCATAGGATTCTTTTAGCAATAGTGCAACCATTAAAGTGTCCTCCACATGATACATCGTGAGTGTTTTGGATAGCGAGGGTAGCTTCATGATTTTGGAGACAACAAAGAAGGATGTCATTAAACCCATGATTATAAAGGACACCCCCTAGTATGATAAAATGGGTGACATGATGATGGAAGGCTCACTTAGAATTTCTAGCTAGGTCGAAAGGAGTAATCCCCCTGGATAAATAATCAAATATCTATGAATACTAGAGATATGATGAATTTTGCTCCACACTATGGATGGACAAGAGGTCAATTTTAGTAAAGTATGGTTGATTAATTCCTATGAATAAGGATAAATAGCTTAGAATCTTGTAAGGAGGATGTGATAAAAGAGGTCAGGGAAGCCATAGTATCCATAAATTTGTTAGTTGATCAAGGAGTGGATTTGATATCATAATGCTCAAAGGTGGATAACAACTAATCAGCTAATGTCTTATACTTCTAAAGAGTGTCATTTTTAAAGTGATAGACACATTTTAATTGGTTAACCATGAGCTAGGAATCACCATAGATATTGAGAATTTTAATACCTAAGGCTAAGGTAGTTTGGAGACCTATGATTAAAGCTTCATACTTTGCCATATTATTAGTGTAATAGAAATCAAGTTTAAAAGATAGATGGATAGGTGTCCCCCTAGGAGGAATTAGGATAATTATAGCTCCCCCACCATGTTCACATTTGGATCTATCAAAGAAAAGAGTCATTTGATATTATGGATCTAATTGAGACATGGAGGATATAGATTCATCTAGAAATTCATAGTTAACCAGCTGAGTATTAGAAAGGGGTGCCTCATCAAGCCGATCAATAATAATTTGACCTTTAACTAACTTTTGATGGATAAACTCCAGATCAAATTCCACCAAAAGCATAAGCCACTTGTCCATTCACTAATTCTAATCAGGCTTAGAGTGCATAAATTTTAGGGGGTTGGTGCTCATAACAATGTAAGTTTTATGATTGAGTAGATAATGTCATAGTTAGTAGCAATGAAGGCAAGAACTAGGAATAATTTTTTAGCATAAGAATAATGTGTATCATATTCAATAAGTGTATAACTAATATAATACACAGCCTACTCTTTGTGTTTCTCATCATGATGGGCTAACATAGCTCCAAGGGCATGGTTAATAGTGGAAATATACAAGAAGAATAGTTTTACTTCTTTCAGAGGAGTGAGAACTAGTGGTGAGAGAATGTAGCTCTTAAGATCTTTGAAATCCTCCTAACAACTAGAGTCCCACTTAAAATGGATATCTTTCCTTAAAATGTGATGGAAACGTTGAAAATTATTAGATAACTGGGAGATAAAATGATACATAGATTATAATTTTCCTTGCACACTATAAAGCTACTTAATATTAGAAGGAGGTGGCATTTTTAGAATGGATTTTATTTTGGTTGAGTCAACTTCTCTCCCATGGATGTAGATTATAAATCCTAGGAACTTACTCATCAATATTCCAAAAATACATTTCTTATAATTTAGAAGAATGTAAAATTAGATTAGGCAGTCAAAAATAACTTTTAAAATAGAAAGGTGATCTTTTCATAGCTTTGATTTATCAATGAGGTCATCTACATAATCCTTCACAATATTGTGGATAATATCATGAAAAATGTAGCTCATGTATCTATAATAAGTAGCACCTTCATTATTTAGGCCAAAAGGCATAAAATGATAGCAAAAAGTCCCCCAATGAGTAGTAAATATGGTCTTATGTTGGTCTTCTAGTGCGATAAGGATCTAATTATATCCATAAAAACCATCCATGAGTGAAAATATTTCAAGGAAAATCGTAAAATAAACTAAATGGTCAATATTAGAGAGAGGGAAGTCATCCTTTGGATAAGTGATATTGAAGTCTCGAAAGATAGTATAAAGGTGAATTTCTCATGTAGTCTTCATTACAAGGATAATGTTAGATACTCATTGAGGGTAATTAATAGGTTAGATAAATTTAATAGATAGGAGACACTATATCATTTATTTGACCAAGAATACAATGTGAGGATGCATTTTTTGAAGCTTCTTCTTGATAGGCTTAAAATTAAGGAATGTAACAATGTTATGGATGATGATGGTAGGATCAATACCAGACATATTTTTATAGGACCAAGTTAATGCCTCACTATGATCAACTAAAAATGTAGTGAAAACTTGGTACTCCTAAGGATATAAGGATTTACTAACTTTAATGATGTGTGTGTCTCTAGGGACCCTATGTTAACGTCAATGGTGGCCTCATTTAAGAGACTAGAGGTTTTTGATGGAAGGGCTTTACATAGATGGGAGTTATCAGTGCCTAAATGAGTTAAAATGGACTCATCATCCTAGAACTGAAGAAGAGGGATGGTGGGAGAATCCTACCCTATCTTATTAGGGTAAGATAGAATAATAATTTGGACCTCATCATTGTGATGATAGATGAGAAGCTCTACTATAATGGTGTTGACTAAAAAAAATTTAGGTAGAATATATATGATGCTATCAATTGATGAAGGGGTGTCAGATGATGAGGATGGCATATCCTCTGTAGGGATGGGGGAAGAGTGAGATTTGGGGAGGATTTGGTATTTTTTTTGAAGATGAGGCCATGTTTCTCATGGTTTTTTATAAAATCCACAAATATAACCTCATGCGGGCCCTATTCATAATGTCCCATACCAAAACCTTTCTAGGTGCACTATTATAAGTGTGTCTCTATAAAATAGGGTTTATCAAAGAATGAAAAGTTGGATGTAAATGGTTTTGATTTGTAATCAACAATTATCAAGTGTCATAATAGCATAAAAAACACTTGAATAATAGATTGAAACCTTTTTTATAATGATTTAATAAAATCAATTTAAAAGATTATGAAATCTTAAAATGGATTTTAAATATTCACATGGATTGAAGTTTAAAATTACAAATAATAATAATAGAGGCAAAAATTTATAGAAATACTAAAAATTATTTGATAAAAAAATTTGGCTCTTAAAGCCTACATCTCTAGATCTACTCAAAGTGAGTATCACTCCATTAAATTATCATAAAATAGCTTACAATTCCTTTAGTAGTCACTCAAAATCATTTTTCCAAGTTTAACTCTATCGAAGAGATACTCTCAAACCAAAATTATATAGCTTGAGGACTTTAAAAATCTTTCTATGACTCTATAATACCCTTTTAACACTCAGTCTTCAAATACATACATTCAAATATCACCTCAAGTACTTTATATAGTGCTCAGGTCCATGGGTGTATCGGTGGGTTCCTTATCCTTTTACTCCAAATGACAGAGTTTAAAACCCATAGGCATTGGATTTGTGGCTAATTATAATATTTTAGTCCCACATTGGTAAAGTGGGTACATTTTTTGGTGTTAAAATCCCACAAATTTCATAGTATGTTAATGCCTTAAAAAGGCATAGTCTACATTGGGGATAATGCCAAAGCATTAACATTTGGATTATGATTCGATCTTGACATGTTATTTGGGCTTGGTACATGATCCATGGGTTTGATACGTGGTAAGTGGTTTGTGTGGTTGACTTTGCATTTGTGATGTTGGAAATTATGGGAAGTTGGTGGGCATCCAATTTCAAACCCATGGTGAATAATTATATAATCAATATTTGACTATGAATTATTACAAAGGTAATTGGACCATGGAGATAAATGGAAAAATAAATAAGTGGTGATAGGCCACATGGTGTTCTAAAGACCCACCTCATAGACTATTCCTAATATGACACTTATCGATGTCTAATTGGATACTCCATAGCTTTATCGGCAGTAGGGTCCCCCTCCATAACAAAAGTAGACTCCACTGACTATGGTCCCTGTAGTCAGGATTTTACATCAGTCAAAGATGAAGTATAAAAACCAAACCTAATTTTTTTCACTAACTTGTTGCCATGTGTCCATCATATGATTGGTCCACTTGGTGTGTTATAATTATGCCACATCACCCTATCACCTTTTTTTTGCCTTGTCTAATCTAGATATTTCAATGTACGATATCTTTCACATACATGCTTGAAATCAACCCATTCAAATTGCATCAAAAATATCTTGATGAGCTCTACATTGTGCCAATGATCAATATACAATTTGATGACTTCTATTTTTAGATCAAAACATAAATCCTCTTGGATCAATCCTCCCCACTAAGAGCTTTTAGACCTCTAAAAGTTGATTAATTGGTAAATAGGTGAGGGTATTTCTCCCTCACTCTTCTAGTTTCTATCCATTTGGCCTTGTTTGGGTTCATCCCTTTGAGACCAACACAAAGATACTCAACATCTCCCCTTCATGAAGTCTAAACCTTCTTGTCAAGAATTGTATCTTCCTACAATTATGTTAGATACTCAAGTTTAAAATCATCAACAGAAGGAATAGATACACTCTCATCCTGATCTACAATAATGAGAGGCTCATATAATTTTAGATTTTCAACATTCACAATTTAATAAATCTACAGATAAGATGTCAAATCCAATTGGAAAGCATTTTTACCATTTTTTCCATAATCTAGAAAGGACCATACGAAATTGGTTTCAAATTTTTACTTTCACTTGTCAACCTTTCCTTACTGATGTGAATCCATACCAAATCACCTATAGAAAATTGGTGATCAACATGATGTTTGACATGTCTCACTTTATACTTTGCTTGACTTTTCTCTAATTGATCTCAGATAGTCTAGTGTACCTATTGTATCTTTTCAATGAACTTATTGGCTTTAACAACATCATTACATTCATCAGTAGTGGAATCATATCCATAATAGACATCAAGAGGAGATATAGGCAAATATCCATAACAAACTTCAAAAAGAGATTTTATAGTAGAAGAATGAAGTGCATGGTTGTAAGCATGTTGAATATAGCACAAATGTTCATCCCATAACTTGGGATGTTTATTGCAATAACCCCTAAGTAAATATACCACTGTGTGGTTCACAACCCCTATCTAAACTTTAGTATGTGGATCAAATGTAGTCTCTTATTCAACTTAGTGTCTATCAATTCCCATAGTATTGACAAAAATTCCCCAAGAAAATAAGAATCTTGATTAGAAATAATAGAAGTGGGAAAACCAAAATGAACCCATACATGTTGAAAGAAAAAGTGTATCATACCTTGTAATTTGCTTAGTGCAAGGGATCAAAACACACATCTTGCTAAATATATCCACTACCACATATAAGTAATCATGTTTCCTTTATGACATAGGCAAGCCCTCTACAAATATCCATGGAAATACTTTCCCAAGGATGGGTAGGAACAGGTAAGGGAGTGTAAAGTCCCAATTTCCTATTAATAGGCTTGTTTATGGCACAAAGAAAACATCCCTTGATATATTTGGCAACATTTTCCTCCATATGGGGCCAATAACAATACATTCTCAAATGTGCAACCATTTTACCAACTCCAAAATGACCAAAAATAAGAGAAGTATGTGCTTCCCTAATCATGTGCACCCTTTCATTTTGAAGAATGCAAAGTTTACCCAATTGATACAAAAGTCCATTATGCGCATGATAGTCTAAATCTTCTAACTATTTACCACTCATCAAGTATTTATAGACATCCTTAAAATCATGATCATCGACATATTATTCTTTATAACTTTCATGAGTCAAAGAACCATGCTATAAAAGAATAGATGAAACTACCATAGGAGGTCTAGAAAGCATGTTAGCAACTTTATTCTATATACCTTTCTTATACCTGATCACAAGATGAAACTATTGTAGGAAACCCATCCAACGTAAATGCCTTGACTATTGTATCTTGGCATGTGACTGTAGATACTAGAGGGGCTAATGATCTATATGTATCACTATTTCTTTGCCCATTAAGTAATGCTTCCATTTTTTAACACTTTGAACCAATGCATATAGTTCCTTATCATAAGTTAGATAGTTTCTTAACACACCTGTGAAAGTTTCATATTGATAACATACTAGCTTCTTTCCCTACATCAAGATAGCTCTCATAGCATAATCACTTGCATCCATCTCGATCTCAAATGCTGCTACAAATCAAGAAGTGCCAAGATAGGAGTAGTAATATTTTTTGTCTTCAAAGTGTCCAATGCCTTTTGCTACTTGCCTCCCCACTAAAAGACCTATTTAGTACTAGTCAAAGAATGCAAGGATGATGCAGTATATGAGAAATTAGTAATAAATTTCCTCTAATATTGTACTACACTAAGAAAACTTCTAACCTCAGTTACATTATTGGGTTTAGATCATTTAACTATAACCTCCACTTTTGTAGGATCAATTTTTAACTCACCATGTCCTACAATATAACCCAATTAAACCAAAGAGGTCTTGCCAAATTCACATGTAGACAATTACAAATAAATTTTCTCCCTTCTTAATGCATCCATGACTTTCCTAATATGTATCACATGATCTTCCTAAGACTGAATGAAGATCAAAATATCATCTAAGTAGACTTTAAAGAAATCATCAAGGAATGGCCTGAAGACATCATTCATCAAACACATGTAGCTGACGCATTACACAACCTAAAAGGCATGATAAGCCACTCAAACAATACCTATTTTTATCTTAAAAATCATTTTCCAAATATCACCATCATTAATCCTAACCTAATGATGATCACTTTTCAAGTATAACTTAGTGAAATAAATAGCATTTATTAATTGATCTATCAAATCATCAATACAAAGAAGAGGGTAGCGATTCTTAACAGTAATTTTGTTTAAAGCATGGGAATCAACACACATTCACCATGTTCCATCCTTTTTTGGTATTAAAATAATAGGTGAAACAACAGGAGATGAACTTGGATGAATAACACCCCTTTCCAAAAGATCCATTACCTACTTTTTGATTTCCTCATTTTCCACCACTGATAACTTGTACATGCCAATGTTAGGGAGAGGAGAATCTTCTAATAACTAAATTTTATGTTAAACTCCAATTTTAGGGGGTAACCCTTTGGGATCTTGAAACAAATCATCATAAATAGAAATGATTTCAATCAATTCTTTCATATGTCTAGGATCATAATTTTCCATAGCCTGGGAATACTCATTTTCTTTAGACTTAATCACCATGAGACAAAAAGTCTTGCTTGAATTAACTAGTATTTTCATTTGCTTTGTTGTCACCAAAGAAAGACTCATCTTAATATGATGTGATCTGACTATATATTTAATGCCATCCTTAACAAGCAAGTACTTATTATATTCCCTATAGAATATTTCTTTTCTATCATAAAGATAAGGGCTTCCTAAAATAATCCTGCTTATGTCCAGAGGGACCACATCCAAATCAAATTCATCCATGAACTTGGATGTGATGGCAAATTTCAATCTAAAAGTTTTGGTTACTTGAAGTTTTACATCATCACATAACTAACCAAGTGGATAGGGTTTCGGATGGGGATTGGTTTGCAAGCCTACCTTTTTAACAATCTCCTTAGAAATTAAATTTGCATGTGATCCACTATCATATAGAGTGTCAATTTTAGTATGTTTTGAAATAACCCTAACGTGGAACAACTCATTTGCTTTCTTATAATCATGCACATATTTCTATTTTTAATAGGAAGCATCATTATATGACTTATTTCTAGAAAAATAAAAATAAGAACAATTCTACATACTCATGGATGTGATCTTAGTTTCATCTCCTGAATCTAAACCTAGATCCTAAACCATAGCATTAGTTTTATTATTCTTATTCCTAATCCTATTAGGTATTAACTCATGATGTAATTTCCAACACTTAGATTCATCATGAGTTTTCATGTAATGATTGCCAAATGGCTTACTCTCTTCTTTACAAATAGTAACAGTGGATTTTTGTTTACCCTTTCCAGAAATTTTCCCTTTAGAATGCTTAACATCTAATTGCTTACTTTTAACTTTAGGAAATGATTTTTTGTTTATTTTACTCTAGCCTCCAAGTGAATGGATTTAACAAATTATTAATCTAAATTAGTGGGATTGAGGACATGAATCATGTGTTTCAAGTAACTATGCAACCCACCTATTTACTTAAGCAGTGTTTCCTATGTATAAAGAGGAATATTCAAAAGTAAAGACTTTTTCTTAAATTTTTGTGTATATTCTTGAACACTTTGGCCTTTAGTTTGTCTAAAATATTACCAATCCATCATGGCTTGCTATATATAGCCTAAAATATAAAATTGTTTTATGAGTTCATCAACAAATTCACTCTAAGTAGAAATCGAGTTGCATGTGTTAAGCTCATTTTATTTCAACTTAATCTCCAACCAGATGAGAGTTGTGCCTCCCATTCAAAGACTATCCAAGTGAATTTTAGCCTCATCATCTACAATTTTTTGGACCCTATAATATACTTCAATTTACTTTATCTAGTTATCTAGCTTTTCTACATTAATTTCACCATTAAACATTGGCAATTCAAATTAAATATCTAGCTTTAGTGAAGGAAGAGATTCATAGGTTTTTTATCTTTGCCATCATTTGAAGAGGAGGAAGGTTTCTCAAAAAAATTACCACCTTCATCATGCTCTATTTTCCTTCATCTTTCATGGTAAAGCTCATTAACCATATCCTTCATTTCCAAGAAGGCATGTTAAAAATCTAGTTTAGACTAAAATTCATCTCCCATTTCCATAGTACATCATGACCCAACCTCTGGATTATACTCTAGCAACTCTCCTTCACCCTGACTAGATCTCAACCTTGTCAAAATACACTAGCAATCCACATGATTAAATACAAATTCCACTCTGATACCAAAAACCTGATCTATGATCAATAATAATCAAGTGTCGTAACAATGGAAGACACACTTGAATAATGGATCAAAACATTTTTTTATAATAATTTAATAAAATTGATTTAAAAGATCATGAAATCTTAAAATAGATTTTAAATATTCACATGGACTAAAGTTTAAAAGTGCAAATAATAATAGAGGGAAAATTTGATAGAAATACTGAACATGATTTGATAACAAAGTTTGGATCTTAAAGCCTATGTCTTTAGATCCACTCAAAGTGAGGATTGCTCCATTAAATATCACAAAATAGGTTACAATTCTTTTATAAGTCACTCAAAATAATTTTTCCAAGCTTAACTATGTCGAAGAGATACTCTCAAACCAAAATTATATATGTGACTCTATATCACCATTTTAGCACTCAATCTTAAAATATATACCTTGAAATATCACCTCGAGCACTTTATATAGTGCTCAAGTCCACATGTGTATTGGTGGGTTCCTTATCCTTTTAATCCAAATGGAAGAGTTTGAAACCCATAGGCATTAGATTTGTGGCTAATGATAATCATTTAGTCCCACATTGGTAAAGTGGGTACATTTTTTGGTGTTAAAATCCCATGAATATCATGGTATGTTAATGCCTTAAAAAGGTATAGTCTACATTGGGGATACTTCCAAAGCATTGGAATTTGGATTATGATTCAATTTTGGCATGTTATTTGGGCTTGGTACGTGATCCATGGGTTTGATACATGGAAAGTGGTTTATGTGATTGATTTGGAATTTATGATGTTGGAAATCATGGGAAGTTGGTGGGCATCCAATTTTGAACCCATGGTGAATAATTATACTAAAAATATTTGACTATAAACTATTACAAAGGTAATTCAACTATGGAGATAAATAGTAAAATAATTAAGTGGTGGTAGGCCACGTGATGGCTTGAGGACCCACCTCATGGACCATTCCTAATATGACACTTGTCAACATATAATTAGATTCTCTATAGCGCTATCAGTGGTAGGGTCCCCCTCCATAACAAAAGCAAACTCCATCGACTACGGTCCCTGTAGATGACCTTTTATGCTAATCAAAGATGAAGTATAAAAACTAAACCAATTTTTTTTTTTGCACTAACTCATTTTTGCCTATCCATCGCATGATTTGTCCACTTGGTGTGCTAGAATTATGCCACATCACCTTATGTCACCTTTTTTTTGCCTTGTCTAATCTTGAGACTTAAAAATGTGATATCTTACACACACATGCTCAAAATCAACCCATCTAAATTATGACAAAAAGCTCTCGACAAGATCTATATTGTGCCAATAATCAATCTACAATTTGATGACTTTTATTTTTAGAGTGAAACATAGATCCTCTTGGATCAAGTTTAACATGAGTTTATTTAGAAGGGCCTAAAGAAGGCTAATTAATTCCCCCATAAATCAGATGGGTATGAAGGAATGGTGAGCCAAAGGGAATAATTTCCCACAAATTTTGATATAAGATGGTTATTTGTTGGGGTACCACATTTTTGTGGTATAGGGAGGGTAGTAAGTGTTAGTAATTGGTACTCTCCAATTGAAAGCTTTTGGAAGGCAAAATTGATATACTCCTTACCTAGTCTTGATGTAAGGGTGGTTGTGTTAGTAGATGCTTCATTACATGAGGATGGGGTAGCACTTTACAATGGAATTAGCACCTCATTAGGTTGAAAGGTAAGGTTGCATGTTTTGATGAGATGGGGGTCAGCTAATATGCTGTGGAATTTTATCTTATGCTCAAATTTAATGTACTAATGTAATGTAGAGGGGATGCAATGCATAGTGTGTATCTAAGGACATCCTAGGAGAATATTATATTAGAATTATCCTTCAATAACATAGAATAATTTAGGAAGAACCCATGCACCTACTTGAATGTGAAGTACTACCATTCCTAATGTAGGGGTAATGATATCATTTAAGGCTCGTATAAAAATAAGTGATTGGTTTACTACTATATTAGGCAAATGTAGTTGTTTAAATGTATGAGAAGAGATGATATTTATACTATCACCATTATCTATCATGACTCTTTTAATCCAAGTTTGATATATTTGGGTAGTAATAAACAAAGTTAAATACTGGTCATTTGGCTCTAAGGGTGGTATCTCTGATTCATGAATGTTATGGATAAGGGTTTCTAAAGTGACATAATGAAATCCAACAATGGTTAGGGTTCGTCAGCTTGTATTTATATAGCTTGTGAGGCTTCTACCATGACCTCATGATGGGAGAGTTTTGGACAAGTTCAAATAAGGACATTTTAATTAGTAGTTGATGCAATTACTTTAGAAAAAATATTTGTATGAGTTCTAAAGCATTATTATTTTGTTATTTTCCTAAAATGGAGACTTTAGGTTTAGGGGTAGTTGTAGTTGGACTATTTTTGACAAAAGTCAGTGCTTTAACAATAGTCACTTTGGGTTTTTCATGATTGTGGGTTTTATGACCCTGGGATTGGGATCATGTGGCTATATGAACTACATATATCTAAAATAAAGGGGAATTCATTATGTTCTTAATGACAACCTTATCTAAGGAGAAGAGTGGCATTGAACTAGTTAGAGTTTCTATTCTCCTTTACAACTTGTTCTGATGTGTTACATTGTGTGGTGGATGTAATTATAA
The DNA here is from genome assembly GCA_037957365.1 of Torreya grandis. NCBI lineage: Eukaryota > Viridiplantae > Streptophyta > Pinopsida > Cupressales > Taxaceae > Torreya > Torreya grandis. The sequence goes on from JARHVA010003861.1 coordinate 175,006, forward strand.
GGGGATGGGCATGATCTAATTATTCTATCAAGAGATCATCTTCATTTAACAAATTTTAGACTATAAATTTTAATGCATTAAAACTTTTTATATTATGCTATGCTATTCAATTGTATGCACATATCCTATTTCCTCTATACCATGATGGCTTATGAATATGATAATTGATAGGCTTTACAAGCGGTAGCATGATTAAATAGGTTTGCATAAGATAATCTAGGATCTTAGAATAAGATAATTCTAATGGGCCTTGACTCAGATTTTTCATCCCCCAAAGCACTAGTGGGGAAGAGGTACATGACCTTGAACTTTGGCCTCTTGAGCTAGTTATTTGGGCAGTCCCTGTTGCAGGCACTTTATGTCTAGGGCAAGTCTTTACTCCTAAAATTGGTGGGTAATAGGGGTTTAATGGATTGTGGATGGGTATGATCATAGTGGGGATATTTAGTTATGATGGTACATGTGTTTTAGTGGTTGATTCTATAATAGTAGCTTTCAGTTTAGCTGAAAGATAGGGCCATAATATAGATGCTCTTGTCTAAATAGGGGTAATAATGCTTTTCCTTTTCATATTTGTTTAGGAGTTGCATGGATGTCCTCTTTAGGGATTTCAATCCTAATAGGAGGATGTTGTAGATATTTTCCCCTTGGGGATATGAGATTTTGTTTTAGGTATTTATGACTTTCTCCTTGTTCTCTCTATGATTTAGTGCCTCCCTGGCAATGGGGGGAACTAATCTAGAGATAGTGTGAGGGAACACAAAAGTTTCCTCAAGGAGTAGTAGGCTAGAGGGAACATGTATATGAGATGTGGGTATCAAAATGATGCGAGGAATGGAATCTTTGGGATTGTCTACACAAACCTTTTCTTCAATAATTTTTTACTCTCTTAGTTCTTGATTATCTTCAGATATGGATTCTTCTAGTGAGTCCCAAATAATGAGATCCAATAAATTAGAGGAAGTTTTTGGGATGTCTTCACTTGGTTTGTATGGTTCAAAAGTATATTTTATGAGTATATTAGGTATAGGGGAATTGACAACATATTTAGGTAGAAGTTGGTCATGGATGGTATTAATTACATGAGTCTCATGTTCTAATGTGGATCCTAATTTAGATTGTACATAATTTGATGTAGAGGCATGATTGGGGAAAGGTTTCCTGAATATATCTATAGATTCATTTATGGGTGCATTAAGATTATCTAATTATAATTATCCCTGATCTATTGTAGGCTAGGATTAACAAATAACATAGAAATATATTGAAGAAATTCAATGTGAAAAATTGTTTATTTTTGTACAATGTAAGAATTTAAAAAGCTTATGAGAAGTTGGTTAAAGAAAAGCAAATCATGGGTAACCAACCCATCAATCAACTAAAATAAACTAATTAACAAATTAATTTAGATCATAAATGATCAAAAAAAGCTCCCCCTTGATCCAAAGGGGTATAAAAAGATTGGAGTAATAAACTATGAGTCATCTGAGTAGACTCTGATATAATTACAATTGGTATATTGTGTATCCTAGATTAATCAATGCCCTGATCATCCCCACACTAAAGTAAAAAAATATCATGCCTTGTCCAACTACATCAATCTTCACACAAAATCCATTCAATGAGTGATTACACCAGTACTGTGTATGGCACATCTCAAACTAATGCCCAACAATTTCAAACATCTCCTATAGACCTTTGCTCATCACTAACAATGCTAGCAACTCAATGTTGACTCATATCACAACCATCAATGACTAATCAAAAACTAATATTCAATATCTTTTCCTCCTATCAGGCAAGAGGTGAGAAGCCATATAGCAAATAAACCAAATACAAACCACTAAAATGATCCACATCAAAGATCATATCAACACTAGATCTATGAAAGCAAAGTACATAAGCCAAAAAATACTACTACATCAAATCCCAATATTGAGCCTAGTAAATTGCAAAAAATGGGTGTGTTATCATCTTAGAATATATAGTTAGTACCTATAGATCAAGAAACTTTGTAGTCATCCAACCCATTAGAAGAATAACTAGAAGAGGAACTAGAAGAGTGACCAGAGTGACTAGAGTGACCAACAAAGTTTACTTCTCCCTTCTATCGATGTCGAGAGGACCTCCTTTCAAAGGAACACTCTATAGAAAGGTGTCCTATACCACCATATTTGTAGCATTTTTTCTCACTTCCATTATAAATAGAGGAAGAATATCCACATAAAGAAGAATGCATGTGTTTATTATTGTGTACATGTGAATGTTTGTGGTGATGCTTCTGAGAACCAAATTGATGTCTATGCTTCATAAAACTAGAATGATCACTATGTCCAGAATGATGCTTACGTCTAGAAGTGTGCCATGGAGAGTGTTTCTATCTCATAAAGTGCTTTAAAGAATGTTCTCTATTGTGCTCATATAATGTATTACCTATTTTGGTATAGTAAGCTTCCTCAATAGGTTTTTTGTTCTTATTTGTAAATTGTCACTCATGTTGAGTGAGTAACTCACAAATGGAATCAAAAGTATATTTTTTGAGCTTATCAGTAAGATGTAAATTTAATAGAAAGTTCCTATAGCTAGGGATAAGGCCATTCAAAATAATATAAATGAGCATTTCATCATCAATTTTCCTATCAATAGTATCATATTCTTGTTTCAAATTTCTTAATTCATGACACATATTCTAAAACATCTTCATCATCTATTTGTTTAGTGTTGAGCAACTACATAAGAAGGTCAATTTTCTTATACGCAGGTTGTTTATCAAATAAGTCCTTTAGAGCTTTCCATGTTTTCCAAGCTTTAGACATGATGGCATCTATGTGAATTATAACCACCGCACTACAAGTTGATTTCAATAAAGTAAGGGCATACTTATCACATCTATGAAATTCTACAAGCTTTGTGGCATCAGTGGGCAATGTTGGTTGCTTTTCAACTACTTCCCACAAGTCATTGAAGATTAATGTATTTTCCATGTTCATTGACCATTCCTTATAATTTTTAGGAGTTAAGCATCCATTTTCAAAAATTAAGCTCACAATTTTAGCCATGGTGTTTATCAAAACAATGCTAAAGAATAGGAAATGCTATGGAGGTTTTGACTTTGCCTTCCAAATAGCTTCTGAATAGAAGAAAATCCTAGGACTTGTAAAAATATTACACCTTATAACTCCTATTACACCCTTATTTCTCCAATATTTGAATTTTTAGTAGAAAATAAGATATAAAAAAATACTAAGCTTGATCAAAATACAAGTTCAAACAGTTTTGAACCCTTGACCACCTCTTATGCAAGTAAATAACAAAATTTCATTTGCCAATCTCTCTTCAAGTAAGTTTTATAATATGTAGAAACAATATTATAAATAAACTAGAGTTTTCTAATTTTCACAATAAAAAGTATTTTCATATAAAACAAATGTGAAATCTATTCACCGAATTTTTCACTTGTAAGAAAAATGTAATATCCCCTCCAAATAGGAAATATAGCAACCAAAAAAACTCTGAACAGAGATATAACTTCTGTTGAATAAATTCAAAATGATAACAATAATATAGTTTCTCAATAGCAAATCACAGATCTTATCACTTGTCCTTCTAAACTATTACAATTACAGTCCTCTCTTATGATATGAATATGAAATACAATCTTAAAAACCATGGGTTTGCAAATCTGTAACTGGGTTTGAATCTAGAAATTCTATCTCGGCCTGCTGTGTCGAACACACAGTCGTTGGCATCGATCGATATACTACCGACGTCGGTCACTGTAGGTCCTTCTCTACCGATGTCAGTCTCCAGTCGGCTGATGTCGGTCACTAGGGATCTCTGTCTGCCGAGGTCAGTACCTGCGTGGATCTGTACGGACCTGTACAGACTTCGTATGGCCGCCAATTAAGCACAACTTCCCTGTTTCAACCCCTGATCTGAAAATATATGTTTCTAGCACAGAAGGTCTCTAGCTGTATAATTTATTGAATCAAAACATAAAGAAATAAATACCTAGAATATCTGTAATAACTTTTGTGTGAAGTTATCTCTCAACCCTGTAAATTCTGTGATAATTTTTGGATGAAGCTATCTCTCAATTTGGCAATAGATCAGCTGATATTCCATAGCCTCTTAATTATACACACTAAAGAGGGAACGTTCTCCAATGCAAATGGAATCCTGGAACCCTAGGCTCAGTCTTCACAGAAGAAATTCTTCAAAATCAATAATCAATAATCAATGGCTAATACATAATGGCCTCCATGAGAAACCCTTATACCCTCAAAAGATATGCTTGCCCTAATTAGGGTTTTTTAAATTAGAATTAGGGTTTCTAATTAAAAATAGGCTAAATAATTAATATTTGATTAAATCAATCAAATATTAATATCTCCCTCAATACATGTCCATTTAATCAAACATTAATATCTCCCTCAATACATGTCCAAACGAGCCCAAACGTAAGCCAACTGGAAAACCTCTGCTAAACGAAGCCACCCCAATCTCCATCAAGACCCTCTAACCATACTATCAGCCTACGAGGGTCGCATAATAGGCTAACCATGAACTCAGAACATGTCAACTGAAAAGGGGACATGACAATCCACCCCTCCTAGAATTGCTTGCCCTCAAGCAATCGCTGAATGACAAATCAATCAATCCACCTGGATCCCAAATGTAGTTATGATCTCCACCACTGTCAATTAACACGAACCCCATGCCATGTCCATCCCAACTCTCATGTAATGGCGTCACATCATCTCTAGTACTAAGATAAGCACCCCAACATCCAATCCATAAATGAAAATCAGCAAGCAAACTCCTTACCTGAACAATATCTAAAACTGGATTGTGAAGGCTAGAAATAGTCATATCATCATCAACCTGTGACCCAACTGTAACAAAAAGTTGAGTCCTCACCACATGCGACACTTCCTAAACTGAACTCACCTCAAGACCAAGCACATCCTCATACCTCTCCTGTGTTGGTGCCAATGTGCTCTCGTCATCGCCCTCTATCATATCATGTGGTATAAGTACCTCCATTCGATGAAAAAACATATATCTAAAGCTGCTGCCCCATATTGCCTTCAGAATGTGTGTTTTCCCATCAACATTAAAGAGAACCTCCATGTCCTTGAGACAAAGAGTAACTTCCTCAAATGAATGAAGCCACTTCATACCCAAGACTAAGTCTATATCCCCCATGTTCACCACATAATAGTCAGCCTTGAACTCATAGTTGTTCAAGCGCAATGGGAGGTCTCTGATCATACGCTCACACTTAAGAGTGTAACCATCAGCTACCTTAACTCTGATGCCCTCAAAATCTATGGTAGTGAGTCCACACTTTTCCACAAATCTAGCATCTATGAAATTATGTGTGGCTCCTATATCAAGAAGGGTGATAACCTTCTGCCCCGCCAAAACTCCACAAAGTCTGAATGACTCATCTGACTAAATACTAGATATAAGTGCCTCCTATATGTGAAGCTCTAAATCTGCCTCTGCCTTAGGCCCTGAAGCCTTTGCCTCTGCCCCCTCAGAACTATTCTGTTGTTTGAAATCCTCAAAATTTGAATCCTCATAATATATCCACATCATATGATTCGCCTTGCCCTTAGGCCTCAAAGGAAAATCGTGATGGATATCATATGGACCTTTGTAGTAGAAGCAAAGCTTCTTCCTACGTAGATCATTAAGTGCCTCATGATCCAAAGGTGGTGCTGTTGGATTGGCCTGTGAATCATTTTTAACCCCAGATTTATCTATGTTAAAATCCGGTCTCTTTGTATCTGCGTTGGAGCACTTATGGTCTCTAGATGAAGAAGTACCCTTGGAGTTAAATTTATGGGATGGGGCTGACATCTCCATACTTCATGCCTTCTTCATCGCTACCTGTAATGAAGGAGGATCAAAGGATTTGATCCAACCTCTCAATGGCTCTGTCAATCCCTCTATGAAGAGAACTACTAATCTATGCTCTGAAATATTGGGCACCATGACTGCCAATCTCTGAAACTCACCAATGAAGGACTCTAGGTTACTTGTTTGTCTCAACTGTGCCAGATCTCGAAAGTAAACCTCAGGATCTTTCCTGTCAAACCACTCAACCAATCTATCCACAAAGTCCTGGTACTCTGTTACTTGGTTATGCTGAAGTGTTACCATACCATGGTACCACCAATCATGTGCTACTCCATCCAAGTGCAAAGTGGCATATTTGATGGCCTCTATCTCTGACATTGGTCTCATTGCCAAAAAGGTGTCAAGCTTATGAACCCAAGCTTGAGCTGTCATTTTGCCACTGCCGTCAAAAGTAGTCAAAGAAAGTTTACCCATAGCCTTCTTCAGCTCACTGAATTGAACTCTAGGCCTGCTGTCCTATCTAACCAATCTGTAGTGCTCTCTCCTCAGATTAACAAAATGATCAAAGGACGTCCTCTCTTGAACATGAGGAGGTAATAAGTCCCACTCATCATTTGCAGCCATGTAAACATCTGCAAATGGGGAATTCCCTACCTCCTCTGATGGTGCCTCTGGTTCTTCTTGAACAAATGTAGGACGTGTAGGTCTATCAGCTATTCTGGAGTGAGTCTATTGTGGTCTCTGATTAACCGTAGCACTCTTGTCATCTCTTTGGTCCCCGATCTATCCATCAGTTGCGTTCATTCCCCTTATCATAGTCATAAGTGCCTATAGTGTCTGATTCATCTGCTATTGGCTTGTCATCATAGCACAGTGAAATTCTCTGGTGTCCTGATCAACATCATACCTGTGGCCCTTGGGTGGGCTGCCCTCATGTCTGTCACTCATGATAATCCGCTGTTGTTCTAACAACTGGGTACCTTCAAGGAAGGCTCTACTGCATGTGTTATACTTGTGTGGTCCCAACTCTTGTGGCTGCATAAGATCTATAGACCCTCAGGCTGGCAGGATTTAGCTCTGATACCACTGTAATATCCCCTCCAAACAAGAAATATAGCGACCAAAAAAACTCTGAACAGAGATATAACTTTTGTTGAATAAATTTAGAATGATAACAATAATATAGTTTCTCAATAGCAAATCACAGATCTTATCACTTGTCCTTCTAAACTATTACAATTACAGTCCTCTCTTATGCATATGAATATGAAATACAATCTTAAAAACCCTGGCTTTGCAAATCTAGAACTGGGTTTGAATCTAGAAATTCTGTCTCAGCCTGTTGTGTCAAACACACAGTCACCAGCGTCGATCGATATACTGCCGACATCGGTCACTATAGGTCCTTCTCTGCCGACGTCGGTCTCCAGTTGGCCGATGTCGATCACTGGGGATCTCTATCTACCGAGGTCGGTACCTACGTGGATTTGTACGGACCTATACGGACTTCGTACGGCCGCCAATTAAGCACAACTTCCCTGTTTCAACCCCTGATCTTGGGAGAAAGTACATTAATGGATTCTATGACTATACCTATGAAGTGAAGGGCTTGGATTAGTTTTTAGTTTGTGGTGGTGTTGACTTTACAACTACGGCATTGGCAACCCATTTGGTTTTATTGTTGTTATTACTACTAGTCCCTTTGGAGGGTTCTAATATAAATTTTTTGTTTTGCAATTTAACTTCCCTTCTTCTATGCCTCTAATTTCAAGATTATGGGCCATTGAAAAGGCCTAATAAAATGTTTTAAAATATCTTACCTGTAATTTTTATGAGATGTGTTTAACACACACTCTCACAAATAGCTTGATTAACTTAGGCTATGGGAGACATAAGGTGATTTGATTGAAAACTTATACATCTAGCCACAAAGTCGATGAAGGATTCATTGTCAAACTATCAGATGGTGTAGAGGTTAGTAATGGTAACTTTTCTTACTATATTGATGGAAACATGTTCTAAGAATATTTGAGCTAGCTTCCCAAATGAAAAGAGGGAATGTTGGGGGATTGATCTATACCAGTATAAGGAAGGTCCAAATAATGGCATAGGGAATGTCCTAATAAGGAGTGCATCATCATGTGCTATGAGGTAGCAAGCATGTCTAAATGCTCACATATGTTGTGGGTCCTCCTTATTCTAAAACTTGGAAAACTTAGGGAGTTTCCATTGTGGAGGATAAGGTGTGATAGGAACTATCAGGTTAATGGGCTCATTACAAATCTATTCATAGGTGAGCACATTTTTATACCCAGAGGTAGAAGCTTCTAAGTTATCCATCATGTTCATGAGGATGCTCATGAGATCAAGTTGAGAGTTATGTTGAGGGATTCCTCCCAAAATGTTCTAATGTGGGAGTCAGTACATATGTAGTTATGCAAAAAATTACTGAGATAAGGGATAATAGACTAAGGTGGTTATAATGGGTTGAGAAGACACTACATATTGGGGAGTTTATAAATGGATATATATATATATATATATATATATATATATAGACCTGATATCTTATGTAGATGTTATATACTAGGTGGTTAAGGGTACATACTATTGAGGTGACTGACTCACAGGGGCCTATTTTAATGGTTGCATTTAGGTACTTAAGGGTATACTATTTTGAATCAATGGAAGGGTCTATGGGACCTATATGACTAGGTTTTGGAGTAATGTAGTAACTGGTTGAGTAGCTATAAGATGAGGATTGGTAATGTTTTTTGTTTGAGTGGTGTTTGGTGATGGAGCTATAGACATCACCAGAGGTAGGTTGCCTAAAGGTTATGTCATAGTGGTGTCAAAGCTAATAGGAGGAGGATTATTATGGGAGGATACCATAGTAGTGGTAAATCCTTCACCCTCCTCAATGGGCATGTCATTCAGATGCTAAGAGAACTACGTATGGGGAGATAATTGGATATATATGGCTCAGGGGCTAAGATAATGATTAAGTGCTATGGGATTGCATGAATTTAGAGTCACCCTAGGTGTAGTACTGAGGGATGCCTTATCCTGTAGACTCAGGATAAGTAGGGGGGTTAGGATAATTTTCCATAGATGAATATGAATATGGAGGTTTGGCTTTCTTTTATGACTACTATCATGTCAAAACCATATAACAATAAAAACCAAGAAATAATAAAAATCATGTAGAAGATTCTTTTTGATTATCTTGTTTTAAGTGAGGATGAAAATATGCACATACTGAAGTCATTCTAAAAAGTTTTTACTTTATTAACTTTAAGGTGTGATAAAATAAAAAATAAAAAGGATATCGAGGGTCCTTAGAAGTAGTAATCTAAAGATGGTCTTAGGTTTTTGTTTTGTCACTCAAAGATTTATGTATTGGTATTGATACTTGGCTTGGTATTGGGTCCTAACCCCTCACTTCACACATCATAACATAAGGGTGTTAGGTGCTTATCCAAAATATACTGATAGACTAGAGTTTATAATTAGCCAAAGTATTGAGTTAGTCATCCCTTTAGTGGTGAAATCCAAGTGGGATCAATGGGAAGAAGGTTTTCATGAGGTGATGAAATCCCCATTAGTTACTTTATGTTAGATGTTTTTATGAGTTTATTGTGAAGTTGATTTAGTTTGTGTGTGATAAAGGCGATGACTATGATACATTCACCGCCTAGATTATTTTATGTGAGTAAACTAAATAGGAAAAATGACTACAAATTCTTTAACCTTTAAAAAGTAAAAATGCAATTTTGATTTTCTTTGGATGAATTCAACAAACATAAGAAAGGGAGAGAGATAAATAAATTCAAAAATGATTTTAAAAAATAAAAGCGAGGCCTTAGGGGTCCCACCATGTGTGTTAAAGTTTAAGTAGTTTTTTAATTTTTTTAAAAATTAAATGTTACGTACTAAATCTCAAAAGAAAATATAGTTTATGTGGAATACCTATGGATTAGAAGATGTTGCACACTACTTAAATTCAGTGATAGTTAGAACTCCTTTTTGGCTGGGAAGGCTAACCTACACACATGTGAATACTTGACAAAAATAGATTAATAAAAGAGATGGGTGGACTGCCTAGTCAAAGATCAATTCCAAGAAGTGATACACATCTTTAGAAGGATGTCAGTCCATTTTTTATGCAATTAAGTGAATAAAAAACATAAGAAATGACAAATAGATAAATGATATGATAATAATACTAATTAATATTTTCTTCCTCAATTAATTCATCAATGTAAATGAAATATTATTTCCAATAAGTTAAAGCAAAATCTACATCATCTTGAATAATAGTGAATGATTCCTTAGTGGCTTCATAAGAGGGTGAATGAATAATGACACAGAGGGCTAGTTCGAAGTCTATATCGCTCGGATCCACAAAAAAAGGGTTGGGAAACTATGGGGAGATTAATGATGTTGGTTACATCATGAACTAAACTAGGTAGAGTCATCTACAAGTAGAAGTCCATGTTTAAAAAATAGTAATCAATAAAATGATTGCAAATAGAGGCTTATGATAAGGTCTCAAAATCTATGTATTAAACACAAAAAGTCAATGCCAATCCTAAAAGGATCGATGTCGATCGATAGATCTGGTGCTGATTCAAAATAAATTAGCATCAATTCTCTCTTGTAGTTTAGTTTAATAAAATTCTTCCATAGGTGGAGGTAGTAGCTCAAGTTGCACAAAGGATGTGGTTGAATGTAATGACAATATAACAGAGTGTTGTTAGGAGTGTCATGAAGTCTCTAGGAAATAAAAAAGTGATTCGAGGCTCTAAATTTTTTAGTCTCAAATACAAAGGTAGGTTGAATATTTATGGATCAAAGTTGATCTAGAGAATCAACATCAATCATGGAAGAATAATCATTGATTAACCCAAAATAGTGCCTTTGTTTCAACTATGGGAGAGAATAGCTCAAAGATGGGTGGAGTTGTTGGTAATGACTCCACACAGGGGTAAATTTGTTATGAGGATAGATTCTTAGGTTATAAATGGTTTTAGGAGGTTGGGAGTGGTAAAGGATAAAACTAAAGGCTATTTACCAGGTTAATAAATGGTAAATAATCTAAACCTTAGGATAGGGTTTATTTATGGGATTTAAATAAATAGAAACTACAACACCTAATTAATCATCACTAGTGCTATGCCCCTAACCTATCACATGTATGAGGATAGTATTAGCCAACTTGTGGGTTACTTATCCATATTTTACATTATATTACATTTATCTATGCTTTATTTTGATTAATAGGTTGGCCTATGGAGTAACCATGGCTTAGATAGACTATATATAGGAGGTAGTGGGTAATCAGTTATCATCATATTGTGAATTCTGCTCTTATTGAAGCTTGTGGAGGTTTTCCCCTCGAAGTGGCTTATCTATTATCATATATTTGGATATATTTCAATCATATTTGGATATAATTTTTTTGTTATATTTAATTCTTGAAGTAATTTCGTTACAAGTGGTATCAGAGTTACGATTTGGGCAATCTTGTGGGTGAAACACTAAATGTTTAAATTTTGTGATATATTAAAAAAGGTTGTGAATTTCTCTAAATTTTTTATAATAGAGGTGTGAAATAATAAAATAAATCATCCATTAAAATTTTAGCTCATTTAGATCTGTTTTCAAAAAGTTATCGCTATTTTATGATTTTTCATAAAATTGCTCTATAGTGCCCAATTCAAAGAATTTTTCTAAGTTATTTACATTTTTGGAAATCTTAGAAAAATTTGGCTATGGTTTGTTTGTATATTTTTATTTGAGGCTGAAATGATTTCAAAATCTCTTGGTCAAGGTTGCGTCAAAAGTGCCAATAAGGGTCGACATCGTAAAACCCTTTTATGGCAGGTCCACAAACTCGAGGCCAAGGAAAGGCTGCTAAAACTCTAGGTAAAACTCCTAAAAATGATGAGATGGAATTAGAAGGGGGATGTACTAGACCCTTTGTACCAGGGTTTTTTGACATAGATCATAAAGTGAGCCAGCTTGACTATAGTATGCAAGGCATTCAGAGTGAGGTGCAAGACATACAATCTAATATGCAATCCATACAAGATAGTTTGGGAGATATCATGATGGATTTGAACATTAATCATTCAAATCATCAAGCTAACTTTATTTCAAAAACCCACTAGGGTGGTTCTCCCAACCAGTCTACTTCAAATCTAACTCCATGGCCATAGAGGAACCTATTACCAAAGGTGGATATGCGCAAATTTGATGGAAAAGATCCAATCAATTGGCTCAACCAAATGGAAATTTTTTTTGACCTACATCAAATTACAAGTGTGTTAAGTTGTGGAGCTAAAAGCTTCACCAATGAGCTACATAGTAACCGACATCGACACAATTGGTCAAAACCAACTGACATCGGTTAGGGGTCGACCGGCATCGGTCAAAATCGGTTAGAACTAACCAACATCGGTTAGGGGTCGGCTAGCATCGGTCATCTTCAGATCGACATCAGACTTCTATGCATTTCCAAAATTAGACAGCATTTCTAGTTTTAGGAGAACAGCTAGTTTGCATGTAAAGACTAAAATTAGTCTTGATTTTGTTTTTCTAATTATTATTTGCTTCTCATTTCTATTTAAGAGACCCATGGGGTAGTATTGTAATTTGTGCAAAAGAGCAAGATCAATTAGATTTGCAAGTGCGCAAGATCAAGGAGATCTGCAAGTGTGTGGAGTGTGTGTAAGATCAATTAGATCTGTGAGGTAGCAAGATCAAGAAGATCTGCAACATAAAGGGGTGAGCAAGATCAATTAGATCTACAAGGTGCAAGATCAAGAAGATCTGTAGGTGTGTAAGATCAATTAGATCTGTAAGGTGCAAGATCAAGAAGATCTGTTGAAGATAACTCAATTGTTGAGTTGGTTATAATTGATTGAGAGAGAGAGAACTCTTGAAGGAGAATTACTGTACATCTAAGAGGTGTGAGAAGAGAGAGATTTCTTCATTGTATTTCCTTTTGGAAGAGTTTAATACAAGATTGTATTATATCTCGTATCTCCTATTCTTTGTTATTTTTGATTTCTAGTTACTTATTACTTATGGTTTAATTCCATGTTTAGTTGCTTATAAAAAAGTAATCAATTGTACTTGTAAGATCCTGACAAGTGGTATTAGAGCAATGTGTATACACTAACAATTGGTATCAGAGCACAGGTTTTAGAGCATGTTTGTTGATTACATAATTCACTCACAGGGGTTTCTGATTGAGTGGGAGTAAAGCAATGGCAGAAGAAAGTAAACTAAGAATGGAGAAATTCAATGGCAAGAATTATCAATTATGGAGGATGCAGATTGAAGATTATCTATATCAAAAAGATCTGTACTTACTGTTGGGTGGGGTTTCAAGTAAGTCCACAGATATGAAAGATGAAGAATGGAATGTTCTTGATAAAAAGGCTCTTAGATCTATAAGGTTGAGCCTGGCATCTTTTGTGATTTCCAACTTATCACAGGGAAAGACAATGGTAGAGTTAATGGATACTTTGGCAAATTTATATGAAAAACCCTCAGCTTCGAATAAGGTATATCTTATGAAGCAATTATTTAATTTGCAAATGCAGGAAGGTGGATCGGTATCTAGTCATCTTAATGATTTCCATGTAATAGTAAATCAATTAATTTTAGTTAAAATAGTTTTTGATGATGAAATTAAGGCTCTCTTAATCTTATGCTCTTTACATGAAAGTTGGCATAGTTTGGTAATGGCAGTTAGTAATACTGTGTTTGCTTCAAATATCTTGAAAGTTAATGATGTTGTTAGTGTAATCTTGAATGAAGAAATTCACAGGAAAAGCATAGGGGAAACATTAGGTAATGCTTTAAGTGTTGAAAGTAGGGGATGGCAAAGAGAGAAGGGCAAGCAAGGGAAATCAAGGTCAAAGGTGGGAAGTAGATCCAAATCCAAAAATGGAAGAATAACCTGCTGGAATTGTGGAAAGAAAGGGCATGCAAAGAAAGATTATTGGTTGAAAGAAAATCAGCATGAAGGTAATAAAGAAGCAAATGATGTAGGTATTGTTGCACAGGATGCTCTTATATTTTCTTTGGATAAAGTAGAATCTTGGGTTTTAGATTCTGGTGCCTCTTTCCATGCAACCCCAAATAGAGAATTTTTCAATGATTATGTCCATGGAGACTTTGGAAAAGCTTATTTAGGGGATGATGAGCCTTGTCAAATTGTTGGCAAAGGAAAAGTGCAGCTAAAATTGCAGAATGGAAACACATGGGTGTTGAAGGATGTCATGCATGTACCCATCCTGAAGAGGAATCTAATTTCTGTAGGAAAGTTGGGTGATGAGGGTTGCATAGTAACTCTCACATCTAAATCTTGGAAAGTTTCCAAGGGTGCACTTGTATTAGCAAGAGGTAAGAGAGTAGGTACACTTTATCTATCTACTTGTATTACTGATTATTCTCCTTCTATTTTATCTACTTTAGATGTAGATGCATTGTTGCGGCATTGTAGGCTTGGTCACATGAGTGAGAAGGGAATGGATGTTCTTAAGTCAAAAGGTAAGCTTAGCATAGATCTAGATTTCTATGAGCATTGTATTTTTGGGAAATAGAATAAAGTGAGGTTTCTCAAAATTGGGTCAACAAAGAAGAAGCACAAGTTAGAGCTTGTTCACACAGACGTGTGGGGACCAACTCAAGTAGCTTCTATTGGAGGATCAAAATATTATGTTTCTTTCATTGATGATGCTACAAGAAAGGTATGGGTTTATTGCATAAAAAGGAAATCTTATGTTTTTGACACTTTTAAGACATGGAAAGCCTTGGTTTTTAATGAGAAGGTGATGTAAAGTGATCAGCTCAAGAGGCTAAATAATTTTCAGTAGGGAAATCTTGATTTGGAAGAGGTTATGTTCCAAAATGAGCTCACACGTAAAAATCATCACTCACAGGAAAACACAGAGACCGACGTCAGCCAGGTGGAAACCAACATCGGTCAGGTGGAAACCGACATCGGTCAGGTGGACACCGACGTCAGTCAGGTGGAATTGACATCGGTCGGGTGCAGACCAACATCGATCAGAGATGATTGGGATCGATCACTATCAAAAGGAAATTTGGGCAGACAACAAGCTGTCAATGAGTCTCAAACACCCATGAAAAGGTCTGAAAGGGTAAGTAATCCTCCAATTCATTATTCCTCTTCTTTATACTACTTGTTGCTCACTGATGGTGGAGAACCAAAAAGTTTGATGAGGTAATGCAAGTAGAATCCAAGAAACAATGGGAGCATGGCATGAATGAGGAAATTGATTCCTTGGAAGAGAACCATACGTGGGATTTGGTTGAGTTGCCAGCTGAAAAGAAAGAACTAAAAAATAAATGGATATGCAGGTTAAAGGAAGGAGAGAATGGACAAATGAGACATAAGGCCAAGTTGGTATGTACTAGACCTGATATTACCCAAGCAGTGGGAGTTGTCAGCAAGTTTATGGCCAATCTAGGAAAGGAACACTGGAAAGTAGTTTAGTGGATTCTCAGATATCTGAGAGGGACTAGCAGTAGGCATTTATGCTATGAAGGGTCAAATACTTCTCTACATGGGTATGTAGATTCAGATATCGCAGGTGACTTGGATGGCAAGGGAAGCACCATAGGATATGTGTTCATTGTTGGTGGAATGGTGGTTAGCTAGATTTAAAAGTTGTAGAAGGTTATTGCCTTGTCTATTATAGAGGCAAAATACATTGCAGTCATAGAGGCTAGCAAGGAAATGATTTGGATGACTTGGTTCATGGAAGAGTTGGGAAAGGAGCAAGAGAGTTGTAGATTGTACAGTGATAGTCAAAGTGCAATTCATTTGGCAAAGAATTCAGCCTTTCATTCAAGAACCAAACATATACAGCTTAGGTACCACTTCGTTAGACAGGTATTGGAGGATGGACAGTTGAAGTTGGAAAAGATCTATACAGATAAGAACCCTACAGATATGTTAACAAAGCCGGTAACAAATGAGAAGTTGAATCTTCATTCAACTTTTGTTGGTCTTCAATATTGAACTTGAAGAGGGAGAAACAAGCCAGAGAAACAAGCTAGAGGATGTTGCTGTATAGGTACATGTGTAGCTATTTATCTCCAAGTGGGAGATTGTTATGTTGTGGAGCTAAAAGCTTCACCAATGAGCTACATAGTAACTGGTATTGGCAAAATTGGTCAGAACCAACTGACATCGGTTAGGGGTCGATTGGCATCAATCATAATCGGTCAGAACCAACCAACATCGGTTAGGGGTCAGCTGACATCAGTCATCTTCAGATCGACATCGAACTTCTGTGCATTTCTAGAATTAGACAGTGTTTCTAATTTTAGGAGAATAGCTAGTTTGCATGTAAAGACTAAAAATAGTTTTGATTTTGTTTTTCTAATTATTGTTTGCTTCTTAATTATATTTAAGAGACCCATGGGGTAGTATTGTAATTTGTGCAGAAGAGAAAGATCAATTAGATCTATAAGTGTGCAAGATCAAGGATATCTACAAGTGTGCGAAGTGTGTGTAAGATCAGTTAGTTCTGTGGGGTAGCAAGACCAAGAAGATCTACAACACAAAGGGGTGAGCAAGATCAATTAGATTTGCAAGGTGCAAGATCAATAAGATCTATAGGTGTGTAAGATCAAGAGGATCTACTGAAGACAACACAATTGTTGAGTTGGTTGTAATTGATTCAGAGAGAGATAACTCTTGAAGGAAAATTACTGTACATCTGAGAGGTGTGAGAAGAGAGAGATTTCTTCATTGTATTTCCTTCTGGAAGAGTTTAATACAATATTGTATTGTTTCTCATATCTCCTATTCTTTGTTTTTTCTGATTTCTAGTTACTTATTACTTCTGGTTTAATTTCGTGTTTAGTTGCTTATACAAAAGTAATCAATTGTACTTGTAAGATCCTGACAAGTGGTATTAGAGCAATGTGTATACACTAACAAAGTGGAAAGAAGGTTATCATGGCATCCTTATATCTTGAACCTGATCAATTCATTCGGTATCAATGGTTGTGTGCTCAAAATAAAAAGATGATGCTCAATGTCACCTGGTCAGTTTTTACAGAGGAGCTAAAATTACACTATGGCAATAGTGTGATAGAGAATTACTTTAGCCAACTAGAAAAATTGTGACAAATAGGCTCCATTAAGGATTATACTCATCATTTTTAGAACCTATCCTTACGTGTGGAGATAATTTCTGAAGCAAACTTGAATGACCTATTTTTGGGTGGACTCAAGGACCACATTCAACATGAGGTACACATGTTTAATCCACTTAATATTTTTGATTCTATTATCCTAACATGTAGAGCTGAGGAAAAATTCATAGCCAATAAGAAGCATCCATTCACTCACTTCAAAGATCATAGCATATCGTCCATTTCCTCAACCTACTAGATTGACCCCTCAGCAAATTGAAGAGAAGCATGCAAAAAGATTATGTTTTGGTTGTGATAGCAAGTGGAGTAAAGGACATATATGTGTTGAGAAGAAGTTATTCTACATTGAGGGACCAAATGAAGATGAAGAAGCAGATGATGCTTCCAATGATGATGAGGAAGATATATAGGAGGTACCTAAAGATTCCCAACCTACAATCTCTTGTCATGCACTTGCAGGTATTAACACTCCACAAACTCTTAAGGTAGTGGGGTTCCTCAAGAAACAGAAGGTGACAGTGTTGATTGATTCAAGGAGCACACATAACCTTATAAACCATAAGTTGGCCACTCGATTGAACTGTTTCATCTACCCAGCACCAAAATTTTAGGTCATGATTGCAGATGGTGGCACAATTAATTGTTCAGGCAAATGCCATAGTATTAAGTTTACTATGGGTGGGTACAATCTTAACTCTCCTATGTTTGTTATTCCCATGGGTAACACAGACATTATTTTGGGAGTCCAATGGCTTAGAACCCTAGGTACCATTGAGATGAACATCCAAGAACTATTCATGCACTTTCATTCTGAAGGTAAGAAAATTGAACTACATGGATTACATGCAAAATCTCCATAATTGATTAGTTCACATCAGATGACCAAGATGCTAAAAAAGGGGGCAGAGGGAAATATTACACGGTTATTCTCCATAGATGTTCAACCCACACAAGTATCTACACATCCTGATCTACAAATAATTCTTGAAGACCACTCATCTATTTTTGGGGCCATGCCAAAAGGACTACCACCAAAAAGAGAACATGATCATGCCATTCAACTAATTCTAGGTAGTCAACCACCAAATATCAGACCATATAGATATCCATATGCACAAAAGAGTGAAATTGAAAAGATGGTCCATGAGATGCTGGGGGTAGGGATCATCAAGCATAGCCAAAGTGCATATTCATCACCAATGGTCATGGTGCAGAAGAAGGATGACACATGGAGGATGTGCCTAGATTATAGGGAACTCAACAAGTACACCATCAAAGATAAGTTTTCTATTCCAGTAATTGATGATTTACTTGATGAGTTGCATGGTGCTAATTATTTCACAAAATTGGATCTTCGCTCAAAGTACCATCAAATTAGAATCAAGGATGAAGATGTTCATAAAACTACTTTTAGAACACATGAGGGCCATTATGAGTTTCTGGTAATGCCCATTGGTCTTACCAATGCACCATCTAATTTTTAGAGCTTGATGAACACTATTTTTAGGCCTTTTTAAAGGAAGTTTGTGCTAGTTTTCTTTGATGACATATTGATTTATAGTCAGACATGGGAAGCACATCTACAACACGTGAAACAGGTGTTGATAGTTTTGGAGAAGCACCAACTTTATGCGAAGCCATCTAAATGTGCTTTTGGAGTACAGGAGGTAGAGTACCTCGGTCACATTGTTTCCCATGAAGGGGTCAAATTTGATCCCCAGAAGATCAAAGTGATAATGGAATGACCCATGCCAAAAACTCTCAAAAACCTTCAAGGGTTCCTTGGACTAATAGGCTACTATAGAAAATTTGTGAAAGGTTATGGCAGCATAGCAGCTCCACTCACTGCATTGCTAAAGAAGGATGCTTTCCATTGGAGTGATGATGCCACCAAAGCATTTGAGAAACTAAAATTAACTATGTGCACCACTCCATTTTTGGCTACTCCAGACTTCTCACAAACATTCACTATTGAATGTGATGCTTCTGGGTCTGGATTGGGGCAGTACTAATGTAGGAAGGAAGACCCATTGCATTTGAAAGTCGTCAATTCAAAGCTAAGAATCTACAAAAACCTATCTATGAGAAATAAATGATGGCTATTCTTTATATAGTTAAACAATGGAGGCCTTATCTGATGGGTAGACACTTTAAGGTGAAAACAGATCATGATAGTCTCAAATACTTTTTGGAGCAAAGATTATCATCTAAGGAACAACAAAAATGGGTAACCAAAATGTTTGGTTATGATTTTGAAATCATCTACAAGAAGGGTAAAGATAATGTAGTAGCAGATGCACTATCCAGATGGGATGCATCCACAGAAGCATTACATTGTGCAATGTCCATATTGCAAGCAGATTGGGTGGATGAAGCTAGGTTAGAATGGGAGCAAGACAAGGATACATAGGTTCTGATTCAGAATCTCCAGCAAGGTAATTTATCCTCTAAAAAATTTGAATGGAAAGGTAATGTCCTATGGTATAAGGGTAGGTTATACTTATGCAAAAATTCAAAGCTTATGCATAAGATTCTTGCAGAGTTGCATGCATTTCCAATTGGGGGACACTCAGGGTTCTTCAAAATTTATCATAGAATTAAGAAAGAAATATTTTGGGAAGGACTCAAGGGAGATGTACAAAAGTTTGTGGAAGAATGCTTGATATGCCAATAGAATAAAGGTGAAATAGTTAAGACCCCAAGTTTTTTACAACCATTAGCAATTCCTAGTCAAAGGTGGGAAGAGGTTTCCATGGATTTCATCACTGGGTTACCTTGTTCTGATGGTAAAAATTTTATTTTGGTCATTATGGATAGGCTTACAAAATATGCCCATTTTTTTGCTCTCTCACACCCATTTTTAGCAAGTACAGTAGCGGCTATTTTTATGGAAGCAGTTCTCAAATTACATGGAACCCCAAAAATAATTGTAAGTGATCATGATCCTATTTTCACTAGTAATTTTTGGACTAAACTATTTTCTTTTTTGGGTACTCAGCTAGCTCATAGCTCATCTTACCACCCCCAATCTGATGGACAAATTGAAGTGGTTAACAAATGTTTAGAGGGGTATCTCCATTGTTTTGTATCAGATAAACAAGAACATTGGGTTAAATAGCTACCACTTTCAGAATGGTGGTATAACACATCTTTCCATACCTCTTCTAAAATGTCTCCATTTCTAGCACTATATGGTTACCATCCACCTTCTATCACTTCTTCATTAAAGGTGCACACCAAGGTTCAAGATGTGGAAGAACACATTCAACATCAACAAGAGGTTTTGGCTAGTTTGAGATAGAATTTGGCCTTGGCACAAAATAGGATGAAGCAACAAGGAGATCAACACTGTAGTGAGTGAAATTTTGAGGTGGGTGATTGGGTATTTGTTTATTTTTAGCCTTACAAGCAGATGTCCTTGAAGCAACAGAAAAAGGACAACAAACATGCTCCTGATTATTATGGCCCTTATCAGGTTCTAAAAAAAATTGGAAGTGTGGCTTACTAGCTTGAGTTACCTCATTCATCTCACATACACCCAGTATTTCATGTTTCTTATTTGAAGAAGGTCATTAGACAGAAAGTTTCTACCCAGACAGAGCTCCCAAAACTATATGAAGAAGGATGAGTCATTTTGGAACTAGAGAAGATCCTCCAAACACATACTAAGAGGTTGAGAAGCAGAGAGATTAGGGAATATTTGATCAAGTGGAAAAACCAAAGCAGTGAAGATGCAACTTGGGAAGGTGAAGATTTTCGGCAACAACATCCAGAGTTGTTTAACTTTGAGGACAACATTGGTTTGAAGGGGAAGGGCATGTTACGCCCTTAACCTATCACATGTATGAGGATAGTATTAGTTGACTTGTGGCTTACTTATCCCTCTTTGACATTATATTACATTTATCTATGCTTTCTTTTGATTAGTAGGTCGGCCTATGGAGTAACCATGGCCTAGATAGACTATATATAGGAGGTAGTGGGTAATCATTTATCATCATATTGTGAATTTTGCTCTTATTGAAGCTTGTGGAGGTTGCCCCATCGAAGTGTCTTATCTATTATCATATATTTGGATATATTTCAGTCATATTTGGATATAATTTTGCTATTATACTTAATTCTTGAAGTAATTTCATTACACCTAGGGGTATGAAATTATAGGGTCTACAACAACATAATTAGCAGTAGAACCAAAAACATCAAAATAATCGATAGAACCAAGGCCAAAATGATGTCAATAACCAACAAACCTACCATGTAGTTGCATATGACTATAGCATAGTTGTATCCCATATTGCAAGAGGTCACATTAACACCATCTCCATTAATCCAAGACTGAATATGAATTATATAAGACTGTTATGAATCATACCCAATCAACCAATGCATATAAATAATCCTTCTTTGACCTAGGATCAAATACAGCTAAACCAAGTAAAAATTACCATGTTTGGACCTTATACTGATAAATTTTTGTTAGCCCATGACCATGCACAAGTGCACTAGCAACCAAGATTTATCCTATATGGTCCCCCTCCACCATCATTTGTTAGTAATAATGGTCATGTACCTAATATTGATTATGTAATCATTACTCAGTGGTAAAGGATTACCATACCAAGCAGAAAACCATCTACCACTTCACCCATCATTTAACCAACCATTCTAGTTAAAAATAAGCCATTTCCTACTATCTAAGAAAAAATGTTTGACATTATGGAACAATTGCAAAAGATGCCTACACAAATATCCATTTTAGATTGGTTACGTATGTTTACTATCCAAAAAAACATCTTGACAGAGTTCTTTGGCCAATCCAAAATTCCTAATGACATATACCTTGACAAATTTCAAGCTTTGGTTAGAAACCTAGCTCCAAGCCAACAATTAACCTTCAACCAAAGTGATATTTCATCCCTCATCCCACTACATAATAATCTATTGTATATCAAATAATACATAACGTAGCAAAATGTGAAGTATGTCCTCATAGACAATAGATCAAGTCTAAATATTATGTCTCTAAATCCCATCAAACTTCTTAAGTACATGATAATAGATTTCTAAGCAAAAACAATCACCATCAAAGCCTATGATAACTAAGAATGAGAATCATAAGGTATAATTAACTTACCAGTTATTATTGGGCCTTTGACCCATGATACACGTTACCATGTTTTAGATCTTGATTCTTCATATAATATGCTTTTGGGTATACCTTGAATATGCGAGATTCATGCAATCCCATCGACATTGCACCAGTGTATCAAGTTCTCCCCTTCAGGAATGAAGGTTACTATTCTAAGAGATTTACATCCCTATGAGCATTATAATAATTTAGAGGTTGAGTTCAAAAGCTACAACTACCATTTTATCATGAATTCAATTTCCAAAAAGGATAAGGGGAAAACAATACTTATTTATTCACCAGAGGCCACCTACATTGACCTTGATACCCTTGATTCACTTTCCCACATGCTACCTCCTAAAATTTCCAATCATTATATCATCTCGAATAATACCACTTATGTAATGGAAAAGAAATGGTAAAGGCCATTTGTATAGTCTAGCCCCTATCACTTTCATACCAGCCTCTGGAAAAGAAAAACAAAACCCTTAAAGTGATGAATCATGGTCTTATAATGACAAATTAGTTGATTGTTACAAGAATTACAAATATCCCATTCCTAATCTAATCATGGAGAACCAATATTATGAAGGAAGCAACCTTAGGCCAAATCAATAAGGAACCCTCACACTACAACAAATTGAGAAGCGTTTCAAAGGGTTATGTCATGGTTATGATAGCAAATGGAGCAAAGGCCATCGATGTGATGAAAATAAGTTATTTTACATTGAAGGGGTTGATGAGGATGAAGAATATGAGGAGGCATATGGTGAGGGTTTTGAAGTACCCAAGGATAAAGGTATAGATTCTCAACCTACTATCTCCTACCATGCCCTTGCAGGTATTTCTACTCCTCAGACTCTTAAGGTGTATGTTTCATTAAGAAATAGAATCATAGTGTTTATTGACTCAGGTAGTACACATAATTTTATTAAAAATAAGTTGGTTTCTTTTTCAAATGATTTCATCTACCCAGCCGCAAAATTTCAAGTCATGATTGCAAATGGTGGTATAGTTAATTGTTTTGGAAAATGTCACAGTATTAAGTTATCAATGAGATACTATTTGCTAGATTTTCCTATGTTTTCTATTATTATGGGTGGGAATGACATTATTTTTGGAGTTTAATGGCTCACCACATTGGGTAATATTGAGATTAATTTCCAATAACTATTCATGTGATTTCACTCCAAAGGTAATCCAGTAGAGCTACGAGGATTAAGATCTAAACCTCCACAAGTGATTAGTTCACATTAGATGACCAAGATGTTGAAAAAAGGTGTTGAAGGATTAATGGCACACTTATTTTCTATTAATGTTCAACAAACTAAGGATTCTACCCATATTGATTTATAGCAAATGTTGGATAAACATTCAATTATTTTTAACCCCATGCCAAAAGGTCTTCCTCCTAGCCATACCCATGATCATGCCATCAAAGTCATTCTTAGAAGTATGCCACCAAAAATCATACCATACAAATAAAATTATGTTTAGAAGATTGAATTTAAAAAAATGGTACAAGAGTTGTTGGAGGAAAGAGCCATTCATCATATCTAAACTCTAGTAGTCATGGTGTAAAAGAAGGATGAAACTTGGAGGATATGCTTAGATTATAGAGAGCTCAACAAGTTCACTATCAAAGATAAGTTTCCTATTCTAGTAATTAATGACTTTTTATATGAATTACATGGTTCTATTTATTTTACCAAATTATATCTTCACTCTGGGTATCATCAATTCTGGATCCGTGAGGAGGACATTCCTAAAACAACTTTTTGTACTCATGAAGGTCATTATGAAGTTTTGGTCATGCCTTTTGGTCTTACCAATGCACCATCTACCTTTCAAAGTTTGAAATATATGGTTTTTAGTCCATTTTTGAGAAAGTTTGTACTTGTGTTTTTTAATGACATCCTTATTTATAGCAAAATTTGAGAAGACAACTTGCATCATGTGAAACAGGTACTCTCAATTCTTGAGCAACATTAGTTGTATGTTAAACCATCTAAATGTGATTTTGGAGCCTAGGAAGTGGAATATTTGGTTCATATTGTATCACATGAGGGATTAAAATTTGATCCTCTAAAATCCAAGCCATTATAGAGTGGTTTATTTCCAAGACACTTGAGAAACTAAGGGGATTTCTAGGGCTAATTGGTTACTATCACAGGTTTGTAAATGACTATGGTAGTATTTTAGCACCACTCACTTACTTGTTGAAGAAAAACTCCTTCCATTGGAATGATATAATAACTAAGGCATTTGAATAGATGAAAATGGCTCTGTGCACCACTTTGGTATTGGCTACTCCAATTTTTTCTAAAAATTTTGTGGTTGAATGTGATGCATTTGGATATGGTATGGGTGCAGTACTCATGTAATAGGGTAGGCCTATTGCATTATAAAGTTGACAATTAAAGGGTTAAAATTGGCTCAAACCCATCTATGAGAAAGAGATGATGTTTATTCTACATGAAATCAAAATGGATACATTATCTATTGGGTCATCACTTTTAGGTAAAGACTAATCATGATAGTCTTAAATATTTTTTAAAAAATAGTTATCCTATGAATAAAACCAAAAATGAGTGAAAAAATTGTTAGGTTTCAATTTTTAAATAGTTTACAAGAAAAGAAAAGAAAATGTGGTAGTCGATGCACTATCCAAGCATGATGAACCAGTTGAGGCATTGTTATATGCCATGATCATTTGGCAAGTAGACTGGCTCAAGGAAGCAAGGTCAGAATGGGATAATGATAACAATACCCATGTATTGATTCATAATCTACAATAGGGTTTAGATGGGATTGAAAAGTTTACATGGAAGGGGAATACATTATGGTACAAATATAGATTATATCTATGTCAAAATTCTTTTCTCAAATAGAAAATCCTTCAATAACTTCATGCATCTCCACTTGGGGGTCACTCAAGTTTTTTGAAAGCCTATCATAGAGTCGAGAAGGTTTTTATTTTGGAAATGACTCAAGGGGTATGTATAGAAATATGTGGTTGAATGTGTGGTCTATTATAAAATAAAGGTGAAACCATTAAAACCTCGAGTCTTTTACACCCCTTATCCATCCCTAGTCAATGATGGAAAGAGGTATCTATGGATATCATTATTGGGTTACCATGATCTAAAGGTAGAAATGTTATCATGGGTTTTATGGATATAATCACAAAGTATGCTCATTTTTTTTCTTTATCTCAACTATTGGTGGCCAATACAGTAGCTTTGGCCTTTCTCAATACAGTTCAGAAATTGTATGGTACTCCTAATATTATTGTGAGTGATCAAGATTTTATATTTACTAATAATTTTTGGATAGAATTATTTGCATGTTTGGGAACCCAATTGGCTCATAGCTCATCCTATCATCCTTAATCCAATGGAAAAATTGAGGTAGTCAAAAAGTGTCTAAAAGGGTTACTTCATTGCTTTGTGTAAGATAAATAAGATAAATGGGTTTAGTGGCTACCCTTGGCTGAATAGTGGTATAATACTTTAGTACATAATTCATCCCAAATGTCTCCTTTTATGGAATTTTATGGATACCATCCTCCATCCCTCACTTCATCCTTGAAGTCCCACCCAAAGGTGCATGTAGTGGAGGAATACCTTCATCATCAATAGGAAGTCCTTGCTAGTTTGCATAAAAATTTAACTTTGGCCCAAAATTGCATTAAGCAATAAATGGATCAACACAGGAGTGAGAGGCATTTTGAAACTAGTGATTGGATCTTTGTTCTCTTAAAGCCATTTAAGAAGATGTCCTTGAAGTAATAGAAAAAGGATAATAATTTGTCTCCCAAGTATTATGGCCCTTATCAGATCTTGCAAAAAATTGGTAGTGTGGCCTATAAGCTAGAATTTCCTCCATCCACTCACATTTATCTAGTATTTCATGTATCTTGCCTTAATAAGGTCATTGGATAAAGATTTACCACTAAAACCAAGTTACCAAAATTAGATGATTAAGGGAGGATTATTATTGATCCTAAATCAGTCCTTCAAATGTATACTAAATAGTTATAGTCAAAACTAATTATAGAGTATTTGATCGAATAGAAGAATCTACCTTATGAAGATGCTACCTATGAGGATGAATCATTCATGCAACAAAATCCAAGATTGCTTCAACATTGAGAACAATGTTTTTTTGAAGGGGAGGGGCATGTTACGCCCTTAACCATTGGCATGTCTAGGGATATGTGTAGCCTACTTATGGCTTGCATAACCCTTTTTCATATTATTTTACATTTCTCTATGAATTATTATGCTTAGTAGGTCAGCATATGGGTGGCACATATAATTTTTATATTATACATAGGAGTTAGGGTTAGTTATTAATCATCATATTTGAGTATTCATTCTTATTTCAAGAATTTGAGAGATTTCCCCTTTGAAGTGGCTTATCTATTATTCATATTTTCAACTATATTTACATATCATTATGATAGACTATTGTATATCTCCTTATTTAGTGAATTAATAGCATTCCATCAACTTTATGAAGCACCCCTTGTAGATACAAATCCACTAACATTCTAATTTTTTGATGAATCCAACATGACCATCATTGAAACACCTCTTAAGGAGCATCATTAGAATCTGTATTTTGATGGATCATTCATAGTACATAGATCAGGGGTAGGCCTTTTGTTTATAAATCCATAGGGGGATCTAATCCCTAAATCATTTAGAATCAACTTTATTTATACCAATAACATGGCTGAATATGAATCACTCATAATAGGGTTTCGATAGGTAGTACAATTAAACATTAAACATCTAAAGGTTTGTGGTGATTCTTAGTTAATCATCAATTAGGTTATAAACCATTTTTACATCAAAGATGATAAGTTGGTTCCCTACAAGGCCACGGTTGACACTCTCAAACAATAGATTGTCGATGTCCAGTTTGAATATATACCAAGGGATAGTAATCAAACAACTGATGTCATGGCCACCATTGGTCATTAATTCAACATATAGATATAGCCAAGGAATACTAGCTTCTCATTAAAAATCTGCTAGTACCATCTCATGAACCTTTAACCATTGTAATGATATATGATATCATTGGCCCCAACTCTACTTGGTATTCAACCCTATACACCTACCTACATGACCAAGTTATGCCACTAGACTTATCCCGTAAACTATCCAAATCTTTTATCCACAATGCCCAACATTATACTTTACTCAAACTAACCCTATACTATCACAATTTTAATTAAACTCTACTTCATTATTTACCTTTGGCAACATATACATTAGCATTATAGGAAGTTCACAAAGGGGCATGTGGATCCCATACTAGTGGGCAGTCCTATCCAAAAATATCTTATGTACTGGGTGTTATTGGCCAACTATAGACGTAGATGCAGTTGTATATGTAAAAATTTGTGACAAATGTCAACGACATGCTAATATAATTCATGCCTTGGCCAAGACTATGAAACCAATGTTGACACCATGGCCATTTGCTAAATGGGGCCTCGATCTCATTGGGAAGATAAATCCCACCTCATCTAATGGCCATAAACATATCCTTACCACCATAGAATATTTCACTAAGTGGGTTGAAGCTATACCCCTCACTTACATGACTAGAAACCAAATTTCAAAATTCATCTTTAATCATCTCATTTTCCACTATGGTATCTCTTATGACATTATATCTAATAATGGAAGATCATTAAAAAATAAGGATTTCAAATATTTGTGTGTTAAGTACAAGATCAAACAACATTTTTCCATGACATATATCCCTCAAGGTAACAGCCAAGCAGAAGCATAAAAAAAAACCATTATCAACATCCTTAAAAATATTGTCAATAATGCTAGCCATGATTGGCACCTCCAAATATTATATGCCCTTTGGGCATACCATACTAATCACCACACTCCCACAGGGGCCACTCCATACTCACTTGTTTATGGTATTGAGTATATTCTTCCCATTGAGGTTAAGTTACCTTTATTATGCATCTCTTTGAAGCATGTCCTAGATGATGAAGACTATCGAGTAGATTTCCTACAAGAGTTAGAGTTACTTGATGAGAAATGTATGGATATAGTAAACAACCTTCGAGTATATCATAATCAATTTCGTGGTTACTACAATCGACACATGAAACGTAGAGAATTTGAGCTTGGTGATCTTGTTCTTAAACAAAACCAAAAGAATATCATAGATGATAAAAATAATAAAGGCAAGTTTAAACCCAATTGGGTAGCCCCTTTCATCATTTTTACAGACTATGGCATAGGAGCATATAGACTCACCACACTAGGTGGGGATGAACTTCATGAGCTGATGAGCATTATACACCTCAAGCATTACTATGCTTGAGTGACTTGGTGTATTATCTATGAGGATAATTTCAAGTTGTACCATACCATTATATCACTTTTCCATTCTACTATTCCATTCGACCATATCTTTTCTATTGAACAACATGTTTTGATCCTCCCTACCTAGCCCATTTTACCTTGGTTCATCTATTGGTTTGACTTTCAGCATGATGATTTAGATCAGTTTCAGTAGTTGTTTTAAGAATTACAGATAGAGACCATATTTTAGAGTAGTATGATAGAAGTTTTGATAGTACCATATTTCATTTATTGTACCATTATATACCATGCTTTATTTGTGTGGGCTTGATTACAACTACCTTTGGGAAAATTAGTCTCACTGGTCTTGCTACTAATTATAACTACCTATGGGTAAATTAGTATCATTGATCTATGCCATTTTTTCTTAGTTATAACCACCTATGGGCAAACTATGGGTAATATTTTTTTATTGTGCCTTGACATACCAACTTGTCATTCTTATGTCGTACTATGTCATTATGCCAAATATGTTTATTTTGTTTGAATTAGCTGATACACTAGTCAAATTTCTCCACTATATGGTAGAACTACTGTGACCTAAAGCCATTTTGGGACTATGTAGGCTATGCTCAATTCACATTGAGGTTAGATCAATCCCCCTTTTCTATATGCTCTCACCATTTTATGAGCAACCTTTGTCATGTTTTCTCCGTTTTGTGAGCAACCTTTGCTATGCTCTTGCCATTTTGTGAGCAACCAAATCCACACTCTCATTATTTTATGAGTTTGGGCCATTTAGTATCTCATCATTATTAATTGATTTGAGATGCTCCAAAAATTCGAAAAACATTTGAAAACCATTTAGAAAAACCAAAAACATTGACCACTTCTTTGTCTTAAGGATTCTAGGAACCCTTACTAAGTCACAAGAAATCACTTATCATTTAGTTTCCCCATCATTTTCATCCTTATCCCACACACTTTCCATTTTTCCAGACCATTCCAATATTATTTTATCACATCCATCATGTTTTCTTTTTCATCATTTTCTTCTATCCCATATCTTGGGAGAACTACATTCAGCCTGAAGTTTTTATTGGATATTACATCCATAAAATTATGTAGGCAGCATCCACTTGTCTAGTGTATATAGAGACAGCTTGGCCACCCCTTTTATTTTCTTATCTTCCCTAATCTTGTTTGTTTGTTAAGTTTTCTACTATTTTCTAGGGGCAATGTTCTTCATCTTGTTTGTGTCATGTTATTTGTACTAATATTGTGACTAACAATTATTTGTTTGTTTGTTTGTTTGTTTGTTTGTTTGTTTGTCTTTATTTAAGTTTGTTTTTTGGATGTTTTATTTATTTGTTTTCCTATTTGTTTGATTTATTATTTTGCCTTGATTCAATCTATATGCATTAATTGGGTGATTCCTTGAACATTATTCTTGAATCCATCCATATTCATATGACAACATTGTCATCATGGTTTTTATCATTAGTGCATTATTTATAGTTTAGTATTGGATATCATGAGCCAGTCCTTATGAATATTTTGGCCAAGTCCTGATGGTGTTCTATCATGATGCCTACCATCATGTGCTATAGCAAAAATTAGCTTCAATAAGTTTATTTGGCAATGCAGTAGTGATATCTCCTTGGCACTAGCACCAAAAACATTCTTGATCAAATCCAAATCATATCTCAAATAGATTAATTAAACAATGAAAGAATTATTCTCCCTTATTAGTTTGGATGAGCATCTCCCTACTAGCAGGTTGTCTAATTAATTTTTATCCTTTATACCAATTCCACATCATATTTGCCATCATCACGTTCATCATCATTTCATATCATGTTTACCACTATCAGGATACAATTCTTATAACCACCTTTGGGCAAACTATTGT
This sequence comes from Torreya grandis, assembly GCA_037957365.1. Lineage (NCBI taxonomy): Eukaryota > Viridiplantae > Streptophyta > Pinopsida > Cupressales > Taxaceae > Torreya > Torreya grandis. Next base: position 205,472 of record JARHVA010003861.1, read on the forward strand.
ATACCGTCTTACTTGTTTACCATAATTGGGGTCCAATGATTATAATCACCATTGGGAAAATCATTGCACACCATCCCACTTACATTTCTAGTGATTATAGCCACATTTAGGCAAATCATTATGTTTACACCAATTTGAGGGTTAATGATTATAACCACCTTTGGGTAAATCATCCCATTTATTTTGCTCACCTGGGGCATGTTTTTATCCGACCAATGATTATAATTGCCTATGGGTAAATCATTATTTTCCCTTTTAACTAATTATAAATACCTTTGGGAAAATCAGTCTCTTATTACCCTAAGCCTTTTTTCATGATTTTAACCACCTTTGGGCAAATCATCACCTTTTTTATCCCAACTATGTTGATGATTATAACCACTTATGGAAAATCATCTAGTTTGTTTGCCCTAACTGGGGTAGCTCCATATGCTACTAATTATAACTTCCTATGGGAAAATTAGTTCACTTCCACCCCATCATTTTTATCTATTTGTTCCACTCATTTCCTTCTTTTGAGGGACCATTTGTTGACCCCTTTTGATAATCACTCCCTCAAGGGGGCACCCTACAATTAATCCATTTCCATTTATGTCGTAGGAATACAAGACCTTTTCAATCTTTGAGAAGATGTTACTGTGCTTACATCTTACAACACCTTTCCAAATAGGATTAAATTGTAGACATCTAAAATTGGCCACAAATGGCTTCATACTAGACTTTAGACCAATTCTTACCAACCTTTGAAAATCAAACCTAAGAATCACTAAATGTCTCAAATTTGGCTTATAAATCCATTAAATAGAGCAAATGTACACATCTAATTAATTTAAATCTTACAAAATGTTAAAATCCCTAAACAAAATTAATTAAAATACAAAACCTAATCAAATGCCTAATTGAATCATCCTGAATAATTAAATAAATTATCAAAAAAGAAATTCAAAAATCAAAGAACATCCTAGGAATTCATAATTATCTTTTGTGAGTTTTCAAATATCTTAAATATATCTATTCATTTCTAATCATGACCATTTGGCACCTTTTAACTCTACTGGGTTAATTAACTCACAAAATTTAGGTTTGAACCCATTTTAAGATCTAACTATACTCTAACTCACCTTGGGTTGGGGTTAATTTCTAAACTTATAAATCCAAACATTTTCCTCTCATTAATGAGAGCTTAGACATAGTACTATTACAATGCTTGTTTTATGACAAGATTGAAATACATAATGTTATAATGAAAAAATTGTGAATCAAAAGCCAAGCCATCAAGCTACATCAAACAAGTATGAGACAAACCATGGTGCCAAGGAAAGAATGACATATCCAAGCTCCATTTCCATAGAATTCTTGAGCACAATCCGAGTCAGCCAATGAAGAGATCTTTTAGAGAATTCAAGGAAGGTAAGAAAGGTTGTTTTTCTTGCATTTTAGTTGTGCTATATCAATTGATTTTCTTTTGGATCATTCAAGGAAGGTAAGAAAGGTTGTTTTTATTGAATTTTAGTTGTGATTTATCAATTGAATTTCTTCACCAATCTCCCCCTATGATCTAGGCATGGACGTTTTATGCTTTGTTAGTGTTTTATTTTCATTTTTATTTCATTTTGGAACTAACACTTGATCTAACCTCCCTTCCATCATCAAATTCCTAGCATCACATTTAATAGAGCACATATTGATCACAAATTAATACATAGTTTCATGGTTGATAATAGTTATATCAATAATGTATGTACCATGACATTACTCACACATTTTGGATATACACGATGATTTATACCCTTCGACCAAGATGGTTAAATCATTTGATGGGAATATACAATAGGTTTTTTGTGAGATTTATTTACCTTTATAGTTTGATCCAACACATGTGACCATAATGGTTTTAGTTATACCACATATGGGAGTCTTTGATATTTTATTGGGATAACCTTTAATTCATAATCTCCACATAATACTTTTCATAGTGCATGGATGTCTCAAGTATATTCTTTCCAACAAGGTAATCATAATTTCAAAAATTCAATATTAACATTCACTAAAATAAGAGAAGTTTATTCCAAGAAAATTAATCATATAACCTATTAAGGTTAATCATGAGTGAAAGGGTAATAAAAATGAAATCCCCTTTCCTAGGCAATCGATACTTGAGAGGCCATTGCATCAAATATACATAGTGCACTCCATGAAGTCCTCATTTATACCTCCATGACCTAGATAGTCCTTGAGACCATATCAATATGTTTCAAAAAGGGTAAAAAGATTCACCATTACACAAAATAAGTCATGGATAACTAAACAATGGGTTTTATGACCCACTACTTCTTCACATTCACATAGTTCTATGAGGCATAATTAGAGTATTATAGATTATTTAGCTTCAAATTTGGCATATATACATGCCTTTGACAACATAACCAATTTATTATCCTATACTCTCATTCTAGATCACCGTATGATCATTCATATATGGGATCATCAGCTATCCCTCTCCTTGCTAAATATTCCAAAATTTTCAAAAAATTAAAAAAAATCAAATATTCAAAAAAATTACTAAAGCATTAAAATAAATAAATAAATACAAAGAGATTTAACATTTCACATGTTTACTAGATTTTGTAAATGTTGTTTAATTTATGTAAGTAAATATCATATCTTTTGTTTATAAACATATATTTCATAAGTATTTGAGTGTAGTATAGGCATAAATTATATTCATGATACATGAGCATGCAGATATTGGACATTTCCTCTTCCCACATGACACACTATGTTGGAGGCATCTTAATCCTATTTTATCATGATTGACATAGGTTCTAAACTTTTATGATCATTCAATAGTATATTGTTGAGATTATATACTAATGCTAACATATGTCTAGAATAATGTTTACATATTACACAATTTACTCGATACATTATTTTATAGGTCATTTTTCTAACACATGTATGTAGTGACTAACATGACATGCTTATGTTAGTTTCTTATATTTCACTTATTTCATCTTATCACATGGCTTACTTGAGTGTACTTTTTTGCTTCCTTGTCTTGATTATGGAACATTTGAACATGTTTCTTGTTTTTTGGCCCTAGTGCTCTGAATATTGATTATTTCTTTGGTGTGTGGACATTTTAATATGTCCTCCCATAAAGTGTGTGACATTTGAACATGCCCTTAGTTTACAGTCTCATTAGGCCTCATTTTGCATGAATTTGAGTATTATTGTGTGTTTTCTTGATTTTCTATTGAGATTTTTACTTCTTTATATTGCCATGATCCATATCATGCATCTTAAAGCTTATTATATTTTGATACTATGAGATTCATTGATACATATACTTAGAAACGATACCACTATATGCCTCTTTACTACATGATTCATACAAATATAACATGGTTATATTATCCTTTTGAGATAAGATGACTATCACCCTTCATTCCCCTCACTTCAAAATGGGGGCATATCAGTAGGCATAGAGACATGAGTTAACATACATAAGTTAACATACATGAGTAGGCATAGAGACATGAGTTAACATACATAAGTTAACATACATGAGTAGGCATAGAGACATGAGTTAACATACATGATTTTATATTAATCAAATATACACTTGTGACAAAATATTATAAATTTAATATCAATTTTCATAGATTTGGGATAAAGTTTTTTAGATTTATGATGTATTTCATATAAACTTTTTAGATCAGAGGTTACAATTTGATAGATACTCTAACCTGAGACACATTCAAGGTATATATGCCATGCAAATGCACTGAAGTATAGATACATTATTCACATTATACAAATATTCATGCACCAACCTTAACAAGATGCATCGATCGAGATTTTATCTATTGTAAAAGTTGGATCCCTTGAGTAGTAAAATCATGATTATGTGTCCTTGTTTGACTTCACACTAATTCTATTATTGTGGGTTGATATGGTTAAACCATTTGATTTGAACAAAATTTTCCTAATTGGATAGATTATGTTTAAACTTGAGTTATGAGATTGAGATTCAGTGATCTCGATGGACTTGGTATAACTCATGATTATACCAAAGTAGGGGCATGACCACCCTCCAATATACATCTTCACATCTCCAAGGCTAATTTTTTAATCTCTCTCTAATACTTCAAATAGTAAGCATCATTACCAAAGCAAAATATTAAGGGGAAACATGATGGCATAAACATATAGACACACTCCTTCCTTACTCTATCTTATTTTAAATAATTCTAATTATTCATTTTTAGATTATATGTACTAATTACTCTTATAATTGTTTAACCTTAAAATATAGATTGGTGAATCTAGGGTTAAAGGGGCATAGATATATTAGGGCAATAATGATGGTAGACTATCTCTAAAGTAAGCCAATTAATTAAAAAAAATTAGATAAACATATACTAAATTTATTATGTAGATATATGATAAAAATAAAAAGTACAACTATGCTAGATATTATAATGATAATGAAAACAAGATGCTTATTGGTTTTGATGCTAATATAGATCTAAATCTAGAACATGAAGGGAATAGGTTGAATCTAGATTTTGGATTAATCAACTAATTTTAAGAATTATACCTCTATAAATTTGGACACTTGCATCAACTTAGGACAATTGTGTCAATGCTTATGTCTGACTTGGATGTAGATGTTTTGTGTGTAATACATATTAAAACTAGATGTGACCATCTAGATGCTTTTAAGTTTTGTGTCAACTTCACTCTTATGCATTCAGATCTGCGTCATGGACTATTTATCCTTAATAAATGAGAAAAACCTTGTTATTAATCTTCATATTAGATGTTGGAAAAATGGGTTAATGGGCACATGGTATCAAGTTACACAAAATACCCCTCTATAAATGAGGACTGCCTACATATCCAATACTTTGAAGAGGGCCTCAGACTTATGTATTTCACCCTTACATGTTGGATTGTGTATATATCATGCCATGTCTGATAAATAATTTAAAAAATGACCTAGCTTATAACTTAGTAAATATGGCTCATAAGATACTCATTCAATACTTTAGACTTGTAAATGTCTTATCCCTATGACTGATATGAAAATAGGATAAAATAGGGAAGCTTTGCTCACATGAGTACTTGATTGAATGCCTTTGGTAAGTTTCCTTGTGAGTATGTAAGAAGTTGCTAGGTTTGTTCTAAATAATGAATGAATAAGGTTTGATCATGTATTTATACCAATCCCTTTGGATAATATCTCAGATTAAAGCACTAGGGACTAGAAGTATACATTTTAGTTACAAATTATATGACTTTAGGGCACTAAAAACTTACATTGGATAGGGGCACTTACATTGACATGGGAATTTGACTAGGATGCAAGTTTTTAGGCAAATAGAAAATAGGCACAAGTTTAAAACTTGTAGAGACAAATGAAAAACATGTTTACATCATCCTACACAAGATAGAAGGTCTGAGTCATTAGAATTACATAGGTCATAATAAGAGTTAATCAATAATCATAGATAAATAGTGTATATGATCCTTTTGATAGTGGGAAGGGTCTAGAAGCTAAAGTTACATCTACAACATGTATTTTCCAAGTGTCAAAGACTAAGGTGTTATATAATTCATAAATAGTATCTATATTTTCCCCCTAATATAGTAATGAAATTACTAGTTTAAAGGGAAAACAAATGTACTTAGGTGTGTATAACACACCTTGCCTTTGCTTGAGTCCAACTTGAGTGCTTTGCTAGTGACTAACCTACAACCAAGAGTATGTTATAGTATATAATTAGTGAATATAATCTAAATTTGAAAGTGTTGTCCCTAAAAAATGACTCCTTATTTTTTAGACAACATATGACTATTTTGGTCCTGCATGGCATAAATTTCCCTTCCCCTTTCCAAAAATTTGTTCTAAACATTCAATTTCATCATTTTCTCAACTTTTTGGTAAAAGGATTAGCAGGTTCAATGCACGGGTTTAAAAGTTGCCTCAATTAAGAAAAGAGACGTGCACAAAAGAAAGAGTCAGGCAGATGCTGCCAAGTGTCATCGACTGAGCCCCTTTATGCTTTGTTTCAGAGAAGTGGTGAAAGGTGCCATGTGTCCCTTTTGAAAACTCATCGAAAGCTGCCATGTGTCCACATCCATGCGATTGCTAAAAATATTTAGATCATGCCACATGTCAGCATTGTAACTCAATAGAATGTGACACACATCAACATTCACTTCTCAAAGTTACTTATAAGCTACAGGGTCCCTTTCGACAAAGCTTCCTCTAGATTTCTACAGAGGGTGACAAGTGGCAATCGTGGAAGGCTTCACTATGATTTTTTAAGAGCAGCAGACCGTGCCACATGCCCCTGACAGAGATCGGCAGAGACTAACGAGTGTCATCATCTACGAGAGCCTAATTAAGCCCTAAGTAATTCTATGGTTTTGAAAAAGCTTGATAGTGGAAAGTGTCAGGTGTCGATGGTGGAGGGTTTCAACATGATGCAGTGGAAGACTCCACGTGTCTTTGGCAAGAAGTGAAAGATACTACCACGTGTCAAAGAGGGATGCCCTTGTGGAGGGTAGGTAGCATTGGTTCAAAGGTCAAAGAAAAGATAGAATTCCTTTAGATTGGTTTAAAGGCCCAAAAGGAATAATTCTTTCAGACTTTTTGTCTGATGGAAATTGCTAAGTCCAAGAGGCTGAAAGAATACTCTCAGGAAATTTTTCTCAAAAAAATGTTAAGGTAAAATTCCTTTGAACTTTTTTGTCTAAAGGAATTCACTCGGAGAGAGAGCCCAAAGACTCAAAGAGAGAAGATCAATGCAAAGGACTAGAAATGTCTTCGAAAGAGTTATTTCCAATAGGTGGAACAGTGGATCGAGTAGACTTCTGAGCACACCAAACCAAGGACATGGCCTATTTTTCTTCCATTAAGTAAAGACAAATTGAAGAAGGACCAGGTGGACCATACCAAGGAAGAGACATATTAGATGAAGGGACATGCCATAGTTATGGCAGCACATTGTTCTCAACATGGTCTCTCTAGACAAAATTGGAGACGCATTGAAGACATTGACTGCAGCATGGGTTGTCCCATGGAAAAGGGTGCCAATACTTGTGTAGTGGCTACAAGTTTGTTAATTCTCTCATTTGTAAAGGAGACTTTTCATTTTTTACAAGAGCAAAACTCTGCCCATTTTGAAAAAAGAAGACTGGGACTTTGAGCTCAGATTGTAATTTCATTTCATTTTATCTAAATGAGAAAGCAGGTTGTTTATAGACTTTGTGCTATTTTAGCTTGTATCATTTTAGAATATCATTCTTACATCTGTCTTTTGAAGGTGTTCTTATTCATTTAATTTGGAAAGAAGAATTAGTGAAAGTAATAGGGAAGTGTCCTAAAACCAACTGTGGGAAGACTTTGTGCTTTCACAATTGTTTTCAGTCTATGTTTTTCTTTTCTTTTTGTGTTGAGGATTCTGGGATGACTTTGTGGCCCCATTATCCTTTGTGATATACTCTTTGGGCAGTTGAGGTGGAAACTTTGCATTCTATTTCATCCTACTGTTATTATGCCCTTTGGTTACTAGTTACTTTACTATCTAAAAGAAACTCCTATTGTTTCTTGCAAGAACACTTTTGAAAGAAGAGAAGTGCCTTCAGTGTTTACACCAAGATTTTCTCCTTTATCTGTGTGCATCATATCTAAAAGAAGAGAGATGGATGATTTATTTTGCCCCCATGTGTTATTTTCTACTTATTTATATTATATATAGCTCCTGTGTATCTATAAGGAACCTCCCCTTGATGAGAGGAGAGATTTGTCTTTGGTTGATATAGTAAAGCTGCACACCTAGCTGACCAATCTTCTTGTTGTGGTTGATCAGACCTATTTTGTTGATTAGTATGCTGATTGACAAAATATTCACCCAATAGTTTTTGGTGACTCCACTGGAGAAGAGTGCACAGTTTGAAGTCTCAAACTTCAAGCTGAAGCAAATCCTACTCTTTTCTATTTTTTGTTCTACAATCTGGCAACTCCACATTATACCAGAGGCCAAAAATCCCAAGGTGTTGTTGACCCTACTTTTGAGTTGGTGCAGCAGAGTAATTTTGAGTTGTTTCCTCCATAACCTCACCTTGGATGAACTAGGATTCTTCCTCCTAGCCCTCCTAGGCCAGCAACACAAGGCAGAGTTTCTTTATTTGTTACTAGCTGAGCTTTGCCTATCCACGTACCACCTGCATTAGTGATCCCATTTTTGCATAATCAAAGCATGGCTCAAGGCCCCTGGGGTAATTCTTTTGGTCCCCTAAATTTGACTCCACCTTTGCATGAGCTTCCATGCAGTTCAAGGAAGAATTTCCTTGAATTATTTGGTGATGGGAAGGTTCATCCTAATGAACACATTGCAGCTTTCAGCATAGCCTATAGTGTAATAGGGGTGGAATTTGAAGACATAACAGTTAGGTTGTTCGTGGAGACACTACAAGGCGCTATTGTAGACTAGTTTTACCACCTTTAGGCCAGATCAGTGACTGATTGGGACACTCTGAAAGACAAATTTGAAGCCAGGTTTAAGCCTATAGAAGATGCACATGCCTTGCTAGGCCAACTCACTCAGATGAAGAAAGAGCCTCATGAGCCTATGAGGGATTTTATTGCTAGGATCGACAAGTTGAGGCACAGGATTCCCATGGTAGCCTAGCTAACACCTTAGAACCTCAAATGCTTCTTCATCAACTCACAACTGCCTAAAGTGAGTTTCTTACTGAGATAGGCCAGACACATAGACCTAATTGTTACTTAGGATTTGGCTACTAAGGTAGAAGATGACCTTATCTTGGTAGGAAAGATAAAGAGAGACCCTAATAAAGGTAAATCCTTCTCATCTTCTGAGTATTCCCCTACAGTCACCACTGACCCAATGGTACAAAAGCTAGCAAATGAAATGCTAGCTCTTAGAAAACAAATGGTGCAAGGGATGTCATCTTCTCTTACATATAGAGATATGCCCAGGAGGACATTTCAAAATTAGGCATACCAAGGCAATGCTACCAAGAATCAAGGGCAACAAAATCACCTTCCTCCTCCATAGAGGAACCTCACCCTTGAAGCACCTCCAAATAACTCAATTGTTGGATATCTTGCAGTTGAAGCAGATTTCTCATTCCAACCTGAGTTTTATCCTAAAGATGATGCTAATCTCTTCACTAAGGAAGAAGAAGAATTAGCTAGCGACTCCCATATTGGTTTCCTCAACTATCAGGATGAACCCAGGAGTGAAGGCAATGCAGCTGTGGGGTCATATGCTATATTCACCCGATCTAAGAATCAATCAGCTCAACAAGCTGATAAGGAGAAAGTAGAGGAGTGACCTCAACCAATAGTTTCAATTGCTAAGTGGGGATCCACTCTTCCTTTCCAGCCAAAGGACCTAGTGATTTCAAAAAAGGTAAGTACCCCAAATGCCCCTACGCCTTCTACTTCAATTCCACAGTCCAGTCCTTCCCCTTTCAAAAATCAAAAGGATGAACTCTCATCCTCTACTCCTAGCTCATTCCAAACATTTGGTATCATTGACCATATAAAGAGAACCAAAATTCAAATGTCTAAATTTGAATTTCTATAGTCCCATCCTGAGCAATTAAATAGACTGGTTTAATGTGTTAAAAATTAGAACATCCTTGTTGAATGAGCAATTCCCAAAGTGACACATGATGCTTCCAGGAATGCACCCACCAAGAAAAACCTTATCACTGCTCCCCCTACTGCTCCTAGTAGGACTAAACCTTTTTATGTCTCATTACTGATAAATAGACATCAGCTGAATAATTGCATCATTGATTTTATAGCTTTAGACAATGTCATGCCTACTAAAGTGGTTGAATCCCTTGATCTCACATTGACCAAAGCTTTTTGGTAGATGCTTCTCCATGGAGAACAAGAAAGTGCCTTTATTAAGACAAATTAAAGATGCCCAATTTGCATTTGCTGCCTTTCTAGACAAAAGAATCAAGATGACTATCTTGGTAGTAGATGTCCTAGCATCATATGGCATCCTTCGCAGGCAAACATTTTGTAGGGATGTTGGTGGTGAATTGAGCATGGATTTATCAGAGGCAAGGATTCCAGTCAAGGGTGTTATGAAGAGGTTGCTCCCTAAGAAGGAAGAAAAATATGTGGTTACCCAGACCTCAGCTCCTAAAGCTCAAATTCTATTTGAGTCTTCGGGCATGGGTAACTACTTTTTGTATATGGATGGAGTTCATGAGACATTTGATGAAGCTCCTATAGATGATAGCCTAAAAATGCATTCAGTTGGAACAATAGAGGAATTGGCTGAGCACAAGGCAAGGGTGGAAGCATCTCCATCCCTAGATGAAGAAGAATCCAAAAGGAAATCAATATCAAATGAGGTATGGATTCTTGAATTTGATGGCAACTACTCTTCCACTAGTTTAGGAGCTAGGGTTGTGTTAATATCTCCTCAAGGAGATATTTTTCCCTCATCTTATAAATTGCAATTCAGCAACATGAATAACATAGCTGAATATGAGTCTCTATTGCTTGGATTGAGAGCCGCTCGAGACAAAGGCATCAAGCTCCTTCATGCTAAAGTAGATGCCAAACTAGTGGTTTGTTAGGTGAGGAACCTATATCAAACCAAAAATGAAAGATTGCATCATTACCACAATCTAGTCTAGGACCAGCTTGAAGACTTTGATGCTTTCAACATCTTTGTAGTTCCCAGAGAATTCAATGATCAGGTGGATGCACTTGTTGTTTCAGCTACTCTCTTGGTCCCCCACCTATATTTCAAAGGAGACAAGTATATGATTGAGCTGGTCTTTCAGCCAAGTGTACCTGATAATGCCAATCATTGGTAGGTATTTAACAATGATGACCAAATCATTGCCTTCCTGGAGCAAAAAGATAGCTTTGAACGACTACATTTTGAAGGCAGTGAACCTCAGAAGTGTGAAATAGCTCCTAAATCACATGCAAACATAGGTGAGGAGTTCTTGTAATTGAAAGAGAATAAGATTCCCAAAGGCCTAGTTTCCCTTGAGAAGTTGTTTGATAAGCATGATAGATTCATCAGACAACAGCCAATGGATTCAAGCTCATCTCAGGAGTTTGATCAAGTAAATCTGGGAACCAAGGAAAACCCCAAGATGGTGAACATTGGGAAATGTTGTACTCCTAAAGAACATTTCAAGTTCACCTCTTTGCTCAATGAATACATAGATGTCCTAGCATACTCCTATGCTGACCTGAAATGACTCTGGCCTGATGAAATTTGACACAACATCCCTCTCAAGGCTAATTCAACACCTTACAGGAAAAATTCCAGGCATTATAATCTAAAAATATTAGGGACTATTTATCTGAGATACAAAAAATGCTAAATACTAGGATAATCTTCCCAATCCATCATTCCACATGGATTGCCAATATATTGCCTGTAAGGAAGAAGAATGGTGAAATTTGCCTTTGTGTGGATTTTGGAAATTTGAATCAGGCATCCTTGAAGGATAATTATCCTTTGCCAATCATGGATCAAGTGCTAAAAACAGTGACAGGCTTAGAGATGTTATTAATACTAGATGGCTTCTCAGGATATAATCAGGTTGAAGTTGATGAAGCAGACCAGCATAAGACTACTTTCACCACACCTTGGGGCATGTTTGCATATAAAAGGATGCCTTTTGGTTTGATAAATGTTAGAGCCACATTCTAAAGATAAATGGACCTTGCCTTTAAGGATGATATGGGTAAGTTCATCATAGTTTATCTTGATGACTTGATTGTCTTCTCTAAGCATCACCCATATCATGTGAGCCATTTACAGTAAGTGCTGGAATGCTACCACCAGAATGACATTTCCTTAAATCCCAAGAAATCAATTTTTAGAGTAACATAGGGGAAACTTCTTAGACACGTTGTGTCCAAAGGAGGCATAAAGATTGACTCAGAGAGATTCAAGTATATCCAAGAACTTTTCTTGCACACAAGCAAGACTGTTGTTCACTCTTTCTTTGAAAAAGTGAATTTCTTATAGAGATTAATCCTCAAATTTGCTGAGAAGACCAGGCACATTGTAAAAATGATGAAGGGAAAGGCCACCTTCAGTAGGACTAAGGAAGGTGAGTCGGATTTTGAGGATATCAAGACTGCCATTACCCATGCTCCAATTTTGGCTTGTCCAGACTATAGCAAAGAGTTCACCATTTACAAGTATGCTTCGGAACATATGCTCTCAACAATTTTGGTTCAAAAAAACAAAGAAGGTATGGAATCTCCCATTTCCTTCATGAGCTATCCTCTCAAAGCTCATGAGTTAAAGTACTCAAATATGGAGAAGCACACTTATGCAGTGATGAAGACCATGAAACATTTTCATTTCTACATCCTCAATTCTCAAGTTACTACCTTGGTCCTTGACACCACAATGAAATCTATACTGACTCAACAAGATTTTGGGATGAAAAGAGGCAATTGGGTTACAAATATCTAGGAGTTTGATCTGATCATCAAGCCAACAAAGATGGTACGTGAAAAGGGGCTATGCCAACTAATTGCTGATAACAAGCCAAGAGGAGTAGAGCATGAAGAACCAAAAGTGGATGAGGATGACACAAAAACAGTCCTCTTTGTCTCAACCATAGATGAGTGGTATTCAGATATTGCTCATTTCTTTACTTATGGTGAATGTCCTATTCACCTATCTTATAAAGAAAGGATAACCATCAAGTTGAAAGCTACTAATTTTGTTCTCTAGGACAACGGCCTATATAAGAGGAGCCTTGATGGAATGTTCCTTCTCTATGTGGACAAGGAGTAGCAAAGCTGACTTCTAAATTCCTTCCACAACTCAACCTATGGAGGACATTTTTTTGCCCCTATGACTGCCCATAAGATCCTACGAGCCAGGTATTATTGGCCAACTCTCTTTCAAGATGCATACAAGTGGGTCAGGGGATGTGAACTGTGCCAGTAGTTTGTTAGAAGGCCCAAACTAGTTGCCCTGCCCCTTAAACTAGTGATCATAGAGGAGCTATTCCAACAATGGGGAATTGATTTTATTAGAGCTATAAACCCATCATCAAGTGCTAGACATGACTATGTCCTTACGACAACAAACTACTTCACCAAATGGGTGGAAGCAGTTCCAACCAAACATGCTACTTCAAAATTAGTATACAATTTCCTCAAAGAGAACATCATGTCTAGGTTTGGGGTCCCAATGAAAGTTGTCACTGATAATGCAGCCTATTTCACTTCTCAGGAGATTACTCAATTTTGCTTCTATTATGGAATTACACTCTCCCACTCCTCTACTTACTTTCCATAAGGGAATGGACAGGCTGAGTCAAGCAATAAAAATTTGGTGACTATCATCAAGAAGCTGGTGGATGAAAACCAAAGGACTTGGCATAAGGCATTGGTTAATGCTCTATGGGCAGAAAAAATTACACCAAAGAGAGCAATTGGTATGTCTCCCTTCCAAATTTTGTATGGTGTTAATGCTGAGATACCAATCACCTTGGAATTTCCAGCATTGAAATTGGCTAAGGTGATTGAAGATCAAACGTATGAGAGCTCACTTGAGAAGAGGATCATGTGCCTTGCTAAGCTGAATGAGTAGAGAACTGCAGTGGTGGACCAAATTTCTGCCCATCAAAGTCTGGTGAAGAAGCTCTTTTACTAGAAAGTAAAGAATCATGATTTTTAGATTGGAGATCAAGTCCTGCTATGGGACAAGAGAAGAGAACCAAAGGGGATACATGAAAATTTTGATTCCCTGTGGAGGGGCCCTTTTACTATTCATCAGCTCAATGGTAAAAATAGTTTCCTATTGAAGTATCAAGATGGCACTCTCTTTTATCTGCCTCACAATGGGCAACATCTGAAGCACTTCAACTCTTGAAGTATCGAATGAGTTCCCCTATACATATGTATATTTTTATAGTCTTTTTCTCTATTTTGTTTATTTCATTTTCATTTTTGGAGCCTTTATTTTTAGGTAGCATGACTCTGTAGCCTAATGGCACACTTCAAGGCACTATAGATTCTAATTTCTACTCCCCTCAACAATTCTGAGTTGTCATCTAAAGGAAGTTCTCCAACAAGAGCCAACTGTTGTCCCTAAAAAATGATGCCTCATTTTTCAGACAACATATGACTATTTTGGTCATGCATGGCCAAAATTGCCCCTCCCCTTTCCAAAAATTTGTTCTAAACATTCAATTTCATCATTTTCTCAACTTTTTGGTAAAAGGATTAGTAGGTTCAATGCATAGGTTCAAAGGTTGCCTCAATTAAGAAAAGATATGTGCGTAAAAGAAAGAGTCAGGCAGACACTGCCAAGTTTCATTAACCAAGCCCCTTTATGCTTTGTTTCAGAGAAGTGGTGGAAGGTGCCATGTGTCCCTTTTGAAAACTTGTCGAAAGTCACCATGTGTCTGCATCTGTGCGATTGCTAAAAATATTCAAACCACACCACATGTCAGCATTGTAACTTAGTGGAATGTGACACACATCGGCGTTCACTTCTCAAATTTCCTTATAAGCTGTAGGGTCCCTTTTGACAAAGCTTCCTCCAGAGTTCTATGGAGGGTGACAAGTGGCAATCACAGAAGGCTTCACTATGATTTTCTAAGAGCAGCAGACCGTGGTCCATTCCCCTGGTAGAGATTGGTGGAGGCTGACAAGTGTCATCATCCATGAGAGCCCAACTGAGCCCCAAGAATTTCTATGGTTTTTCAAAAGCTTGATAGTAAAAAGTGCTAGGTGTCGACGATAGAGGGTTTCAACATGATGCAGCGGAAGACTCCATGTGTCCTTGGCAAGAAGCGATGGATACTACCATGTGTCAAAGAGGGATGACCTTGTAGAAGGTAGGAAGCATTGGTTCAAATGTTAAAGAAAAGACATAATTCCTTCAGATTGGTTTAAAGGCCCAAAAGGAACAATTCTTTTAGACTTTTTGTCTAATGGAAATGGCTAAGTCCAAGAGCCTGAAAGAATACTTTCAAGAAGATTTTCTTGAAAAAATTTTAAGGAAAAATTCCTTTAAACTTTTTGTCCAAAGTTATTCACCTGGAGAGAGAGCCCAAAGACTCAAAGAGAAAATATCGATGCAAAGGACCAGAAATGTCTTTGAAAGAGTTATTTCTAGTAGGTGGAATAGTGGATCGAGTAGACTTCTGAGTGCACCAAACCAAGGATGCGGCCTATTTTTCTTCCATGAAGTAAAGACAAATTGTAGAAGGACCAGGCAAACCATACCAAGGAAGAGACATATTAGATGAAGGGACATGCCATAGTTATGGTAGTGCACTGTTCTCAACATGGTCTCTCCAAACAAAACTAGAGACGCATTGAAGACATTGACTATAGCATGGGCCATCCCATGGAAAAGAGTGCCAATCCTTACGTAGTGGCTATAAGTTTTTTAATTCTCTCATTTTTAAAGGAGACTTTTCATTTTTTACAAGAGCAAAACTCTGCCCATTTTGAAAAAAAAAGACTGAGACTTTGAGCTCAGATTATAATTTCATTTCATTTTATCTGAATGAGAAAACAGGTTGTTTACAGACTTTGTGTTGTTTTAGCTTGTATCATTTTAGAAGATCATTCTTACATATTTCTTCTAAAGGTGTTCTTATTCATTTAATTTGGTAAGCAAATTAGTGAAAGTAATAGGGAAGTGTCCTAAAACCAACTGTGGGAAGACTTTGTGCTTTTGCAATTGTTTTCAGTCTGTGTTTTTCTTTTCTTTTTGTGTTGAGGATTCTGGGATGACTTTGTGCCCCCATTATCCTTTGTGATATAATCATTGGGCAGTTGAGGTGGAAACTTTGTGTTCTATTTCATTCTGTTGTTACTACGCCCTTTGGTTACTGGTTACTTTACTATCTAAAAGAAACTCCTGTTGTTTCCTGCAAGAACACTTTTGAAATAAGAGAAGTGCTTTCAGTGTTTACACCAAGATTTTCTCCTTTGTCTGTGTGCATCATCTATGAAATAAGAGAGATGAATGGTTTATTCTACCCCCATGTGTTATTTTCTACTTATTTATATTATATATAGCTCCTACGTATCTATAGGGAATCTCCCCTTGATGAGAGGAGAGATTTGTCTTCGGTTGATGTAGTAAAGCTGCACACCTGGCCAACCAATCTTCTTGCTATGGTTGATCAGACCTATTTTTTTGATCAGTACGCTGATTGACAAAATATTCACCCAACAGAAAGCATTAAAATGACTAAAATTAAAATAGAGCAACATTTAAGAGTAGACATGTATGTCAATGCTACCACCTTGGCTTTTAAAAATTTGTTTAAAATCATTAAATTTGTGATTATTACAAATATAAAATATGGAAAGTGCATATATCTAGAGAAATAAAGAGATATTGGAGGACACATGCCCCCAACTTTGGATAAAATGTAAGTTTCCACCCTACAATTGAGATTAACTCAATCATGTAATCTAATCATACTTATAACCTAGTGAGCATGAGTGAACCAAGTCAATTCACGCTATAAAGCAAGTGATTTTAGATGATCTAATCAATTCTAACCTATAAAATTGGCAAGATTAGGTGATTTAATCACCCCAACCATACCAAAAATAAACTAACTAATGAAATAGATTAACTCATTACAGTTCATAAAATTCCAATTAGGTGGTTGATAATAGTCCATAGAATGTTTGAACTCTAAAATCCATTTTGATCTTAAAAACTTTAGGTGTTATTTTTATAACATATGTACCTTAGATAAGTCTCATTATAAAACTATGTAGAACAATGGTAGTAATGTATATAATTCTACCATAAATGTGTATCTAAATTATATAACTGCATAATTTGGCCAATTTGAAAATTGTGTAAGTGTGGAGAACATGTTTCCAAAACATGCCCCCACTATAATCCTAAATCAACAATTGGTGTAAGTGTGGAGAACATGTTTTTAAAACACACCCCCACTATATGTCAAAAATTAGGACTAGTATATGTGTGGAAAACATGATTCCAAAACATGCCTCCACTATAATTTAAATCAAGTGAACTATGAAAAATGTGGAATAGATGCCTTTACAACATGCCCTCACTAATATGCCCCCCATTTTGAGGTGAGAGGAAGTAGAAACTATTAATCATCTTACCTCAAAAGGATAAGATAACTATATAATCTATTAATATATGAACCAAGTATCATATAAAAATAACATGTCTATGTAGATATATCATTGAAGCATGAAGAATGTGAGCACATCAATTCAAAAAATGCATGATATAGATCATGGAAACATTTAGATAGTGATAATACAAGATCAACAAGAAATTAAAGACACACATAAGATCACTCTAAAGTAAATCAAAAGGCAACGGTCTAAGGAGACCTTAAATAAGGGCCATGTTCAAATATCACACAGTCAAAATGACATGACTTAGTCAAATGTACACAAAGCAAGGAATGACATATTCAAATGTCAACATAAAAGAAACAAGGACATATTAAAATGAAAAAGAGTCAAACAAAGGTATGGGGACAACAAATAATGGAGCATATTCAAATGCTCAAATAAGCAAAATCAAGGCACTCAAGTAAATACATAAATTAAAAGTATAAGTAACCAACGTAGACATATCATACTAGTCCCTGGATATATGTGTTAGTAAAAAATATTAAGTATGTAGCATATCAAGTATAATTCACGTAACAACCCCATTAGGTTTTACTAAAATAGGGTAAAAAATATTAATTACACAAATTCAATTAATAGATTTCATCATGATGGAATCAATAAGAGTGATCTTTAACTAAATACATTATTTTTAGTTAACCTTATAAAGTTAAATAGTTAATCCATTTAGCTAATGATCACCATAATGACTATATCAAGAATAGGTACAATATTGAATATACAAATAAAGACTACATTAATCCATAAAAGTATTGTTACAATTTCAACCACAACTGATACAATATTATAGCCAATTTTTGTATGCTACATATGAATAAAAAATATAGTTTTAACAATAATAATACATAATGATATAAATCTCCATGGAGTATGAGTCTCAACAAACTCATAGTATCCAAAAGTAATCTCAAGTGTAGTCTCTATTGTAGTACTACTATGGGGAGGAAAAGCATCATATGAATCCTTTTCCACACCAACCACAAACCATTGATCCCCCACACTATCTCCTAATTAGGGAATGGCTCTCCTTTCACAGATGGGTAGATAATGATGATGTAGAAATCTAGAGTGACAAACTAGAACCCATGTGTTTTGAGATAACTAATGCATGATGTATACCATAAAGAAATCCATTCTAACATGATATCATACAAATATGTAAACTATATCACTCACATAAAATGATAATTTTTAACTATAAACATTAATTTGGCCAAAGGTTTCATATAGTTATTAATCTCTAAGATCCATCAATTTCATACATACCACTCTATCAGATTACACCATATATATGCATTAGTGGCACTAATTAAGTGACTGGAATTCATCACAATACTTATTTAAGGTCATCAATGTAAGATTTGTTTACATATATAATAACATAAAAACTAACATATTTAAGAAAATATTCCTTATTAGTAGATTTAAAATGTGCTAAACAAAAAAATATCAAATACATACATTTAGTTCATAAAATATAATGCAATAAATCTTAAAACATCTAATTTATTCTACATAATAAATCAGATAATACACATGGATTTTAAAATCAATACTCAAATAAATCATACCATTCAAATGAGAAGTTTATCTAAACTTTAATTTATAGAATATTAATATGTAACTACAAATGTTATTCAATCCATCTAAATAACTGATTTAACCTTTTTTGGGAATAATTGGGGTTTTAATTCCTATTTAGTTAAAACTATGAGTAAAGTAAATCAATCAATAATTATGCCATAATTAACTTACTAATTTGTTAATTTTGATTATTGTTTAGACTTTTTAAAAATATCAAGTGAATAGAGAGAAATATAACTTAGCTTAAAACTATGTCGATCCAACTAAGAAAAAGGTTGATATTGATTGTGTAGGATTAGGATAGTATCAGGAACCTAGATCTAGATTTCATTTGATGAAAGGATAGGAGTACCAAAAATAGGACACTTCAAAGTCTAAAACTATAGTCATGTTCCTACCAATGTTATCCAAACTAGTCATAGAGGTCTAAACTTTTTGGGTTCTATTCGCCACACCTGTATGACCTTGCTTATGAAATTATGAAGCTTAACTCTCAATGAAACTCCTTGTAGAGTTGATTTATCTTTGATTCTAGGTGTTTATTAAGCTTGAATAGGACCTTGAGAAAAGAAAGTGGTTAGTTTGTGTAAGATGAACTAGACATGCTACACACCTCGTGTGTGGGCACACTGCCTACATATTAATACTCTGAAGAAGGATCAAGCCATACGTAGTTCTCCCTTTGAAAGTGTTTAGTGAAATTTTGATATGAGAATGCAAGAAATTTTAAAACTAGATATGCTTGAGGTGGCAAGGGGCTGGTGTAAAGATTTGAATGAGCTTGTAAATGTATTAGCTAGTTGTATGCATAGAATGGGAAAGATTGCTTGAATAGTCTTTGCTTGTATTCTTGCTTACTTAGTGATATTTTCCAACCCTCTCCAAATTTTATTTGAATGGGATTATATAGGGATCTATTAGTCATGGGCTAAATACAATCATGTTATGTTGACATAATGAAGAGGATAAATTAGGGAAAATGATAATCTAGGCTCAAAATGTGATTGGATAGGAAAGTCAAAAAGGGGACAACCTAGGTCCAATACTATAGTCCAAGTTGGGAGCTATTGTTCTAAGGGTACAAGACCTAGGGGAATGGAAAAAGCATGGAAAAAGGGTCCCACCTAAGCTGGAATGAGGTCTTGAAAGCCTATGGATGACTGGGAATTAACAAAAAGGTGCCTAAAAGGGTCATGAGAGGAAGAAAGAGGGAACTATGGGTTGGGTGTCATTATCCAAACTCAAGTTACCAGTTTTTACATTTTATATGACTATAATAACATTAAACAATGGCTTATTTACTTTATATCCAATAACAAAAGTACATTAATAAGCTATCTCAACTACTAATAACATTAAATGATTGTATTCCATTTTAATACCACATATTTACATGTTCCATTCAACCATTCAAACACAACTATAACTCAACCATGATAAATCAAATGACAATACACCCATATATATTTGTCATATTGTGCAATGTTTTATACTATTAACTGTGTGTGTGTGTGTGTGTGTGTGGTATACATAAATATTTGAGCTATGTCAATAATCCATATGTATCCCATATATTTATATACCTATAAAAATACTCAGTTGTGTATATAACAAAAATAAGTCCATAGACTATATAAATATGCTTAATATATGTTATACTCCAATTCAAACCAATCTCAATCTATTAACTAGAGTACCACATATATTAAATATCCCACTAATCAATAAAATTTATTCATCACATCATAAGGCAACTCAACTTAATTACTTTGTTTATATAATTTAATATTATACTCAGTATTCTTATTTTGCATAACAAAGGCATACAGTCATATACTTAACTTAGTCGACTATATTATATAGTTTCATTAAATTGAAAACATAATTTAATCAATTTACAACTTTCAAAAATCCTTTAACTCATAGTAATATGACAAACCTAACTGAATGCATATATATAAGTTTTGTTACATAATCGATGTATACATATAAAAGACATACATTCTAATATAATTATGCTTATCAACTATTTATTCTTTCTATAGGTTTCATTAACCATTCCATGTCATCTAAATATTAATGGAAAATATTAAAAGTTTACACAACTTTAAGAATCGACCCTTAGTATACATTTGTGATCATAAATTGAAATCCACAACTAACTTTTCACTAACAACCATTATACAGAGTTTCCATAGGATTCTAAACTATATTGTAAAGTTATATGCATAGATTAATTATTGATAACCTAGAAGTATCTAGGTATTTATTTTTACATCGATAAAAGTGTATACACAAATCACAATTTCATTTCTTCTTAATATATAAATTAAATTTGATATATAACTACCATGAAAATTTAATCATCTTACAAATTCTTTAAATGGTTCAAAAACAATATACAAGCACAATAATATATATGTATAAACTATAACTTATGTATATATTTGCATATACATTGGCATATTCACATTCATAATCTTCATCGAAGACCTATAGATATATGAATTAGCCACTGTATACATCTATGTTATTCTAATTTCCCTATGATCATGTTATGTATACCAAACAACAATATTTGTTTTAAAATTGCCTGGGTAAATTTATCCCTTTTCCCCAAGCCATACCTTATTAGGGTTAAAATATTTTAAAACTTAAATCGATAAAGGATGTAGCTCTGTAAATATGTTATAATTATTTGACAAAAGATACATGATATATTTAGTATGCTCAATTCAAAAAATAAAGTTTATATAAAGACAACAGACAATCAAAATGAGTTCTAACTTATTTAGGTTTTCTAAAATTTAAAACCACATATTTTCCTTCATATATGGTTTGTTCAATTTTAATTCAAACACACATATAATCTATATCCAAAAAATCTGACATATATAATGACAAAGTGTTCGTGTATATATTCATAATGACTAAGGTAATCAAACATATTTCTGGTTCTATAGATGGTTGAGCCATCTACAGTTCCAAGAATATATAATCATGGTTATTTCCCAAAATAATTGAGAAATATAAGCACCTAAGTAATTACCAAATATTTCCATTATAACACCTATAAAAATAAGTATCAATGTAAAATAATAGACCAACCTGGTTTATGATTTCAAAAATTTATATTAGCCTTCTAAAATAGCTTGAAGCTTTCTCTCTATTCCTCTATCTGTCGGTTGTGTGTTCCTAGGCATCCTCTCTTCCCATTTTATCCATATACATGTTAATTGCATGCTAACAAAACTATCCATTATTTTTTCCATGATTTATTGTGTTCATTATGAACTCAATGAGAAAGCTTCACATAACCAACTAACTCACAGAATACTTAATATAACTAAGTTTTTTCTTTATGAAATACCCAACATAATTATTTGTTCACAAGATAATATTCTTAACACTAAGTCAACAAATGGATGGATATGCAAGGTCTAGAAATGTATCTTGAATAACATGAGATTTGGTGATAATCATTAGTGTTTCAGAGAATTTAAAATTATATTTTGATAAAATAAGAAAAAGAAACTAAATATGGATATGGTTTAAAAACCTATTTAATTATGCACAAATTGAATCAAATTATTATGAAGAGCTCCTCTTTGGCTTGGGAGGATGACCTAAAAATAAGATAGCACTAAAGCAAATGGTTGGTTAGATAGATAGCTAGGTGGATTACCTAGCGCTAGCTAGATCCTAGAAGTATGAGCTTCCTCAAGGGCTGTCAATCGACACATTTTAAATAGTTAAGTTTATAAAATAGAATATAAGGTACTTACATCAATAATCAAAATCTATTGAAATTGAACACAAGAAATGTTTGATAAATAAATAGACTAGAAATGACTAATATAGCAATAACAAAGTTAATACTAATGCTAAATAGGTCAAGTGTGCTTCAAAAAATAGGATAAGGGTCTATGAATAAGCAGGGACATAGAAAGTTAAGTTTGATTGAGGGTAAATGGGTGAAAATAGCTTGATATTATTTTTTACTATATTGATCGTCAATGGTTGAGGTGACCATCAGTGGTTGAGGTGACCGTCGATGATTGGAG
Organism: Torreya grandis; assembly: GCA_037957365.1. Lineage (NCBI taxonomy): Eukaryota > Viridiplantae > Streptophyta > Pinopsida > Cupressales > Taxaceae > Torreya > Torreya grandis. Next base: position 228,338 of record JARHVA010003861.1, read on the forward strand.
AGACCATCGATGGTCAAGCTGACTATCAATGGTTACTATGTGTTGGGTCTAGGTTAATGAAAGTTAGATTTATGGGATCACAAAGGTAATTCTAAAAGATTGGTTTGTGTTAGGCTTATTGCAAAATATAAGTAAAGTAATTGAATAATGGAAAATAAATACTTAAATTGTATAAGGTTAGTCAAATGAATGGTTAAGGTGATTGGCTCTTGATAGAGTTTGGCATGATTTTGGTAGAGTAATAGTACTTAGTTGTCAATCGAGGGATGATGAAAAGTTGGCTCTCTGATGTGATGGTTGGATTGTTGAATTGTTAGAAGAACACTTGTAAAAGAAAGCTCTGGATGAAAAAAGCTCTTGATAGTTATGGATCCATCTTCACCACTTGCTCCTCTCTTATTATAGTCAAGGGAGGAGTAGTGCAACAAGATGTTAATTAGGCTTTCTAATTATAACTCACACATGTAATAGCTCACATGCATATTTAAATGGGTTATTTTTAGAAAATCAAGGTGGAGTTGATGTGGGTATTTAGTTAGTCAGGTAGTGCAATCTTGATCATCGATGGTCAAGGTGACTGTCGAAAGTCATCTTGATCATCAATGGTTGAGGGTGAAGGTAAAAAGGTTGGTTAAAGGGTGGACTTAGTTAGTTGGTCAAACTCACCATGATCAGGCTTGGTTACAGTTCAAAGGGTCAAACTAGTCCTAAAGGGGCCCTAAGGTGGTCTAGGGGTGTTTTAACATTTGGAATTACAATGTGTGGATTTTTAACATTTGGAATTATAGGGGCCCTTTTTTATGGATCTTTGAATCAATAAGCTACAAAATAAAAATTAATTTTTGGTTGAAGGTTTGGTTTCCTTGAGTATGGGAGGAGGTGTTTCCCCTCAAAATGAGAGTCGATGAGCTAAAATGGAATTAGGTACAGGTTTGATAAGTGGGTAAGGTTGATGATGAATATGGACATCATGAAGGTGGTTGATAGGTTATGCACTAAATTATAAACATGTACACAAAGTACAATAAAAAGTATGATAGACAAGATCGTGCATTAACTAGGTTACTACAATTAGCAAAAATAAAGGTTGGTGTTATAAGAACAAGTGACAAGTGGACTGTATGACCACATTTAGGCATAATGGCTAGGTACACTCATAAACGTAAGTCTCTTAGGTTATGTCAGTGTTTTTATGGGTATCCAAGGAAAGAAGTGCTCCTGGGGAAAACATAAACTAGTTAGTTGAAGTCATGGGTATCCAAGGTAGGAAGTGTTCCTGAGAAAACACCAATCGATCAGTTATGCATGAGGTGGTGCTAGTTAAAAAAATGGTCAACATGGTATGTTATTGTTTTGATCAAAAGGCTAGGCAAAATTTATCACAAAACATATGCTAGTTGGGCCAAAATGGACCAATAGTGAGGTGACAAGGTGGTCAGGGGGGGCAGAGAAGGTAGTCTCCATGGGTGGGTGATTAATTTGGTTCTAGTTTAAAGGGGTTACTCAAGGAAAAAGGAAAAATTTGAATAACTTGATCATTAATGGTCAGGGGGGATAAAGGTGACCATCAATAGTTACCCTAACTATCAACGGTCGGGGGTAAACCCTAAAAGTTTGGTAGTTAAAAAGTAAAAAAGTTTATCTCATTTTCTCATTGTAACTTGTTAACTTGAGCTCTAGATTTTTGTTGTATTGGGAAAAATTTAGAGTTTAGGTGTGTTTGGTTATAGTATTAAAATTTGTATTTGATAGTATGGGTAGTTTTTTTATTGGGTAGGGTTTTAGGTTTATTTTCCCTAGGTAGGGTTTCCTTATTCTTGGGTGAAATTTACCAGTAAAAGGTGAAATTGAAAGGGTGGAGTAGGTAAACTAGGGTGGTGTTAAGTATTAGGTAAGAAACTAGAAGAGATTATAGATGTTTCATTATATTTTATGGTAGGGTAGGGTTGGGCATTCTTTTTTAGTGATCACACATAGTGAGCATCGATGGTCAACCTGACTCAAAAACTATGGTTAAAATGGTCATTTGATCATTCATGGTCAGGGTGACCATCGATAGTCAGGTAAAATGGTAAATGTGATTTGATAAAATTAGGTCAAATATGTAGGTTTGAAATTATTTAAATATAAATGAATTTTATAAAGTGTGATTGATAGGGTATCAAGGTAATGGGAAGTGAAAGTTGAAGGCCATAGTAATGGATAAGGTCAAGAGTAGAGTTTGTAAGATGAAGTGTAATGGTTAAATAGGTTATCAATTAATGGTTAACAGGTTAAGTTTATAGTCAAAATAGTATATAATACTAAGTTTGATTGCTATTGAACATTTTATAGGTATGAGAGTAGATTTAGATGCATGATTGGGTGTCATACATCTTTGTAGAGGTCCACCAAAGGATGACCCTAATTGATTGGGCCATATGGAGGAGATTGAGCTGGGAGTAATGAAACACTACGAGCATATGTCATGTGATGCATTTATGATTGTGGCCCTCATCAAGAGATGGGATCTAGCCATGAACACCTTCCTACAACCCACTAGTGAGATGATGATCTTACTAGAGGATGTCTACAAGATCACTCGACTACCCTTATGGGGTGATCCAATATATCATATTGAGATGGAAGAGCAAGATTATTTATTAGAGCTGATCTATGAATATGATCATGACCATGTCAAATGGCATGCTGGGGGATTTAGCTATAGTATACTATATAAAAGGGAGGTGAGCAAGAGGAGACTTATGACAATGATGATGATGGTAGTGTCATGCTTTTCCCTTTTTGACTCAAGTAGTGTGAGCTTCCCATACTTATTATTAGGGGTTTTAGTTGAGATGTTGTTAGGTAGATGGTGTTCAAATGGGTACCTATGATTTTGGTGTAGATATACAGAGAGTTATGGGATTTTAGAGCTCACAGGAGATATGGCATTAGTATCAGTCTATTTCTACAGTATTAGTCTTGTGAGAACATCCAAGTGTTGAGGTTAGTGGGGCTATCATGAATGGAATACACTTAGATAGATTGGTTTAGGGATACACTAGGTATATTGGTGACCAGTGATATTATTTGGAGACCATATATTGGGTTCCCAAAGAGGGTTGGCTATAGGAAGTAGACTCTATCCTTACATAATTATAGGTGGAAATTTGGTGGGTAGGATAGGGAGGTAAATCTCATCCCTTTCGATAGGGTTCAGAGATAGTTCATCTTGGTTTATGGTATCCCAGACCCATTCCCTAGGTATAGACATGAGGACATAGAGATCCTTCTATTAGACCCTTAGCTAGTATATATATATTTCTTGATCATATGGAGCTATCAGTGAGGCCAATAATTGATTATATAAGCTTTCTTGATGGGTACCTTGCATGGTACCAGGCTTTATATACAATAATAGATTTTGGTGGAGATGATGGTTGTAGGAGGTACATTGATGTGGACCCAAATGGTAGAGGTTAGAGGGCACAAGTTTAGGAAAGTACCCCATATGTACAGGTAGGAGTGACACTAGTTGTTACAAAGGCATAGATTACATATTTATAGGGTCAAGTGGTTGCCTTATAGGGTCAGGTGGTGACACTCATAGGTGATAAGGACCAGGCTAGAGATTCACTAGCCTTGGTTACATAAGAGAGACTCCTTTATGTAGAGAGGAGGGACCATGATATTTATATAACCATTAGGCATCATCCCCATGACATGATACATATCCATAATGAAGGATATATGGTACTGCAAGGCTATAGTCCTAAGGAGGTGTTCAAATGAGTCCTAATGGGGTGAATACAAAGCTAGTTTGGTAGGCAGTGCCAATGTGGTGACACTAGGTCAGTGGGTTACTTCTATAGGTGGATATACATGTCCTTTAAGGGGGTAGGCATCAGGACCTAGTGGTGCTCCAAGAGATAGTGGTACCCCAGGGGCATAGACATGATATATTTTGGATATATTATATGTTGTTGTATATCATTTTGATTCTAGCCTGCGAGCTGATGTGGTGAGATGTACATTTGGAGAGAGAGAGAGAGAGAGAGAGAGAGAGAGATGTATATTTGTTATATACATAATGATGTTAGACTCATGATTATATATATCACCCTTGTTTATTACTCATGGTATATGGTTTGATTTGATGTTTATGGGATGATGTGATGTTTATATTTATTATGCTCATGTTATATTGATTATGCTTATGTTATGGATATTAGATACTAATTGAGACTCACCTAGCTAGGCATGAAATGATATATATCTTATTTTATTTATGGTTATGCTTTATGGCATGCTAAATTTTAATGAGTATATGCTTCATTATTTAGATTTAGACATGTGGTGAAAATGGTTAATTGCTTTATTGTTCATGGATGCTTGACTTTGACATGTTGATGGACATGCTAATGATGTTATTGCTTTAGTTCATGATACATGTCGATATGTTGTGGTTATGATCGTGGTTATTTTTGTTTTGCTTGAGGTAGAGCACATATAGTAATTTAATTAATAACACTAGATGTGAGAACAAAGAATATAATCAAGAGCCAAACATCTTAATGAATATATCAACTAGTTATGATAGGATAGGAAGAGGACATAATGATTCTTCATTGGAAAGGGCTATCACAAAATTGAGGGAAGATTGTCTTAAGGAACTTAAACCCTACGAATGCTTTGCATTAGCATTCGTTAGTTGGTTAAAAAGGTGTCTTGATCACATAATGTCAAGTGAGCTTAGTATCCATTGCTTATAGTGTATAAAGGGAAAATGGGTGGAAGATGGAACCTTCTTGTGAGACTAGCATGCCTCTTCTATATTCTATAGAATCATTATAAACAAGTCTATGTCATATAAATTGTAAATTGATAAATGCAATAAGTCTACTCATAAGATCCAATTTTGGATTTCAATATTATTTTACTTGTGAGAGCTAATTGCAGCTTTCAAAAATTATTTTGATTTTGCTATTATTTGATAATGGGTCTTTTACTTATTGGTTATAAGGGTTTGGGAAGCTAATCGATATGGGAAGCTTCCAAGAAATTTCTTGTTTTCACAAATGCTTTACTCAAGCATCCTTCAAGGGAGTGATCTAAGGTTGTGTGCTTTGTTTAATGCTTTTGATAGTTGTCCTTTAAGGGAGCAGTCCACCTTATGTTGAGCAATTTCAAATATGTTTTCAACAATTGTCCTTTGAGGGAGTAGTCTATGAATGCTAGGAATGACCCATGATTGCTATTGGTTTGGATTTTTCTTTTTTTTGCTTGACATAGACATGCTTACATAGGCTTAAAGTGTTTACATTTATGAAGACAAAATTTAAAGTGCAAGAAGGTTGATTAGGTGTAATAGGGTTTAGGTGATAATGATCATGGGAATATGTCCTATATAAGGGGTAAAAAGTACCATGAGAGTCATTCCATGGGTAGAGCCATGGTACCCATTGCTCAAGATTAGGCTATGACTATGATGGATAATCACATGATTCAATTTTAATTCGTTTTCCTTAAAAATAGGGGGATGAATGCGGTTAGTAAGTAAGAGATGCGCTTAAGTTAGATAGAAGGTGAGTTTAATACATTTTAACAAAAGAAAGGATGTAGATGTGAATCATTGAGGCACTCAGTTTCTAGGTTTCCTTCAAGAGAGGACAACTAGTAAGCTCTTGATCCATAATTATGGGTTATGATATAAGGTCCAATCTAATTGAAATAAAAATTTCCCCACTTACTTTTTTCCATATTGGTGACATGTTGATTATCCTTCAGGACAAGGTTTCCGATCTTGAATTTTTGTACTCTAAGGTGTTTGTTATAGACAAATTTGAAATTATCTTGATAGATATGAATATGGGTAAGGGTGGCTAAGAAACACTCATCAAGTATTTAGAGCTGAGCTAAATGATGCTAATGATAATTATCTTTAGTAATTAGATTTTTACACATATATGCAAAGAGATGGGATTTGGACTTTGAGAGGTAAAACAACCTCTACTCCAAACACAAGAGATAATGGGATATAACCCATAGGGGTTCTAATGATAATATGATATTCCCATAAGGTGAAGGGTATGTGCAAAAGCTAATCCCACCCAGATGTATTGACCATTTTAATGAGCATATTGTTAAGAGTTTTATTAGAGGTTTATGCCTATCCATTCACATGAGGATGATAGGGTGAGGAAAAACTTAACTGAATTTTAAAAACATCACAAAGACCCTAAAATTACTTGTTTTTAAATTATTTACCATTATCGGTGATGATATTATGAGGAACACCAAAGCAGTAGATGATGTAATGGTTGAAAAAGTTGACAATATTTTATGTTTTGGTTGAGACTAGAGGAATAGATTATACCCATTTTGTAAAATACTCAATCATAGTGATGATATAATGATGTCACTATGAAAAATGGGGATTGATTTCACTAATAAAGTCCATAACCTATTGTGAGAAGGGAAAAAAATTGGTGTAAACATGAAGACTATGGCTAGGTATGTGATGTAAATTAGCCTATTTTTAACACTTAACACACTTTTTCATATAGTCATAACAGTCTTGGTTAAGGGTAAGCTAGTAATAGCCAAGGTAAAGGATGTGTTTGCCTAAATTGAGGCCACTAAATTTCCCCCATAGATCCCATCATGTATTTCCCTGATAGCATGAGAGGTTTAGTGACTACACAGGTAGTACAAGAAGAAACCATCAAAGCCACATTTATAAATAATTCCCCTCATAATGGTATAACATGATGTAATTTAGATAAATTCTCTTTTAACATTCCTAAAAAGGCTAGAAGGAATAATGGAAAGGTTGAGGTAGTAAAATGTCTGTTAATACCAAAGGTCAGGTTGGGTTTTTTCCACTTTAAAAATGGTGGGGGAATCTAGTTTGACATAGGAAGGTTGTGTAAGTCTATGGATAATTTTATATATATATTAGAGTTAGAGAGTGCACACAATATTTGAGAGGTGAGGGGAGTCATGGTGTCAGAAAACTTGTTCATAGATCATGGGGTAAACTAGATGTGGTAGTGTTCAAATGATGTTAAGAGTTCATCAATTAGTTATTTATACTATTACAAGACATAATTATTATATTGGTAAGAGCCATTGACTTGATTGATCACAATTTTATAGTCACCAAAGATGTTGAATATTTTGACTCCAAAAGCTAGCACAATTTGAAAGCCTATTACTAGGTCTTTGTACTCATCCATATTCTTGGTACATTCAAAGTCAAGCTTGAAAGACAAAGGAAAAGGTTCAACATCAAAGGGAATAAGGATGATTCCAACTCCCACACCACATTGACACTTTGATACATCAAATAATATGGTGACTTGATAGGTGAAGTCCACTTGAGAGAGGATTGCAATAGACTCATCAAAGAATTCAAGAGGAGGAGGTTGGTTGTCTATTAATAGTGATTCAACCAATTGGTTGGCAATGAATTATCCTTTAATTGAATTTTTCTAAAGTAAATCAAGGTCAAACTCCACTAAAATCATGAGCCATTTGGCCATACATTAGTTTTGGTATAGCTTGGAGTGCATATACTTGAGTGGGTCAGTATTGGTGATGACATAGGTTTTGTGATTAAGAAGGTAGTGGTGAAGTTTGGTGGCCATGAAGACTAAGGCTAAGAAAATTTTGTTAGTATGAGTATATTGATTATTTTAATCTACAAACATGTGATTTATTGAGTATATAGTTTTCTCTTTGTATTGTTCATCTCGATGAGAAAGCATTGCCCCTAGGGAGTGGTTGATAGTGGAGATATAAAGGTAGAAAGGTTGGTCATCCTTAGGAGGGGTAAGGACAAGAGGTACTCTTTGAGTGAATCAAAATCCTTTTCATAGTCATCATTCTACCTAAAAGATACATCCTTCTTCAAAAGGTGATGGACGGGTTGTCATCAGTTTGAAAGCTAAGAGATAAAATGATGAATGGATTGGAGCTTCCTCTACAAGCTATGGAGTTTCTTAAGGTGGATGGGAGGAGGCATGTCAAGGATTTATTTTATTTTGGTAGGATCAACTTAAACTCCCCAAAGGGAAATGTTAAATCTAAGGAGCTAACCTGATAAGACCCCAAAAATGCACTTCTTGGCATTGAGTTGGACATGATAATGGATGAGGTGCTCAAAGATAATATTGAGAACATCTAAATGATCTTTTAAAAGCTTATATTTTCCAATAAGGTCACCTATATAGTCCTCTATGATTTTATAGATAAGGTCATGGAAGATATAGGTCATGGTACATTGGTAATTTTTACCAGTGTCCTTTAGTCTGAAAGGCATGACTCTAAAACATAAGGTTCCCCATGGGGTGATAAAGGTAGTTTTATATTGATCTTTAGGTGAAATTAGGATTTTATTGTAACCCAAGAATCTATCCATAAGAGATAACATGTCATGGTTGGTTGTAAAATCAATTAGTTGGTCGATGCTTGGTAGAGGAAAGTCATCTTTGGGGCAAGCAAGGTTGACATCATGAAATTCCACATAAATTCATAGTCCCCTTATGGCTTTGGTGATAGTTAAAACATTTAAAACACATTGGGGATAGTCAATGGGTTGAATGAAATTGGTAGATATGAGGCATTGAAGCTCTTCTTATACGAGAAGGTTATGCAAGGGTAAATTCACTAAAGTTTTTGTTTGATGGACTTAGCATCATAGTTGGTGACTATGTTTTGGGTTGTAATGGCAAGGTTAATTCCTATCATGTCACTATAAGACCAAAAAAATGCTATGTTGTGGTCTTGAAGGAAAGAGAGGAAGTCTTGAAGTTTCTCAGAGTTTAATGACAGGCCAATTTTCATAATACAGAGGTATTCTAGAGTACCCAAGTTGATATCTATGGTAGATTCATTCAACATGGTCAAAGTCTCAAGAGGAAGGGATTTGTAGATGGAAGAATATAATCCATCATGATAGGTGAGAATGGAATCATCATCTTGGCACTAAATAGTGTTAATGGTAGGAGAGTTATCTCTTATCATCTCAAGATGGGTCAAATGGATGGTTATAGTTACCCCCTCTTTTTGATAAGTCAGGGGTTTGAGGCTGATCATGTTAATGAAAAAAATGTTAAGGGGGATGATGTCCTCATCTTCACACATAGGTGGATAAGTTAGTGAGGGAGGGGTGTCTTCCTCTATAATGGTGATGGTAGGTGGTTTGGTTTTACTCTTGGTGGGTAGAATGAAATTGAGGTTATGTTTTTCATGAGGATTTTTGGTCTTAATAGAAATTAACTCATGTGGGTTGTGCTCATATCATCCAAAGCCAAATCCTTTCTGAGAACACATATGGAGTTATGTCTTGGAAAAACTTGGTTTGTCTAGTATGAGAAGTTGAATGTGAATGGTTGAGGTGAAGGAGAGGTGGTTAAAGGGGTAAGTGGTTTTTCAAGTCCCCTATAGATGAAATGTGTTTGACATTATGAAGGTCCAAAGGGAATATTAAATTTGATATTACGTTCATACCTAGGTTGGTGGTCAAGTCTACCATACTCATGGCAAGTAGTAAAAGTGTTAAGGGCTAGAAGGTGATATTCCCCAAGTGTAAGGCAATGGAATGTCAATTCCAAGGGGTTTGAGGTGGGTATCTAATCAGAGGGGATGGCTGAGCTAGTTGATGCCTCATTGGTAGAAGAAGGTATGGCTTCCTTTTTCATGGTTGAGGGCTTATCTATGGTTGATGAGGTTTTGTTAGACAAAGGTAGAAGGATGTCTTTAGGTTGATAAGTCAAGTTGCATGATGGAAATGGGATTGGGTCAACTTGTATAGTGACAACCTGACCTTTATGCTCAAATTTAATGAAATGATGAAGAGTAGAGGGAACACATTCCATGGAACAAATCCAAGGCTGTCCCAGTAAAACATTATATTGGAATTCACCTTCCACTACATAAAAGAGCTCTAGGAGTGTGTGAGGTCCTAAAAAGATATGAAGGATAATAGTTCCCAAAACAATGGCCATCATATCATTGAAAGATTGAAGGACTATTGAGGTTTATAACATAATATTATAAGGTAATTTAAGTTGGTTATATGTGTGTGAGGAGATAATGTTGATACTAGCTCCCCCATTAATCATAACTCATTTGATGTAGGTTTGGTTAATGTAGGCAGTGATGAAAAGAGGGGGATCTAGGTCATCAGGATGGATGGAAGGTATTTCCAAATCTTTAAAGGTTACAAGGTTGGAAATTTGAAGAGCACCAACAAAGGTTACCAAAGATTGAGGATCTTCATGTTAGACCTCTACTGATTACAATGCCTCTATCATTGCTTGGTGATGATGAGGTGAGGTAGAGATCAATTCATATAGGCTCATGTTTTTCAATATTTGGTAAAGTTGTTTGAGAACCACTCTCCTGATTAATTTAGAGGGGTTAGATTGGGAGGCACCTAAGATAGATACCTTGGGTTTGAATGAGGGTGAATATTTTTGGGTAGGGTTTGGTTGAGAATTAGAAGATGGGTATTTCCATGGGATAGACACTTTGGACTTTCCCTTATCCTTCTGTTGAGCATGTGATCATGTGAGCACATGGATAGTATAGATAGAGGGAAGAGTTGAGGTAAGGGATTAGTTTGGTTCCTCATCACTCTGAGGTAAGAGTGTGGGAGTAGGAATTTGTTGGGTGGTGTTTGTTGGTTGTTGGATTGGTAATGGGCTCATAAGAGGTTCATATGTTACTAGATCATCCTCATCATAGAGTCGATGGATTATGGTTTGGAGAGATTTGTATTTCTCCATGTCATGCCCTAGTGTTCTATGGTAGGAGCACACTTGGTGGTTGTTATACCAGATGGGTTTTAGAATAAGAGGTTAAAATAGTCTGATAAGAGGTAAGGTCAAACAAGAAGGTTACAATAACCTTTGGAAAATAGTTGAGTAAGACTCAGCTAAAGGTGGTGAGGGTTTAGACGTTTCGGCTTTGTTTGGTGAGATGGAAGTCTTTTTGGATATGAGTTTGGTAATAGAAGGTTTGGGTAGGGTAGTATTCATAGTTAATGGTTTTGGTTTGGGTAAGGTAGAAGTTGATAAATTAAAGGTAGGAGGTTTCATCGTAGGTAGTTTGGTTATTGATAGGTCAGAAAGCAAATGTGCTAGTGTAACTAATAGAAGCGGTGGGGATTTGGGTGAAATTGTCAAATTCTTAATAAAAGTGGAGGTATGAAGCCCCAAAATAGAGGGTAATGTTGAGGGAGGTATAACTTTGGCCTTCTAGACTCTTGGTAGTTTTACTTCTTTGATTGGTTTGGTTTGGTGAGGTAAGCTCCAATTTTAGGGATGGGTGTCTAAGGCTCTATGTAGGGAGTATGCCAGGGTTTTTGGTTAGTTTTGTGGTTTTAGTTGGAGAGGATAATTTTATTATTTGTGACTTGGTTGTTTTCAATGATTGGGAAATGGTTGGGTTAGTAGAGGTTTTGATTGGCTAGGTTGATATGATAGTGGATGGGGTAATAGAGATGGTGGGATAGTTTATCAAGGATGAGATCAAGAGTTCATGTTCGGTGATATAAGGGAGCCCTAATTAATGTCAAAAGGTGGCTTAGTCTAGGTCAAGGTTGGAGATAACTTCCAATCATTGAACTAGTATAGAGAAGGGTTTGTAGACTAGTTTTATTCCCGAGGTAGTGGACTCAAAAGATAAGCTGATAGGTTGAGATAGAGGGGTTATAACCTCATCCTTTTCCTCAATCAAATGATTCAAGGTTTAGATAGTTTTTTCCTATATGGGAGGTGTATACATGGTGACTTCCTCTTTGGGAGTGATTTCCAAAGGGGCAGTAAATTGTTCGATGGTCAAAGGAGAAGGTAATGTGATGATGGTTATTTGATCTGGTATGTCATCTAAAGGAGGTATTGGTAACTCCAATAACTCAACAAGTGGAGGAGGATAAAGGGGTGATTCTTTAGTTTGAGTCTCTAAATAAAGAGAGGGTAACTCCACTACCTCAATAAGTAAAGAGTGTAAAGGATAGGTAGATTGGGTAATAGGTTCTTTAGAAATGAGAGTGTCAAGAACCATATTGATGGTATGGGTGTCATGAGAAGACTCAACCTTATTGCTCTCATTTTTTGTAGGTACATGATTGGGAAAGGGTTAATTGAAAATATCAAGGGCTTGGTTGGGTGGTGCATTAGGGTTGTCTAATGAAAGTTCCCCCTTGTTAGTAAGGGTTTGGATAATGTTTTTGAAGGTATTACACCTATTAATATCACTTCCAACTACATGATGGAAACTACATAGGTCATTCTCATTATACCAGCCAAGTGCAGGATGAGAAGAGTCAAATTATTGAGGGGGATTGATAGAAGGAAGTTATATGATATTAGCTCTCATCAACTTCTCTAGGACTAAATCATAAGATTCCCCAAGTGGGGTAAATTTCTTTTGATTATTTCAGTTCTAGTTTCTCATGTTTTGATTGGAAGAGTTAGAGGAATTTGACTATTTGAGAGATGGTGGAAGATCAGTCTTAAAGACAACTACATTTGAATTTCCCTTGTTCTTGGCATTGGTATTGGATTGGTTACTTGGTTTAGATGAAGAGTCCTCATTGGTTTTATAGGTAGGGTTTTTGTTTTTTAAATTTAACTTTCCTTCATCAATGGTTATGTTCTCTAGTTTGCATGCCATGGTAAAATATTCATCAAAGGTTTGGAAGATCTAAAGATGTAACATAGAAGATATGTGCTTTGTACATGCTTGAGAAAAAAATTATATCAGTATGGGTTGGGGTAAAGATAAGGAGAGTCGATTGATTAGGCTCCTCTAATGAGCTAAAAAATTGGTAATAGATTCATCATCAAACTGTAAGATAGATTAGAGGTTAGTGATGGAAACTTTTTTAGAGATGTTTATTGAAAAGTGATCCAATAAAATTTTACCTAGCTAGGTGAAAGAGAAGGGGAATATTTGGTTATGGCACTATACCAATCCAATGTTGAAATAGATAAGGATATGGGGAAGGTAAAAATAAGGAGGGCATCATCATAGGAAATCAAATAGGATGCATGCCTAAATGCCCTGAGGTGTTGTTGGGGATCCTCCTTACTCTAAAACTTAGAAAACTTGGGGAGTTCTCACTAACAGGGATATGATCTGATAGGGATATATGGGTGAATGGGTTCATTACAGATCTGGTCATATGATAGGATGTTGTCAACCCCAGAGATAGATGACTCTAGAGTGGTCATCTTATCCATTAACATTTTCATTAGATCCATTTGGGGTTGTGCACTTGAAAGGTTTTAAGGTGCATATTGTTGTGGTGGTTGGGTGACATATGGGTAACTGGTAGGAGGTTGAGGTGTTGTCACATATTGATATGTGGGCATAGGTGATTACGTAGAATTTATGTAGGGATAGGTGGATGCAAGTGGTTGGGTAGTAGGCAAAGTTACATGACCTTGTGGGTTAAGGATGCAACCCAAGTTTGATGTAATGTCACCTATTGGGTAAGGGTGGTAGTCAGGTTGGTAATAAGAGGAAGGGTAGTGACTTTCATACTAATGGGTGGAAAGGTAGAATGTATAGACACCATAATATTCTAAAGTGGGTTATTGGTTAATGGATTGGGGGTAGCCAAAGGAAGGTTGGAAGTGCTAATGTTAGGTACTCCCATGGTGAGGGGAGTATAGGTGGCTAGTGGTTGGGTTGCTCCTAAGGTAGAGGAGTTATTGGTGGGGGTGGAAGGTATAAGGGTGTTTTTAGGTTGGAAAAGTTAGTTTTACAAAGTTGTATTAAATGGATTATTAGTAGATGAAGAGGCTTGGGTAGCTAATGGTTGGGTGATAATTGTGGTAATGGAAATGTTTCACATAAGGTTGGAAGGCATGCCATAAGGTAGGTCCACAAATAGAACCGAGGTAGGGGTATAGTGATGCATGGTGGTAAGATAATGTTGAAGGGCCACAAGATTATTATCTAAGAAGGTGGTAAACTCTATATCCACTTGGGGAACTTCCCAAGGCAAATAAGGACTTCTTGAAGGATGAGGAGATTTTTTTGGTTCATAAATGTACTCCATGGATGAGGAGGTAGAATAGGTTGATTGGTTTGGTGATGAGTTCTATTCTTCTAGGTTATTTTACAACTAGTGAGTTAGAACCATATAAGATAAGGGAGAGAGAATACACAAACAATCTCACCACTCAAACAAAGAGAAAACAAGAAATGAGAAAATAATCAATCACACACTAGAAAGTACATTAAGTCCTAAATTTCTTTCTAATCTCTCTTTTGGCTTATGTCGTAAGCTTTCAAGACATTGTGTGATTGAAATTGTCTTGTAGAGTAGGTACTAGAAAAGGAGTCTATGGTTGGTTTTAGGTTGTTCAGGATCTCAAAAATAATGTATATTGGGAATTAATATGTGGCTTAGTATTGGGGCCTGCCCCTCACTTCACACACTATAGCAATAAGGTTGTCAGGTTTTTAACCAATATATATCGATTTCTAGAGTTTATACTCAACCAAAGAGTTGAGTTGGTTTTCCTCTTGTTAATGACCTCCAAGTATAATTGTCAAGAAAGGGTAAGGTGACCGCTAGGTGATGAAATCCTACTTAGTCCTTGTCTCAAGCTTATTTGATGTTTGATTGATGAAGGTGGTTTGGTTTAGTGTGTGCAATAAGAATGATGCTACAATTGAATTACTTTTCTTTAATTTAGACTATGTGAGCTAAAATTGCAAGCAATCAATGTATGCAATCAATTTTAAGCCCAAAATAAACTTTGATGTCATTTATGAGCACATAATAGAGAAAAGGGCATATAGATGCAAACAAGAGAAACCCAAGTAGAGATTAAAGGGTCCCACCAGGCGTGCCAAAATATTTTAGAGAGTTTTAGCTTATATTTTGAGAAAGGAAGAAGAAGAAACTAAATATGGGTATCAATGAAGAACCTGTTTGATTATGTGTGCATTGAATCATATGATTGTGAAGAGCTCCTCTTTAGCTTGGGAGGATGACCTACAAATAAGACAACACTAAAGCAAGTGGTTGGTTAGATAGATATTTGGGTGGATTGCCTAGTGCTAGCTAGACCCCAAAATCATGAGCTTCCTCGTGGGATATCAATCCACACATTTTAAATAATTAATTTTAGAAAATAGAATATAAGGTACTTGCATAAATAATCAAAAGCTACTAAAATTGAACACAAGAAATGCATGATAAATAAATAGACTATAAATGACTAATATAGTAATAAGCAAGTCAATATTAATTCTAAATGGTCAAGTGTGCTTCAAAAAATGAGATAGGGGTTTGTGAATAAGCAGGGACATAGAAAGTTGAGTTTTATTGAGTATAAGTGTGTGAAAATAGCTTGTTATTATTTTTTACCATAGTGACCATCTGTAGTTGAGGTGGCCATCAAAGCTTGAGGTGATCGATAGTGGTTAAAGTGACCATTGATAGTTAGACAGACCATTGATGGTCAAGTTGACCATCAATAGTTACTATGTGTTGGGTCTGGGTTGATAAAAGTCAGATTGGTAGGATCAAAAAGGCAATTTTGAGAGAATGGTTTATGCTAGGTTGATTATAAAATACAAGTAAATTAATTGAATAATGGAAAATAAATACCTATATTGCGTAAGGTTGGTTAGATGAATAGTTGAGGTGACTGACTCATTGATAAAGTCTAGCATGATTCTAGTAGAATAGCGGTACTTAGCTATCAATTGAGGGATGAAAATAATTTAGCTCTCTGATGTGATGGTTGTATCACTAGATTGCTAGAAAAAAACCTACAAAAGAAATATATGGATGCAAAAAGCTCTGAATAGTTATGGGTGCATCTTCACCTCTTGTTCCTCTCTTATTATAAGTAAGGGAAGAGAGATGTAATAATATGTTAACTAGGATTTCTAATTATAACTCATGCATATAATGTATCACATGAAAATTTAGATGAGTTATTTTTAAAAAATCAAGGTGGAGTTGATGTGGGTGTTTAGTTAGTTAATTAGTGCAACCTTGACCATCGACGGTCGAGGTGACCATCGATGGTCGAGGTGACCATCGATGGTCGAGGTGACCATCGATGGTCGAGGTGACCATCGATGGTCGAGGTGACCATCGATGGTCATCGTAACCATCAGGGATCAAGGGCCAAGGTAAAAATGTGGTTAAAAGGTGGGCTTATTCAGTTTCTCAAACTGACCATGATCAGGCTTGATTAGGGGTCAAAGGGTCAAATTGGTCCCAAGGGGGTCCTAAGGTTGTCTAGGGGTGTTTTGACATTTAGAACTATGGTGTGTGGATTTTTGATGTTTATAATTATGGTTTGATAGTGAAAACATTCATCTAAAAGTGATAATGACATCACCTAGAAGTTTGATGATGAACAAAGATATATGTCTAAAATGTTATTAATTCTCCTAGTGTAGATACTCAAATTTAGATTTTACTTGATAAACTAGTCTTACACACTTGATAAATATCACTCTAGGTTCCACCCTTCAGTTCTTGACCTTCTTGATATCTAAAGGTTTGTGTTCATCATCTCACCATACCAAAATACTTATCTTATAGTCTGACCCTAATATTTTGATTACTCAAATCAAATGTAACCCAAAAAATTCTTAAAACCTAATGTATATACTCCACTCTCAGTTATAGAGCTTCAAAATTTCTCTATGCTCCATGACACTAGCATTCAAACCTATACACTAGTGTCGATGCTAGTGTCCTAGATCCAATGCTAGTGTTTATACCCTTTAAACACTCAAATTTTTAAATCTATCAACATCTACAGTCGTCTTATTTGTCTTAATTAACCCTCCATAATGTGTTTTAGAAATACAAGTCAAGTACCATTCATTATCATCAAGTCATATTAAAGAACTTATCAAACATACCTCTGAAGTATATCAAAACTTCCTTATTCTTCTTGATTTCCAATTCATTCATATGATTAGTATTATTGCAGGTCTAAAGCATTCAAAGAACAACCCATAGGAATTATTTTTCAAATTTCAATCTATATCACTATATGCACTCACATATAGCATATTACACCATTGTTCACACATAAGTCCACATAAGAGGGATAACTACATCAGTTTGAGGCCCTCTTTAGAGTATATGGTTATTTAGGTAGCACTCATTGACAAAGGGGTCTTTGAGGTCATATTGGCTTCACTTGAGCCAACTAACCCATGTTTCTACTAGGTGTCATACCATAATTGAAGGATCAAGGGTTTTAAACAAAGGACTGACATTGAAAACATGTGCATGGGATTTAAACAAATAATTTTCAAGGTGATAGTGACATCTAACAGGTAGAGGTGTAATTTATATAAAATAATCAATATTTCATATTTTTAAAATATAAGAGGTACTTGCATGTACTTTAAATATGCAATAAATTTATCCAACTTAAACGAGTTCATCATGTTATACATAATGTTCACCCCAAGGAAAAATAACAAGTAGAATCAACACTGAGTGTATGAGTAAGAAAATAAAACATGCATTAATAACTAAAACACTTTTTCAATAATTTATTATCACACCTTTATGTTATTATGATCAATCCAATGTTTCTCTCATGGAGTTCCTTCGTATTTTTATAGAATTTACACAAATTTGAGGTTTACCAAAATAAAAGTACTAACTATTCTCCTTTATCTTTGTTATGAGTTGTTTATTATCTCTTTGGTATAAATTAATGCCTATGGGTTTCTTTTAAGTGCCACATTAAAATATGAACTAATTTTCCTTACAACTTGTGTGTTTTTGATCTTAGTGAATAAAGTTGTAGATTTAGTTCATTGTTTATTGTATCATGGATAAATGGGTTACAATTGAGTTGCAACACAAATACTCAATTACTTTCAAATATTGATATAAGTTAAATTTCAAAATTAGATAGAGATGGATCTACAAGGTCTAGAAATGTATCTTGAATAACATGAGATTTGGTGATATTCATTATGGTTTGATAGTAGAAACATGCACCTAAAAGTGATAATGACCTCACTTAGAAGTTTGATGATGAACAAAGATAGATGTCCAAAGTTTTATTAATTATCCTAGTGTATATACTAAAATCTATATTTTACTTGATATACCAGTCTTATGCACTTGACAAATATCACTCTATGATCCACCCTTTAGTTCTTGACCTTCTTATTGTCAAAAGGTTCATGTTCACCATCTTATAGTTTGAAATTGATACTTTCATTACTCAAATCACTTGTATCACACAATATGCTTAAAAATTGATATATATCCTTCACTCTCAATTACAAAGCTTTAACATTTATCTATTATCGATGACACTAGAAATCAAAGCTAGACATTAGCATCGATGCTAGTGTCCCAAATCTAACACCAGTGTTCGTACCCTTCAAACACTAAAATTTTTAAATCTATCATCATGTATGGGTTAGATTATTGTTTTTAATTAACCCTTCATAAGATTATTTTTAAATGGTGTTGTATAAATACAAGTCAAAGACCATTCATTATCATCAAGTCATATTAAAGAGATTATCAAGCATACATCTATCAAACACACCTCTTAAGTATATCAAACCTTTTATATTCTTATTTATTTTAAAATAAGTCATAGGATTAATATTATTATAGATCTAAAGCATTCAAAGAATAACCCATAAGTACATTTTTTAAGTTGTAAGCTAGATCAATACATGCACTCACTTATATAATATTACACTATTATTCACACATAAGAGGGATAATTGCATCGATATGAGGCCCTCTTCAAAGTATATGGTTATTTAGGTAGAACTCACTGACAAAGGGGTATTTAAGGTCAAATTGACTTTATTTGAGCCCACTAACCCCTATTTTTGTAAGGTGGCATGCCATAATTAGAGGATCTAGGGTTTTGAGCAAAGGATTGATATTGAAAACATATGCATGAGATCCAAGCATACTTTTAAAGGGGATAGTGACATCTAATAGGTAAAAATGGAATTTCTCTAAAAGATTCAATACTTTATATCAGAAACTATTGGCATAATTAAGAAACTAGTGTCAATGCCAGTGTTCATAGGGTGATGTAAGTGTCCAAGCTAATAGAAATAAAATATTTAGAATATGATGATGAGATCCAGATCTTTAAATAGTTAATTCTTGTATTTTTGTTAGGAAACAAAAATTCCTACATGTGCAAGTAAATATAAATTAAAAAAAATAAAATAAGCTATAAAAACACAAAATAGGAGAGGCAAACCATTACACAAGATATACATGGAAACCCTACTAAATCAGCTAGGGAAAAACCATGGGGCAAAGGCAACATCCAAACTTCATATTTACATCATTAAATATCTTCTACAATAACTCCTCTCAGTAACTCCTTTCTAATGCTTACAAGCACTCAGGTGAACCAGGCTTGAAACTAAGCCTTATAGACTCCAACCTCCAACATCATGATGCTAACACCATGGCATCCAAGGGAGCTCCAAGTTTCTACCTCTTTCTCCAAGGATCCATACCATATTTCTAATACACTAAGTGAGACATTTTATCTAAGCCTTATAGGATCTAACCACCTAAGCATGATGATGATTAGGATAAATATCCAATAATTGTGCCCCACTCACACATGTGAGGCCAATCTATAATAGTGCATTCTTATCTTTATCTTCACATGTAATCAAAAGAATACAAAAGGTGTTGCAATCACCTTTTGACTTTATCTATGCATGTGAATCATGTGTCCTCTTACAAATTCGATCCATGCATGACCCTTTGTATTTTACACCATGTGACAACCCACATGTGACTCACTAAGGATAAAACCCATCTCCTCTAGTGGAGTACTATACCCCACACCTATCACATCATCATGATCACATTTGAGACTCACCATGGACCCTACTACCACATCAATTTCTTGCCACATCACCTGCATGCCATGTCACCATAAATACTAACTCATTTACACACCTACATGACACATCACCCACATATCATGTCACTATGAATAGTGGATTCACACCCTAAAAATCTCCCACTTGAATTCATATGCACAAGATTTGTAAACACCTACATCTTCTGCCAACCAGCTACCACCCAACTACTATCAATGCCAATGCCCACTACTTCTCACAAGAATCCCATTAGAATTTTTTTTCACTAAAAAAATTCTCTACCCTGATAATATTTGTCAACATATACTCCTTCATAGCATATTTTTAGCAACTTGAAGTGACTCCCACTTCACCATAGACCCATCCTTCTTTAGGATTCCATGAATTTTTCGCTACTCCCACTACTTGGAAGTTTCTAGTATAATACACACCATGGATTTATTAAGGATTTCCTACCCCCAATGAATACAATACATATGACAACCATGTATTTTCTTCTTTGTTTTATGACACTCTAAAAGACAACTCATAAAACTATAAGAAGTGGGATACTTGACTTTTTTGCTTTCATGTCCACTATGCATCTCCATCCTTGGTTTACTCCTTCATCTCATCCTAGTCACCCAATCCATATTACCATTAATCATGTTGGGTTCTACAACCAACATGTCATCTACACATAGTAGTAACCTCTATTAAAACATAGCTCTCCATGAAGGTATTCATGTACCACATTAGCATGCTTGATATAACTCATACAGTCTTCAATTCTACAAACCAACAATTCTTTACCTCAACCTTATATCCCTCTTGGATACTCCATCTCATTATGATATCACCATGTATGAATGATGATTTTGCATCCAACTTCTCCAATAACAACAAGTGCACACTACACTCTTGATAGTAGTTATAAATAGGAAAAAATAACCATAGAATTCAATCACATGACTCTTCAATATGTAGCATACCACTATCCACCATGATCAACATGGTACCCATCCATATTTCTTAGTAATTCATCATGCTACTAAGTGTATCAAAGAACCTATCAGTTTTTTTAGCCCCAAAAATATAGTCAAGTTGAATCCTACTATATTGCATGTCACACACATGACCTTCTTCTTCCATAGAGACTTGAGTCTCTTGTTATTTTCCATCCATCCTGTACTAGTTCAAATAATAAGAGAGAAGAACCCATAAAAGTATTAGATTAAACAAAACACAGAGATAAAATGAAGGCCTATTAAATAGGCAAACAAATGAAATACCTGTGAAGCATGAGACGGGTATAAGAAAACTAACCTGCGTCAGCTTGCATGAAATAGCAAAGACTGAACAAACAACTAACCTCTTAACCAAAGTGGTTAAGGCAACTAACCAACATAAATTACCTTAGTAAATAACCTAAGGTAAATACAATAATATGATAACACCCTCCCTTAATGACTAAACTAGAAACAAGACCAAGTTTATCTTTGAATTTTATGAACTTGTCTGTACCAAGTGGTTTGGTCATTATATCAACTGGATGCTCTGTAGTGGGGTAGTAAAAGAGACTGATGTCTTCATTTATAACCAACTGTCAGATGTAATGATGGTGAACCTAAATGTGTTTGGTCCTAGCATGAAATACTGGATTCTTCACCATCTTCAAAACACTTTGGTTGTCACAGAAAATTGGAGTAGGCTTTGATGACTCAAACTGAAGATTCTCTAAAATTTTATTTATCCACATGGTTTCACAACCTAAACTGACCACAGCTTTATACTCTACTTCTGTTGAAGATAATGCCACTGTAGTTTGTAGTTTGCTCTACTATGAGAAAATTCTTGAACCAAAAGTGAAAACATACCCTGTTGTAGATTTTCTTGAATCAACTGAACCTGCCCAATCAGAATCAGAATATCTTGAAAGTTCAAAATCTATAGACTTCTTATACAGTATGCCAAAGTCAAGAGTACCTTTGACATATCTTAATACTCATTTTGCAGCTAACTAATGGACTTCCTTTGGTTTAGACGTGAAGCGAGATAGAAAACTCACTGCAAAACAAATATCCAGTCTGGTGGTAGTGAGGTAAATGAGACTACCCACTAGCTGTCGATACACTATTTCATTGACCCGAGGAGAATCAGTGTCTATTGAAATTTTAGCTCCTGCTTCCATAGGTGTGTGAGTTGGATTAAAATCCATCATTCTAAATCTTTCTAGCAATAAATTGGTATACTTATTCTGTGACATGAATATAGTATTACCACTTTCCAAAACTCAACACCTAAATAGTATTTCAATAGTCCTAAGTCTGTCATGTCAAAAGTACAACAAATATCAGCTTTCATTTGTTGAATGAGACTAGTACTACTCCCAGTGATGGCTATATCATCAACATATATAATGAGAATTAAGATATCATCACCAGACACCTTTACATAGAGAGTTGGTTTCGAGTTACACCTTTTGAAACCTGACTCCCTAAGATATGAGTCTATTTTTGTATACCAAGCTCGAGGAGCCTGCTTAAGTCCATACAAGGACTTGATCAACCTACAAACAAGATGTTCCTTACCAGGAACTTGAAAAACTTGTGGTTGAACCATGTAGACTTCTTCCTCTAAATCTCCATTCAAGAAAGCACTCTTTACATCCATTTGGTGCACTTGCCATCCAAACTGAGCAGCAATAGCAATAATCAAATGAAAAGTTACCATCTTGGTGGTTGGAGCAAAAGTCTCCTCATAATCAACCCCTTCCTCTTGTGCATAACCTTTTGCAACGAGTCTGGCTTTGTGTTTGTCCAAGGAACCATTTGCTTTGTATTTTACCTTATAAATTCACTTACAACCAATGGATTTCTTTCCTGGTGGTAGTTCCATCAACTTCCAAGTCTTATTTTTCATCAAGGAATCATATTCCAATTGCATAGCTGATTACCACTCAGACTTCCCTTTAGCCTCTGAAAAAGAAGCAGGCTCAAATACTTGTTGAATAGCAATTGTTAGATCAAGATTGACATGCTCACCTCTATTACCAAACTACTTTCCCAATCTCAGTCTTCTACCTTCCACACCTTGTGGCAAGTCTCCTTCTTTTAGTGCTTCAGTTGCAGTAGTATACCACTTTGGATTCTTTGGTTGTTCTACTAGAAATTCACAATGACCTATATCAATTCCCTCCCTGGAATGTGATTCCACTGATGAACAAGAATCTTGCTCACTTTTCACATTATAACTAATAATTGAATCATTAGATAACAATGACTCAATATCTAAAACTTGACCAGTTGTGAAGTATGGCATTTGTTTATTTACTATGGCATCTCTATTTACCACAACTTTGTTAGTAGAAACATCAAGTAATCTGTAGGCCTTTGACTAATCACTGTATCCAACAAATATGTATGCTTTACTTTTTACATCCAAATTTCTTCTCTTTTGACTAGGAATAACTGCAAAAATTACACAACCAAAATTTTTGAAATCACTTACATTTGGAGTTCAACCTGACCAAGCCTCCTCTGGAGTCATATTCTCCAAAGCTTTTATAGGACTTCTATTAAGGATGTATACTAATGTATTCACTACTTCTACCCAATATCTATATGGGACATTTTTGCTTTGGACCATACAGTGAGCCATGTCCATCACCATCATATTATGCCTTTCCACAACTCCATTTTGCTGCAAAGTGTAAGGTGTAGTGTATTGTCTATGTATGCCTTCAGTGGCACAAAACTCCTTGAACTATTTTGAGATGAACTCACCCCCATTATCCATTCTAAGAGATTTCACTGGTTGTCTTGCCTATTTTTCAACCATAGCTTTCCAAGTAAGAAAGTTAGAAAAACAATCAGATTTATTCACTATAAAGTATACCCACTTTTTCCTAGAGAAATAATCAACCAGTAACAGGAAATAATGGGCACCAGAAGGGGTAGGTGTTTGCATTAGATCATGCAAATTTGCATGTACCAGATCCAATACTCCCTTTGCTCTCAAAGCTTTACCAACATCAAATGAATGTCTAACTTGCTTCCCCAACTGACATCTAGTATATACATGCTGATTATGCCAAATAAAAGGAATCCCCTTAACCATCTTAGTCTTACTCAATGTAGTCAAATACTGAAAATTCAAATGCCCATACCTTTCATGCCATAGTGAACTTGTGCTATCAACCACTACAAGTACACTTTCCTTTGCTTTGATTGGATCTACAAGCTTATACAAGCCTTTCTCACCAATGCCAATAGCAATAATATTGTTATCTTTAGTGGTGACTAAACATTGTTGTTCTTGAAATTTCACAATAAAATCAGATTTTGAGGTGATCTCGTTGATTGAAAGAAGCTTTTTGTTCATATCCGGTACATACCTAACATTCTTGAATGTATAATTTACTGTACCATCAAAACTTATATGAACATTACCAAATCCTTTCACAAAATATGTTGTACCATCTCCCAAAGATACAGATTCATTACTACTATTATCTTCAACAAAATCCACATACCAGTCCTTATGGCATGTATAATGGTGAGATGCCCCTGAATCAAAGTACCAAGCTTGATCCACCGCAAAATTACCACTGGAAGCCATGAAAGCAAAATTTGGTGATTCCTCGCCTTCACCTTCAGCTACATTCACATGATGAGCTTTCTTTCTAGGGTTAGCCATATCCTGTTGTCTTTTCCTACAATCTTTCTTAAGGTGACCAGGTTTCTTACAGTAAAAACATTTCCATTTAGATCTCTTATTACCACTTACTTGCAAAGATTTTGATGGATAGCTATTTTTACCAGATTTCTTACCCTTTTCCTTGATAAAGAATGCACTCTCTGTGGAAGTGGATGTAGACAACACTACCTGCTCCTATCATCTCTCCTTTTGCAATAGCAATGTAGACAATGTTTCAAAATCCAAAGTCTACATCTCAGCAATCATGTGCAAGGACTCCACAAATGACTCAAATGATGGTGGAAGATTTTGCATAACAAGATCAATCAAATCTTGCTCATCAACAAGTTTTTGCACTGCTTCCAACTGGTCACTGATGTCCTTGATCTATAATAAAAACTTAGAAACGGAGCCACCTTCCTGCATCTTAGTGGAAAACAACAAATTCTTTAAATACAACACTCTACCGGCTTCAGAAGCTTGATATTTTAAAGATAAAGTTTTCCATAAATATAATGCTATAGTCGCATTTCTGACCTTTGAGATTAGATTATCTGCTACTGACAATGTTAACAACATGAGAGCCTCATGATGATGTTTATCATTGTCATTGGTAGCAGTGGCAGGCCTTTGCTCTTTACCAAGCACTATTTGATCAATATTCATATATTCACATATTGTCAAAACCTTGTGACTCCACAAACTAAAGTTCTTGCCAATCAATTTCTGAGAATCTGGTAGTAATAGGTGTTGAATACTAGCCATTTTACCTAGTTTTTCACAAAAATGATAAAATCAAAAAAACTATAATGATTTTTTTTTAATTCCTTCTACACACTGATTCTTTATTAACACTGAAAAACCCTATCCGTTTTCAGCAACAAACTCAATACCATTTGCAAGATCACAAAAATTCTACCACTGAAACAATTAAATCAGGAAAACTACAATTTTGATTTAAAAAAATTCTTTCTCCATTGACATCTAGATAAAAAAACCCAGAAAATGGTGAAATTTTTAGCTTCCCAGACGCTTTTGTGATTATTAGTCAGCGGTAGGTCCCCAATAACCCTTATTGGCTAAAGTTTTGATTTATTTCAATTAAAAAATCAAAAATAATTGAAATATTAAAACTCTAGGCTAAAAAATTTATAAAAAATTCAGCCAATCAAAAAATTGCCCTACCTCTAAAACTTCAGGGGAAGATTCTGAGCCCGTTTCTCAACCAAATTGCAAACCGTTTTCACCAGTGTCTTAGTTTTGATTTAACTCATGATTTAGGCTTTTGTTTCATTGAAAAAGATGAAGAAATGATTTTTTATTTTTCCAAGATTTGTACGGCACCCTTGCATAGAGAAATTTAACAGAGGCTTTTGAGCCTCTAAAATAGCCTATTTTCACTTCCTTTTGGTCTTATTTAGCCTTATAATGCTTCCTGGCAATTTTTAGACCTTCTGGTTGAGTTTTTCAAACCCGTGATGGTTTCTCTCTCCTCAACTCTCCACTAGGCCACTGAAGTTCCTCCCTGGCAAGACACTGACCTCTCTCTAGCTTCCACAGACCTCCACTCAGGTTCTACAAACCATGGGCTCTGATACCATATTAGATTAAACAAAACATAGAGAGAAAATGAGATTGAGAATAGTAGAGCACATATTCAACGTATTTAACCAAGCATGAAGGCCTATTAAATAGGCAAACAAATGAAATACCCATGAAGCATGAGATGGGTATAAGAAAACTAACCTACGTCGGCTTGCATGAAATAGCAAAGACCGAACAAACAACTAACCTCTTAACCAAAGTGGTTAAGGCAACTAACCAACATAAATTACCTTAGTATATAACCTAAGGTAAATAAAATAATATGCTAACAAGAAGTTAATGCATGAATTCTACATGTAGAAAAACACTACCCATCATGCTCAATATGGTACTCATCCTCTTTTCTTGGGAAGTCATCACAATACTCAGTACATCACTGCACCTACCAAGTTTTGGAGCCCCAAAAATATAGTCAAGATACTTCCTACTCTACTGCATGTCAAACACATGGCCTTCTCCTTCCACAGAACCTCAGGTCATATTTGTTTTTCTCTATCCACTACTACAATAGGTACATATTTAGGTTTTTTTACCTCTTCCTCTACATGAAATTTATACATCATCTTGGGAAACACTTTATGGTAGTAAGATCTCACAAATTTCACCCCTTCTCCATCCAATAAACTCCACTTAACAGATCTGAAACCACCTGTTAGTCAACCTCGCTCTGAGAACCTCCAAACTCGCTATGATACCAATTGACAGGACCTAGGTTCCCCAAAGCTATGACACGACTTGTCAGAATTAAGAGCACATATGATTACCTTTGTATAAGCAACTTAATATGTGGAAATTAACCAGAAGTACAAGTAACTAGAAATAAGAAATAACACAGAATATGAGAGGCAACACACAATTGTATTCAACTCATTACAGAAGGAAATTACAATAAAGAGATCACACTCTTTCTTCCACTTTGTGGGCATACCAGTAATATTCCCTCAAGAGTTATCTTCTCTCAATACAGGTCACAACAAACAACTCAAGCACAGAGCTGTTGTTCACCTCAACCAGTCAGTACAATACTGCCAATATAATCAAGTACGAACTGATACTCCAAGTAGATCTCATCATGATCTTGCTCCTTGATGTGTTGCTATCACCTTAGATCTTGCTCCCCCACAGATCTCCTTTTAACCCTCACTCACACACACCCCGGCAGACCAACTTGATCTTACTTATCACATGTAGATCTCCTCCATGATCTTGCAACACCCTGTAGATCAAACTTGATCTTACATACTTGGAAGAACCCCTATGATTCCACCATGGGAAGAACTCTCCTAGTTATACACTTTACAATACAACCCATGAGTCTATTATATAGATCTCATGCATACAATAATTAGACAAGCGACTCAAGACTCAAAGTAGTCTTTAACATGCAAATAACCCATTCAACAAACTGACTGTTCATCAACAACCAGTTCTAGAATCACACAGGTGACTGACATCGGTCCTTATCTGACTGGAGGTGACCGACGTCAGTCGACTCCTACCGATGTTGGTTGCTTTCTATCGACCCCTACCTGACGTCGGTGTGGCTTGCCGACGTCAACGACTGTGACACTCAGCAACCCTCCATGTTTGCATCCAGGTGAAGCTTTTAGCTCCACAACCTAACAATCTCCCACTTAGAGATAAATAGCTGCACCTATACTTGCACCAATACATTGTCTAATCTATATCTTGACTTGTATCCCTCTTCAAGCTCAATCTTGAAGACCAACCACCACACACCCTGTGGTGCTACACCTGTGTCTCAATTTCTCCATTCTTAGCTTACCTTCTTCTACCGTTGCTATACTCCCACTCAATCAAAAACTCCTAAGAGTGACTTGTAATCAAAAACACTTAACAGATCTGAAACCGCCTGTTAGTCAACCTCACTCTAAGAACCTCTAACCTCGCTCTAATACCAATTGATAGGACCTGGGTTCCCCAAAGCTCTAACACAACTTGTCAGAATTAAGAGCACATATGATTACCTTTGTATAAGCAACTTAATATGTGGAAATTAACTAGAAGTACAAGTAACTAGAAATAAGAAATAACATAGAATATGAGAGGCAACACACAATTGTATTCAACTCATTACAGAAGGAAATTACAATAAAAAGATCACACTCTTTCTTCCACTTCGTGGGCATACCAGTAATCTTCCCTCAAGAGTTATCTTCTCTCAATACAGGTCACAACAAACAAATCAAGCACAGAGCTGTTGTTCACCTCAACCAGTTAGTACAATACTGCCAGTACAACTGAGTATGAACTGGTACTCCAAGTAGATCTCACCATGATCTTGCTCCTTGATGTGTTGCTATCACCTTGGATCTTGCTCCCCCACAGATCTCCTTTTGACCCTCGCTCACACACACCCCTGTAGACCAACCTGATCTTACTTATCACATGTAGATCTCCTCCCTGATCTTGCAACACCTTACAGATCAAACTTGATCTTACATACCTGGAAGAACCCATGTGATTCCACCATGGGAAGAACTCTCCTAGTTCTACAGTTTACAATACAGCCCATGAGTCTATTATATAGATCTCATGCATACAATAATTAGACAAGTGGCTCAAGACTCGAAGTAGTCTTTAACATGCAAACAACTCATTCAACAAACTGACTATTCATCAAAAACTAGTTCTGGAACCGCACAGGCGATCGACGTCGGTCCCTGTCTGACTGGAGGTGACTGACGTCGGCCAACTCCTACCAATGTCGATTGTTTTTTGTTGACCCCTACCTGACGTCAGTGTGGCTTGCTGATGTCAGTGACTGTGACACTCAGCAACCCTCCATGTTTGCATCTGGGTGAAGCTTTTAGCTCCACAACCTAACAACCTCAGGTCATATTTGTTTTTCTCTATCCACTACTACAATAGGTACATATTTAAGTTTTTTTACCTCTTCCTCTACATGAAATTTATACATCATCTTGGGCAACACTTTATGGTAGTAGAATCTCACAAATTTCACCCCTTCTCCATCCAATAAACTCCATCTACAATAATGGAGTTCAGCTTGCTCCTCAAGCTATATGGTTGGTTATTCAATAGGAAAATTATTGGTGTTGATCTATCTAGAAAAGTTTCTTTAGTTTCTCCTCCATTTTTCCATCAGCATCTTCATCTTCTATAAAAATAAATACTTACCATGTAAACTTTTTTTTGTTTATATCTTGGTCTCTCCACCTATAGCTCTCACGTGCACAAACCAACCAAACAACCATGGATATAATACCACTTTTTAAGAAAACAAGCATTCCTACATGTGCAAGTAAATATAAATTATATAAATAAAATAAGATAAAAAACATATAATAGGAGAGATAAATCATTACACAAGATATTCATGGAAACCCTATCAAATTAGCTATGGAAAAACCATGGGGCAAAGGCAACATACAAACTTCATATTTCCATTAACAACTCTCTTCTAAAATAACTCCTCTCAATAATTCCTTTTTAGTGATTACAGGTAATCAGGTGAACCAATCTTGTAACCAAGCCTTACAGGCTCCAACTTCTAAAATCATGATGCTAATACCATAGCATCCAAGGGAACTCTAAGATTCTACCTCTTTCTCCAAGGATCCACATCATGCTTCTAAAACACTAGGTGAGACATACTCTCTTAGTCTTATAGGCTCTAACCACCTAATAATGATGATGATTACAACCCAAGCATTTAGGTGAGTTGGGCTTACAATACTTCCAAATTTCAACCTTCTATCATGCAATTTCAAACTTTCAAAGATCCAAGTGATTCACTAAATGGATAATCAAAATACAAAGAGGAGTAATGTATTTATAGCATTTTACAACATGAGAGAGAGAGAAAGGGGAGAGAATGAATAGTGTCTCAAATAAATTTGACCCACACACGAGTGGGGTGTCATGTGATATACAAAGGTATTTTTCACCATGTGCAAAAGTATTCAAAGCATCTTCACTTTAGACGAGAATATGTGCCACCTTCATGTGGCTCTAAAACTTGTTGCCCACTTCCACAAGAGAGTCTAAACACTCAATAATGATCTTATCTTCATATCCAAGGGTCAATAAAGTAGATACTCTATTTTATACAAGATCTAATACACCCCATGTGACTCCAAGAATTGTGCCCCACTCACACATGTGAAGCCAATCTATAATAATGCATTCTTATCTTTATCTTCACATGTGATCACAAGAGTGCAAAAGGTGTTTCAATCACCTTTTAACTTTCTCTACACATGTTAATCATGGGTCCCCTTAAAAATTCAACCCATGCATGGCCCTTTATATTTTTTACCATGTGAGAACCCACATGTGACTCACTAAGGACAAAACCCATGTCCTCTAGTGGAGTACTACATCCCAAAACTATCACATCATCATGATCACACTTGGGACCAACCATGGTCCCAACTACCACATCACCTTCTTTCCACATCACATGTATGTCATGTCATCATGCATGCCAATTCATCTACACATATGCATGCCACATCACCTACATGCCATATCATCATGAATAGTGACATGTGAATAGTGGCTTTACACCCTAACACTTTCACTACTCAAATACAAATGTGTATTAGTGAATAAGCTAAGTATAATTTATCCATATTGATATTATTAGATTATTAAATGTTGTACTTTATATATTTTGCATATGCTTAGATTTGATATATCTTATCAGGATATTAGTAGATTTTATATTCATTAATTAGCCTAATTTTAGAGTGCTTTGATCTTTGTTTGATTAAGCTGATTTTTCTCCTTATTCCTTATTTCCAAAAATATTTAAACATTTGGTGATATGGTTTTATTATACAAACCCTAGTTTGCCCTAGGGTTTTGAGCCTTCTAGAGCTTTAGATTGTTATAATTATTCAGATATAAATTTTATTTTCTATTATTCTTGGCATTATTGTTTTCATTTATAAGAAGTGGAAAATGTTAAGTAATATAATTTTTAAATGGAAGATAAGGAAGCCTTAATCAACCATCTCAATACAAATCATGAATTAATTGATGCATTCTTATGAAATAAATGAACTTGTCAAGGATAATGCATCTACATCTAATAATGGTGAATCTTTAGATGGGACTCTTACTAATTCAATTATAATATCCCTCCCCTTGAGTTCATCATTGATTCCTACATATAATGGGGGTATAAAATATGTTTTTAAACCACTATTCCCCAAATATCAAATAATTATTACTACATTCTCCATGGGAAAAATTAATACTTCAACTCAATTACATGTTTTAATGCCTACATCAGCAAAAGTGATGTTTACATACCCTTTGGTGACTTCCAAAATATAAAATCTCAATCCTAATGGGTCTATTGTGCAAAATCTTATCCAATTTATTCAGGCTTTAGAAGCTAAGGTTACCAACATCAAGAAAAATGCTTTGAAATTAACTCATGTTATTTTACATAAGATGTATTACATAATTATCTTGCACCTGAGACATGCTTGCACCCTTTACCCACTAGTTTTATAGCATCATATTTCATACTTAATGATGGCAAGGGTGATCCTAAACAACATATTTGATCTTTCTATGTAGCATCCCTTTATTATTCCTCCAATGATAAAATTTTGACAAAACTATTTATAATAAGTCTAAAAGATTATGCTTTGAGATGGTTCAATGATTTACTGATATAATAAGTAAGAGAATTTTAAGCCTCAAATAGATAAATTTGTAGCATATTTATTTATCAACATTACTTCAAATATGTCATATGCACAAATTTTTAAAATCAAGAAAGTAACCAATGAGCCTATCAATGAATATGTTTTGAGGTACAATACAATGTTGGCAAAAATGACACATCCAATAATAGATAAAGAGCTTAAATATATGTTTAAGGAAAGTTTCTTTTCCCTAATACATGATTTTATTATCTTCAAGATGTTTAAATATTTTGATGACTTATGCCATATTGTTTGAGATTAATAAATGAAACTGATTGCATTGAATGAACTTAATTATGTAGCTAACACATTGACTACATCTAATACCAATTTTTATATCAAATCAAGATATAAGTTTAAACATAATAACACTAAGTTGATGCTTATTGTGTTTAACTCCAATATGTTAGGCATTATATAAATAGATGTTACAAGTTGATATACCATATACAAGATCTCATCGATAGTTAATGACTTACATTTTATGATTCTCTAAAAGATTTAGGGTCACAACCTAATAATCATCAAAACTAGAAGATATTCAGTAATCCATTATAATATAATTCTAAATAAGCACTAAAAGTGAAAATGTAAGATAATGCACATCCTTCTCTAACAAATTATGGGCACCCATTAAATGGATTATTTGTGTACTTACATGCAAGATATCTCTTATGGTTTAGAGGCCTTTTATTACATTTGATGGCTATGAGATTATGGATGATGATTCAGGTACTCACTCACTATTTATTCGAGCACATATTGATCACTAACATATACGTAGTTTTAGGGTTGATAATGGTTCTATCAAGAATGTATGTACCATGACATTACTCACACATTTTGGATATACACATGATGATTTATATCCTTTGACCAAGATGGTCAAATCATTTGATGGGAAAGTACAACATGTTTTTTGTGAGATTGATTTACCTTTACATGTTGGTCTAGCACATGTGACCATAAATTTTTTAGTTATTCCACATATGAGAGTATTTGATATTTTATTGGGACAACCTTTTATTCATAATAGTCATATAATACCTTCTATAGTGAATGGATGTCTCAAGTATATTCTTGACAATAAGGTAATCACAATTTCAAGAATTCAATATGAACATTCACTAAAATAAGAGATGTTTATTCCAATAAAGTTAATCATAAAACCTATTAAGGTTAATCATGAGTGGAAGGGTAAGCAAAATGAAATCCCATTTCCTAGGTAATTGATACTTGAGAGGCCATTACATCAAAGATGCACAATACACTCCATGAAGTCCTCATTTATACCTCTACAAACTAACCAATCCTTGAGACCATATTAATATGTTTCAAAAAGGGTAAAAAGATGAACCATTACATAAAAAAATTCATAGATAACTAAATAGTGGGTTCTATGACCCATTACTACTTCACATTCACATAATTATATGAGGCATAGCTAGAGTATTATAGATTCTCCAGCTTCAAATTTGGTACATATACATGATCTTTGACAACATGACCAGTTTATTGTACTATACTCTCATTCTAGAGCACCTTATGATCGTTCATATATAGGATCATCGGCTATCCATCTCATTCTTAAATATTCCAAAATTTTCAAAAAAAATAAAAATAATCAAATATTTAAGAAAATACTAAAACATTCAAATAAATGAAAAATACAAAAATATTTAACATTTCACATGTTTACTAGCTTTTGCATATGTTGTTTACTTTATGTTAGTAGATATCATATTTTTTATTTATAAACATATGTTTCACAAGTACTTGATTTTGATACATGCATACATTATATCCATGATACATAAGCATGTAGATGTTGGACATTTCCTCTTCCCGCATGACACACTATGTTGGGGGCATCATGATTGACGTGTCTTCTAAAATTTTATGATCATTTCATATTATATTTTTAAGATTATATACTAACACTTACACATGTCTAGACTCATGTTTACATATTACATAATGTACTTGATACACTATTTTATAGGACTTTTTGCTAATACGTGTATGTAGGAGCTAGTATGTCATGCTTATGTTAGTTGTTTATATTTATCTTATTTCATCTTATCACATGACTTACTTGAGTGTACTTATATTTTGATTCCTTATGTTGATTATGGAACATTTGAACATGTTCCTTGTTTGTTGTCCCTAGTGCTCTGAATGGTGATTATTTCTTTGGTGTGTGCACCTTTCAATATGTCCTCCCATTAAGTATGTGACATTTAAACATGCCTCTATTTTAAAATTTATTTAGGCCCCCTTTAGAATGACTTTGAGTGTTATTGTGTGTTTTCTTAATTATCCATTGATATTTTTACTTATGTGCATTATAATGATCCATATCATGCATCTTAGAGCTTGTTATATTTTGATATTACGAGCTTAATTGATACATATTCTTAAACACGATACCACTATATCTTTACTACATGATTCATAGAAATATTACATGGTTATATTATCCTTTTGAGATAAGATTAATATCAAATTTCATTTCCCTCACCTTAAATTGGGGGCATATCAGTAGGGGCATGTCATAGAGACAAGAGTCCATATACATAATAGTTAGTGAAATTGGTAAAATTTTATATAGTTTATATGATTCAAATATAAACTTGTGGCAAAATATTATACATTTAATGCCAATTTTCACATATCTAATATAAAGTTTATTAGATTTATGATGTATTATACAAAAAAAATTAGATCATAGGTTACATTTTGATAGATACTTTAACTTGAGACACATTCAAGGTGCTTAGTCCATGTAAATGCACTGAAGTAAAGATACATTATTCACATTATACAAATATTAATGAACCAACCTTACCAAGATGCATCAATTAAGCTTTTATCCATTACACCAGTCTGTTCCCTTGAGTAACACAATCATGATTATGTTCTCTTGATGGACTTGTCACTACTTCTATTACTATGGGTTCATATGGTTACACCATTTGACTCAAGTGATATTGGCCAAATTGGATATATTATGTTTAAACTTGAATTGTGAGATTAAGATTTAGTGATCTTAATATACTTGGAATAACTCACACTTATGCCAAATTAGGGACATGATCACCCTCCAATTTATATCTTCACATCTCCAAGGTTATGTTTTTAATCTCTCTCTAATGCTTCAGATAGGAACCATCATTATCAAAGTAAAATATCAAGTGGAAACATGATGGTATTGACATGTAGGTGTACTCCTTATTTTTTCTCTTTTCTTTTAAACAATTTTAACTATTCATTTTTAGATTATATGCACTAATTACACCTTTAATTGTTTAACCCTAAAATATATATTGGTGAATCTAGGGTTAAAGGGGTAGATATATCCTAGGGCAAAAAGGATGGTAGACTATCTATAAAGTAGGACAATTAATTGAAAAACTTAGATAAACATATACTAAATTTATTATGAAGAGATATGATAAAAATAGAAATTAAAACTATGATAGATATTACAATGATAATTAAAACATGATACTTAGTTATTTCTAATGTTAATACAAATCTGGATCTAAAATAGGAATGGAATAGGTTGGATTTGGATTTTTGATTAGTTAAATAATATTATAAATTTTATCTCTATAGTTGTAGACACATCAACCTAGGATGGTTGCATCAATGCTTATGTCTAACTTGGATGTAGATGTTTTGTGTGTAATACCTATTGAAACTATATGTGACCATCTATATGCATTTGTTTTTTATGTCACCTTTGCTCTTATGCATTCAAATTTAGATCATGGACTATTAATCCTTATCAAATGAGAAAACCCTAGTTCTTCATCTTCATATTAGATGTGGTAAAATGGGTTAATGGATACATAGTGTCAAGTTACACCAAAGACCCCTCTATAAATGAGGACCATCTACATAGCCAATACTCTGAAGAGGGCTTCAGACTTATGTAGTTATACCTTACATGTTGTCTTGTATGTGTATCATGCAATGTGTGATAAATAATTACAATAATAACCTAGCTTATAAATTAGTAAATGTGGCTCATAAGATGGTCCTTTAGTAATTCAAAATTATGTATGTCTTATCCCTATGATTGATATGGAAACATAATAAAATAGGGAAACTTTTCTCACTTGAGTGCTTGATTGAATGGCTTTGGTAAGTTGCCTTGTGAGTAGGTAAGAAGTTGTCAGGTTTGTGCTAGGTGAGGAATGAATGAGGTTTGATCTTGTGTTTACACCAATCCATTTAGATAATATCTCATATTAAATCACCAAGAACTAGAGATATACATTTCAATTACAAATTGGATGACTTTAAGGCATTGAAAAATTACATTTGATATGTACACTTGCATCGATGTAGGCATATGACTAAGATGCAAGTGTTCAGGCAACTAGAAAATAGACACAAGTCCAAAACTTGTAGAGATATCTAATAAGTAAGTTAACAACATTCTAGACAATATAAAAGGTTTGAGTAATTAGAATAACATTGGTTAGAATAAGAGATAAATAATAATCATAGAAAGATAGTATATGTGAGCCTTTAGACAATGGGAAGGGTCTAGAAGTTAAAATTACATCCATGACATGTATTTTCCAAGTATACAAGACTAAGGTGCTATATAATTTATAATTAGTGTCTACATTTCCCCCCATAATCTAGTAATGAAATCTCTAGTTTAAAGAGAAATAAATACATACTCAGGTGTGTATAACACACCTTGCCTTTGATTAAGTCTAACCTGAGTTCTTTATTGGTGAATGACTTGTAACCAAGAGCATGTTATAGTATATAATCAGTGCATATAATGTAGAATTGAAAGCATTAAAATGATTGAAAGTAAAGAAGTAAGGTTTAAGACTACACCTATGTGTCAATGCAACCACCTTGGATTTTGATAATTTGATTTGAAGAGATGTATCATATTGAATTGTTAAAGTTATGATTATGAAAAATATAAAATATGGAAAGTGCATATATCTAGAGAGATATTGGAGGACACATACCCCCAACTTTGGATAAAATATGAATTGCCACCCTATAGTTGTTATTAGCTCAACCATGTAACCTAATCATACATATAACCTAGTGAGCATGAGTGAACCAAGTCATCTCAAAATATAAAACTAGTGAGGTTAGATGATGTAATCAAGTCCTACCTATAAATTTGGACAGATTAGGTGATTTAATAACCTCAACCATACCAAAAATGAACCAACCTATGCAGTAGATTGGCTTAATATAGTTCATAAAAGTCTAACCTGATGGGTGATAACAGTCCATAGAAGTGTTTGAAATCTAAAATCTGATTTTATTTTTAAACTTGTAGGTAATCTTTGCATAACATATGCATCTTAGAAAAGTTTCATGCTAAAACTATGCATAACAATAGTACCAATGTATAGAATTATACCACAAATGTGTATCCTAATTATATAACTTCATAATTTGGCCTATTTTAAAACTATGTAAGTGTGGAAAACATGTTTCCAAAACATGCCCCCACTATAATCTAAAATCGAGAACTAGTGTAAGTGTGGAGAACATGTTTCCAAAGCATGCTTCACTGTATGTCTAAAACTAAGACTGGAGTATGTGTGGAATACATGTTTCCAAAACATGCCCCCACTATAATCTAAAATCAAGAACTATTTTAAGTGTGGAGAACATGTTTCTAGAACATGCCTCCATTGTATGTATATATTAATGGTACCAATGTATGGAATTCTACCATAAATGTGTATCTAAATTATATAACTATAAAATTTGGATAATTTGAAAATTATGAAAGTGTATAGAACATGTTTCCAAAACATGTCCCCACTATAATTTGAATCCAAGAATTGGTGTAAGTGTTGAGAACATGTTTCCAAACCATGCCCCCACTATAATTTGAAATTGAAAACTAGTGTAAGTGTAGAGAACATGTTTCCAAAACATGCCCCCACTATATGTCTATAATAATGGTACCAATGTATAAAATTCTACCATAATTATGTATCTGAATTATATAACTATGCAATTTGTCCAATTTAAAAAATGTGTAAGTGTAGAGAACATGTTTCCAAAACATGCCCCCATGATAATATAAAATTGAGAATACTTGTAATTGTGGAGAACATGTTTCCAAAACATACCCCTATTATGTCATAAATTAGGAATAGTGTATGTGTGGACAACATGTTTCCAAAACATGCCCCCACTATAATTTAAATCAAGTGAACCGTGAAAAATATGGAAAACATGCCTTTACAACATTCCCCCATTTTGAGGTGAGGGGAAGTAGAAACTATTAGTCACATTACCTTAAAAGGATAAGATAATTGTATAATATATGTATGAACCAAGTATATCATATAAAAGGGACGTGTCTAGGTAGATATATCATTAAATCATGAAGAATGTGATCACATCAAGTCCAAAGATGCATGATATAGATCATGAGAAAATTTAGATATCAAAAATACAAGCTCAATAAAAAATCAATCACACACACAAGAACACTCAAAAGTTAATAAAAAAAATGGTCCAAGGATACCTCAAATAAGGGCCATGTTCAAATGTTGCAAAATATAAAAGACATGACTTAGTCAAATGTACACAAAACAAGGAATGACATATTCAAATGTCAACATACAACAAACAATAGCATATTAAAATGCCAAAGAGGAAAACAAAGGCATGGGGACAAAAAATAATGAAACATATTCAAATTCTCAAAAAAGCAAAATCAAGGAAATGAAGGAAGTGCATAAATGAAAAGTATAAGAAACCAACATAAACACATCATACTTGTCCCTGGATATATGTGTTAGTATAAAATATTAAGTACACAACATATCAAGTACAATGTGAAAGATATAGTCATGGATAAATGTATGTGTAGGTACATAAGATCATAAAGATAATTCAAAGTGATCATAGAATGATATAACCTAGATGTGTCATGAACAAAGAAGTGGGTGCCGCCAGTGTCCACATGGCATGAGTAAAATTAAGGCCCAATAATTGAAATTGCATGGATCATGTATCTATGTATGTCTAAATCACACCTAAAATATGCATGAAACACATGTTTATATATAAATAAATGATATGTTATCTACCAACATAGAACCAACAACATATATGCCAAGGAGATAATAGAACATGTAAATGCTAAAAATATTTTTGAATTTTTAAAGTTTTTTAATTTTTTGGCTATGTTTGGCCAAATAAAAATATTTTCATATGATGTACTTGATATGATCCATGTGTAATGCTTTACATATGAAAAATAATACTTCATGGCTATGAAGAAAAAATAAGAGTGTATAAATTATTTATATATTATTTATCACCTTAGTCTTGTACATTTGGCAAATACATATCATGGATGTACTTTCAGCTTCTAGACCTTTCCCACAGCCAAAAAGCTCACGTACACTATCTCTTTGTGCCTAATTGCTTATATATTAGTCTAACCAATGTTATTATGATGATGCAAACATTCTAACTTACCCAAAATGTTATAAAGCTTCATGTATTCTATCTCTACAAGTTTTAAAACTAAACCTATTTTCCAACTTCATGGACACTTTCATCCTAGTTAGATTCCCACATCGACATAAGTATTTTATCCCCACACAAGTCTCTAGTTCCATAAAGTCATCCAATTTACAAATGAAATGTACACCTATGGTCATCCTAAGTTATTTAATGTAAGATATTCTCCTAAGGGATTGGTATA
This sequence comes from Torreya grandis, assembly GCA_037957365.1. Taxonomy (NCBI): domain Eukaryota; kingdom Viridiplantae; phylum Streptophyta; class Pinopsida; order Cupressales; family Taxaceae; genus Torreya; species Torreya grandis. The sequence goes on from JARHVA010003861.1 coordinate 267,941, forward strand.
AATATAATATCAACCCTCATCCATTCCTAACCTAGAAAATACCTAAAAATACCAAGGCAACTTACCAAAAATATTATATCAAACACTCAAGTAAGCAAGCTTTCTTATTTTCTCTTATTTACATATCAGTCATAGGGACAACATATATATAGGTTTGAAGCACTAAAGGACCATTCCATGAGCCATATTTTCCAAGTTACAAGCTAGGTCATTATTGTACTTAGTTATCACACACTGCATGATTCACACACAAGCTAACACATAGGATAGAACTACATAATTTTGAGGCCCTTTTCAGAGTATTGGCCATGTAGGCAATGTTCATTAATAGAGGTGTCTTTGGAGAAGCTTGACACCATGTTCCTACTAACACATTTTTTCCACAATAAATATGAAGATGAATAACTAAGGTTCTGTTATTTGATAAGGAATGACAGTCCATGACCTAGATTTGAATGCACTTGAGTGAAGGTGACATAGTACCCAAAAGCATCTAGGTGGTTGTATCTTTTTTCAATAGGTATTTTATACTATACCCTTGTGTTTTAATTAGATAGTATCATCAACACAATCATCCCAAGTCAACAAAAGTGTCTGAGGCTACTTAGGCACAATTTCTATAATTAGGTGTCCATTACAAAATCTAGATGCATTTCAATTTCAACCAATTTTAAATCTAGATCATTATTAGCATTACAACCAACTAAGTATCATGTTTTCATTTTTATTTAAATATCTATCATAGTTAATATATTTGCTTATCATTAGTTTCTATCCTTATCATCTCAGCATAATCAATTCAGTATATGCTTATTTGAGTTTCACAAATAATTAGCATGCTCGAGAGATAGTCTACCATCCTTGTGCCCTAGGCTATCTCTACCCTTTTAACCTTAAATCCCCCTTAATATAGATTATATGGTTAAACATTTGGTTAACCTGACATTTCATCTAAAAAACTTTAGATATTAATCTAGGGTTTCTTGATTCTTTATTCTCATTTTTTATTTAAAAAGAATTTACAAGTTAAAAATTAGATTTCATTTTTATCAATATGTTTAATATTGATGAATATATAGGTAATTTTATGTTTCCATTTTTAGTTGTAATAATAATCTACTATTTTACTATGATAATCCAAGGTACCATACAAATAAATAAATAGATTCATCAACATAATGAGAGGCTTTTATAGTGAAACAACACTAAGTCTCTTTTCAAAATTCATTTTTCAATACTATAGAGATAGTATCCAAATGTCAATGTGTATGCTTTCAAATATTTATTCCACCTAGATATTATTTAAGTGACATCTACCATCCTGTACCCATTATTCATCCACAAGTTATATTGGATTTTTTTGTCCATGTGATCACTAGTCAAAAAGGAAAAGGTATTCAACCTAATCCACCACCTATCAATATATAATAGGTGCCTCCTGAGCCAAAGCTTGTGATCAAATTTAAGGAATATGACCTTGTTGACCAATTGAGAAACACACATGCTAATATTTCCATCCTTGAATTTATAAAGTAATCTAATATATCTGATGATATCCTATCTGAGACACTACATGAAACTCAAGTTTCAAGTGATATTGAGCCAACTTACTTTGTATATATCATGCAAGATCTCAAAAATAATGCAAAACTAATCACCTTTGATCGAATAGAATTACCATCTAAAGATGTTATTGACCAAGAGTTACCTTTGTTCATACAAGTATATATTCATAGTAAGGGTATCAAAAGGGTGATCATTGATAATAGATTGAGCTTAAACATTTGTAGCATGAATTTATTAAACACCATGGGTATTAACAGCAACCTTATACAAAAATCAATGATACATATCAAGGGATTTGATAATTCACATATCCCTCCAATTAGTAAAATAAATTTGGATATAACATTAGAGCCAAAAATGATTCCAACCACATTTAATATAATGTCACAATCATTAAATTATAATTTAATTTTTGGTAGACCTTGGATACACACAATGGAGGTCATCCCATATACTTTATATCAATATGTAAAATTCATACATGATGGGACCATATTGATGATGATCCCTTTAGATTCTTGAAAATGATATATTCTGATAAAGAGGGCATTCTTATGGCAATACCACCTACACAATTTATTCCTCTTGAGAATATAAAAACATATGAGGTGGTTGATTCAAGTATAATGGATCCATTATCTCTAAAAATAAAAAGGCACTAAACACCTAAGTACACAGAGATACATCTCAAGATTAAGAACTAATAGCAAAGAAGACAATGATACAAAAATCATAAGTACCTCCAATATTTGAGCTTCCTTTATTGGTCAACACTAGGCAATAATGTGGCCATGTTCTAGATTATTATGAAAATGATGATGATTTATCCCATGATATGATAGATGATACATTGTGAAAACTTAATTTTGATCCACTTTAACATCTTTCACATAATCTATTTGAACATATAGGTATCGGTACATATAAGTTAAACTCACCTATAAAAGATATAGAACCAAATCATGATAAGGGCAAAGAAAAAATGGTAGATGAACATGTAAACATGTGTTATTCCATACACCCATATTGGATTCACACATTAAGTCAACCATACAAGATCCATATATACATACATCATGTAAATAATGTATAGGCCTCTCATAAGACTCCACAACAGATTGTATGGATTTTAGAAAACCAAGATGTGATGGATACAATTCTTTTTATATTACTTGACCATTGCATTATATCATTACCTCTTAATAGGCATAGATCAAGCAAAAAAATCCTTCCTAAAAAGGGATTATCATAATGTAATTACCACCGAATAAGTGGTTATTATACAAATCAATACAAGGCATTGAAGAACATAGTTTAACAATACAAGAATGAAGGACACATATAAATTATGTCTAAATCATGGAAATGGCCTAATACTTATATTTTTAAAAAGGAAACAATCCTTTAAAGTGGCCAAGGCATGAAAATCTAACCATTACCACAATTTTTTATGGGGTACATTACTTACATATAAAATTTGATGTAAATAATCAGGAGACAACTTACAATATTACCACATTACAACAGTTGAGACATAATATCTATGATTTATGCCACTCACTAGATTTTCCATAATATCTTGGGTATATCACATTACCCATTGCATGTGGACCAAAGGTAGTGGACCTTTCCATATGGTTTATGGATCAACAACCATAATTGACTTTACACCTTGGACAATAATGGTTGATTGATATGAAAGTAGTTATTAGTGTTACAAAGCATTATCTTTTTTTTAACATGATAGTAAGGAGGTTTGTATACCATATAAAAAATATGGGGTATAAGTACCAATGATTATTGATAGTGAGTTTCCAGTAGACACAACACTATTGGTATTTATGCAATTCTAACAATTTTGGCAAGCAAGGCCGTGATGCACTATCTTGGCTCCTGAATTTGAAGACTTGTTGGATTAAAAAGTTGTCAAATTTTTTTAAATCCCCAAAATACAAAAAAAAATCAAAAAGCTTCAAAAATCCAAAATTATGTTTAGAATTTACATATCATATTATCTCTTTAGCATATATGTTATTGGTTCCATGTTGGTAGATGGCATATCATTATTTCCTATATACACATGTATTTCACACATATTTTAAATGTGATACAAGCATACATAAATACATGGTCTCTACACTTTTGGATGTTAGGCTTTGCTTCTACTCACATCACCAGGATGTTGGGGGCATCCACCTTTATGATCATGATACATCTAGATTATATCATTCTATGGTCATTTTACGTTATTATGTTTGAGTTCATATACTACACATGCCTTTATCATTACTTATATATTTTGTAGTGTAATTTATATTTTATGTACTAAATTTTTTTACTAACACATATATCCAGGGACTAGTATGTTATGTTTATATTGGTATGCACTTCCTTGAGTATCTTACCTTATTATTGTCTATCTTTTTTGAGCATTTGAATATGTTTTATTATTTTTGACCTCTGTGATTTTGTTTTCTTCTTTGAAATTTGAATATGTCATTACTTATTGTATGTTGACATTTGAGTATGTTTTTTCTTACTTTGTGGACATTTTAATAAGTCAGTCCCTTCGATTGTACAATATTTGAACATGCCCCTTGTTTGTAGTCTCCTCGGAGCTTTGTCTCTTGATTTTATTTTTTAGTGCTCTTGTGTGTGCACTTGATTACTTATTAAGATTGTAATTTTACTATTTAGATGTTGTCATGATCTACATCATGCATCTTAGGACCTAGTGTGATCACATTATTCATGATTTAATGGTATATCTACCTAAACATGTTTAATTTATATGCTACATGATACATTTATAGTTTACATGCTTATATTATCTTTTTGAGGTAATATAATTACCACTTTCTACTTCCTTCACCTCAAAAGTGGGGGAATATTAATGGAGGCATGCATTGACTTCCACATTAATTCACAGATTCAAATTAAAATGGGGGGATGTTTTGGAAACATGTTATCCACAATTATTCAGTATGCAACATACCCATATTATAGTGGGTGGATTGTATTAGAATCATGTCCTCCACATTAGCACTTACACCAGTTCTAAAATTTAGATTGTAGTGTGGGCATGTTTTAGATACATGTTCTCCACACTTACACTAATTTTTAGATTGAGATTGTAGTGGGGGTATGTTATGGAAGCATGTTATCCACATTGGAACTTATATTAGTTTTCATATTTATCCATATATAGTGGGGGCATTTTTTAGAAGCATGTTTTCCACACTTATATAATTTCAAATTGGCCAATATTCATAATTATATGATCCATGTACACATTTATATAAAATTCTATACATTGGTACCATTATCATACACAGTTTTAGCATGAGACATATTTAAGGAGAATATGCTAGAAAATGTGTGCCTAATATTACAAAATCAAACTAGTTTCAGATTCCAAACACTTTCAGGAACTATCATCACCCACTACGTTAGACTTTTATGGACTGTATAGATACAATTTGATACATTAGTTGGTTCAATTTTTTTTATGGTTGAGGTAATTAAATCACTCAATATTTCAAATTTTATAAGTTGGAATTGGGTGCATCATCCAACCTCACTAGTTTATAGTGTGAGTTGACTTGATTCACTCACACTCACCAGGTTATAACTATGATTGGGTTGCATTGTTGAGCTAATCTCAACTGTCAAGTGGAAACTCATATTTTCTCCAAGGTTTGGGGCATGTTCCCTCTAATATATCTCTATATTTTTAGATATATGCACTTTTCAAATTTATATTTGTCCTAGTCTCAGTTTTAGTGATTCATAATGATACATCTTCCAAATTATATTGCCAAAAGGCAAGATGATTTCATCAATACATAGTTGTACCCATAAAACTTGTTTATTTTCAACTTTAATCATTTCAATGCTTTCAATTTCAACTTATATGCACTAATTATATATCATGACATGCTCTTGGTTGTAGGTCAGTCATTATAAAATCACTCAATTTAGACTCAAGAAAAGACAAGGTGTGTTATACACACCCAGGTATGCATTTATTTTCCTTTAAACTAGAAATTTCATTGCTAGATTAAAAGGAGGGAAACTAGACACTATTCCTAAATTATATAGTACCTTAATATTGTACACTTGGAAAACACATATCATGGATATATCTTCCACTTCTAGACCTTTCCTACTACCAAAAGGATTTCATACACTATCTCTTTATTCCTAATTATATATCTCTTAGTTTGATAAATTTTATTCTAATGATTTAGACCTTTTACCTTACCCAAAATGTTATAAGCTTACTTATCTTCTGTCTCTAAAATTTCTGGATCAATACCAATTTTCCAATTGCATAGACACTTGTGTCCCAGTCATATGTCTACATTGATGCAAGTGTCTTATCCCAATACAAGTGTCTAATGACCTAAAGTCATATAATTTTCAAATGAAATGAATACCTATGGTCGACCAAAGTGATTTAATGCAATATATTCTCCAAGGGGATTTGTATAAATATAATATCAACCCTCATTCATTCCTAACTTAAAAAATACCTAGAAAGACTAAGGAAACTTACCAAAAGCATTCTATCAAGCCCCCAAGTTAGAAAAGCTTCCCTATTTTATTATATTTCCATATTAGTCATAGGGACAACACATTGATAGGTCTGAACTAATAAAGGATCACACCATGATCCATATTTTCAAAGTTATAAACTAGCTCATTTTTGTACTTGCTTATCACACATTTCATGATCTAAACACAAGCCAACATATAGGGAAGAACTAAATAATTCTATGGCCCTCTTTAAATTATTAGATATGTAGGCAGTGCTCATTAAGGGATATTTATATTATCTTAACATCATGTGCCTACTAAACCATTTTTTCAATAGCCAATATGAATATGAAGAACTAGAGTTTTGTTATTTGATATGGAGCAATAATCCATGACCTAGATATGAAAGCATCAGAGCAAAGGCAACATAGAAACTAGAAGCAACTAGGTGGTCACATATTTTTTAATAGTTATTTTATGCTAGACACCTATATTTAAGTTAGATAGTAGCATCGATATAACCATCCCAGGTTGATGCAAGTGTCTAAGGCTATAAAGGCATAATTTTTAGAATCAGATGGTTATTCTAGAATATAGATCTAGTATAATTTTTTAAGTTTTATATCCAGATCAGTATTTACAATAAAAATAACTAAATATCTTGTTTTTATTGTTATTTCAATAGCTATCAAAGTTATGCATTCTATCTTTATCATCTCAGCATAATAAATTTAGTATATATTCATCTGAGTTTCATAAATAACTGGCTTGATTTAGAGATGGTCTACCATCCTTGTGCCCTAGGTTATCTCTACCCATTGAACCTATTTTAGGCTCAATTTACACCATTGGTTCAGGTTCCCTCTAATTGAGCTACACAATGGGAACAACCCCACACTATGGGTCACCTATGTTGGGGTCGAACCTCTGGAGAAGGTTAGCTTCCTATTGATGCTCACCTAAACTAATGCTAAATTAATTCTTCATAAATAAAAGGGTTAGAAAGAGGATAAGGGTTAGAAAGAGGATAAGGGTTACTAAGAAGGATAAAAGGGTGATGCACCAAAGTTAAATGGACACCCATATAATCTTGAACATACACCAAATCAGCAAAAGATAATTATGGCTTACTCAATCTCACAATATCACTAGTTGCATAAATGTTTCATAGAAAATGTTACAATTATAACACTAGTCTAGACCTGAAAGTTAGTGTGAAAACACCTATAAAGAGGCAAGTAGAAGGACAATAAACTAGAAAGAATATCCTTCACAAATTCACCATACACAAGCATACTAAACACTAATTAAAGTAAAGAGATGGGAAAAGAGTTAATCCTCTTTCTTCAAAAGGAATTTCTTACAATATTATGATAGGGTTTAACTATATCAAACAAGAAAATTTTTTGAAAGAGTCTTAATGAGTATCCTTGTCCCAAAAAATAATGATAAATTCTAAGAGTTGAGAACCCCTTCAATGGGAAAGAGACCAGGAAACCCCTTCAATGGGAATGAGACTAGGATATATAGGAGGAGAGAGAGAGAGAGAGAGAGAGAGAGAGAGAGAGAGAGAGAGAGAGAGAGAGAGAGAGAGAGAGAGAGAGAGAGAGAGAGAGAGAGAGAGAATGTGGGAACATGCCATCAAGGAGAGAACACACCATCCTAGATCATTAATTTAACTTGAGTTTCCACCTTTTTATCCTTAGCCAATGAAATACTTCCCACCCTTTTTTTATAAATTAGGACACTTCCCATGGCTTATTGAGTGAGAAATTCCCCAAAGATTCTGAGGACACATTGAATTCCCCTAGTTGTAGTTCCCAACACTAGACTTTTTCTTTGATCCTTCACACATCTCTCACTTAAAAACAAAACTTCATGCTCATGGATCTGACAAAATCATGGCTTTATGTATTTTAGGTGGATTCTTGTTGAAAATATGGCTATGTTGAAGGGTGAGTGTAGACACCTAAAAAGTGTCTAACCCTCGGTCTTCCTCTCTCCCCTTGGTCCCTTACCACTTCGACTATCCCTAACCTACCTAGGTCTTATTAATTGAAAATAATCATCTATTTTTAATTAAATAAGTCCATTTTCCTTCTCCTCGCCACCTCGCCACCCTAGGATACCCTCCTTGGATCCCCTTCATTCCCCACATGACCATTTAATGCCTAAGACTCCCATTCCAATCTCTTCCCACGCCCATTTAACTCTCGTCGACCGTTTCATCCTCGCATTCATTTGACCCGGCGTTTGGGAAACGGATAGAAGGCTATTTTTAGCCTTTTTCTGGCCTTTTAGCCGTCGACGTCGGTCAACCGTCGACCGACATCAGTGATATTACCGGCATCAACACCCTTCATAACGGCTTTTTCACCATTCTTTCTCCCTCTTGGCTCCTCGCTCCTCTGCGTCTCTCTCTGGCATCCTGACTCTTCAACCTTCACATCCGACCCTTGTATCCGTCCTTTCACTTGACCTCTCTGCCAATCAATCTGACTCTCTCCCTCAGGTACACAGCAAGCTTCTACAAGTGAACAACAGGGATTCTTCATCAGCAACAGGTCTTCACATCCAGCATCATCAGCAACAAGATCAACACCTTCTTCAGTAGGGCACAGGTAAGTACTCTGTTTGTTTTCCTTATGCTTTCTAGTCATCTACTTTTAAACTAGATTCAGCCCTTCTTTTCCCCAACCCAGACTGCTAACCAAACCAGGCAAGACCCAGATTCCTATCTCCTTGATTGGCTTCCTTTGTCTCTCTGTCCCCTTTCGACACTTTGTCCATTATCCTAGACCTCTGCACAGACCTTCAACTAAGACCAGACTCTCTCAGACCACTTTGTACGTCCACAGACCCGTCCACAGACCAGCCCACAGACCAAACTCGGACCATCCACAGACCAGACCCTGCCCTGACCCATCCAAGCCCATCGCCCCAACCGACGCCAGTCATTACCCCCACCGACGTTGGCAGACTAACCGACATCGGCAGACCCGACAACCGACACCGGTAGGACCACCGACGCCGACGACTGTGACCAGTTCGACAGCTTCTTCCAGGTAAGCCTTTGCTTCCTTTTCTCTTTCATTTTGCTATCATTTCCATCTTTTTTAGCATTTTGTCTATTTATCAGTCATTTATCTCTTTATCAAACAGTGGGTTGACCTCCCTTGAGGAAGTTCTCATACTTCTGGGAACAGGCTTTTGCCTGGCAACCCACCGCCTATCCATCTAACATTTTCTTGTCCAAGTTCCTTTTCTTTGCAGGTGTCATTCCTCCACAGCCAAAGAGGGGTGCCCACAAGCGTCTGGATTACGGTGCGCAGTCTATATCCAGGTACTTCCCATGCCTTGTCCATTATCTCTTTAGTTTCTTCTCTCTTTATAATCTGAAAAGTGAATTAGCGATAGAAACATTCTGGCACGCCCGGTGGGACCCTAGGTTCCTCCTGGGTTCCTTTTCTTCTTCATTCATTTAGGAGCATTAGGTTCTTACCTTTTCTCCTCCTTTTCTTCTCAATGACACTATAAGCAGGACTAAAACAAATCTTTCTTCCTTGCATTTCTAGACTAGTCTAAACATCATACTCTCAACCCTTTCTCAAACTTGTCTTCATAACAAATCTCACATTTCGACTTGGGCTTAAAACGTATTTCACTTTGCATTCATTTCTGCTTGTGCTTGCATCTTCTTAGTCCACATCTAGTAACTTAGATGTATATTGAATAAATCGTAGACACTTGATGTTACACTACCAGACCACATGCACTAAAACACACATAAAACTTACTTGAGACAAGGCCCGACTGGGATTTCATCCCCCAGCGGATACCTTTCCCGTCCCGGTGACCCTACTTGGATTTCATCACCAAGGGGGAAGCCCACTCCGTTCTCTGGTGGAGGATAAACTCTAGGCGAGGTATATCTTGGCTAAGCGAGACCAGCTAACCACTGAAATCGTGAAGTGAGGGGAGCTTGCTCCTTAGCACCAGGCCACGTACCAGACCCTAACACAGACTTTGAGCACTTTAACAAGACCCGAAACCATCTTTAGACTGCCTTCTTCTAGGACCCTTCTTGCAGCCAATCTCCCTAAACATTCATCTAAGGCATAAGCCGCAAGATTCTAAGGTTAATTCCTAGGATTTACCGCTTAGGCTTGACTGTCTCTCTCTATTTTCCTCTTCTCATCTGCTTGTTTGAGTGAGTGAGGACGCTTTCTTCTTTGTTTTTCCAAGGATCTTCAAATCTTTTGGTTCTCTGGAAGACACAGTCACCGGCATCAATTCTGTCACCGACGTCGGCTTTCCTATCTTACCAGCATCGGTTATCTGACCGACGTCGGCTCTCTTCCTTACCGACATCAATTTTTAAACCGACGTCGGTCTCTGTCACTGTCCTTTTTTTTCAAAACCAGCAGCTTAAAACCTGTCCCTTCTCTGTCAAAAACTCCATTCCAAGTTTCTGGAACTGTAAGAACATAGTTTCTGGAACCTGACCCTCCTTTTTGACCACTCTCCTTCATCCCTAACCAAGTCCTATCATGGAGTTCCACTCGGAAACTGAAAGAACTCCTACAGGACCGACCCTGACCCCAACTCAAATTCCCATCATCCCTGAAGGGGACCAAGATTTCGGGAGATTCTTGGACCTCAATATCGCAGCCCTCCAAAACTATCTCGCGAGAAACCCAACGTGAGACCTTTCGGGTGACGTGGTGACGACATCCACACCATTCGCCACCCAACCCTTTATGACTCAGCCTTTCGCCTCAACTATCAACCCAACCATGGCCAATACGCAAAGTTTGGCCTCCCCGTCTATTTTTAGACCAACCTCCATCGGGGTTCCATTACCCCCTCAACCACCTGCAATTCAACCAAGTTCTACATCATATCAGAACTTGACCCCTCGCACTCTTGCGCCCACAAATGTAGGGGTGCCAACCTGTCTTTCTACCAGTGCCGCCATTCAACCACCTTTGGTGGTGCCCAGTCAACCTATACCTTCAACCTTCATAACGCAACCACCTTTAGCCTCCACTTCTTCCCCTGCGACTAGTCATCCGTACATTGTACAACCGACTATGTCGCACGCCGCCTCTAGCCTCTTCCAAGCGCCTTACAACTTAGGGGGCGCTCAACCCGCCAATCTGTCAGCAAATCTTATCAAGAGGCTGATGGATAAAATGTCCAGTCTCGAAGCCTCCATTTTCGGTTCAAGCAATACTTTGTCATATGAGCAAATTTGCAATGAGCCCATCCACCCTTCCGTCCCTATTCGACCATACCCTAACCAATGGGAGCTTCCTAAGTTCACTCGCTTTCAGAGTAAGGAAGACCCCCAGCAACATCTACAGGCATTTAGACATGCCTGTTATCTTATCGCCCACGATGATGCATTACTTCTACGCACGTTCCCTATGTCCCTTTCTGGCCCAGCCCTTGACTGGTATAGTTCTCTTGCCAGACACTCTATCTTTTCATTCATTCAACTCACCCAACTATTTCTCGACCATTTCTCAATCAACATCACCAAACAAGTCTCAATCATAGACCTTTACTCCATCAGGCAATTTGACGACGAATCTGTAGTCAATTTTGTCGCTCGTTGGAGGGGCCTGATTAACCAGCTCTCCTTCTCTTTGCCTCAACCTGAGCTCATCGAGCTCTTCTCTCGAGCATGTGCCAAACACATCTCTCCTACCTTGCGGATTCAGACATTCTACACTTTTGACGAAGCTTTCATCATGGCTCGAAAGCTCAAACACTGCACCCTTGAAGAAGATAAAGTCAAATTGCGTAATACCAACGCAAAATCTACTGGCCATTCTTCTTCCAGACCCTCTTCTTCTGCCAATTCCGAATCCAAAGGAGTGGCCAATACTGTGGTCGTTAGATCACCATCATCGACGTCAACTAATTACTCTCAACCTTCGACATCTTTCAGCATCACCAAACAATTCCAACAATGGTACATTCAGCATTCTTACACTCCACTTGGAGAACCATACGCTTCCATTTTGGAAAAACTTCTCAAGAAGGGGGTCATCAATCTCCCTCCAATCTGACCACCTCAATTCGACCCTTCAAAAGCCATCCCTACATGGTATAGAGAGGCCGACTTCTGCCCCTTTCATCGCGTCCAAGGCCATGACATCGACAACTGCCGAACCTTCAAAAACATCGTCCAAAACATGATCGACAAGGGGGAACTTATTTTAGATAACCCGAATGCCCCACCTAACCAACGTATTGACATTTTCAAACAACCATTTCCGAATCATCTGCCTACTCAAAACAACGTCCAGACTTCGACCAATGACCCTCAAGACCATGAAATTCACACGATTAGCACTATCTTACCTCTTGTCCTTGACCAACCTCTTCCATTAAAGGATGAAGAACCTTCTTCTCCTACTAGTCCTCCATCTACCTCTCTTGTATTGGAGGATGCTTTAACCACATCTACGCCATTAAGCCCACCTCCATCCGAAGACCCTATCTTGCCTACTCCTCAACTACAAGTAGAAGGCACGATCATCCATGCCCTCTGCCCACTTGAGGAGCCACACTCTCTTATTTCTTCTCCACCAAGAGAAGAACTAGTCTCTCCACCCATTTCAACCAAGGAAGACCTAGTCACGGTTTCCTCTTGCCCTTTGCGTGAGATTCCTACATCTCACTCACCTCCGTCCACATCCAAACCCAAACCTACATCTAACCTCGCCTCACACAATAGTGGCCCTCGACCCAAACACACGAAATCTACTAGACCTCACCAGCGAACTCCTCCTCCACCTTCGTCATTACCTTCAATCTTGGGCCCGCATCCATCCACTTTAATAGGAGTGCTTCCCACTCCCATCCTTCACAGAGGCAAGTCGCCTCTATTACTCTCTCAACCCATCAGACATACATCTCCTTCAAACTCTCGACCTATGCCTCTTTCACCGCTCAAACCAACGTCACCAACCCTCACTGCAATAAAACATTCTGACCCGTTAGCAGGTTCATATACCTTGCTCTTACGGAAATTATTACAGTCATCTCGTATCGACCTCCCGCCTCTTAGACAATATCAATCTCTCAGACCTAAACCACCTTGGTTCGACCACACTTGCATTTGTGCGTATCATCGCACACCTGGACACGACACAAAGCATTGTCATGCCCTCAAGGTCGCCATTCGCCAATGTTTGGAGAATGACACCTCCCTTTTCAGCCACGTTATCAACAAACCTTCAACACTGCCTCACTCATCAACTCTCGGATTAAGACCATCTTGGTTTGACAACTCTAAATTCTGCCATTATCATCACATTTCGGGACATGACACTGAGCGTTGTTGCGCTCTCAAAGCGGTCATTCGTCAACACCGGAAAAAGGATTTCCTTCTCATCAAGGATCCTCTTGATCACCTCCTCGACAAAACATCAACCCCGACTCATGCCTCTCCAGCCTCATCACCCAAATCAGGGTCCCCACGCCAGACTGTGATCCCTTTGCCGCCTTTGACCCCCTTATTCGACATTAATACCATCCATCTGACCACTAAACCTCAACCGACCTTAACCAATCTTTCAAACATTCTCCCTACCCGCTGGGGAAATTCATCCTTCATCCAAACCTCGACCAACTTTTTAACCCAGTCTCTACCATATATCAATCACTCATTTTATCTTAAATCTCGACCAAGTATCCATCGACCCAACCCCCGACCAATTATTCGACCAGTCTCAACCAAACTTCAACCAAATATCAATCAACCAGACCTCTCGACCAAACATTCGACCTTTTTCAACCAACCAACGACATTGTCAACCAACTTCACATCCATCAATCAACACTTGACCAATCTGGAAAGAGGCAAATGGGGCAAGTTTGCTCCTAATTGACTCAGACCTTAACGCACTAGCATGGCCCAGGGACTTATCAGACCTTGAGCCTCCCTTTTTGTCTTGCATCTTTGACCATTTCTACTGTTAGTCGAGTGCTCGATCACTTGACGTTTTATTTGAGCTCGTCCCTTGAGCAACCCCTTGTCATTGTCATTCCTTTTCCTATCAACCCTGCTTCCTAACACTTGTCAACCCTTTTTCGTCAAGCAGTAATGCTTTGTCCTAATAAAAGGGAACCCTTAAACCTCTACAGGCTTGTCCATGGCTAAACTTCAGTCAACAATTCCATCAAAATATTATATCATACCAGGTCATAAAACACTCTAAATGTAGACTGCTCCCTCGAAGGACAGCTACATAATTGATGTATTACTAGACTGATCCCTTGAAGGACAGCTAGGCCAACTTATCAAACATTCAAAGCAAAGTATAGACCACTCCCTCGAAGGATGGCTATGACTAATTCTTGCTACAGACAGCACCTACTTCTGAAGCTTCCCACATTGATCAGCTTCACAACCTGACCACCAAGCCAACATCATTATGTGGACTTCCCGCATCGATCAGTTCACCGTCAAAAAAAAAAAAAAAAAGAGAAGACTGACACGCTATCAAGTCATGGACATGCCTATAGTCATTCTTGGGTCACCTATAAAAGGGGCAAGGTTCTTCCTGCCACCCAAAAGGGTTACCCCATCCTCTCATATCACATAACTCATCCTATCACCCCAACACACTCAAGGGACTTCGAGCTCACTTAACGTCAAGTGATTCGACTATTTCTCTAGCACAACACTGGTCCACGACGTAATGCATGAACGGGGCTTTGGTTCTAACAACCCCTATCCATGCTTCCTTTCTGGTCCTTGTCAATGAAAGAGCAATTTGCCTTTCATCTTTTCTCTACACTTTGGTCACATTTAACCACATCAATTGTCGACTCATCCTTAAACCAACCCAACTTCGACATTTTCAAACCAACCTCAACATTTTCAACATGACATCAGACATTGCCTTGTCCTTTTCACATAGTTTCTATGGACACCAATACACATGGAAACTATCGACCAGACCCAATTTATGTTAAGCATAAACCAATACTTGCTGAAGCATAAATAGACCTTCATTCATTTTTAGCATACATCCATCACGACTATGGAAACTTGCTAGGGATGAAAGACCTTTCGACCAATTCTACAGAATACACCATCTGTAGCGTCATCTTATCCTCATCTTATCCTCATCATTTTGACACTCGACCAAACTCATCATCAACCATTTTGACCCTCATAGTCCGAACTACATTGGTCTGAGGCCCTATGACCAGGGCTATGTAGGCAGCACTCAGATACCACATCTTCTGAGGTTAGCTCGACCACCCCCGTTTGTTCATCTCTTTGATGGAAAAACCTTCTCTTCTACAACTTTGACCAAGACCAATCAACCTCTTTGACCCTTCCTCCCTTTTTAGGGAGAACTACATAGGCCTGAGGCCCCTAACGATAGGGGCTATGTAGGCAGCACTCAATTGACATAGGGTCCTCTGAGGTTAGCTCGACCACCCCCGTTTGTCCGTCTCTATGATGGACAAACCTTCTCTTCTGTGACTTTAATCACGCCCAACTCCAACCATTGACTTTGACCAAGACCAATCATTTTCTTTGACCAAGACCAATCATTTTCGTTGACCATTCCTCCCTTTTAGGGAGAACTACATTGGCCTGAGGCCCTTCACACAAGGGCTATGTAGGCAGCACTCAGATCACATGACGTCTTCTGAGGTTAGCTCAGCCACATCCTTTCGTCCATCCATCCCTTTGACCATTGACCATTGGATATCATGCCTATCTCCTCAGACCCTGACCACTTCTGAGACAACTCTGTCTTGGTTTTGTTTGCACGCATGCTACCTCACGGCTGGTTAGCAGAATTGTTCCCAGACCCTTTTTGACCCCTCACAAGTATAGGATCGCAAGCTGATTGATCTGCACTACTTGTGACTTTTTCGTGTTTCTGGGAGCACTTCCTGAGCCCTGGATACCTGGAACGCGACGACCCATTTGGAGCTTCAGCTTAGATTGAGTGACCCGATCAGCAGAAGACTAAATGCTGGGGCCCGGTTACTTTGATTTTGGCACTCCTCGACCCTTGACCTGCGACCTTTTGACCCTACCTGTCCCGTGACGTGGTATACGCGCACTCATGACTTTTGCAGCATTTTCACTCACTTTTCACCTTTCTCATCCACTTTTTGTCAAATCAGCACCCGACATCAGGTTCCCTCCCTCGACTCCCACTTTGAGGGGGAATACCTCATCCATACTTCGGGGCAATCCACATCATCCTTCACCTGGGGCAACCACTCCCTGTTTTTGTCTTGCAGTTCGTCAAGAACAACCAACAAGACAAAAAGGGGCAAATGTAGACACCTAAAAAGTGTCTAACCCTTGGTCTTCCTCTCTCCCCTTGGTCCCTTACCACTTCGACTATCCCTAACCTACCTAGGTCTTATTAATTGAAAATAATCATCTATTTTTAATTAAATAAGTCCATTTTCCTTCTCCTCGCCACCTTGCCACCCTAGGATACCCTCCTTGGATCCCCTTCATTCCCCACATGACCATTTAATGCCTAAGACTCCCATTCCAATCTCTTCCCACGCCCATTTAACTCTCGTCGACCGTTTCATCCTCGCATTCATTTGACCCGGCGTTTGGGAAATGGATAGAAGGCTATTTTTAGCCTTTTTCTGGCCTTTTAGCCACCGACGTCGGTCAACCATCAATCGACATCGACGATATTGCCGGCGTCAGCACCCTTCATAACAGCTTTTTCACCGTTCTTTCTCCCTCTTGGCTCCTCGCTCCTCTGCGTCTCTCTCTGGCATCCCGACTCTTCAACCTTCACATCCGACCCTTGTATCCATCCTTTCACTTGACCTCTCTGCCAATCAATCTGACTCTCTCCCTCAGGTACACAGCAAGCTTCTGCAAGTGAACAACAGGGATTCTTCATCAGCAACAGGTCTTCACATCCGGCATCATCAGCAACAAGATCAACACCTTCTTCAGCAGGGCACAGGTAAGTACTCTGTTTGTTTTCCTTATGCTTTCTAGTCATCTGCTTTTAAACTAGATTCAGCCCTTCTTTTCCCCAACCCAAACTGCTAACCAAACCAGGCAAGACCTGGATTCCTATCTCCCTGATTGGCTTCCTTTGTCTCTCTGTCCCCTTTCGACACTTTGTCCATTATCCTAGACCTCTGCACAGACCTTCAACTAAGACCAGACTCTCTCAGACCACTTTGTACGTCCACAGACCCATCCACAGACCAGCCCACAGACCAAACCCGGACCATCCACAGACCAGACCCTGCCCTGACCCGTCCAAGCCCATTGCCCTGACCGATGCCGGTCATTACCCCCACCGACGTCGGCAGACTAACCGACATCGGCAGACCCGACAACTGACGCCGGTAGGACCACCGACGCCGGCGACTGTGACCAGTTCGACAGCTTCTTCCAGGTAAGCCTTTGCTTCCTTTTCTCTTTCAGTTTGCTATCATTTCCATCTTTTTTAGCATTCTTTCTATTTATCAGTCATTTATCTCTTTATCAAACAGTGGGTTGACCTCCCTTGAGGAAGTTCTCATACTTCTGGGAACAGGCTTTTGCCTGGCAACCCACCGCCTATCCATCTAACATTTTCTTGTCCAAGTTCCTTTTCTTTGCAGGTGTCATTCCTCCACAGCCAAAGAGGGGTGCCCACAAGCATCTAGATTACGGTGCGCAGTCTATATCCAGGTACTTCCCATGCCTTGTCCATTATCTCTTTAGTTTCTTCTCTCTTTATAATCTGAAAAGCGAATTAGCGATAGAAATAGTGAGGACCCTTTGCATTAATAACATATCTTCTCCATTTCCATGTTTGGATCATAGGTCCATCCTATAAATGGAAAACCAATCTAAGGTTAATGGTTTTCCTATAGTTTCCATATTAATATGGATCTATATAATATATATCCATTTTTTGTATTATAATAGGTCCAAATAGACCCATTCTATCTCTACAGGAACTAAGAGTTCATTGTATACATAGGTCCTCATTTAAAAAAGGGTGAACATAGTCACAACTAAAGCCTATAAACTATGAACTTATGAACTAGAGGTCTGTATTTATCCTTAATATAGGCCTCTTATGTCTTTTATCACCTTGGATACATCAGTGAGTTCCTTTAATGGCATTGTATTGAGCTTCAATGGCAACATGATGATCCTATAAAACTTTTTTGCCTTGGTCAAAAATGGTTTCTTGACTTCCATCAAAAGTCCTGGGCTCACCTTTGTTCTAATTGGTTATCGATATTTGACTCAGCTTGTTGACATATTAACCTTTATTCACACCATCTATCCTAATATTTATGATTTATTGAGAACCATCAATCCTACCCTTGACTTTTCAACTTTGTTTGAACTGGTGCCACTTGACAGTCCCATATTTGTGCTCAGAAGCCTATTGTTAGTATGTCACTTTATGCGTTTGCACCACATGTCAACCTCTCAATATCCTTGAATTTTTTACTCTTCTCACTTCATCAATATTCCTTAGTATGAATGAACACCAATCACTAGATCCACTTTGGCTTGAAAACAAATGGTTATTTTCTAGGTCTTAAATTTGACATCTACATGAACGTCATTTGACATCTACATGAATGTCATTTGATGTTTGTGTGGATATATTTGACATCCTGTAGACCATAAAATTTGATCTCTAATGGATTTTTAAATTGGATCAAATTATAAATTTATGTGAATGTATCACATTATTTGACCAACTTTGAAGATTTATATCTTGAAGCAGAAAATCATAGAGGGACCAAATTTGTTGGGTATGTTCTTGAGACCAAAAACATTATGCCCACTTGATCCATCAGCTCTAGGAGATTTCTAAGTGTTATTATAAAATGTTTAAGTGAGCTACATGTGTGTGTTTTTTATGACATTCACATGCCTATTATGGTTGAAAATGGCTAAGTATGGAAACCTAATGAATTATATCTAAAGAGCCAACTTTAAACATGCATAACTTTTTTCATGCTTAGAAGCATGGCTTGAAACATAGCATGTATGTTCTAGGCACTAAATTGAATATACCCATGTGATTAAATCCTCTATAAACTAAAACATTCCAATAAATATGCTCACTCAACTCTAATTGAGCTCCTTTGTAAATTGGCTAAGTATGAAAACTTAGAAAATTTTGTCTGAGAGGCCAACTTTGAATCTTCATATCTTCTTATGCACTTCATAAAATGACCTAAAACTTAGCACATATGTTATATGGAATAAAATTAATAGACCCATATGACCAATTCTTCATGACGCATCCACATATGGCAATGACAATGTCAGTAAACTACCTACTTAGAATTTTTGCCACTAGACCTAAAATGTCTAAATGAACATAATGAAGAACCAAATGAATTTTATGCACTTATATACTCATTTTAATCTCCTTTAAATCATATAGGGTCTATACAACACTTTATGCATATCCCTTAGAAATTGGTAAATTACACTTTAAGTGAACTTAAAGTGTTTCAAAAGATTTGTGAGCAAAATTAGATCCTTGGACCACTCATTCCATCCAAAACTTTTAGTCATCTGCTTATCCATTATCAACCTAGTCTATATGGGCATAAGCTTGGTATGTGGGCCAAAATTTTCCAACATATTTGGTGATTCATAGGGAAACATGCCTGTTATTCTTGAGAACCTAATCCATTTTGCCTTGATTAGTTTATTGGGCATATGAAGTGTCAAGTCTTCTCTCAACTAATCATGAAGATAACACAAGGTTATCCTTGTCTAGAACCTTTCTTGAAGAAACAATATCAAAAGAAATAGAAAAACAAAGTGCCTAAGGCACTTAGAAAAGGAAACACACAGTAGAAAATAAATGTGCATAAGGCACTTATAGGAAATCATAAAAGTTATTCTAACATGTACAATATGTTACAAGGATGCAAATCCATTCAATAATAGGGCTTTAAATGAATTCTATTGACTGGGATGGGTAATACCTCTCCATCCAGCTGGGAAAGATGAAAATCATTGTGTTACTTACATCCATGGATCAAATAAATACCACTCCACAAGCTATAAAACTTGGTATGGTTGCCTAGTTTGGCCTTATTTGAGTCCCATTTGAGAATTAGGTCCCCTTCCTTAAAGCTCCTTTTTTTAACTCTCTTTTCAAAGTATTTTTTAACCTGAGATTGATGTGACTCTAGTGTTTTCATAGAAAGGTCCCTAGTTTCTTCCAACTCTATGAGCTCCATCATCCTCACATTCATGGGCTCATCCTCCATCAACTCAAGTTGATGAGCTAACTCTAATGCAGGCAGCTTAAGGGAGATAGGTAATTTATCTTCCCTTCCATATATAAGAATGTATGGAGAATTACCAATGGATTTTTTAGGAGCCACCCTATCAACCTATAAGTTTTTCCTTATCTTGGTGTGCCATTTTCTCTAATTCTCTTCCATGGTCCTCCTGATGATCCTTAGCAAATTCTTTTTTGTAGACTATGTCAGTCCATTTCCTTGAGGATAGTAGTTAGAAGAGATACTGAGGTAGATTCCTAGTTTTAGATCCCACTCACTTGTCTTCATACCAAGGAATGCCAATGCATTATCAAAAATTATGGTGGTTGGGATACCAAATCTGTTCACAAGGTTGTCATAGAAGTCCAAAACTACACCTTCACTAGCCTCCTTCAAAGTAATGGCTTTCACCCACCTTGTGAAGTAGTTAGTTTTAGTGAGCACCCATTTATGCCCTATTATTTATGGTGGATTGATCATCCCTATGAATTATAACCCCCGTTGCATGAAGGGTTGTTTTTCCTAAATAGGATTGAGTGGAAGGGCTGCTATTTTTTACTTTCCTATATTCTGGCATTTTATAGCCCATGTATGTACATCCTTGAAAATATTAGGCTAGTAATAACCAGCCCTCATTAGCTTTGCTATGGTGATTCTAGGTGAAAAATAGCCTCCTGTAGATCCATCATGGAACTACTTCAAGATCTTGGTCACTTGGTCATCATCTATGCATCTAAGGAGTATCCCATTGAGGCATTCTCTAAAAATAACACCATCAACCAATGCATAAGGTATGGATTGGAGCTTAAATTACCTTATTTTATCTATATCCAATCCTTGGAGGCATTTCTGATTTCCAAGAAGTGAGACATGTCTTGAATCCAACTCTTTTAAAATGGAGATTTAGTTGCTTATGATTTATCTCGGGTCACCAAAATAGCTTCCATATCTTCTTAGAGGTCATTTACCTTGTGCTCACATAATCCCTTACCTCTAACAAGCTTGGTGACCTTGATTTCTACATCATATTCCATGAGCTTTGTGATCCATACTCCTCCCTTCTCATTCAAATCATTGTTAAGGAAGAAGTCCCTAAGTCTAAGATGAGACACCATAAGATGGATTCTATTATTGGAGAGCATGGGTCTAAATTTCTTGAAGCTTCTCAAGGATAAAATAAATTTCTCCTCAATGAAAGTGTACCTCGCCTCATACCTTTTTATCCCTTGACTAGAAAAGGCAATTGGTTGCTCCATTCCTTCACCATTCTTTTGCATCAGCATAGTTCATATGTTATCAACATTGGCAAAGGTGTATAATATTAAGTCCTTGGAGAAGCCTAGATTCATGACTAAAAGGGCCTAGGTAATGGCCTACTTACTAGCCTCAAAAGCTACCTTGCCTTCATTAGACCAAGCAAACACTTAGTTTTTCTTTAGCATGGTGGTGATAGGTTTGACCAGGTTTACAAAACTAGGTATGAAAATTCTCACAAAGTTAATCTTCCCAAAGAAGCTTTGGATCCCCTTCTTGTGCTTTGGTAAGGATAAGGCTAATATAACACTCAATCTATCAGGTTCAATGGATAATCCTTATTTTAAAACAACTTGACCCAATAACTTACCTTCATACACTAAGAACACACATTTTTTGGGATTTAAAGAGATCCCATACTCTTTTCATCTTTAGAAACTTAGCCTCAGATGGTCCATGTTCTCACTATCATTCTTGGAGAAGACTACGATGGCATCCAAGTATACCAATACCATTTGATTTAGCAGTCCTAGGAATGCCATGTCCATTAATCTTTGAAAGTTTTCCCCAACATTGGACAGTCTAAAAGGCATATTTTGATAAGAAAATGTGCCCTACTTGGTGGTGAAGGTAGTCTTATAATGTTCTTCCTCTCTCACTAGCACTTGGTTATAACTTAAATATCCATCTAAGAGAGAGAAGCATTCTGAACCAACAACTACTTATAGGAGTTATTCCATGGATTGTAGAGGAAATGATCCTTTAAAGAGACCCTATAAAATCCCTAAAGTCCACACATAGTTTGATCTCCCCATTCTTCTTCCTGATAGGTACTAGATTAGCTACCCATGAGGATTACTTAATTGGGAAGTTGATCTTGGATTTAGTAAGCTTGGTCAATTCCTTTCTCATGATCTCTTCAATATTGGGGTTTATGGGTTTCTTCTTCTACCTGATAGGCTTGGCATTAGCCTCTAGCTCTATATTATGTTGGGCCAATTTAGGATCAAATCCCCTCAAATATTTCCAAACAAATATGTCTACATATTCCTTATAAATCTCTATGAAAGCATGCCTTTCATCTTTAGTGCTTACCTTTCCAAGCTTAAGGAGCTTATCTTCAAAGATAGGAACTCTCTCATAGTTCTCTTCATTAGTTGACATTACTATTTTATCCTTCCTCATATGTTCCCCTTCATGAAATATACCTTATAGGGTGATTATCCCTTTAGGAAGCTTACTGGACCTTAATTGAACAATCTACTCCTCATATTGATGCTATAATTTTCCTTGGTTGATGGAGGAGAACTCTACTTCTTTCTATAAGAAACATGTAATCTGTTTGTCATTTTCAAAGACATACTAATGAGATTCATTATCTAACACTGATGATCTTATTACCACTTTGATATGTTGTTGTACCTTGGTCATTTTTATTTCATTAGGGATATCAAAGTGATCCCCCACAACTACTAACTTATCAACATGTTGATTCTAGCCCCTTGAGACTAATTGAATGTTGAAAGATTTAAATTCCTCAATTAGGTCCCACACTCTATGTTTTTATGACTTCATTAAAGGGTTCTTAGTGGCTGATGTAGGGGCATCTTGGAATGCTCACACAAGGTCTAATTAGTTGTTGTTAATCTTGATCAAGATTCAGTTATGAATATTATTATATGAGTCTTTATTTTAAATAGGAGTTTTATTTGTATGTGGAAGTAATTTTTGAGAGGATAACATCTCATACCATTTTATTTTGATGAATGATATACTTGTACATAGAGAAAGATGATGAATAGAGGACTATGTTGATGAAAATTTTGTGCTTTTGATATTGCATGTCTAAGAAATGAGATTTTGAGGTGTATTTGGAATGTCTTGTGATAAGTGATTTGTTAATGTGATTGATTTGGGTTGTGATTTTTTTTATTCACTAAATTTATTCAAGGAACATTTTGAGAAGTTGCAAACAGTCTCAATTGTAAAGACAACTAGGCCTAATGATAGGGAATAGGTATATATAGACTTAAGTAAACAATTTGGTTAGCATTTGATCCTTTTATTATAAGAACCATGTGGAGAATGAGTTTGATAATTTTTTAAAGTGTTATTTAATTTTAAGTTATGTGTGTTTTAAAAGGAACCTTGAATATTCAAGAACATAGAAGAGAACCCTGTTGAAATTGACACTAAGCACAGACCCTGTTCATGTATAGGTGACTCATGTTACAAACTATATTTAGCATAATAAATTATCAAATTACTTTTAAAAAGTGATGTAACTATTCTTTAAGGAGTTTTAAGTGTGATTATAGGTTATAGATACAAGGGATTTTAATTGAACCATTGGTGTTTATGCATATGTATACATAAACTCTTGTGTTGTGAAAGAGTCTTTATTTACAAATGTGCTTATCAAGATAGTTCCTAAAGAGATGGGCAAATTGTATCTAAGGTTCATAAAGGTTAAATTAATTTTTCTAAGTTGTAAATATTGATAAACAATTACAAAACTCTTTTTTTCATGATTATTTATTAGATAGGCCCTATTTTCATGTAACAATCATTATTAACTAGACTATGAATGTGTGCATTTCAAGAAGTGTCTTTAAATTAGTGATCAAATGCTTGAGGGTTTATAAGTAAGTTATAATAATGGATTGAAGGATTTTTTTTAAATTTTATTGCCTTGATATATGCTTTGTTCATCCTTTATAGGAATACAAACCTATGAACTAACAATACCTTGACACAGTTAAATGGATTTTCATATGGAAAACTCAGATAGTGGATTGGATAACACTATCTAATGATTGGATAACATGGTAAAGGTAAATATAGACATAAAAACCCTATATTGGATCTTTTAAACTCAACTAAATTCTCATAATGGAATTTTTAGTGTTCTTGGTTGGTCTCAAGTTCCTAAAAGCCCTAATCTAGGGTTTATCCAATATATCTAGTTGTAACCCTTAAAAAGTGCCCAAAATTGGTGAAAATATTGGTATTAGTTTAAGTAACAATATTTTGAGGTTTTTATACTTTTTTCTACATTTTTGTACTATGGTGTAATATTTTATTTCCAAGGGCTAGATAATGGCCTAATATGCCTAAATAAAGAATGAAAAGAGGTTGGAAAAGTGGTCTAGACAAGGAATTGGAGGATGTAACTTTGTGATTAGATGGTATAGGAAAAAGGGTATCTAGAAGTGAGGTTGGTTGTGTGATTTGAATCCACAAACCTTTGTACAAGGGGAAAAACAAGAAGAAAAGGGCTATAAAAATTAGAAAAGATAGGGCAGAGTTGTATAAAACTATCATAATGCATTGTGAAAGATTGTGATTGAGTTAATAGGTCTAGGTAGGAAAGGAGGAGAATTTATAAGGTGTAAAGAACCATGACCATTAATATTTACCTTAGAATCATTGTATGTTGAATGAATCATTGAGTAATTTTCAAGAAAAGAAGAAAAGAGAATAGAGTTGAGTAAAGGGGAAATTGAGGCTTGAAAAAGTGTTAGCAGAGTTGATAAATGGACAAAGAGGGTTAATGAGATCCCTTAAAATCATGATAAAAGCAATTATAATTAGTTTTTTCATGTTGGAATGAAAAAAATATGTTTCTTGAATGAAGACTAAGGTAGATTTTGGTAAAGAAGTAAATTACTCTGCATCAGTGGCATTCTAACCTCTGACTTGGTGTATAACCATTTCACTATCCCCATATACTTGCAATTGTTTAATCCCTCTCTTACTATCCCATTAAATTCCATGGATGAGACCCTCATATTCTAATGCATTATAGGAGTAGTTTAATTGAATCCTATATGAATAGAAGTACTTATCATTTAAAGGGGATATTAACATAACACTTACACCCACCCCATGCTTGCTCTTTAAACCATCAAAGAACAACTTCCATAGACCACTAGGATATTTTTGAGGCCCAATGAATGATGGCATGGTTTGGATTTCTTCATGAAAACATTAGACACCCAAGTCCCTTTCTTTAACACCTTTTAAGGGGTCTACCAACTAGTTGTCATTCTATAGTTCATCCAGGAACATGTCTGGTACCTCTTCTAAATAAGTATTCATCTCCTGCCCCATTGAAAATTCATCCTCATCAATGATGGTGCAATTGATTTTGACATTATCTAGTCCATAGGGATCTATGTGAAATTATGTAATAAGATTATCTTTGATTGAGACTTTGGCCCCATACCTTGTTCTAAATGCAATATATGATCAATCTACTACAAAGTAGCCTCCAATTTTTATAGTGAACTCCCTAGATAGGCATAGTATGAAGCAAGGAGGCACATCCAATATCAATACATCTTGAGCTAGTGAGACACTAGGATAAGCATGTAGGGTCATATTTAGGTCTTTGATTATGTCAAATGGCTTGGTAAAAGAACCATCAAGTTGTATCACTCCTTTAGACTATGTTTCATATTACAAACCAAGCTAATCAGCTATGAACTTTGGCATTACTGACGTACTAGCCTCACTATCCACTAATCAATTATGCACTAGAGAATTACCAATGATCACTAAAATATAGAAAGTAGGAGGTTTGACTACTTTACTTGATTATCCTTCAGTCGATCCTTTGGCTACATTGCTGAGAAATTCATTCACCTTGATTGGTGGCTTATCTACAATTGTTGTAACATTAATATTGGACAAACCTTCTTGAAGAATGTCCACTTGACCAGGCATGGAGAGCATATCCCACATTGATACACTCACATTATATTTCTTCATCTATTCAACAATGTTTATGGGTGAACCACTAACATTTACTCATGCTTTGGGAGCCACCACTTTTGTTTGTTTAACTTGTGAACCTTAAGGAACCAAGACATTTCCCTGATTCTAACCCCTTAGAACTAATGGAACCTTTGGAGTGATAGTAGGTTCATTTGGCTATGTCATTGAAGGAGTAATGGTGAGAATATCTTTGATTTCTTCCTGGTTACCATCCATGTTCATTATTTTAAATCTTATATTTACAGCCACTGGTATGTAGGCTTGGATAGAACTAGCCTATTGGATGGATGCATAGCACTCTTCCTACTCATAATTGACCATGGTGTTATCTAGTTGGTTTGGTCCCTAATTAGACCCTTGCCCTTGTGGAGGCTCTTTTGGCTTGGTCATCATAGGTACCTCTACATTTTGGGCCATGAGAGCTTGGTTGTACCCAAAGTTAGTAGCCTTTTGTCATTGATCATTGAAGGTTTGGTTGAGGTCAATATTTTGGATAATATGTTAACCAAAAGACTAATTCCAAATCATGGTACCCTCTATTTCTTAAGCCACATTATTTTGAAATGGTACCAAGGTGTTGGAAGTGATAATAACATTAGGATTTTATTTATTCTACATATTGTAGCCATGTTGCACTTGTCATTGGTTTTGACCTTGACTCTGACCTTGGTAGTTCCCCTTATATGGTGGCTTATTTTCTTAAAAGGCTTGCTATTGAGGTTGATATGAACCTTGATAAGGCCTATTGAAATCATGTTGCCTCTTTACATTTACCAGTTCATTTACCAAAGATTGATACATGATCTTGAGCTCTTGGAAGTTATTTTGGTCTTGAGAATCACTAGATCCACTTGTGGAAGCTTCCTCTTGTTTTGGTATAGGTATTGTAGCAATTATTGGTGTAGGAGGAATGACATATAGTAGAGAGATAGCAATATGAGGTGGTATAATTTTAGAAAATAAGGGTATTGGTGGTATAGGTGTAAGCTTACCTTCTTGAACTAAATAATTTTCTACTTTGATGGCCACATCATAAGCATTTGGAAGTATATTCCCCCCAATGTATTGGATCATCACTACTATATCACTATTTAAAGCTTTCAAATAATATAGGAAGGCAAGTTAGGAGTTGACCTAACTGAGACTGGGATTCTATCCCAAGTTGTTTGAAACCTTATGTTAAAGTCTTGCATGACTTCATGAGGATATCTCTTAATGTCAGTGAGTTTCTCTACAAGTGACAAATGGTCAATTTTATCCTCAAATATTTTACACAAGGCTTCTCCTAATTGGTCCCATGTTTGGATAGAATTACTAGTAAGGGCTCTACACCAATCTAGGGCATTTATTTTAAAATAAGTAGATAATAACCTAATAGCTATATTTTCCTTAGTGACATTATGGATATATCAAAAATTGGCTATGTCCATGAGGTGCTCAAAATGTGTTGTAGCTTGGTCACCAGCATAATAAAGGAACACTTTTAAGGGCTACAATTAGGATAGGATCATATTGGATAAAGTTCGTAGGACTTTGGCCATAAAAAGACACAAAATATCTAGGGTATACCATGGCTATGCAAGGGGTTAATAAAGGTCTTCTTCTATGGGTAGGCCTTGAAAATGACTTAGGAGCAAAGGTTCCCTAATATGGATGTATATTTGTAAACCTTAATATTTTTACTAAATTTAAAGGTAGTTCAACAAATTCAAAGGGAATACCTCTTGAAGCTGACCTTGTTTTCATCTTTGGCATGAGAGACAGATATCTCTCTAGATAGAGTGTTGATTCTTCCATTTGGAGTCACTAGATGTTATTGCTTAGGAGCTTAACTGATGTAAATTTGATCAAACTAGCATCAACATTGATCAATCTTCCTTTTGGATTGTGGTCCTACTAGGCATGCTAGAAACTATTATAGACTTAGTTTTCACCCTTGAAGATATTTATTTAGGCTCCCTCCAATTGAGATACATAATGGGAACAACCCCAGGCTATGGGTCACCTATATTGGGGTTGGACCTCCAGAGAAAGTCAACCTCCTATTGATGCTCACCTAAACTAATTATAAAATAATGATTCATATGTAAAAGGGTTAGAAAGAGGATAAAGGTTCCTAAGAAGGCTAAAAGGTTGATGCACCAAAGTTAAATAGACACTCATATAAGCTTGAACACATACTAGATTAAAAAAAGACAACTATGGCTTATTTAATCTCACTAGTTGCATAAATGTTTCATAGAAGAGGTTCTAAGTATAACACTAATCTAGACTATCAAATTAGATTGAAAACACCTTCAAAGAGGTAAGCAGAAGGATAATAAACTAGGAAGAATCTCCTTCATAAATTTACCATACACAAGCATACTAAACACTGATTAAAGACAAGATATAGGCAAAGAGTTGATATTATGACTTCAAAAGGTAGTTATTACAATATTTTGATATGGTTTAACCATATAAAATGAGCACACTTTTTTAAGATTCTCAATGAGTATCCTTGTCCCAAAAAAGAATGATAAATTCTAAGAGCTAGGAACCCCTTCAATGGGAATGAGACCATGACATATAGGAGAACAGAGAGAGAAAAATAATGTGGGAGCACACCATCAGGGAAGGAACACACCTTCCTAGATCATTAATTAAACTTTAGTTATCACCTTTTGATACTTATCCAATGAAATCCTTACCACCTTTTTTATCAATCAGGACACTACTTGTGGCTTATTAAATGAGAAAGTCACCAAAAATTCTAAGGATGCATTAAATGCCCCTAACTGTAGTTCCTAGACCTTTTCGTTAATCCTTCATGCCATCTCTCACTTAAAGATAAAACATTGTGCTCATGGATTTGATAGAATCATGGCTTTATGCATTTTAGGTGACTGCTTGCCAAAAATATGGCTATGCTGAAAGATGAGGACCATTTGCATTAATCACATATATGTTCCATTTCCATGTTTAGATCATAGGTCCATCCTATATATGGAAAACCAATCTAATTTTATTGGTTTTCCTATAGATTGTATATTAATATAGACCTATATACTATATAACCCTTGTTATGTATTATAATAGGTCCGAATAGACCCATTCTATCTCTGAAGGAACTAAGAGTTCATTGTATACATAAGTCCTTGATGCAAGGGCATCCTATAAGGACCCCAAAATGATTCAATTTTGTTATAAGTTGGTCTATTACGTGTCTTATAGTTTTTAGAGGTCACAAGTAGTCTATAAGTGGAGTTTAGACAGTCTAAAGATGCATATAATTTGAATTATAGGTTTTCCTGCCACAAGTAAAATTTGAATATTTGAATCTTGTTAAGCCTCTTCTAAGGATTTTCTATGCATTTGTGAAGGTGGAAAGATGTGTTAATATAGTATAAGGGTTTTTCAAATGTAATAGGTTCATAAAATATTCATGAGTCCAATTTCATAGTGTTATATATGTCATATAGTGTAAAATCATGTAAATGCAATGTAACCAAGAAACCTCTATGTGGGAAAGATCCCAAGAAATAGTTATGCATATTTTTAGGAGTTTTTAGAATAAATTTTTGGTTTTTATCCTCACATTCCATTCAAATGATATAGGTGGGAGATGTATTGACAAGTTGGTATGAAGAGAGTTGGGGATATTTTGTAACCCCTATTGAATGGATGAATACAGGCCCTGTTTGAGGTCTATGTTACTCACTGCATATGATAATCGATGGAAGAGTGAGATTAGTAATTGTTTATGGTTTTAAAAGTGTGTTTTCAGACTAATTTATGTTTTTTTGGAAATATTACTTAGAGGAATATAATCAAGAAGACTCTCTTTAAGAAATTAGTATTTAGACCAATGTTTTAAACATATTGTTTAGGTTTCATACTATATGTTTCAATATAGGAGATTAATGGAATTTGATGATGTTCCTAGACTCTTGAAGGTATTTTGAATTTATTTTAAACATTACAAATTATAGGGATATTAATCCATTCATTTGTTGTTCAAGTCTATCCATAGGCAGACCCATGTTGGGTAAGTTATTCTTATGTACAGACTAAGTATTAATGTTAAGGAAGAAAAGAGTGTGTAAGTGATTTACAATACATGTATGAAGGTTAAATTTATTTTTAGTAGTGAGTTTTCATGAATTAATCCAATAAATATTAAGAATATTACAAGGTTGGTAGGTAGATTATGTGTTTCCTGAATCTTACTTTAATCACACAATCTATGTAATGTTTCATGTAAAGAGGTGATCAAAATTGTGATTTGCACGAGTCTTGGAATGTGTTGGAAATATATTTGATCATGTTTAAATAATTATTAAAACTTTATTTGTTGTGGTATTTTTTTTTACTAATCTACAAAAACTCAGGCATGTAAACTAACTTTTCCTTGAAATAGTCAATTAGATTTTGATATGAAAAGCTTGGGTAGTGGATTGGATAGCACTATATAATGATTGATAAATATGCACAAGGTCAAGATATAACTATTAGACTTGGTTTGGATCTTTGAAACCCATTCAAAATTTATAAATTGAATTTTTTGTGCTCTTAGATGAGAGAGAGCACTAGAAAACCCTAAACTAGGGTTTCTTGAATAACTAAAATTTCAACCATCATAAATGGCCTAAAATTGGAAGTCTTATCAATTTTGGTATGCCCTAATTTAATGACATGGTTGAAAGTATGTATAGATCTAGTTTTACATATTTTTAGTGAAAGAGTGGTGTTTAGGCTTGAGGAGGCCTAATTAGAAGGGCTAGTAGATGGAAAGTGAAATTAGATGAATAGTTAAACCTCTAGAATTTGTACACTGGTGTATTCTGATAAGGGGAACAATATTTAAGCTTTGGATTTCCATAAGTGATTTTACTTTTTGTGTACCATGCATAAATTTGTATAATAGGGATACAAGGATTAATGTGAAGTGTATGCAGAGTTGTGCAAAGTGAGAAAATGAGATTATGAAAGTATTGATAGATTTGATCAAAATGCAAAAGGGTAAGAGAGACCTATATAAGTATGAACAAAACAATTGGAACCAAAATAACCCTTAACAAGAAGTGATAAGACATTATTAAATAAGTGCATTTTGAGATCAATCATAGAAAAGAGTTAGACTTGGTGTATGCTCTGCATCAGTCCTCCCTTAGAAAAGGGCAAAGACAGTCAAAACCAAACCCTGTAAGCTATAAAATTATGAACTAGAGGTCCATATTTAGACTCAATGGTAGTCCCATATGTTTTTTATCACTTTGTTTGCATTAGTGTGTCTATTTAATGGCATTGGATTGAGCGTCAATGGTGACAAGATGATCTTGCAAGACCCTTTTTGCCTTGGTCAAAAATGGTTTCTTGACTTTCATAAAAATTCTTGGGCTCACCTTTGTTCTAATTAGCTATCAATATCTAACTCAACTTGTTAACATATTGAAATTTTCTCACATCATCGATCTTGATCTATATAATTGAGTGAGAGCCAATGATCCTACTCTTGACTTGTTAACTTTATTCAAACTAATGACACTTGAAAGTCTTGTATTTGCACTCAAGATCCTGTTGTCTATATATCACTTTACACACTTGCACCATGTGTCAACCTCTCAAGATCCTTGACTTTTTAACTCTTCTCACTTCATCGATATTCCTTAGTATGAATGAATTCCAATCATTGGATCTACTTTGGTTTGAAAATAAATGACTATTTATTAGGTCTTAAATTTGACATATGTACGAACATCATTTGATGTCCATGTGGACATATTTGATGTCCCATAAACCATCAAATTTAATATTTAATGTATTTTTTAGTGGATTAAATTTGATGTCTATACGAACGTATCCCATTATTTGACCAACTTTGAATATTTATATCTTGAAGTGTAAAAATCATGGAGGGACCAAACTTGTTGGGAATGTTCCTAAGACCAAAAACATTATGCCCACTTGATCCACTAGCTCCAAGAGATTTCTAAGTGATTTTATAAAATGTTTAAGTGAGCTACCTATGTTTTTTTTGCATGATGTTCGCATGCCTATCATGGTCAAAAATGGCTAAGTCTAGAAACCTAGCAAATTTTTTCTAAGGATACAACTTTGAACATGCATAACTTTTGTTGTGCTTAGATGCATGACATGAAACTTAATGTGTATGCTCTAGGCATAAAACTGAATAAACCCATGTTATCAACTCCTATAAAAATTATCACATGTGTGAGATATGATGCCATAAATATACTCACTCGGCTCTATTTGAGCTCCTTTACAAATTGGCTAAGTATGGAAACTTAGTGAATTTTGTTTGAGAGGCCAATTTTGAATCTTCATATCTTCTAATGCACTTTGTTGGATGACCTAAAACTTGGTGCATATGTTTTATGGACTAATATGAATAGACCCATATGACCAATTCTTATTGACTTGTCCACATGTGGAAATGATAATTTCATCAAAATACCTACTCAAAATTTATGCCACTAGACCCAAAATGTCTTGATGAACATAATGAAGAACCATAAGAATGCTATGCACTTCCATACTCATTCCAAGCACTCTTGACATCTCATAGGGTCTCTGTAACACTTTATAACTATCCCTTAGAAATCAATAAATTATACCTTAAGTGAACTTAAACTGTTTCAAAATATTTGTGATCAAAATGAGATCCTTAGACCACCATTCCATCCAAAAAATTTATTCATTTACTCATCCATTAGCAACCTGGTCTATATGGGCATGAGCTTGGTATATGGGCCAAAATTGACCAACAAAACCCTCAATCCAATTTAATCTAAATTTAAGGGTTAAATAAAGAGTAGGAGTTTGTGGAACCCATCATTGAGTGCTCTATGTTTTTTTAGAATAACAGTAATACAAACACGTGTAGGTGTTATGGATATCTGAATATGTTGTGTAGTAGATGAGGATTTCAGGGAACCCACTATGGATCTTTGATGTAATGGTCACTTAATTATTCACCACCACATAAAATGGATTTCCTTTTGCTTACCATTTTGCAGAAGATTAACCTTAGTAGGTTTGATAGTTAATTATATGGGTATAAACTTCTCTTATTCAATTGGATGTTCATATGGAATTCTATAAATTATAATTACCTAATTGGCATGAATGTATTTAACATGCCCATATACTATAGAAAGTATTACTTGAAGTATATGTATCCAAAGTCATCCAAATAACATATCAAAGACACATTTGGAAGCTGTAACTAAGAAGGTAGTAACCACATATGCAGGACCCACCTATAAAGGTAAGTCAATCTCACCAAGAATATATTGTGAGGTCCCATAATATGATCTAATTGAACTAGTCAAAGGATGTAAATAATGATTTGTATAGCCAAAATGTGTAAGTAAACTCATGGTACAAACATTATCACATGTAACATTATCAATCATAACATTGTGTATAGGTTGATGGTCAAGGCATGCTCAAATGAATAAGGAAAAAAATATCTGAGTCATCATCCCTAATGTCATTATCAATGAAATTAATAGAGGGTATTTGAATTGTAGGTGTATGTCACATATAATTATCAATAATCCCATCCAATGAGTGTCCATAATGTGATGGAGGAAGATGTGCATTATATGTTGTTTGAATTTTTAAATCTTTTTTATAATGGTCTTACAAAAGATTGTTAAATAGTTTCTGCTTGTGGTAGTTACTAGGTTATGAACCTAATTCTTTTGGAGGATCATCAAATGTAATGTGTTGATCATCGATGAGGTATTGTATCTTATGCTTCAAGGTAAACCATTTTTTCATAGAATGCCTAGGGCATTGGTGATAGTCACAATAAACATTCACATCATATTTTTTGGGTAGAGGTCTACTCATATTGACCTCTATAGGATGAGGGAGAGATATGAGGTGACACTTTACAAGCCATGGGAGTAATGAAGTGGGAGGATTAGGTAAGCATGTAAATGATCTTCATGGTACATTGAATAACACAACCTGATTAGGTGGTTGTGATACTACATTAATTGTGGTGGTTGTTTCCTTTTTAAACTTAGGAGGTTTGACCTTATAACTTGTTTTGATATTAAAATTGGTATTGGATGTAGATGTAGTTATTTATTTTCTACATACTTAAGTTTATTCAATGAGATAAATTTCATTTCATGATCATGAATAATGTGGCATAACTCATTGAAAGATTTGAACTTTTTGAAAATAATAGACTCTTGTAAAGGAGAATTCAAACTTTGCTTTAATATGTCTTGAGTCTTTTATCTACCATAGGATTGGTCATTTTATCTAACATGTCTTGTACCTCAAGACATATTCATTAATTGGTTAATTGGTTCGTTATTTAATTTTTGAAATTTGGGCATAGGAATTTTTTTTGGTAATGTTAATAGAAAAGTGTGTAAAAATGATGTAGAGAATAATTCTAATACTTTTTCTATCCTCACTCTAATACCTGTGATGACAAACTCTTGCATTTAACCTACTTTGTTTGTCTTTGGTTATCAACACCTTATGGACTTTGACTTCAAACTCATGCAATGGTTATAGTAACTTGGCTTGTTTAAATCCCCTTTTTTTTCATTATTATCCTCTAAAAACTTATGACACTTCCACTCATGTCACTCTATTCATGCATTCACTCCCTTTTACTTCATTCACATCCTAGCCTTTTATAGTCCTTGAGCTTTTCTAGGTCAAATCTATTTAATCTTGATCAAGGTTTCATCAATGATTATTGTCAACATGGATGGGATTTTCTTTTTTTTAATATACTTGTCTCAACCTATCTCACACCCATTTCAAACCTCAATCCTCTTCTTATCTTACCAAGCCCTCAATCTCCTTCTTGACCTAATAGCCTTTTTTATTGAAATTTACATGGTAAAGACTAGTAAGATAGTTTATTGAAAAAATAAATGCATATTTAGGTATCCTCTATCGTTATTGAGATCTCCCTAAAATTTCATGCATTAACTCTCCTCCTAAATGTCTATTCTATCCTTTTGTTCTCTGAATTAGCCCCATTTAGGCCTTTTTGGTCCCATTTTAAATACAGTGAATTATATATGTATGAAAGGGTGTCGTAAAAGTATGAAACTCTTAAAATATTTTTTAACATTTCATTTTACACTAAAATACCAAATTTTATCAATTTTCAATGGTTTCTTTACTAGTTATTCCACCTTTTGTTCTTATGCCCTAAACTAGGGTTTGTAGGGTTTATGACAGACCCGAGAGGGTTATTTTAGGGTTTTAATGAGTATTATTTATTTAAAAAACCTAAAAACACTCATATAAGTTTTTATGAATTATATAAAACTCATCCAAGCCCTAATTTCCTTTGAAAATTCTCATATCATGTTTAGAACATGATTTTTATAGTGCTTTTAAATACATAGTCTACCTGTATCTAACATTCTAGGGTTTTGAGAGCTTTTAGTCCTACCTGAGGGTATTGAACTATTCCCTCATGGTTCTAAATCCATCATATATTTTCACCTTACTCTCTTCATGCCACTCTTGTCACTTTTTACTATCCATTCCAATAATTATCACCTCTTATCATCCATTCCAATAGGATTTTGTGACTATCCAAGGTACTCATTGCTAATTTCCCTATTATTGTTGTAACAACCTCATACACATATGCAATAATAATACATAAAAACTTATTAATATCTCTATAAACCTTCTTGACATGTGTTATACTTCATTATCAAGTTTCAATCCACATTAGCTTCTTGACTTCAAT
Source organism: Torreya grandis (assembly GCA_037957365.1). Lineage (NCBI taxonomy): Eukaryota > Viridiplantae > Streptophyta > Pinopsida > Cupressales > Taxaceae > Torreya > Torreya grandis. Next base: position 304,122 of record JARHVA010003861.1, read on the forward strand.
AGATGAACATAAAATTTTAACACAGTCACTAGTCTTATAGAATGTAGTTCTTATAAATTATACTATAGTCTAATATTTTACAAGGCTTTAATACTATTTCCACATCAAAATTAATTAATGGGTTAACACCAATCTAGATACATAGTGACATTAAAACTTTTCATCTTTCATTGATTCAACATATGTACATTGTAAAAACTATCTTTTAACAAAATACAGAGGTTTGTTCTCTTTGAACCCAATCCTTTTTGTACCTCAGCCTTTATAACTTCAAATTCAAATTCATAAATTATAATAACTTTATCTTACCAGACTAATTCTACTATTCTACAAGACTCTTCTTCTATTACAATAAAAAAACTCATTACATGAGCAAAAAACTACCTTTCTAACTAACCACTCACTTGGCAACTGCCTTGAAAGGCTCTACATTCAATTTTCTTGGGTTTATTACCACCTTATTAATGATATGTATGAAAATACACTTTAATAACACACCTATACCCCTACATGACTCTATCATGCCATTTGAGAGTATGATACTTTTGAATGCACACCAAAATTACTCCTAACATGCTACCAACATTTCAAATATTCAAATTTGTGCTTTGGTAAGAAACTATTCCCAAGCCAAGAACACTAAAAACAAGGCTAAATAATGACTTTAAAATTCTTCTAATGTCCTTACATGACTTCTAACACTTGACTAGACCAAAACATACTAGAATATGTGAACTTGTTTGATGCCCCTACATCATACTCCCAGGGAAAGAAAGAATGGAACTCCAATGATCTATTGTTTGCTTCTTTCAAGTTTTCCAATTATTCTCTTTAGGATCATCCTTTGTTTTTTATTCTCCTTCGTGATTCATTTTCTCCTCTTTGTTCTTATACTTTCCTTGATCAAAGACTATTCTTCTTCCTTACTTGCTTATCTCATCTTGTACTTGATGTGCACTCATTCCTTGCTCTTTGCCTTTGACTTATGGGTTGATCATGTCCCCAGACACTATTTCACTTGTACTTTATCCTTCACTTGTCACCACCTACATGCTTTCAACAATAATAATGGTAAATTTATGCTTAGCTACTTCTAGTTTCTATACTATCACCAACAGTCCTTCTTTTTCATGTTCTTTGTCCTCTTTCATAAGCTCCTAAACTACTACAACTTCATTTTCTTCATTCTTCATCCTCTCATCATATAATTCTCTCTATATGGATAAAAACTCTACCTCCAATTTTTCATTACTCTTATAAACAAACTTGTAATCAGATTCTAAGCCTTTGTCCACCAATTAGACCTCACTTTCCAAGACTTAAATGAGGCTTTCAACCTAATCCACTTCATATTTATTATTCTCTTCTCTCATCTAGATACCACTAGATTCTCTCTCCTCATGAAAACTCACCTCATCCATCTGAAGGTGATGTCCAACCTCTTGTTCTCCATGTCAGGAGAACCTACAACAATCAATATGCTCTAATACCAACTGTTAGGTGACCCCTTATCCAACGGAAGCACAATTGATTACTTTCTTATAAGCAATTAAACACAAAATTATACCAGAATGATAAAGTAACTAGAAACTTGAGATAGCAAAGAATTTGAGAGACAATACACACTCTTGTATTAGATATTACTAGAATAAAATACAATAAGGAAGATGCCACTTCTTCCTCCACCTCAAAGGCTTGCCACACCTCAAGACCTTCTTTCCTCTCTCTCTTGCTCAACACAAAACCAACTCTACAACCTGAGTTGCTATCCCTCCTTGAATGCTTCAGCTGATCTCCTTGACCTTACACCTGTAGATCTCCTTGACCTTGATTGCTTCAATGCTTTTACTTACCTTCTTGGTAATTACAATACATGCCTCATGGGTCTTTAAATAGAATCCCATGGTTACAAAAATAGAAATCTAACTAAAATAATTAGACACGTAGCTCGTGACTATAATTAGTCATTTGACATGCAAACACTCACTTCACTTAACTGACTATTCATCAACAGTGGTTCTAGAACACACAGGCGATCGACGTCAGTCCCTGCTTGCCTGGTGCTACCGACGTCAGCCGACTAGCTACCGTCGCCAGTTTCCTTCTACACTGTACCTAACTGACATCGATCATGCTGCCGACATCCGTGCTTCTGGTTCTTCAGCATCCTCTTCTTCGTGTCTACAAATAGTTGAAGCTTTTAGCTCCACACCCTAACAATCTCCAACTTGGAGATAAACAATTGCTACTATACCTGTACCTGTACACCATCTATTTTGTTCCTTTGGCTTTGTATCCCTCTTCAAAGTCACTCTTGAAGACCAACCACCACGCAAACCTATGATGCTATACCTGTCACTTATGCCAAAAGAATTTTGCTACTCCCAAATTCTCCATGACATACTTCTGAACCAACTCTACCCTTAGCTCAAAAAACTCCCTGTATATGAAACCCTGCAACAAGTAACACAATACAGTAACAGGATAATGTAGCTAATATTATCCAACCTGGTAAAGATAAATACAATGGTCAGACCTCCATTGTTTGCAACCTAATCAAAACCATATACCATAGCCTTCTGTCTCATGTGTCCATCCACTCTCTTCTCTAAAATGGGAATCCATCCCTCCATCCAGTGCTTTCTTCCAGCTGACAACTCTACCAACAAATACCTATTTGGTTCTTCTCCAAGGACTCACACTCCTCATCCATGCCAAGCTCCCACTGTTTCTAGATTCTACCTGCATTGATACTTCCATCTTCCTAGTTCTTAACTATCAGTAAGCAATATAAAGAAGGTGAACAATGAATATGAGGTTCACTTACCATTTCTGACCTCCATATGGGTGTTTGAGACTCCTTGACAGCTAGCTGTCCACCCATCATCTGTTCCAGTGACCGATCTCGGCCATCTCCCAGTCTGCTCCTGATTGATGTCAGTTCCCTGCACTGACCCTGACTGCCGACGTCGTTTCCCTGGCCAACGTCGGCATCCCCCTACCGACGTCAGTCCTTATGACCAACATCAGACTTCTCCTGCCCGACCTACTGACCCTATTGGTCTGCACATGATCGATGTCGGTATCTAGATGACCGACGTCGGTTCCATGTGACCGACATCGGCGTCTGTGTGTTCTTGTAAGTGATGAAATTTTCATTCGTGAGCTCTTCTTGGATCAAACCTCTGTCTATACTGCCCTGCTCAGATTTATTCAGCCCCTGTGACTGATCACTGTCCTTCATCTCCTCTATAAACACCAAGGCTTCTTTGTTCCTATCAAAAGCATCAAATTTCCTTTTCCTGCAATGAACTCTATCTATGCTTCCTGAATCTGAACACATACCTCTTGAATCAAGAACATCCATTCCCTTCTTATTCATGTGACCAAGCCTATTAGACCACATCTTCGAATCTACACCAGAATTAGAATCAGTAATACAAGTAGATAGATAAAGAGTACCTACTTTCTTACCTCTTGTTAGAACAAGTGCTCCCTTGGTAACCTTCTAAGAGTCCGCTGTGAGGGTTATTGTGCATCCCTCATCTCCCAACCTTCCTACAAAAATCAAACTCTACTTCAGAATTGGAACATGCATGACCTCCTTCAACACCCATGTGTTGTCAATCTGCAACCTCAGCTGCACTTTCCCTTTGCCAACTATCTGACAAGGCATACCATCCCCTAAATAGAGCACTCTAAAATCTCCCTGTTCATACTCATGAAACAAATCTCTGTTTGGGGATGCATGAAAAGATGAACTAGAATCTAAAATCCATGATCCTACCTGACTATCCAAAGAAAGTATGAGAGCATCCTTTACCACAATATTTGCATCCTTTGCTTCTTCAGTACCTGCATGTTGATTCTCTTTATCTCTCAACCAACACTCCTTCTTTGTATGTCCTTTCTTTCCACAAAACCAGTAGGTAATACCTTTGGACTCAGATCTCCTTCCCAACCTTGATTTCCCTTGCTCAACCTTCTCCCTTTGCCTTCCCCTGCTTTCTGCACTTAGAGCATTCCCTAATGATTCACCTGTGCTTCTCCTACGTATTTCTTCATTCAAGATCACACTCACAACATCATCAACTTTTAAGATTTTAGAAGCAGATGCAAAATTACTTACTGACATAACCAAATCATCCCAACTTTCAGGCAAAGAACATAAAATCAAGAGAGCCTTTACCTCATCATCAAAAACAATATTGACTGAAGCTAATTGGTTTACCAAACCATGGAAATCACTGAGATGAGTATGTACCGATCCACCTTCCTGCATTTGCAAAGTAAATAGCTGCTTCATAAGATATACCTTATTAGAAGCCGAGGGCTTTTCGTATAAATTTGCCAAGGACTTTATCAACTCTTCCATTGTCTTACACTGTGATAAGCTAGAAATCATAGACGATGCAAGGCTCAACCTTATGGAACCGAGAGCCTTCTGATCAAGAACACTCCATTCTTCATCCTTCATATCTGTGGGCTTGCATGCAACCCCACCCAATGGTAAGTACAAATCCTTTTGATACAGATAGTCCTCAATCTGCATCCTCCAATATTGATAATTCTTGCCATTAAACTTCTCCATTCGTAGCTTACTTTATTTTTCCATTGTTGAACTCCCACTCAATCAAAAAACCCTGTGAATAACCTGTAATCAAAAAACAATACCCTGCTTCCTGCAAACCGTAGCTCTGATACCACTTGTCAGGAGAACCTACAACAATCAATATGCTTTGATACCAACTGTTAGGTGACCCCTTATCCAACGGAAGCACAATTGATTACTTTCTTATAAGCAATTTAACACAAAATTATACCAGAATGATAAAGTAACTAGAAACTTGAGACAGCAAAGAATTTGAGAGACAATACACAATCTTGTATTAGATATTACTAGAAGAAAATACAATAAGGAAGATGCCACTTCTTCCTCCACCTCAAAGGCTTGCCACACCTCAAGACCTTCTTCCCTCTCTCTCTTGCTCAACACAAAACCAACTCTACAACCTGAGTTGTTATCCCTCCTTGAATGCTTCAACTGATCTCCTTGACCTTACACCTGTAGATCTCCTTGACCTTGCTTGCTTCAATGCTTTTACTTGCCTTCTTGGTAATTACAATACATGCCTCATGGGTCTTTAAATAGAATCCCATGGTTACAAAAATAGAAATCTAACTACAATAATTAGACACGTAGCTCGTGACTATAATTAGTCATTTGACATGCAAACACTCACTTCACTTAACTGACTGTTCGTCAACAGCGGTTTTAGAACACACAGGAGACCGACGTCGATCTCTGCTTGCCTGGTGCTGTCGACATCGGTCGACTGGCTGCTGTCGTCGGTTGCCTTCTGCACTATATCTGACTGACATCGGTCATGCTACCAATGCCGGTGCTTCTGGTTCTTCAGCATCCTCTTCTTCGTGTCTGCAAACAGTTGAAGCTTTTAGCTCCACACCCTAACACTCCATGCTACCCACTCAACCAAAACTTATGCATCTCCTCCTTGAGTTACTTGCAAATTAATTTCTTTTGTTCTCTTTCCTATTTCTTGGCTTGCACCCTTCTTTTATTTATATGTTACTTTATTGGCCACTTGAGTGGATTTTTTTCATAACCCATCTAAGATTTGGGTCCTCACTCTCTCTCTCAACTGCTCTATCTTGACCAACAACTCATCCATTTTCTACCTCACCTCTTATATTTCCTTCTCCATCTCTATCTTATTTTTCTCCTTATGGTATCTCTCATCAACTTTGCCCTATTTCCTCTTTTCTCTCTCTTTCCTCATATTCTTGAATATTTCCAAAAACTCTTTAGTCTCATCTAGACCTATTTTTTTATAAGCCTTATCTCACTTATCATGTCATGACCATTCACTTGGTCTCTTTTAATCTCTCATGACCTCATTGGGTCTCTCTCTCTTCTTGTCCTTTCACTAGGACACTCTTCTCTCTTCAAGCTCACCTATGAGTTCTTTCTCTTAATATTTTCAACAACTTTAACTTTTCATTAATCCTTCATTGGTTGTAGGGCTACTACTAATCTTATCTATCCACTCACACTTTAACACATCTCATGAAAATAACAAAAACATCAAATGAAAACTCAATAAATCATGTAAATTTTATTATTGTTGTTGTCCTTTCTCTATTTCCCATGAACATACTATATCTCTTATTCCAAATGATGTAGAGCATCATTTTCATACTTGGCCTATCCTCACTCTAATACCTATAATGACAAACTCTTGCATTCAGCCTACTCTGTTTGTCCTTGGTTATTAACTCCTTATATAAATTAACTTCAAACTCCTAAAATTATTATATTAATTTTTCTTCTTTAAATCCCCTTATATCTACATTAATATCCTCTAAAAACTTATCACACTTCCACTCATGTCACTCTATTCATGCATTTACTCCCTTTTACTTCATTCACATCCTAGCCTTCTATAGTCCTTGAGATTTTCTAGGTCCAATCTCTTTAATCTTGATAAAGGTTTCATCAATGATTAATATAAACATGTAAAAGATCTATTATTATTAATATACTTGTCTTAACCTATCTCACACCCCTTTCAAATGTCAATCCTCTTCTTTTCTTACCAAGCCCTCAATCTCTTTCTTGACCTAGTAGCCTTTTTTTGTTAAAATTTGCATGGTATAGACTGGTATGTTAGTTTACTAAAAAAGTAAATTAATAATTAGGTAACATATATATTTATTGATATCTCCTTGAAATTTCATGCATTAAATCTCCTCGTAAAGGTATATTCTAGCCTTTTATTCTCTGAATTAGCCCTCTTTAGGCATCTTTAGTCCTGTTTTAAATGTAGTCTATTATATATGTATATAAGGGTGTTGTATGTTAGGTTGTGGAGCTAAAAGCTTCAACTATGCAGATGAAGAAAAGAAGGTTGTTGAAGACCCAGAATCACCGGCATCGATAGCATGACCGACGTCGGTCATGATCAGTGCAGAAGGCAACCGGCATCGGCAAGAAGTTGGCTGACGTCGACAGCACCAGGCAAGCAGGGACCAGCGTCGGTTGCCTGTGTGTTCCAGAACTGTTTGTTGCACGAACAGTTAGTTTAGTGAACGGAGTGTTTGCATGTAAAGGCTATTTCTAGTCTTGAGTTGCGTGGATAATTATAGAAAACTAAGAGTCTAAGTTATTGTTCAAGTTTGGGATCTATTTATAGACCCATTGGCATGTATTGTAAAGTGTGCTAGTGAAGAGAACAAAGTGTGTGTTTCTCCTAATTCCACTAATGAGCTAAAAAGGAAGGCAAGGAAGATCCTTCCATTGTAAGTATGGTTTATTGAATTGCAGGTTGCAGGTTCATGGGAGATCAACTTGAAGTACTATAGAGTGCTTGGTGTACTGGCAGGGTTATTACTAACTGGTTGGAGAGGTGAACACCAATTATGTGTGTGAGTTGTGTGTTGGGACTATTTTTGGTAAGAGAGTGTTTTGAAGAAGAATTACTGTACACTTGAGGTGTGGGAAGCCTCTGTAAGGTGGAAGAGTGTGGCGCGGCTCTTTATTGTATTCTTTTCTGTACATATGTTAATACAAGATAGTGTATTGTCTCTCATATTCTGTGTTATTAGTGAATTCTAGTTACTTGTATTTCTAGTTATTTTTGCATGTTTAATTGCTTAAGATTGGTAATCATATTGTGCTCTTTTTGAGGAGCAAGATCCTAACAAGTGGGATCAGAACAAGTGTGTTTGTTCTTGGTTTCCCCGACAACTGGTATCAGAGCTTTTGGTTGGGATACTAACAGGTTAGATTAGATCTGGTTAATGTGTGTTGATTACAGGTTACTCACAAGGGTTTTTGTTTGAGGGGGAGTAGAGCAATGGCAGAAGACAGTAAGCTACGAATGGAGAAGTTTAATGGCAGGAGGTCCAAGTCCAGGTATGGCAGAATAACCTGTTAGAAATATGGAAAGAAAGAGCAGGAAAAGAAAAATTATTGGTTGGTAGCAGATCAGCATGAAGGACATGAAGAAAAAGCAGGTGTTGCAGAGTTCGTTGCACAAGATGTTATAGTATGTTCTTTAGATAAATTAGAATCTAGGGTTTTAGATTCTGCTGCCTCTTTCCATGCATCCCCAAATAGGGAATTTTTCATGAGTATGTCCAGGGAGACTTTGGAAAAATTTGTGTAGGGGATGGTAAGCCTTGTCAGATGGTTGGCAAAGGGAAAGTGAAGCTGAAATTGTAGACAGGCAACACATGGGTGTTAAAGGAGGTCATGCATGTCCCAGTTCTGGAGCAGAATTTGATTTTTGTAAGAAGTTTGGGTGATGAGGGTTGCACAGTAACTCTCACAGTGGACTCTTGGAAGGTTACCAAGGGTGCACTTGTTGTAGCAAGAGATAAGAAAGTAGGTACGCTTTATCTATCTACTTGTATTACTGATTCTCTTTCTGGGTTATCTACTTCAGCTGTAGATTCAAAGATGTGGCTTAATAGGCTTGGTCACATGAATAAGAAGGAGATGCATGTTCTTGAGTCAAAGGGTATGCTTTCAAATTTGAAGAGCATAGATCGAGGTTTCTATATGCAGAAGAAGAAGGTAACGTTTCTTAAGGAATCTGATGTTAGTGACAAGAGCAAGAAAGCCTTGGTTTTCAAGGAGAAGGTGACAGACAGAGTTCAGCACAAGAGGTAGAAGAATTCTGAGCAGAGCAAAGGTGATTTGGACAAGGGTTTGATCCAAAAGGAGCTCACGGGTAGAAGTCAATTCTCACAAGCAAAACACAGAGACCGACGTCGGTAAGAAAATTGGCATTGGTGTCTAGACAGGGACCGACATCAGTTATGTGTAGCCCGACGTCGGTGACTCAAGGTAGATAAACACCGGCATCGGTCAGGGGGAACCAACGTCGGTGATGAGGCAGTCGCAGGGAACTGACATCGATCGGGTGCAGACTGGAATGTGACCGGCATCGATCACTGAGATGAATTTTAGGTGGATAGCAAGCTGTCAAGGAGTCTCAAGCACCCATATGGAGGACTTAAAGGGTAGGTAAGCCTCAAATTCGTCATTTCCTTTCTTTACACTACTTATTGCTCACTTATGGTAAAGAACCAGGAATTTGTTAAAGAAGCAGAACAGGTAGATCCAAGAAACAGTGGGAGCTTGGCATGGATGGAGGATGTGATTCCTTGGAGGAGAACCAAACAAGAGTTTTGGGTGGAGTTGTCAGCTAGATGTAAGCACTGAGAGATGAATGGATGTTCATGATGAAGAAGAGCGGAAATGGATACGTGAGACAGAAGGCCAGGGTATATGGTCTTGTATAAGCTGTAGGGCAATGGAGGTTTGATCATTGTGTTTCTCTTTACCAGGTTGGATAATATTAGCTACATTATCCTATTACTCTATGATGTGCTTGTTGCAGGGTTACATATACAGGTATTGTTGAACTAAAGGTAAAGCTAGTTCAGGGGTGTGTCATGGAAAATCTGGGAGCAGCAAGATTCTTTGGCAAAGTGTGTTCTAGGGACATGGAAGGTCATATGTTGACTTTGTTTCAGGATGATTGTGTGAGACCGGTTAGCATGCCAATGGTTAGACAGTTCACAGAACAGTGTCTTGATTCACATAATGAGGTTAAGTGCATGCTATGTACTAGACCTAAGTTTTCCCAAGCAGTGGGAGTTGTCACACATTTGGATCCAATCCAGGAAAGAAGCATTGGAGGGTAGTTCAGTGGATTCTTAGAGGGACCAACAGCAGGTGCACATGCTATGCAAGTTCAAGTTATTTTTCTACATGGGTTGTAGATGTGGATGTGGCAGGGGATTTGGATGAAAGGTGTTGCACTACAGGTTTTGTGGTGGGTGGTCTTCAAGAGTGATCTTGAGGAGGGATACAGAGCCAAGGGAACAAACTAGATGGTGTACAGGTATAGGTACAGTTGCAGCTATTTATCTCCAAGTGGGAGATTGTTAGGTTGTGGAGCTAAAAGCTTCAACTATGCAGATGAAGAAAAGAAGGTTGCTGAAGACCCAAAAGCACCAACATCGGTAGCATGATTGACGTCAGTCATGATTAGTGTAGAAGGAAACCAACGTCGATAGGAAGTTGGCAGACGTCGGCAGCACCAGGCAAGCAGGGATCGGCGTTGGTCGCCTGTGTGTTCCAAAACTGTTCGTTGCACGAACAGTTAGTTTAGTGAATGGAGTGTTTGCATGTAAAGGCTATTTCGAGTCTTGAGCTGCATGGATAATTATAGTAAACTAAGAGTCTAAGTTATTTTTCAAGTATGGGATCTATTTATAGACCCATTGGCATGTATTGTAAAGTGTGCTAGTGAAGAGAACAAAGTGTGTGTTTCTCCTAGTTCCACTAATGAGCTAGAAAGGAAGGAAAGGAAGATCCTTCCATTATAAGTATGGTCTGTTAAATTGTAGGTTACAGGTTCATGGGAGATCAACTTAAAGTACTATAGAGTGCTTGGTGTACTGGCAGGGTTATTACTGACTGGTTAGAGAGGTGAACACCAATTCTGTGTGTGAGTTGTGTGTTGGGACCGTTTTTGGTAGGAGAGTGTTTTGAAGAAGAATTACTGTACACTTGAGGTGTGGGAAGTCTCTGTAAGGTGGAAGAGTGTGGCGGCTCTTTATTATATTCTTTTTTGTACATATGTTAATACAAGATAGTGTATTGTCTCTCATATTCTGTGATATTGGTGAATTCTAGTTACTTGTATTTCTGGTTATTTCCGCATGTTTAATTGCTTAAGTTTGGTAATCATATTGTGCTCTTTCTGAGGAGCAAGATCCTAACAAGTGGTATCAGAACAAGTGTGTTTGTTCTTGGATTCCCTGACATTGTACAAGTCTAAAAATCTAAAAATATTATTTTCCATTTCATTATACACCAAACTACCAAATTTGATCAATTTTTAATGGTTGTTTTACCATTTATTCCACCTTTTGTTCTTATGCCCTAAACTAGGGTTTACAGGGTCTGTGATAGACCCGAGAGGGTTCTTTTAGGGTTTTAATGAGTATTTTTTATTTTAAAAACCTAAAAACACTACTGAGTTAAAAATTATGAGATATTTAAAAACAATGCTTTTAAATACACAATCTGCATGTATCTAACATTATAGGGTTTTGAGAGATTTTAGTTCTACCTGAGGGTCTTGAAACATTTCCTCATGGTTATAAATCCATAATATATTTTATATTTACTCTCTTCATTCCACTCTTGTCACTTTTTACTAGCCATTTCAATAGTTATCACTTGTTATAATCCATTCCAACAATATTATGTGACTGTCTAGGGTAAACAAGGTACTCACTACTAATTCCCCTATTCTTGTTGTAACAACCTCAGACATATATGCAATAAGAATACATAAAAACTTATTAATATATCTATAAACATTATTGACATGTGTTATACTTCATTATTAGGTTTCAATCCACATTAGCTTCTTGACATCAATAGATAAACACAGAATTTTAACACAGTCACTAGTCTTATAAAATGCAGTTCTTGTAACTTATACTACAGTATACGATTTTCCAAGGATTTAATAATATTTCCACCTCAAAATTCATTCATTTATTAACACCAATTTAGAGACATAGTGACATTAAAATTTTGTATCTTTCATTGATTCAACATATGTACATTGCAAAAATTGTCTTTTAATAAAATACAGAGGTTTATTCTCTTTGAACTCAATCCTTTTTGTACCTCTACCTTTCTAACTTCAAAACTAACTTCCTAAATTATAATAGCTTTATCCTACTAGACTAACTCTACTATTCTATGAGACTCTTCTTTTATTGCAATCAAAAACTCATTACATGAGCAAGAAATTACCTTTCTAACTAACCACTCACTTGGCAACTACCTTCAAAGGCTCTACATTCAATGTTCTTACGTTTATTTCCACCTTATTAATTATATGTATGTAAATACACTTTAATAACATACCTATACCCCTACATGAATCTATCATACCATTTGAGAACATGACACTTTTGAACACACACCAAAATTGCTCCTAACATGCTACCAACATTTTAAAAAGTTAAATTTGTGTTTTACAGAAAACTCTCTCCAAGCCAAGAACACTAACCACAAGGATAAATAATGACTTTAACACTCTTATAAGGTCCTTACAGGACTGATAACACTTGACTAAACCAAAACACACTAAAATATGTGAACTTGTTTGATGCCCCTACATCACCAAAACTAATATGCAAGGGGTTTGAATGTGTTTATTGATTGGGTTGAGAAATAATAGAACCACATTAAATCATAATATTTTAAGATCCTTGGAAATAATTTGGTCAAAATTTTATCATCAGAGGCATAATCAAGGCATGCCACATAAAAGGATCGAAGATGATGCTCAAGATCACCCTTACCATCATAAAATGTGAACTTTGGTGCAATAAAACTAGTTGGAAAGGGGTACAAAGATATCTATGGAACAAGAGGATTATGCAATACCTCTTGTGAATCAATAGCATAAGGTGATTTCATAGACTTTTGTTCAATATTTTAAACCTTATTTTTCAAAATATTTATTATTTGGACAAGAGTTCTCACCTCTTGGTCTTATAGGTTGGATATTTGAAAAGTCACCAAAGGAGGTGTACCCATAGATTGGGTAGATATAGGCATTGAAACCAATAATTGGGTTGAAGTATTAAGGTTTTAAAACAAAGGTTGGAATATATATCTCATGACCCCATTATATATGAAGTGATAATGTGCTCAAAGGGATGGTTGTTGGTATATGGGGATGACCCATAGCTCTAATAGTGTGATCAATAGATGGACCTACTTCTTCATCTATGATTTTTTATTTTTTTAGTTTCTAATATGGTTCTTAGGATTTCATCAATATATTCAACGTTATGATGAATATGTTCATGAAACAAATCAATTGCTTTCACTTACTCACGATCATGTTCATTAGTTTTATTAAACTCATGGTTTTCATTATTAGAAGTTTTTTCTCTAATAATCTCATCAGTATGTTTATCATTCTCAACATGTGTATCATCATGTATCACAGGATTAGGACATTCATTAGTTTAATCCATCTTATGTGGTAGAAGGGGAATCTCAATGTGTTTAATAGGCACACATCACAATCTAGGGCTATGCCTAAGTTATATGTAAAACAACATAAGTATGAAATGGAAAAGTACAACAATCTAAAAACCTTGATAATGCAAAAACCTTAGGAATCAAAAAAAAATCATATAGTTAGGAATCTATAATATAGATTAGGGAATCTAGGGTTAAAGGGGTAAAGATATCCTAGGGAAACAAGGATGGTAGACTATCTCTAAATCAAGTCAATTAATTTCAAAACTTAGATAAACATATCCTAAATTTATTATGTTGAGATATGTTAAAAATAAAAAGTAAAACTATGCTAGATATTGTAATGATAATGAAAACAAGATACTTAGCTATTTCTAATGTTAATATGGATATGGATCTGGAAAATGAAGGGAATAGACTAGATTTGGATTCTAGAGTAATTGCCTAATTTTGGAAATTATACCTTTGTAGTCATAGACACGTCAACCTAGGATGGTTATGTTGATGCTTCTATATAAATTAGACACAAGTGTCCAATATGAAATGCCTACTAAAACTAAATGTGACCACCTAGATGATTTTGGGTTCTATATCACCTTCACTCTAGTGCATTCAAATGTGGGTCATGGACTATCTGTCCTTGTCAAATGAGAAAATCTTAGCTCTTCATCTTCATATTAGATATGGAAAAAATAAGTTAGTGGGCACATGATGTAGAGCTACCCTAAATACTCCTCTATCTATGATTAATACCTACATAGCCAATACCCCAAAAAGGGCCTCAGACTTATGTAGTTATCCCCTACATTTATCTTGTGTGTGTATCATGCAATGTGTGATAACTAAGTATAATAGTGACCTAGCTTGTAACTTGGAAAATGTGGATCATGGGATGCTCCTTAAATAATTTAGACTTGTATATGTGTTTTCCCTATGAATGATATGGAAATATAAGAAAACAGGGAAGCTTTGCTCACTTAAGTGCTTGATTGAATTCCTTTGGTAAGTTCCCTTGTGAGTAGTTAAGAAGTTATTAGGTTTATACTAGGGGAGGAATGAATTATGATTAATGTTATATTTATACCAATCCCTTTATATAATATCTCACATTAAATAACTTAGGTTGGCAATGGGTATATGTTTCAATTAAAAATTAGATGAATTTAGGGTACTAGACACTTACATTGGATAAGGATACTTACATCAATGTAGGCATATGAATGGGATGCATGTGTCTAGGTAACTAGAAAACATGCATAGTTATAGAAGTTATAGAGGTAGATGATAATCAAGTTTATAGCATTTTGGGTAATATAGAAGGTTTGAGTTATCATAATAACATTGGTCAAACAAAGAGATAAGCAATAAGCACAAAGAGATAGCATATGTGATCCTTTCATTAGTGGGAAGGGTTTAGAAGCAAAAGGTACATCCATGATATGTATTTTTTAAGTGTACAATATTGATGTGTTGTATAATTTAGAAATAATGTCTTTAATAACATGATCTTGGTTTCAGGTCATACACATACAAAAATTCAAACAGGGCTCAAGTCAAAGTAAGGTGTGTTGTATACACCTTGATACACATTTATTTTCATTAACCTAGTAATTTCATCCTTATGCATTACTATATTAATGTATGGGAGGGGGGGATGTAGATACTCAAATATAGATTTTACTTGATATACTAGACTTACACACTTGAAAATTATCACTCTAGGATCTACCCTTTAGTTCTTGACCTTCTTGCTATTGAAAGGCTCATATTTGCCATCTCACTATGCCTAAATTCTTATTTTATAATTAGAATCTAATAGTCTAATTACCCATATCATTTTTAGCACATAATATGTTTAAAAATAGACATGTATCCTTCACTTTTAGTTACAGAGCTTCAACATATCTCTATTTTCCAAGACACTAGCATTCAAACCTAGACACTAGCATTAATGCTAGTGTCTTAGACACAATGCTAGTGTTTGTACTCTTCAAACACTCAAATTTGTAAATCTATTGACATGTATGGGTTGGTCTATTTGTCTTAATTAACACTCCATGATATTAGTTTCAAAATGGGTTGTATAAATACAAGTCAAAGACCATTCATTATCGTAAATTTATATTCAAGAGCTTAGCAAGCATACATCTATTAAAATCACCTCTCAAGTATATCAAAACTTCCCTGTTTCTAAATTAGTCATTGTAGTAGAGTATTATTACAGGTCTAAAGTATTTAAAGAACCACCCATGAGTAGTATTTTTCAATTTGAAACCTAGATCACTAAACACACTCACATATAACATATTAAACCATTATTCACATACAAGCCAACATAAGGGGGAGAAATACATCAATATGAGGCTCTCTTCATAATATATGGTTATGTAGGCAATTTTCATTGATAGAGGGGTGTTTGAAGATATCTCAACTTCACTTGATCCCACTAATACTTGCTTTTACAAATTTGGCATGCCCTAATTAGAGGATATATGGTTTTGTACAAAGGATTGATATCAAAAACCTATGTGTGATATCCAAATAGATGATCTACAAGGTGATGGTGACATCTAATAGGTATAGGTGGATTTTCTATAAAAGATTTAATATTTTGTATTGAACACTAGTGATAGAACTAGGACACTAACATCGACACTAATTTTCACAAGGTAATTGAAGTGTCTAAGATGATAGAATGAAAATATTCAAAATTTGATGATGGGATCTAGATCTTTAGATAGTCTATGCCTGCACCTACATTACTCATAATTGCTTGTGTATCAATGTATAAGCTAAGTAAAATTTTTACTTCACTTTTATATTATCATAATATTGAATATTGTATTTTTATATTTGGCATATGCTTAGTTTCAATATATCTTATCAAAATATTAGTAGAATCTAATTCATTAATTGGACTACTTTTAGAGTAGTTTGCTCCTTCTTTAATTAGGCCACTTTTTTCTCCTTAATACAAATTTTAAAAAAAGGTTAAACACCTAGCAAGTGAAATATAGACCAAAACTAATTTGATGACTACAATCTCTAATAATTCATCTTCAACAACCTCACTTAGTGTTTTGCACCACAATCTCAATCACCTAGAGTACATGTTCTTCTATTTTCCCTATATTAGAAATAATATTTGAAATATAAGGGAAATAATAAGTGTTTTGAGGTTTGTGTTGAGGGTTATCTTGATTTTTAAGCACCATCTGTTTACCATGCCTCTATACAATAGAAATATCTAAAATAGCATATTTTCACAATCAAAATAATTCTAGTACCATGCAAAACCTCAATTTTGAGCAGTGTATGTCCTTCCTCAAATTTTTATCTACCATGAACTTGTGTTCAATGATGATAAATGGTATAATTATTTCTAAATCTCTCTATAATTCTTATGAATGCTCAATAAATTCTCCGTGAAATTCTAAATGACCTATAATACCTTTGTATATATAGATAAATGGAATTCAAATGAAGACCCTATTGGCACCCAAATTAACATCAAATAGTAAAAAAAGAGAAAAAATACATGATAAATAAATAAAATATAGTCTAACTGTAAGGGACAATAAAAAAAAGTTTTACAAGCATCATTAATGGTCATGGTGGGTCTAAAAGCATCAATAACACTCTTGGAATAAAGCTCGAGGTTGAAAGAAAACAAATGAGAGCAAAGGAAATTGATGAAGAGAATTGAAAAGGGTTGCAGACTATAAAAATTTGGCAAACACACCAATAATGCCTAATTTAGACCAATAAATGAGTATAAAAATATCCTAAAATTATGTAATTTAATGACTAATAAATTCGTACAAAACATTTTTAGTTGTCTATATTTTTCCTACTTTAATGTGTGTATGTATATGTAAACATGTGTATACATATCAAATTATAAAAGAAAACATAATATGGATGTAAAAAAATTTACATTTAAAAATTTTAAAAAAAAATAATGTAACTTAAAATCTGCAAAAAAATATTCTTTATTTTCTACACAAATAAGTAGCAAATAATAATAATTCCTTAAAATATAAAAAAAAACTAAAAATATTCAATATATATCATTATGTTAAGAGAAAGGTAGGATTACCACGTGGCACTAAATAGCTCCAAATATGAATGAAGTCCAAAACAAAAAATCGTTAGTGACATTTTAAATAAAACTAAATAAAATATTTTAAAAAAATACATTTATCTAAAAACCATTTGTGTACACCATCCTAATAACATTTATTTAAATAAAATTCTCTCTTCTTAGTGCCATCACTCCAAATAAATTAAATGACATCCTAATGTAGTCATATTAATTATATAATCTAAATAATGCTAACTATCATCTTAATTATACAATATGAAATAAAACCAAACTAAGGTTCAATTATCACAATTTTGATGTATTATTGTACATGCCCTAAAAGCATGTCTCAAAATATAAAGGTGATATATGCTTCCATTTTAGAATTTAAATAAACTTATTAAATTAACATCTTAAATAAATGAGATTACATAATATAACATATAAAACATTATTATTTAATATAAAAAAATAATAATGATAATAAATATATACAATATAATTTAATTTATATAAATTTATGATGTCACAAATTTAATGGTGTAAAACATAAATATAACATTTTTTGTGTATTTATTATTAAGATAATTAATATATATTTTTAATATATAAGATTTGTATAATTATTAACAACTAGTATATATATATTAGATAAATTTATATAGAATATTTCAATAGATATCATTTTTGAAGTATTTATTCTATTAATGTTACAATTTAATATGATATAGATACCTCGATAATATTATCTACCAATGTATTTTACATAAATTTATCTAAAATATATATTAGTTATATTATGTTTAAATTTATAATGAAATTTTTTTATTAAAAAAATAGTTTTTAAATAAAAATGATGATTATTTTTTTATAATTTTTAAAATTTATTTATTTATTTATATTTTTGTATATTTTTATATTATTTACATTTAAAACTTATTATATTTTTAATATATTATTATTATATTCTTAAAATTAAATTGTTTGATGTTTGAAAAATAGCTTTGAAAACAACCAAACTTATTAACATTTAAAATTAAAAAAATTTAAAATATGTTTGAATATTATTATAACATTTAAATACTTTTAATAAATAATTTGTAAGGTCATCTTTTATTTTAGGGTGTGAATTTCAATTGACCACTTTGTTAATTATTATAAATTAATTTTTATTTTATTTATGTATTTTTTAATTAATAAGTTAATTTTTATATTAAATTTTTTTATTCAATAAACCAATTTATAAGGCATAAATAACAATATACAAATAATCATCTTAAATCCAAATTCTAGTGAACTCAGTGCAACTTATTTATGTAAGAATAAAAGTTTTTCAGCCCTAATCCTTCAAATACAAATTTTCTTATTCAACATAAATATTTTTTAGGAATACAATAATCAACTTAGAAATTGGAGTTTCAATAAATTAATATGAAATAACATGAATATTTGAATAAATAAAAAACTATATAATTAAATAATTGGCTAATAAAGTATTTTAAAATTTCAATAAAACATAATTATAAAGTGTTTGCTTAGATCTTTTCTATAATGGTTCCTTTAAAGAGATCAAAGCTAGCATTAAAAAACCTATTCAATGAATTCTTGAAGACTCATAATATAATATTTTATGAATTGTATTAACGTAAAAGACAATATTAATTGTGATATAAAAGTTTAGCTTTAAAAATAAGATAATCACCATTAAATTCTATATGGTGTCGATGAAATTTTATCCCTTACGATGTTATTAGGAATTTTATGAATTCTATATGGTGTCGATGAAATTTTATCCCTTACGATGTTATTAAGAATTTTATGAATTCTATAGATCATATTTATACAATAACAATTAAAAAATTAAAATAAAGCATTGCAAACCCTTAAAACATATAAATAGCATTCCATTCCTTAGTCATAATTTCTTTTGCCCTAAAGAGATAATAAACAATGTTAACAATATTGTCTATAGACCGAACGGTGTTGAGAAAATGATAATCACGCCACATGGTAGCAAATAAAATAACAAGAACTCCAAAAAGAAACTCTTTAACTGGAGTTGAAGCTAAGCTAGAGACAAATTTTATTTCCAAACAGATTTTACTTCTAAGACAATTACCTCTTTGTATAGTTGTCTGCATTTTTTCCTTGCTATCTTCGTAGATTTTCTTTATGTACATGTTTTTGTTTGATTTGACTTGTATTTATATGTTTTTTAATTTTTTAAAAATTATGTGAGTTGTTCTATTTTTCATTTTATAATTTTAGCTCTCAAATAATTAAAAGTTGACAGACTCACATCATTACAACTCTCAACCTCCTAAATGTCACTATAAAATCACCTATCGATATAATAATAAATGTTGTATATATATTAATAATAATATATATTTATTATGTTTGTATTATTTAATTACATTTACAAGTAGAAAATTTAATAATACTATTAAAATTATATATTTATAATAGGCACGAATTGGCCAAAGGAAGAATAGAAAATAAAGGTGGATTTATTACCAATACACTCTAAAAATTTATGAAAATATACAACTAAATTTAATATACATTTTTAGCCAATAAACTAATTTAAAAATATTAAAATTAAGTAATTTTAAATTTAGAAAAAATTAATATTCTTATATAATTAAGATTGGTCCTTTTAAAAATTCATAATGCTCATAAATTTGTTGAAATAATGGAAAATAATTTTAACAAGGGTTACGTAGTGGTTAGTCTTTATCTTTGTAATGAAAATTGTTTATGATTAAATTTGTATATAAAATTATAATATAAGTTTGACACAACAACAAATGATACTCACAAATTAAGTATGATTAGTTAAAGAGAAAATAGTATTTGTTGGTATGAAAACTATACTATCTTTGCTTTGGTAAGGACTAACAAGATATTTGTAAATTTTTATAGTTTGTCAACTTGTTCAAACTAAAATCGAATGTAACTTGTATCTAGTTTAAAACCATAAAAAATATACAACATTAACTTGAAATAAAGTAGAAGAAATTATAAATATATTCTACTGAACATTGTAATAATAATTATAATTTAAAGTAATTGTGACAATCATTATAACTTAGATAAGCTACATTCAAATGTATTAGATACTCATTTGGTGATGGGTATGTAGGCCTCTACATAGAATCATTCTAGAATAACTTTGTATTAGTTATAAGAAATTTTTATAAATGTTTAACAATAAGGAAGGATAAATAATTATATGGTAATTGGTTAAGAAGTTTTATAATTGTTAAAATATAATTATCAAAATAATATAAGTTGTATAATAAACGTCACTTTTTTATAGGACATATATTATAATTAAATATTTTTTAAGTATTTAAAAAGAAAAAATTCTTAAAAAATAAAATTATATATGTTAAATATTTTTCTCCAATAAATATAATTGAGTATCACTAGTATAATAAATATAATCTATTTTTGAATTAGACAAATGTATTGTATAATAATTTTTATATATTAAAAAAAATTAAAAATTAAGATAATAATAATGTTCTATATCAAATTAATGTTCTTTATTCTTATAAATAATATTGGAGGATTATTTTTAGTGAAAAAAGATAATAATAATAATAATAATAATAATAATAATTTAAAAAAAAAATGTCAAATCAACATACTTTCTACTCATAATTAATATTTTAGTGAACAAGTAAATATTTTTATGTTTATTATTTTTTAATTAATATATGTTAGGATGTCAAGTCACTATTCATGAATCATTATTCATCAATACTATTCATAGTTACTATTCATGGTGATGTCCCTTGCTGGTGATGTGGATGGTTAATGATGTGACTGGGTAGTGATTTGGCATGACCTACGCTGGGTGGTATTACCCACGAAGCATCTTTGATGTTGAAAAGAAGAGGAGAGAGAAATGGGGTGCATATCTCCACTTAGTCACATGGGTTGACTTGTGGATGCATGTGAGGACATAATGATAGAGAATCTCATGATTCCACTTAGGCATGTGCTTGTGAGGCACAGTTAGTCTGTGAGCGCCTATTGGCTGAGGTAAAAAGTTAGGATCTTTTGACTGATGTGAAAGCACATAGAAAAGTGGGGGACAAAGATCACTATGCTTGATCCAAAACTTAGAAGCTTTGGTTGAAAGATAATTCAAGAAATAAGAACAACACAATTATAATAATGTTATCTCTGAGAAGAGATGTTTTATTGATCAAATTTGCAGACCCAAACATATGCCTATCTCTGAGAAGGGATGTCTAATTTTCATTTCGCGTTACATCTTCATTTATACACATTTTGAAGGTAGAATGAGGATGTGGAAGGTCACCAATCTTGAGGGAGATTAAGTGGTTTGACCTCCACGATTTACAACAATACAAAATTCAAAGAATTATTATTTTTAGAAACTTACTATTTTTATACTGTAATACTAAAATTGAAATTTAGAGTACTTTCAATTGATTTTTAGGGATCAAACCCCACTGAGTATATATTTATGCCATCTCAAGGTATTCATCTCATTCTTAGCTTTCCAATGGTTCAAATGGGGAGCCAAACGAAGCTATGATGCAAAAGTTATGGCTCTCAAAAAATTTACCACCAATTGGAGTAGAACCATTTCCTGAAATATTGCTCTGATCATTCCTCCCTCTTTGAGAAGTAATGGTCCCCATTGCATCAAGATTTGTCATCAAGTGTGCTAGTTATGTTTTGATTTGATTCAGGATGCATACTTGGAATGGACTGTGCTTTGTGGAGCCGTGTTGGGCTCGATTGTTCACCATTTCTGTCTAACCATCAGTCTGTGAATGGAAGGCCATGAACTTCTTCAGCTTGGTATCTATCTGCTTTTGTTGTGTTGTTTGTGTAGTCAGGGCTATAACATCGGCCCTTTTGGATTCCTATGGCTTGACCACCATGAGAACAAATTTCTTAGCACTAATCAGGGAGATAGATGTAGAAGGTGGTACCTATGGTACTCTATAGTGCCATGTTCTAAGAGTGAGGGTGATCTTTTGAGTTCTTGATTCATAGTTGCCATGTCGATCATACATGAATGGCTAACCAGAGAGTATATCACAAACATCTAGATTGACCACATCACATAAGACCTCATTTTGAAAAGGTTTTATTGCATATGAGAGAAGAGATTGGTGGGTGATATGGAGGTTTCTCCCTAAACTCAACCATCCAATACTGTATGGCTTTGGGTGAGGCTTCATGGACAAATTTAAGATTTTCACAATATTAGTAGAGATTAAATTCTTTTGACTCCCACTATCAAGAATGAAATGCATAGGCTTAACTTTCACCCATAACTTAGAGTGAAACAACCTTTCTTTATCGCCTGACCTCTCCTCATGGGTCTGTGATGAAGCAACGATGGCATCAGGTTCAGTGTTTATAATCTCCTCTTCGACTGTAGGGTGTGTATGAGGCAGAGTAGTAGATGTTAAGGATTGTGACTTAGAAATTAGGGACTTGATGGCTTAGCATTCTTTTTTGGAGTGCATTTCAGATTTGTGGTAATCACACCATTTCTCAATCTTCCCTTCTTTTTACTTCCAATTTTGGCTTCGCATTTGACCTTCTTTATCACTTTTTCATTTTGTACATTGACTCTTTGTATTCATTCTTCTATGCTTCTGCTCAATCTTCACCGTGAACTTGTACGCCTCACCAAGGGTTTCCAGATTGAAGAGTTCAATCTCCTCCCATATATACCATTATAGTCCACCACAATATTTGAGAACCTTATGTTTCTCACTTTCTTGGATGCCCAATCTAGCAGATAGAGAATGAAAAATGTTAATGTAATCTTGAACAGACTATTCCTTACCTTAGTGAAGTTGTTTTCACTCTACATACAGATCATCATACGCTCCAATGGGGTAGCATTCTTCCTTTATAGCTTCTATGAAATCATCCCAAGTAGGTTCCACCTCAAGGTCAATATCATCTATACTGAATCTCTTCTTGTACACTTTCCACCAATTTTTGACAGGCAATGATGCTTTCAAAAGAGTAAAAATGATCTTCTCTTTATTAGTAAATTTATTTACAGAAAAAAAAGAAGATAATTGATCCAACCAATTTTCTACTGCATCAGTGTGGATTTTGCCTTCAAATATAGGGATATCAAAATTCACCTAAACCTTGAAGGGTGTTGGGGCACTGAAAGGATGTGGGGGTGCAAATGAGGAGCCAAATTTTTTTTATCAATATTTATTAAAGAATATGAGTAAATTATTGTAACATCTACGTTTGCTGCTGTTGGAGGGCTTCATTCACCATTTTCTTGAAAGGATCGTATATCTCAGTGTTGTCCACCATTTGAAGCGAATAGGTAGATAGTTTGGAGGCTCTGTTATTTTTCACCCAAGCTTCTTGTAGTTTGACCTCATCCTCGAGATCATACATTCTCAAGACAAATCGCTTTGATACCACTGATCCAAAACTTAGAAGCTTTGGTTAAAAGATAATTCAAGAAACAAGAACAACACAATTGTAATAATGCTATCTCTGAGAAGAGATGTTTTATTGATCAAATTTGTAGATCTAAACATATGCCTATCTCTGAGAAGAGATGTCTGATTTCTATTTCGGGTTACATCTTCATTTATACACATTTTCAAGGTAGAAGGAGGATGTGGAAGGTCATCAATATCGAAGATTAAGTGGTTTGACTTCCACGATTTACAACAATATAGAATTCGAAGAATTACTATTTTTAGAAACTTACTATTTTTAGATTGCACTACTAAAATTAAAATTTGGGGCACTTCCATTTGGTTTTCAGAGGTTAAAATCCACCGAGTGAAGCTGTATGCCATCTCACGATGTTCTCCTCAGTTTTAGCTTTCCAATGATTCAAACGGGGAGTCAAAAAGAGTTATGGTACAAAAGTTATGGCTCCCGACAGTTCTACCACCAATTGGGGTAGAACCATCCCCTGAATTGTCGTCTAAAATATTGCTCGAATCAATGCTAGATTGAGGTCACATGTAAAGTGGGGCATAGCACTTTGATGTACACACGAAGTGGTCAAAGGGGTATTATGAGATGTCATTCAAAGGCTTGGTTTGGCATATGGGAGGACATGGTTCCCTATTGATTAATAGTGCACCCATTTCAAGGATGGCGCATTTTCTCCTCTCTCTATTATTCTTTCTATGTTATAAATGTTATTAATAAACATGAAGCTCTATTTGTAATTCATCCAATTAGTAGATCCATGCAAGCTTATGCTTGAAGGTTGGATCATGTAGGTTAGATCATGCTTGGTTCACAACTTGAATGCTTTAGGTGGAACTATTGAGTGCTTGTATGTTAGTATTGAAGGAGTTGTTAGAAGAGTTGTTGTGGAAGAGAGTTGTTGCTAAATTAATATAAAGTCTATAAGCTGTCATTTTACCCGTGATTTTTCCTTGCACATTACAATTTTTTCTCGTAATCTCTATGTAATGTGTTCCCTTTTTATCTTATGTTTTTTGTAACTTATTTTTCCACATTAAATTACTTGCATTGTAGGAACTTTTATTTCTAACAATATATTTTTATAAATAAAATATTCTGAAAAAAAAGTTTTTTTTTTTTTAATATTTAAAATCTAAACCTTATTAATAAAATATTATATTTTATCAAAAAAAAATTATATATATATTAATTAAAATAAAAAAATTATTTGTTCAAAATTATTAACCCCTATAACATATGATAACGGACTAGTCACATATTAATTAATACTATATAGTCACTCACCCCAAGGTGATTAATTGGGGGCAATGAAATGTTCTTGTCCATTAATGTAATGATGGTCCGGAGAAACTATTATTATGTGAGAGACCCGATTGATTTCCAAGTGTATGCCACCCACTCCTTTCACATTTAACGAGTAGTTCGGATTGGATGCATGCGCGGAATAAGTTGTTCAATTCTTGACTTTTGTTACTATTGTTTACTCATTGTCTTTTTATTTAGTGACAATATGTGGTTACAATGAGTATGAATTCAAAGTCTTCATCTAAGCCACGTTGCATCCTTTTGATTCTTTCAATTTAAGAATATTAAATGTTAAATTTTAAAAATATCAGAAAAATGTTAAAGTATAAAATTTAACTTGTAGATGGTCGATTTCGCTCTAAACAAATTATCAAAATGGATTCTAATTAGTTAAAGTGGGTTTCAAAGGCATGGAGCTTTTTGAAAATTTTTTTTTTTTTTTAAATGGGTTTAATTGATTTCCTGGATCAAAAGTTATGGTTTCTGAATCAATGAATCATAAAAATGTTGAATTTTATCAATATTTGGTTTCGAAATATCATATTCAGGAAATTAAGGATTTCAATTATACATCTAACTAAGCAACCATACAATTTGCATAATGAATAGACTCTCTTATCTTATAGATAGCGGAAAATATGAGTCATAACATGTCTAATTGAAGAACACTTCACAGAGGTCCAAATTCAATAGATAACATTATTTAAACGAGAAGTATATCGTCAATTTTACATTTACATTATTGCAAAAGTGACACAAACTTTTCCAAAGATAATTTTAATCAATGTAAATAAAATAGATGTTTAAATCATAAACCAAAAGTTATCGCACTCAGTTTATTCCAATAAATGTTTTGTTATAGAATAAGGCCTACCATTTTCTTCTATCCAAAACCAATGATATATGATAGATGTTCATATCGTAAAACAAATCATTTCAACACATTTATTCTAATAAATATGTTTTTATAAAATAAAAGAGGTAGTTAAGTAGAATGTAAAAATGGAGTTGACTCGAACCATTGTCTTCCAAAACTATCGTCAAAAGCTTTACTGAGCCAACAACACAAACATATACTTAAAAATAATAATAATCTTGTGTATTTTTGCATATTACTTGGTCGCTTCTTAAAATAAGCTTTACCACTATCTTAAATCCAAAATGATTGGCACATGTAACTTTATTATTATCTCTCATTTTGATTCATTCTTACTAATTTTATTATAATTTATCGATATATTCCTTCAGCATGTAGATTAAGTTTTTTAAATATCTTGATTAAGAAATAATTTGTGTTAAAAATTATCATTGAATGCAATATTATTATATGACATCTTTGAATTAATACATTGAAACTTCTCTAATCTATAATAATATTAGATTTTTTTTTTTTTTGGAACAAATTATATTAATTTTATATAATCATATTTTGAATCACAACATATGATCTAAACATCCTAATTTAAATTACATATTATAATCAGAAACATTAATAAATATATAATATCAACATATTTTTCTCACATAAAATTTCTTCTAACCATTCTAAATTTTAATATAAACAAAATTTTAATTTAAAAAAAAAGTGGATTTAGAACCATTTATCCTAAGAATTTGTTCCACTTATATTAATTTTTTCATGCAGGTTTAAAGAGGGGTTCAATTCATGACCTTAAACCTATTAAGGATTAGCTAGGTGACATTTTTGTCGTGGTATATAATGATCTTTTGCAACCATAGACGGACGACTATGGGCCTTTTCACATTAGGCCGTTGACCTTCAAATCAAAACAAATATTATATCTATGTTGAAAATGGGTGTCATGTCAAATATAAAAGTGGAACATAAAGATTATTCATTTTAAATCAACATTATTTTGCCTCCACGTACACAATCAAGTTTATGTCTACTACAATTCCCTCCTTATTTAGGAGACAACTCTATCTAACACGCCCTTCTCGTGTGATTTTACTCCATTGACAAAACATCAAATCAATGGAGTAATCATCACATAAGAATAAAACACTTAGTTTAATGTTTCATATTTATTAGTATTTGTTTTAAAAGTGTAAGTTGTTTAAAGAAGTAATATTTTGTTTTTGTAAAGTTGAGTTTTGAAAAGTAAGGAAGTGTAATTTGGTATGATCTTTGATTCCATTTTAGTTTTTGTATATAAAAAATTAAGTTATAATATTTTTATATTTTTATATTTTTGGTAGAGTTGATCGGGTGGAGAAGTTTTGTTTTACGATGAATTTGAACAATGACAAAGTAGTATGTGTAGAACAATATTATAAAGAGGGTTGATGCAATGTTAGTGAATGAAATCCAAAATGAAATCAAGAATTAACAGTCTATGCTCACTCGTTAGAGTGGGTTAAAATTATTAGACAACAAAGTCAATAAAAGAGGACAAATAAGACATTCAACTTCTTTGGAGACTCCATATAACAAGGATAAGTGCACAAAGTTGGGGGACAAAAAGTGGCCTATCCATGAATATGATTTTCTTGAAATTTCATGAGTCTGAACTTCTGTAGATAATTTGAGATATTTACATTCTAAATTTGAAGATGGTGTAAGAACATGAAATGTAGTATTTTGAGTCTAGTTTCCAAAACACTATTTTTTTTTAAAAAATAGTATAACTAGGTCAAACATCTAAAATTTGAAGAACTCCTATTTTTTCTTAAGAAAACAAAGTAGATAGACGTCTGTATGGCACACCATTTTTTGAGTAATGTTTAATATTATTTGAAACACTTTGGAAAAAATTTAGATAAGATCTTATAGTTTGTGACCTATATTTGTTTATATTTTTTCAATGAATACTTTTTTTTTTTATGATTTTTACAAGTAGATAAACCCTGAAAACTGATAAAAAATAGATAGTCGTCCGTGTGACATGCCTAACTACCTCAAAAAAAAATCAATTTTTTTTTGGAATGTGTGTAGAATTAGTCCTAATTTGTGACCATATAACCTATTTTTTACTTAGATCAACCAAAGATAAATTACATGAACAGGTATAGGCATGTATATTTGCGACATGTAGTGGCCTAAAAAAGGGTATAGTTAGAAATCAACATAGTTTGAAACCTTAAATTAGTCCAAAAATTATAAAAAATATATTTTTGAAAATGGTATTAAGTTTTTCAATTTTCATGTTGAAATTCGTAGTATATTTGACGATCAAAGTTGAATTTTATTGTTTTTATCATAAGTCTCAGACTAGACTATAGATTGACAGGGCCAAGCCTTAGGCTCAGAAATCCAAGCCATTCCTGAGCCAAAAGATGCAGGATTTGAATTCAAATTCAAATAGCATGATCATGTTAATAACATGATCACGATATTAATGTGATCATATTATTAATTGTGTTAGTAATGCAATTGCATTACTTAATAACGTGATTGCATTATATATTCACAACACCCAAAAACTTGAATTTGCATTTTAACTTACTAAAGGAGCCATTAGGCCTAGTAGTCTTAAGAACAAATTTTGGTTGATTAATATTGTTGTTGGGGACCAATGTTTTTGTCAAGATTTGATAGCATTGAATGATAATTGGAGATGTATTAATCTATGAATCAATTTATTATTCATTTGACATGAGTCTAATCTTCTTTAAAATACAAACAGTCCTAGTTCATCCTAAACAAGGTCAAGAAGTCAAAAGTTGGTATTTAGTGATTCATTGATCCAAATAACTCATAATTTGGTAGATTTGATTTAGATTTCATTTTGTACATGATTAAATAAATTATATTATCTAAAAATTAATTGGAGTACAAGGATCCTCTGACTGAGTACTAATAGACCTAGAGTATTAGGTCCGAAAGAGAGTTTAGTGATATTATAAATGTTTAAGGATTAGTTATTTGAAAGTTGGTATTTAAAAAGGAATTTATAGTGTTCACAAGATTCAAATGGTGTTTTGGAAAAATAACAAATAAATCAAGGGTCATTGTATGTTGTGTCAAGAGTGTATACAGTCCTAAAAGAGGTTGATTTTGATTAAACAGGACTGCATTAGTTTTTATAGATAATTGGTGATGTTTGGAACTTATAAAAAACTTTTATAAATTTTGTAGTATTGTCTGAGTCTCCGATAAGTTTATTTGAGTCAGTAAGTGAAGTTCTATAAGGATCTATTTTCAAGGTATATCAGTGTGTCAATACCCTGTTTTGCATATAAGAAGTTATCTTTTGTCAAGTTCATAAATGTCGCAAACATACATGTCGTAAACATACATGTGTAAAATATACATGCTGCAAACATACATGCCTTATGATATAATTTATTTTATCATGAGACATGTCATAAAATACATTTTTTAAACTAATGGCCAAAACATAGCCTTTGGAGTACCAATCTAGTTATGCATCTAAAGTAAATTAGGGTTATTTCAAGCCCCTTCAACCTAATTGCATGACTATAAAATGTGATTTAGGGGTTGATTTATTCTAATTTAACTAGCTTGGTTGAATCAAAGAAACATAATTTATTTATATACAAGTTTTACATGTATAGAATGTGGTTTGAGCTCAATAAACTTGAAGGCATTAGCTAATGAAGGCAAATGTCGATTAGTTCAATTATGGAGGTAATTAGGGTCAAAATGAGCCACACGAACGTATTTTAAATTGCATATTCAATGTGATTTAGAGTGAAATTAATACTAATGTCATTTCATATATAATTAACCAAAGAGTTGATTCATTTAATCTCAGAGGCATTTGAAGCCAATTTGAACCCCTTAAAGAGCAAAATATGATTTGGGACAAAATTAAAAGTTTGATTCTATCATGAATTGATCCAATTAGTCAAATTATGTAATTAGGGGTGTGATTTGGGTAAAATTGAGCCCTAAAACCAAATTTATGGCTCAATCAATTGTATAACATCTATGTAACATGTATGGCTTAACTAACTCTACTTTTATCTGAAATGCAAATATGTTCATGTAATTGTCACAAATAGGTGAACAAATAGCTAAAATTTTCTTCAATTACCTTAGTGATTGGACCCTATATCCAATATCTTAAACCCTAAACCTTGTACCATTTAACTTAAACCCTATACCATTTACCTTATACCTTAAGCCATAAGCCCTAAACCCCAAACCCTTTAAATTGAAGACCCTAAACGAATAAATTTAGCCCCAATTAACATCCTTTGTATATATTAAGAGTTAGGCTCACAAGGATGAGCTCATTACCACAATTGACTTAATTGGCTCAATCTATGATGATGTGGGGGCTAATTGAGCTCAAAATCACATTTTTTACTCATAGATCTAGGTTTAAGGAGCTCAAATTTGCCCCAATTTCCATCACAATTGTACTTTATATACCTTAAAACCTATACCCTAAGCCCTAATCCCTAAAGTCTAAACCATAAATATAAAATATTTAAACCTTGAACCAATCATTTTAGCCCAAATTAACATAATTCAAATTAAGAATTAAGTTCACAAGGCTCAGTTTGGCATAAATCACCCAATTGATTTCCCCCTTTGACTAATTCACTCAATCTGCATGATGACATGGGGTATAGTGACAACCCAAAGACACCTTCTATAGTCACAATGAGTCTAAGTGATTCAAATTATCCTCAATTATCTTTTCAATTGACCTTATGTACTCTAAACCATATTTACATTAAAACCTAAGCCTTAAACCATAAATCCTAAACACTATACCCTAAATTGTAAACCATAAATTTTCCCTATTTACTAATTGATTTAGTCCCAAGTAACATATTTTATATTAAAAATTAAGTTCATATGGCATAGAATGATTAAACATTATATATAGGTCCTTAAACCTAAACCCTAATCCCTAAAACATAAATTATAAGCCCTATACCCTAATGCCCACTACATGATACAAATATACATGCCTTACGATATAACTGATTTTATTTTTAGATGTCATAAAATGCACTTTTAAAACTTATGGCCAAAACTTAGCCTTTAGAGTACCAATCTAGTTATGCATCTAAATTAAATTAGGTCTATTTAGAGTCCCTTCAACCTAATTACATGACTATAAAATGTAATTTAGGGTTTGATCAATTTCAATTTCATTAGCTCGATTAAATGAAAGAAACATAATTTATTTATATGTAATTTCTACATGTATAAAATATGGTTTTGAGCTCAATAAACTTGAAGTCATAACTAATGAATGCAAATGTAGATTAGTTCATTTTAAGGAGGTAATTAGGGTCAAAATGAGCCATGTGAATGTATTTTAAATTGTATATTCAATGTGATTTAGAATGAAATTAGCCCTAATGTCATGTCATATATAATTAACCAAAGAGTTGATTCATTTAATCTAAGAGGCATTTGAGGCCAATTTGAACCCCTTCAAGAGAAATATATGATTTGGGGCAAAATAAAAAAGTTTGATTCTATCATGAATTGATTCAATTAGTCAATTTGTGTAATTAGGGGCATGATCTAGGCAAGATTGAGCCCCTAAACCAAATTTATGGCTCAATCAATTGTATAACATGTATGCAACATGTACATGGCTTAACTGATCCTACTTTTATCAAAAATGTAAACATGAAGGCAATTGTTATAAGTGAACAAATAGCTCATATGTTCTTTAATTACCTTAGTGATTGGACCCTATATCTGATATCTTAAACCTCAAACCCTATACCATTTAACTTTAACCCTAAACCCTATACCATTTACCTTAAACCCTAAGTCATAATCTCTAAACCCTTTAAATTGTAGACCCAAAACCCTAAACTAATAAATTTACCCCTAATTAACATCTTTTATATATAGTAAGAATTATGTTCAAAAGGATGAACTTGGTCAAAATTACATCACTCATTAAACCAAAATTCACTTAATTGGCTCAATATGTGATTATGTGTGTTGGAAATGTTTTCATTGATGTCAAAGGTCTAACATTGGTGATAAATGCCCCATAGCATTTATTATCTAAAAGTGTTTTTAATGTTCATATTTTGGCTAAAATGTGTTGATATTTATTTAATATTAACGAATATATGTTTGGTTGCATAAAATTTAAAAGAGGGCCCATGGAGAAGTCAAAGAGTCATGGGGTAAAGACAAAAGAGAAATGGGACACATTTTCCAATGAAGATTCATCTAGAGGAATTCCAAGAGTCACCAAGTGAAGACAAAAGAGGAAGGGGACAATTTCTCATGAAGGGACACTTTGAGGAATTTGAAAGGTCACCAAGATAAAGATAAAAGGGGAAAGGATGCATTTGTTTATGAAGGATCACCATGTGACTTTTCAAATGCAAGGAGTTGAAGGGTCATGAAATTTTGGCACCATTTTCCTTGAGGAATGAAGGGTCACAAAGGGTGAATGCCAAAGGTCATTTAGAAAGATATAAATAAAGGCTTGAGAAGCCATTGTAATATGCAAGAGAATGCATGTTTTGTAATTATTTTATATAATAAAAGAGAAGAGAATAGAAATATATATTATAGAGTTATATCATTTTTTGAGAAAGTAACATTGAGAGCTAGTTGTGTTTTATACACAAGAGGTGTTGGTGCTCCTGTGGGTTAGTGCTCACAAATAGTTGTTGTGTTGGTGCTTAGCAAAATGGGTTAGTGCTCCTATAAGTTGATGCTTACAAACTTTATAATTTGAGTTGGTGATCATTCATATACTTGAGATTGTTCTTCATGGTTTTTCCCACATTGGGTTTCCACATAAAAATCTGATGTATTTCTCTCTCTCTTTTGTGGTGCATATTATTGTTTCATTTTATTGTGTATCTTGAATGTATGGTTAAGTGGAATTTGTTTAAGTTAAAGTTTATAAGATATATGATATACTAATTCACCCCCCCCTCTCAGTATATCTCGTGCTTAACAATGTGGGGGCTAATTGAGCTCAAAATCACATTCTTCACACACAGATATAGGTTTAAGGAGCTCAAATTTTCCCCAATTAACTTCATGATTATACCTTATATACCTTAAAACCTATATCCTAATCCCTAATCCTTAAAGTTCCTAATCCCTAAACTCTAAACCATAAATATAAACTCTTTAAACCTTGAACCAGTCATTTTAGCCCAAATTAACATCATTTAGACTAAGAATTAAGTTCATAGGGCTCAGTTTAGCCTAAATCACATGATTGATTATCCCATTTGACTAATTCACTCAATCTACATGATGACATGGGGTATAATGACAACCCAAAAACATATTATATATTCACTAATGGGTCTAAGTGATTCAAATTATCCTCAATTATCTTTTTGATTGACCCTATGTACCCTAAACCATATATATATATACATTAAAACCTAAGCCCTAAACCATAAACCCTAAACACTATACCCTAAATTGTAAACCATAAGATTTCCATATTTACCAATTGATTTAGTCCCAATAAACATCCTTTATAGTAAGAATTAGGTTCACATGGCATAGATCAATTAGACATTATATACAGGTCCTTAAACCTAAACCCTATGCCTTAATCCCTAAAATAGAAATTGTAAGCCCTATGCCCTAATACCCACTACATGCTACAAACATACATGCCTTATGATATAACTAATTTTATCACGAGATGTCATAAAATGTATTTTTTAAACTATGGCCAAAACTTAGCCTTTGGAATACTAATCTAATTGTACATCTAAAGTAAATTGGGGCTATTTAGAGCCACTTCAACCTAATTGCATGATTATAAAATGTGATTTGGGGGTTGATCAGCTCTAATTTTCCCTAATTACCATCATGATTGTACCTTACCCTAAAACCTATACCCCAAACCCTAATCCTTAAAGTTCATAATCCCTAAATTCTAAACATAAATATAAACTCTTTAAAACCTAAACTAATTATTTTAGCCCAACTTAACATCATTTAGACTAATAATTATCTTTGATATTGGCCCTATGTACCCTAAACCTAATCCATACATGCTATATTATAAATTGTAAACCAAAAACTTTCCCTATTTGCCAATCGATTTAGTTCCAATTAACATCTTTTGTAGTAAAAATTAGGTTCACACATGGTATAAAGCAATTAGACCTTATATACACCCTTAAACCTAAACCCTACATGCCCTAATCCCTAATCCCTAAACCCTAAAACATAAAGTATAATCCCTAGTCCCAAAAACATAAATTATAATCCCTAAACCCTATGCAGTAATGGCTTAATAATTATAATCCATAATCCCTAATATATATTAAGTATAACGTGATCGTGTTATTTAATAATGTGATTATATTATTCTTAATATAGACAACACTTAGTTCTTAATTTCAAATTTTAACCCCAACTAAGTATTAAGAATAACACGATCGCGTTATTACATAATGGGACCACGTTACTCTTGATATATGCTTCTCAATATGTATGTTAAAGCATAACCTAGTATAATAAATAACATGATCAAATTATTATTATTATAGACTAAGATTAGTTTTAAACATTGTTTTAACCCAAATCAGGAATTTTATCCCCACAAACATTCTCTATGTACTTTTATGGGACCTATGGTACTTATGTACTTGACCCCACCTTTGAAAAGCTATCAATTATCCTTGATGGGTGATGGATCATGTTCGAGGAAGAGGAAGATATTGAAGAACAAAGCACTATAGGAATTAGAATATTTGAGAGAGAAAAACAAGATATGAATGCAAAAACTTTATGGTAGACAAGGCACAAACCCTAATCTTGATGATCCAAATGCCATAGATAATGAGCCAATTGACAATAGTGAATTAAACAATGATGAAATTGACCATAATGAATTGAATAATTATGAAATTGACCATAATGAAATTGACAATATTGAATTAGATAATGTTGGAAGTTTACATTCAAAGTTCCAAGTTTTTGATTTTGTTGATGATGAGTATATGTATGATGCTTCACCCCCAATGAATGAAGAAAATTTGATGGAAACAAATAATGAGGAAATTAACCATCAAGAAAATTTCATGAAAACATATAATGAATAAAATGTCATCCCTCCTCTAAACAATGAAAGTAATAATGATTTTGAAACACCCTCAATAAATTCCACCATTAACAATACCTATAAAAATTATGCATAGAAAAGACAAGTACTTAATTGAAGTTGATGAAAATATTTTAGAACCAGTGCATAAAAAAATGTCTAATTACCATTCAATAAGATTGGCTCAACAAATTTAGGATACTTTCTTTCATAATTTGGATTATGATAGTTAAATATGTCAATTATTTATTTCATTGATAAAATTGATTAAGATGAGACCTATAATGTACGCATTAGGATTAATAACATCTTACATGAATGATGAAAATAAATAAATTATTAAAAATCTACATGATGCACATCATACTATAGGCCCAAAATCATGCACCCAAGATTTTAATGTTGCCCATCATATACTTACAACTTGTGCAGTAAGTAACCAAATAGGGAAAAAATGAATGGTTTCAAAAACAAAACAAACACTTAATATAAATAGAAAAAATATTAATGAAATCAATTGAAAGAAGTGAAAGACTTAATGAACCTAATATCAATGAGTTATAGGCATTCTCTGGTAGACTTACACAAAAGGACAAGGCTATAGCCAATACTCTCAAAGAGTTACTTTCTCAATTTTGAAAAGATAATACAAGAGTTTCACTCAATGCAAGAGATGTAGTGAAAAGAAGAGTTAGTTCTCGTAATCATAAACTACATCCAAAACAATTATTATATATGACTCAAACATAATTATACTATAAATTTTTGAAAAAACATCCACAAATTTTTATTTATCAAAGATATTTTGAGATGGCCAAACTTTTTTATGTAAAAATAAATCACACACGCACCATTTGTTGTTGTAGGCAACATGTGGAAATTTAAATGCACTATGATATTTTTCACCATATTCATTTTAATTTTCATACTAAAATCATTTTACAGGGGTATGGCATTGAATTACCACTAAAATAAGCCAGGGAATTTATTTCAACTATCTTTTGCAAAAGACCAAACGGATAATTATTTTACAACAAATCATGTTTAAATAGAAATTACAACATTTATGGTGGATTGAAAAAATTAAAAAAATGTATCCATGAGGAGATTACAAGTGCAATTAAACAGGAATTAGTTGGTTTAAGCAAATATAAATCAATAACTTATCAAGTAAAAGATGGCAAAAAATCTAAAAGGTGTGAGCTTGTTATAAAAAAGATACTTGTTTCCAATTTTTGGTCAAATTTAGGGAAAAGATTGTTTATGAGTATGTAAGGCACACACATAGGGATATATGGTTGGATGAACATTTCAAGATAAGTAAGGATACATTCTCACTTGGTTTGATTGTTTCAGTAGTTGATTTTTTTTTAAATTATACATTTAAATCCCAAATGGAAGTTCAATCATAGTATTACAACTCATCATAAGTTGATATATTTGTGTATATAACATTCATTCATGTATCTAATAGTACAAAGAAACATAAAAAAATATTAAGGGAGTACCATTTATATATTAGTGATGATCGATCACATTATATAAAGTGTGTGCAAGGTTATTTCTAGAAGCTCTATGAATAGTTGAGTCAGAGGAACATTACTTTCAATCAACATTACATTTGGTTAGACAATTGCATATTGCAATTTAGAAATGCATAGATGTTTTATTGGTTGAGTAAGATGCATATTACCACTGGTGTAGAACACATTTGGAGTTTCACCAAGGCTATCCATGGAAAAGGGGAGCATGACGGTACTAGAGCATGTGTAAAAAGATTTATTTCAAGTGAGGATTTAAAATTTAAAGAGGGTGTTCATTTGATAAATGCAAAAACTATGGTTGAATGGTATAATGAGA
Source organism: Torreya grandis (assembly GCA_037957365.1). NCBI lineage: Eukaryota > Viridiplantae > Streptophyta > Pinopsida > Cupressales > Taxaceae > Torreya > Torreya grandis. The sequence continues at coordinate 340,978 of JARHVA010003861.1, forward strand.
ACATGTGTCATGGTGCTCAACTAAATTCTATTATTTGTAGACATTTTTGGTTAATGGAGGAAGAACATTTGGTAAATTATGAGGATTGCATGACTCTAATGGGTTCAAGTGACCTCCACTAATTTTATAGATCAAATGGAAGTTGTTGGACTGTTCATACGAGACACTTGACATGTTTTTATTCTACATGTATGGATTATGTTTTGAATGAGTGTGAGTCACAAGAGTGGGTGGATGATTGAAGTTACAAACCTCTAATTCCAATCAACACATATCAGGTTCCAACAACATTGTAACTTACAAATATGACATCATCAAAAAACTTTGATCATGTATTTGATCTAGTGCAACTAGGTAGAATATTTTTCATCATGTACAATTTATTCTCATTATATATCTTCATATTGCCACTATTTTTTTTTGGTGATATAGGGCATGTTTTTATAGTTATTACCGATGAGGATAATGAAGAGGGCAATAATTACTACTTATGTTGGTGTGTTGAGAGAAATAAAAAATTGACTTCCGTAATTATAGATGGAGAAAATATTGACTATCCCACTAGGTCAGTCGTAATCACGAGAACTTGGTTTTGACGATATCCTATAAAAAATTTAGATCAATGGTTGTTTGAAGAGTTTGAAACACATAGGAAGATACTGTACTATTCAAATTTGATTCTTGTAATGAATATTCAATTACAAAAATATCACAGGAGGCCATTAAATAAGAAATTATGGAAAGTTTGAGAGTCAAACCATGAATATATTCTTGGGACTATCAAGGTTAGAGAAAATCCTAACAGTTCATTGGATTGAAATACATAGGTATGTTGAATTTTCAAATTTAGATGTAATCAATTTTACCAAATGTTTTTTATTTTATAGGTAGTACATATGAATTTCATTTTTAATTAATTACTAACAATTTTTTGTAGGTTAGTGGTATCAAATAAGCTTCCACCTTTATGTGGTTGGCACTGTTAGTAGAGAATTATATATTCTTGAAGATAATATAACCTTAGTTTTTACATGATCAAATCTCAAGTTGGACATGATCGAAGCGCAAGAAATGACTTATATGTTTTATTTTATGTGTGTTTGAACTTATGCTAAAATTTTGCATTTTTTTGTATTGGGAAGGGCATTCTTGAGACTAGAATGGTTGGTGGGTTTGTCAATCATGCTTAATGGGAGGGGAAAAAATATAGTTCTATATGTTATCTGCCTCCCCAAGACATGTTGGCAGTGTCATTTTTTGGTAACCAGAGTTATGTAACCATAACTTCAACTTTGATAACATTTGTTGTTAGTATTTTTGCACTTCAAAACGATGGTGAAAATGTAATTTCAAGTTGATTTGAATGTTTTGGTGGTTTTATAACATGTAATTTACCTATCTAAACATGATCAAAGTGATATATTCTTAGGTAAAGTTCCAGGAGGCAAAAATGCCAGTTGGAACTCAAGAAGTTATTTTTTTGGACCCCTCACTGCAACTTATCTAACATATTTCTCTTGTTCCACCTAAGTGATATAGAATGTGATTATAGGGATTAAATAGTTATGGGAAAGATATTACAATTGACATAAATGACTTAGATATTTCATTTTATGTGTGTTTGAACTTAAGTTAAAATTTTATATTTTTCTTGTATTGGGAAGGGTGTTCTTGAGGTTGGAATGGGTGGTGGGTTTGTCGATCGAGCCTAATGAGAAGCCAATAACCTAATCCTAGATGTTATCCTCCACATTAGACATGTTTTAAATGTCAATTTTGTCAGGAAGCATCGAAGCTAGAGTTCTATAACCATAACTTCAATTTTAACAACATTTGTTGTCAGTGTTTTTGCACTCCAAAATGGCAATGAAGATGCACTTTTGGGTGGTTTTGAACATAATGGAAGTGTGATAACATGTAATTTGCCTATTTGGATGTGATAAAAGTGATATATTCCTAGGTACAGATCACAAAGGTATAAATTCCAGTTGGATCTTAAGAAGTTACTTGTGCAATGCTAAAAAGTTGCTTTTTTAGACCCCTCACTGTAACTTATCTAATGGATTGTTCTCAAAGGTTCCACCTAAGTGCTCAAGGTGAAATTAGAGGAATTAAATAGGTAAGTGAGGGATCTATTAGTTCATGTAAATGAATTATAATTTTTATTTTACATATGTTTGAACTTAGGCTAAAATTTTGTATTTTTCTTGTACTGAGAAGGGCATTTTTGAGGCCGTAATGGGTGGTGGGTTTGTCGATCAAGACTAATGGGAGGCTAAGAATCTATCCTTAGACATTATACTCCCATAGATACATTTTGGCATTGTCATTTTTTTCTCAGGAAGCATCGAAATGAGAGTTATGCAACCATAACTTCAACATTGATAACATTTATTGTCAATGTTTTCATGCTTTGGAACATTAGTGAAGATGTACTTTCAGGTGGATTTGAATGTCATGGTAGTGTGATAAAATGAAAATTACCTATTTGGATGTGATCAAAGTGGTATATTTTTAGGTGGAGGTCCTAGAGGCATAAATGTCAGTTGGAGCTCAAGAAGTTACTTGTTCAATGCCAAAAAGTTGCTTTTTTGGACCCCTCACTACAACTTGTCTAATGGATTGCTCTTGAAGATTCACCTGAGTGCTCTAGGGTGAGTTTAGAGGGATTAAATAGGTAATGGAGGGATCTAATGGTTCATTTAAATTACTTACAGGTTTCATTTTACGTGTGTTTGAACTAAGGCTAAAAAATTGCATTTTTCTTGTATTGGGAAGGGCATTCTTGAGGTTATAATGGGTGGTGGGTTTATCAATCAGGCCTAGTGAGAGGCCAAGAACCTATTCCTAGATTTTATCCACCCCCTGGACATGTTGGAAATATCATTTTTTGGTCAGGAAGCATCAAAATTGGAATTATACAACCATAACTTTAACTTTGACAATATTTGTTGTCAGCGTTTCCATGCTCTAGAATGGTAGTAAAAATGCACTTCTAGGTAGATATATTTGGATTTATTATATTAATATAAAAATTATAGTTGGGAATATTTAGAGCATGACCACTCATCTTCAAAGTATGGTGGACAGGTTTTTGGAGCTTCGTTGGAACATCTTCAAAGTTTTGTGGGAACATCTTTGGAGCTACTTGGGTGGATCTTCAGATCTTTGATAGAACATCTTTAGAGCCACTTGACAGATCATCAGAGATTCAACATAACATCTTCATAGATTGACAAATCATCTTTAAAGTTGATTATGTAGATCTTTAGAGCTCAACTAAGGATCTTCATAACTCACTGTGTTTTATGTTGATTCTTTAAAATTATTGCCAAAAAGGTGTTGCCAAAACTATTTTTGACTTCTCAAAACAATCTCACCATAGAGATGTATCTTTGTATGTAAAACTATACTCATTTCATCCAAATTAGACCTACATAATAAGATAGAGAATCAACAATGTATCATATACAAATAAAAGACAATTGCACTCATTTCTTACTTAGATGAGACCTTAAATGCTAAATGTAATATAATATATAACGAAGAGGCAACACTTATGAATAATTTATATGAGATATAATGAGCTATATAGAATGTTCATCACTAGTTTCAAGAAAATCTAGTCAAAAAGGCATTAGAGCTAGGTAAAGGTGAAAGATCAGGGAACTTACAAGTATAGTTATCTAAGTGAGAAATTTGTAGGGATTTATGAATGATTTTATGTCTTTGCATTATATAAGTTTGAACATGATTGGGTATGGGTTTTAAGTGTAATCAAATTGTGTTAATGATCAATTGAAAAATTATAAATGGGTGATGACAAATGCAAAATAGATAAGAGTGTCATTAGTCATTTCCACTACACACAATGAAATAAATACTTTAATTTAAAAAAATATGGGAGATCCAAGATTTATAGCATTGAAAAGAATATTTTTTTAATCCTCATTTGTGTAAATTATTAAATATGAGATCCGATAGATAATAGTTTGGAAGATAGATTGCCATGATAGGCATACAATATAGGCACATGTGTGTGATGTCAATAGTACATAGATTACCATGATAGGCATACAAAAAATTACATCTACCAACAGAGTATCTAATGTTGGGTGTGTTGTCTCCTAAAAATAATAGTCATTTTTGGAACAACATTTTAATTATTTTGGTTCTACAAACCAAAATAGTATCTTCCATTTTCAAAATTTGTCTTAAGTATTCAAATTTCTCATTTTCAGAGCTTCTCAAAAAATCTACAAACTTCTACAAGAATTTTCATCAGCAAACAATTAGTAGTGGGTTCAACATTTGGTTCATCCTTTGGTTCAACTTCAAACAGTTCAAAGGTGAGTTCAATCAAGTGGTTCAATGATTTCATCAGTTGGTTCAAAGACTTGGCGCGCTTCATTGAACCTTTGAACCGGTTCAACAAAGGTTCATCGACTAGGTTCAAAGGGTTGGTTCAAAGCCAAGAGGACTTTTCTGAAGGACAAGTGTCCTTGTGGAGGACACTTCACCAACCAAAGCACTCTTTGACTTTTTCAAAGACTTGACTTCAAACCCGTGGGAATTTCACCTGGACTTTTTGCCCAGGGAATTTCACTCAGGAAAAATGTCCACGGGAATGTTCAAAGGAAAGCCTGAGGGAATGTCTATGGGAGAGTAGAAAATGAATGGCTCGAGGAAAAGCCTAAGGAGAATTTGTGAAGGGCCGACAGACTTCGAAGAATCATTTCTCAGGGCCCAAAGGGGCAAAGTGCAGTCTGGGAAAGCACCAAGTGGAAGATAAAAGAAGACCAAGGGATGATGTGCCTGAACATGTCAAATTCAACACAGTCAACTAGCCGTTGTAAACACAGTGATGGGCATGAAAATGTCAATTTTAGAGACAGAAAAATAGCCATTGATCCTTTGATTCAAAGAATAGAATACATTCACAATTCTCAAGGCCAAGACCAGCAGAATGTGGGGAAGAAGCAAAATAACAATTTAAATATAGGACCCGATTCAATTGGCCGAAGAAGGAACGATGAAGATAAGATTAAATTGCCAAGTGGAACATTGGAAGTACAAACTTTCAATAAGCGCGACTTAATTCCTTGCATTGATAAAATCAAAATGGAAAAGTGCCCCTAAGTTCCAACGCGTCTCCTTAACAGATTTCAATGCAAATTCATGTATTATTTGTTCTCAAGTCCTTTTGAAGAGACTATATAAGGGACTTTTCTTGATTGTAATAAGGAGGATCTTCTTTTTGATAATCTGAATGAAACTCTGCCAAAAATGAGAGGCATCATTGAGACTTTGTGCTCAGTTTATTTATCATATTTTGTTAATGAAAACAAGGGACTTTTTCAGACTTTGTGCTATGATATCTTATTTGTTTCATTGATTTAATAAGCAAAATTAGTTAATTTGTCAAGAAGGTGTCCTGGAGAATCAACTATGGAGAGACTTTGCGCCCCCATAGCTGCCTTCAGTGTGTTTGTATTTTCATTGCTGTGTAAAGAACTTTGGAAAGAGTTTGAGCTTTCATTGTTCTTCATATATCACTCTTGAGTATTTCATGTGCAGACTTTGCGTTGTGTCTTGATTTGATGGTTACCATACTTTAGTCATATTCTACTTTTATTTCCAGGAGTATTCTTATGGATGGTTGAACAGTTCTTCTAAAAGAAGAGGAGTGTTGTCTATCATTCTCTTGAGTTCTTCCTTTATTTTGTATACATCATCTCTGAAGAAAGAGATATGGATGTTTGGTCCTACCCTTGAGTACTATTTTTTGTTCATTTATATACATAACATATCCACAGGGAACCTCCCTTTGATGAGAGGAGAGAGAAGTCTCCTTTTGATGTTATAAACTTACACATTAGGATGACTAATCTTCTTGCTTTGGTTGATAAGACCTATTTTTTTTATCAGTATGCTGATAGACAAAATAATCAACCAACAATTTTTGGCGACTCTGCTGGGGATCTTGAACAAGCAGTCCCTACCCTTATCCATTATAGAGTCTGGCGACTCCCATCTAGGTCTTACCCACTATCATTATAGCCTTATTATCTCCCTCCATCCTCCATATCCATTACATCATCTAGTCTACAAACCAGATCTACTGGGGATATACACCATATTGTGCAATTTGGAACCTCAAGTTTTAGATTGAAACATCACCTATATAACCCATTATCATTATAACCTTATTCATTACAGACTCTGGTGACTCCATTTCATGTCTTACCCATTATCCATTTATAGCCTTACCAATTTCATCCATCTCCATTATATTATCTGATCTACAAAACCAGAGCTGCTGGGAAGGAAAGTGCAGTTTGAAGCCTCAAGCTTTAAGCTGAAGCAAGGCCAATTTCTTTTCCATTTTTGTCCTATAATCTGGCAACTCCACTTAGATGTGTTATCCCTATTATTCATAATTAAATCATGGTAGTTCGAGGCCCTTGGGGTAACTCTTTTGGCCCACTCAACTTGACTCCACCTCTGCATGAGCTACAACTCAGTTCAAGGAAGAATTTCCCCAAATTCTTTGGTGATGGAAGAGTCCACCCTGATGAACACATTGTAGCCTTCACCATAGCCTGTGGTGTGATAGGGGTGGAATTTAAAGATGTGGCAGTAAGGCTTTTCATGGAGACATTACAAGGTGTTGCTGCAGACTGGTTTTACCATCTGCAAACTGGATCAGTGTGATCCAAGCATCAATTTAGGCGACAATTCGGGTGATAGTTCCACCCCAATTGATGACGGAACTTCCGAGAGCCATAACTTTTGCACCGTAGCTCCAATTGACTCACCGTTTGAACCGTTGGAAAGCTAAGAATGAGGGGAACATCATGAAATGGCATTGATCTCTACTCAATGAAGTTTGACCCTTGAAAACCCAATGGAAGTGCCTCAAATTTCAATTTTAATAGTGTTGTCTAAAAATAGTAAGTTTCTAAAAATAGTAATTCCTCGAATTATGTATTGTTTTAAATACTGGAAGTCATACCACTTCATCTCCCTTGAGATTGGTGACCTTCCACATCCTCCCCATGCTTTCAAATTGTGTATAAAAGAAGAGGTAACCCGAAATGTGAAGAGAGACATCTCTTCTCAGAGATAAGCATATATTTGTATTGTGATCTTGAGTAATACTACATCTCTTCTCAGAGAATTCATTGTTACTATGTTATTTCTATGTTATTGTGATATTTATCAACCAAAACTTCTGAGTTTTGGATCATAGTGACTGGCTGGGACACTATTGAAGCCAAGTTTGAAGCAAGGTTCAAACCTACAGAAGATGCACATGCCTTGCTGACCCAGCTCACACAGATGAAGAAGGAGCCCCATGAACCTATGAGGGACTTCATTGCCAGGTTCAACAAGCTAAGGCATAAGATTCCCATGATCGCCCAGCCGACACCTCAGAATCTCATGTGTTTCTTCATCAATTCACAACTGCTTGAAGTGAGTTTTCTGTTGAGATGGGCTAGACACATAGACCTTGAGGCTGCTCAAGACTTGGCTACTGAGCTAGAAGATGACCTTATCTTGGCAGGAAAGATAAGGAGAGATCCTGATAGAAATAGAGCTTCATCATCATCAGAATTTACATCTACAAGCACCACAGATTCGATGGTGCAGAAATTAGTGAATGAGCTCCTTGCCCTCAAAAAGCAAATGGCTCAAGGAATGTCTTATGCTCCTACATATAGAAGAACATTCCCAAATCAGTCATATCAGGGCAATGTTGCAAGAAACCAAGGACAACAAAATCATCTTCCTCCTCCACAAGGAAAACTTGCCTTGGAAGCTCCTCCAACTAATTCAGCAATGGGATATCTTGAGATAGAATCAGATTTTTCTTATCAGCCTGAATTATATCAAGAAAATGATGTTGATATCATTGAAGATAGTCAAGAAGAATCAGCTGGTGACTCCCACATTGGTTTCTTGAATTATCAGGATGCACCCGAAAGCAAAGGAGAAGCTTTAGATGGATCATATGCAGTGTTTACTAGATCTAAGAATCAATTAGTCCAACAGGCTGATAAAGGAAAGATAGAAGAGCAATCACAGCTAGCAGTCATAATTGCCAAGCGTGGAACAGTTTTGCCCTTTCAACCAAAAGATCCAGTAATCACTCAAAAGGTAAATACATCTACTGTGCCTTACCCTTCTACTTCTAATTTGCAAACCAGTATACCTCCTGCTCCTTCTAAAACTCAAAAATCTAAAATACCTATCTCTATGCCTAGTTCGATTTAGCCATTTGATATAATTGACCATGTAAAAAAGACAAAAATACAAATGTCTGAATTTGAGTACTTGCAGTCCAATCTGGATCAACTGGATAAGTTGGTCCAATATGTTAAAAATAAGACCGTCCCTGCAGTGCAAAAGGCTAAAAAAGTGACTTCTGATTCCCAAATAAATACGCCTAGTCCAAATAATCTGATTATTACTCCTCCATATGCTTCTAGAAAAATAGAACCCTTCTATGTTTCCTTGTTAATCAATGGCCACAAGCTGAGTAATTGTATAATAGATTCAGGCGCCTCTAATAATGTAATGCCTACCAAAGTCACTGAATCTCTTGGTCTCACATTGACTAAGACATTTGGTAGATGTTTCTCCATGGAAAACAAACAAGTGCCATTGTTGGGGTAGGTCAAAGATGCTCAATTTGCTTTTGTAGCCTTTCCAGACAAGAGGATTAAAATGACTGTATTAGTGGCTGAAGTCCCAGTGTCTTATGGTATTTTAATTGGATGGAATTTTTGTAAGGACGTGGGAGGAGAGCTAAACATGGATCTATCTGAGGCAAGGATTCTTGTATAAGGCGTGATGAAGAGATTACTTCCTGAAAAGGAAGCAAAGTATGTGGTTACCCAAACATCATTTCCTGCAGCACAAATTTTGTTTGAATCTTCAGGCAATGGTAATTATTTCTTTACCATAGAAGATGCTCATGTTCCTATAGACGAAAGCCCTATAGCTGACAATCCAAGAATTGATCCAAACAAGATTTTAGGAGAATTGGTAGAGGACAGTATAAACAAGGAAGGATCTTTCATCTCTAATGAGGAGAAATCTGATAAGAGATCAACTTTTGATGATGACAGTAATTCTTCTACCAATGATGGAGTTAGGACTGTGTTGATATCTCCTCAAAGAGATATTCTTCCTTCATGCAATTTACAAGTCAACAACACCAACAACACATCTGGAGGTGAATTTTTGTTGCCTAAATTGAAGATTGCTCAAGATGAAGAAGTCAAACTCCTTGACATCAAAGGAGATGATAATCTGACAGTTTGTCAAGAATTTGACTTGGATGATCCAATCATGTGCTGGACTGGACCAACAGAACAACAAGTTATAATGTTGGACCATGCTACTGCAAATCAAAATCAGGGAAAGGAATTCGTCACCAAGATAGCAAGGAGTGATAATTTCCGGTTTGAAGACCACATCCTGCCATGGGGCAAGAAGAGGAAAGAGTCAACAAGAAGATGTAAAAAATTAGTTTCTTCATGGAGAGCTCCATTCGCCCGTCACCATTTTTGGGGACAAAATAAGTTCCTGCTGGTTTACCATAATAGAACATTATTTTCATTGTCTCCCAAAAAGTAGTTTTTGAAACACTTCAATTCTTGAAGTATCAGATCATTGCCTCTATATATATGTATATTTGTATAGTTTTAATTCCTATTTTATTTTGTTTGTTTTCATCCTTGTTGCCTTTCATTTCTGGAAAGCATGACTCCGAAGCCCAATGGTACACTTGAAGACACTAGAGATTCTGAATTCTACTCCTTTCAATTCACTTTACAATTGACAGAAGTTCCCCAACTGGAGCCAGCTGTTGTCTCCTAAAAATAATAGTCATTTTTGGAACAACATTTTAATTATTTTGGTTCTACAAACCAAAATAGTATCTTCAATTTTCAAAATTTGTCTTAAGTATTCAAATTTCTCATTTTCAGAGCTTCTCAGTAAATCTATAGACTTCTGCAAGAATTTTCATCAGCAAACAATCAGTAGCGGGTTCAACATTTGGTTCATCCTTTGGTTCAACTTCAAACAGTTCAAAGGTGGGTTCAATCAAGTGGTTCAATGATTTCATTAGTTGGTTCAAAGGCTTGGTGCACTTCATTAAACCTTTGAACCGGTTCAACAAAGGTTCATCGACTAGGTTCAAAGGGTTGGTTCAAAGCCAAGAGGACTTTTCTGAAGGACAAGTGTCCTTGCAGAGGACACTTCACCGACCAAAGCACTCTTTGACTTTTTCAAAGACTTGACTCCAAACCCGCGGGAACGTTCAAAGGAAAGCCCAAGGGAATGTCCGCGGGAGAGTAGAAAATGAATGGCCCGAGGAAAAGCCTGAGGAGAATTTGTGAAGCGCTGACAGACTTCAAAGAATCATTTCTCAAGGCCCGAAGGGGCAAAGTGCAGTCTGGGAAAGCACCAAGTGGAAGATAAAAGAAGACCAAGGGATGATGCACCTGAACACGTCAAATTCAACACAGTCAACTAGCCGTTAGAAACACAGTGACGGGCATGAAAATGTCAATTTTAGAGACAGCAAAATAGCCGTTGATCCTTTGATTCACAGAATAGAATACATTCACAATTCTCAAGGCCAAGACCAGTAGAATGTGGGGAAGAAGTAGAATAGCAATTTAAATATAGGACCTAATTCAATTGGCTGAAGAAGAAGGAACGATGAAGATAAGATTAAATTGCCAAGTGGAACATTGGAAGTACAAACTTTCAATAAGCGTGACTTATTTCCTTGCATTGATAAAATCAAAAGGGAAAAGTGCCCCTAAGTTCCAACGCGTCTCCTTAACAGATTTCAATGCAAATTGATGTATTATTTATTCTCAAGTCCTTTTGAAGAGACTATATAAGGGACTTTTCTTGATTGTAATAAGGAGGATCTTCTTTTTGATAATCTAAACGAAACTCTGCCGAAATTGAGAGGCATCATTGAGACTTTGTGCTCAGTCTGTTTATCATATTTTGTTAATGAAAATAAGGGACTTTTCCAAACTTTGTGCTGTGATATCTTATTTGTTTCATTGATTTAATAAGAAAAATTAGTTAATTTGTCAAGAAGGTGTCCTGGAGAATCAACTGTGGAGAGACTTTGTGCCCCCATAGTTGCCTTCAGTGTGTTTGTATTTTCATTGCTATGTAAATAACTTTGGAAAGAATTTGAGCTTTCATTGTTCTTCATATATCACACTTGAGTATTTCATGTGCAGACTTTGCGTTGTGTCTTGATTTGCTGGTTACCATACTTTAGTCATATTCTGCTTTTATTTCCAGGAGTATTCTTGTGGCTAGTTGAACAGTTCTTCTAAAAGAAGAGGAGTGTTGTATGTCATTCTCTTGAATTCTTCCTTTGTTTTGTATACATCATCTCTAAAGAAAGAGAGATGGATGTCTGGTCCTACCCTTGAGTACTATTTTCTGTTCATATATATACATAACATATCCACAGGGAACCTCCCCTTGATGAGAGGAGAGAGAAGTCTCCTTCTGATGTGATAAACTTACACATTAGGATGACTAATCTTCTTGCTTTGGCTGATAAGACCTATTTTGTTTACCAGTACGCTGATAGACATAATAATCAACTAACAGGGTGAATGTTATATACACATATACAATGCTAAAAATCCATAAATTTCCATATAGGCATACAAAAAAGTACATCTCATGTAAAACATCCTATTCATCAAATATCCTCCCTCTCTTTACCTTCCTCTAAGAATACTCTCCCTGGGATGTCTTGATAGTAGATGGGGACCCCTCTAATGCCTTGGATTGCTTCAAGGTCTAACTGCAGGTCCTATGCTTATAGCTCACTTGCAACTAAACCTATTCAAATACAAGTATTTTTAAAAAATTCACATAAAATACATTCAACTAATTTTTAATTAATTAATTTTAAACTACAATAAAAAAATCATTTAAATATGCACTTACTTCAAGTTCATGGTCCTGCTTAATATATTTGTGATGCTCAAACAAGTCAATGGCATGTTTAACTATTCGAATAGGCATTTGAAATATGAGAAAAACATGATAAGTTTCCCTACTAATCATTTGACAGGGACTATTAGACGTTATATGAAAACCATGCATAGATAATACATTCACATAAGTTATATTTTCCCTAAATATGTACTAAAACTATTAAAGAACTTATCTATTTTTACAATTCAAATTTACAAGTTAATATATACCTTTGGCAGTGCCTATGCAAATGACATTGAAGAAAAAACGCCTATGTTTGTCTCGACTTACAAAGAGGTAGGAGTGTTTACTTGAGCTATCGATTGTTCATGTGAAAAATGTCTCACTTATTTTTATATAAAGTATCAAATATATATATATATATATATATATATATATATATATATATATATATATATATATATGGCAAGTTTTTCATAATGTAAACCAAGATACATATGGCAACATTTTTCAACATGCATATCATGAAAAGATAATATAAACCAAGAATCATGGAAGTGTAATATATATATATATATATATATATATATATATATATATATATATATATATATATATATATATATATATATATATATATGGCAAGTTTTTCTCAATGTAAACCAAGATACACATGGCAACATATTTCAACATGCATATCATGAAAAGATAATATAAACCAAGAATCATGGAAGTCTAACTACCATGCAACATGCAATAGAAAATAATAGTAATAAGTTTACATGTTGGAGGTAATATAAAATTTGTAATTCATGTAGGAAGTGTGAGTGGAAGAGTAGGAGGTGGAAATAATAGTAGCACTTCGACAAGGCAAAGTTAGGGAGAGAAAAGGAATAAGAGACATATCAAGAACTTTGTCATTACTTGTAAAAATTCTTTGGATAGATTAAAATATAAATGTCTAGTAGTTTATGATCAATCATTTGGTGTTCATATCTCTAGTTAGAGAAGATTCAAGTCAGTAGTCTATAGGTTCAAAGTAGTGAAACCCAAGTTTCAATACTCTGTCTTTAGGCACAGTCAGAAAGAGGAGAACATAATCAATTTAAAGTGTCATTATAAATTATTTAAATATGAGTAAGGGATAAAGGATATATATTAAATGAATGTAAACACATTGAAAGTCTCAATGCTATTGATAAAATGCAAAATACATGGGAAGACTATATACAACCTAATTAGTAACAATTATGAGTTTGCATAGTCATAAAGAAAGACCATATAGAGTTCTTGGAAATAGAGTTGAGGATTTAAGGTATTGTGAATGTTGTGTTATATTATTTTTCCATGTGTGTGATTCTTTGAATTTCTCTCAAATGAAGGCACAGGGTCTTAATATTTTATTATGTCTTATTTGTTGACATAATCATGTTGGAGGGGTACAATGTTTTTATAAAAGTACATGTTAGGAGTGATTTAGTATTGAGAAAAGAAAATTAATAGTTTGAGAAGATGTGTGGGGTAAGGGAAGAGCTATTTTTTTAAGAGTTAAAATCTTTTATAAGGTTTAAAAGTTCATTCTATCTCATTTATTATCCTCTCAGAGAGGTGCACGACTAAGACAATATAAGTTAGGGTTTGAAACTAGAAAATGAGATAATAAGTGATTTAACTAATGAAAAGTCATTAAAATTTGTGGACAGGTGTATTTATATAGGAGGAATATTATTTTGAAGTTTTAAAGTTTATTTGAGTTTGTATGGTATGGTTTCATATTCAGTACCCTTGAATTAGTCATGGAAGACCTAATTAGTTCTGAGTGGTGTTGAGTTAGGTGTTCTCCAAAGAGAGTTAAATTATGAAAGTCCTTACATGAGATATGTGATGTAAAGGGGTATCTGAATGTGTTTTTGGTTTGGTTTGGATCTTTTTAGTTTACTCAGAACAAAAAGGTTTGCCTTAAAAAAGGGCTAGTAGAAGGAAGGTGTCAAAGAGGAAAGAAGAGTTAAGTGAAGAGTTGAAGCTTGGGGGTTGTGTGGAATGGTTGGATGCATGAAATGAGATTTAATGTAGTAGGTAGATGTTAATATGAATATTTTGGAGGAAAAAATCAAAGTAGCATGCAAACCTATGAAAACACATAAGAATATATTAAAGAACAGAGCAAGGATAAAGAGAGAGAACATGAAAATAGAGTATGAACCAAGGAGGTTGATGTTAAAAAGAATTACTATAGAGGTAGTTGATTAGTAAAATGACTTGAATCAGAGAAAGAGGATTAAGTGAATATAATGAGGCTTAAAATCCATTGAGTATGTAAGAGTGAACAAGAAAGAATTAATAAATGCAAAGTGATCAAAGAGATAAAGAAGCTGAAGATAAAAGACAAAGAAGGACAAGAAAAGATCAGAGCTGGGTATTTGGCAAAGGTATGTGTATTTTTTCATCCATATCAAGGAAGCTTGTTAGAACCTATGCATCAAGATACTTGATAGATAAATTTAACTTAAACTTACAAGGAAAATATGCATAGACTAAATGTACATAGAGTGTAAGATTGTAATGAAATTACTTTGATGTTCACACAGAATGATTTTATATCACATAGAATAAAAAAATATGAGAGATCACACAACAATAGTTGATATTAGAGTAGAATACTAGATAATATATAAAAGCCACTTTGAGGGGGAAACCTCCATAACAATGCACTAAGAGTAGAATACTTAACATGATCATCAAAGACTAACCACTACCTCCTATATATAGTCTACTTAGCCATGGTTATTCCATAGGCTAGCTTAACTAAGAACATATAAAAATGTAACAAGAATATAAAAGAGGTATGTAAGCCACAAGTTTGCCACACATATCCCAAAATATGCTAAAGTTTAATGGTGTAGAATACTCTTCCCCTTCAAAACAACATTGTCTTCAATTTTGAGTCAACTCTGGATATTGTTGCACAAAAGATTCATCCTCCCAAGTAGCATCTTCATAGGGTAGATTATTCCATTTGATCAGGTACTCCTTAATCACTCAAGACCACAATTATTTAGTGTGTATTTGAAGGATCACCTCAGGATCAAGAATAACTCATCGTTCCTCATTAAATTTTGGTAACTTAGTTTGGGTAGAAAATTTGTTTCCAATGACTTTATTCAAGCATGATACGTGAAATACTGGATGTATGTGAGTGGAGGAAGGAAACTCTAACTTGTAAGCCACACTACCAAATTTTTTCAACATTTGATAAGGCCCATAATACTTAGGGGATAACTTGTTATCCTTTTTTTCTTAATTCAAGGACATCTACTTATATGGATGTAAGATAACAAAGACCCAATCACCAATGTCAAAGTGCCTCTCACTCCTATGTTGATCTGCCTTTTATTTCATATGATTTTGGGCCATGGCTAAATTTTCGTGAAAATTGGCAAGGAGCTCATGTTGATGGTGAATATGTTCTTCAATTGCATGAACCTTAGGATGGACCTTCAAGTTTGAAGTGATGGATGGAGGGTGGTATCTATATAGTGCCATAAAAGGAGAGATTTTGGAAGAACTATGAACAAAAGTATTATACCACCATTCAACAAGTGGCAACCAATGAACCCAGTTATCCTATTTATTAGAAATAGAATAATGGAGGTATCCTTCCAAACATTTATTGACTACCTCAATTTGTCCATGTGATTGAGGATGATAAGATGAACTATGAGCCAACTGGGTGCCCAAACATGCAAATAACTCAATCCAAAAATTACTAGTGAAGATGGGATCTCTATCACTGACAATGATCTTAGGGGTACCATGCAAATTTTGAACTATATTGAAAAAATTAGAAGCTACCATACTAGTAAAAAATGGTTGTGATAAAAAATAGAAATGAGCATACATACTAAGATGATCTACCACAACCATGATAACATTTTGACCATCAGATCTTGGTAACCCTATAATAAAATCCATAGACATCTCTTCCTAACATTGGCTAAGGACGGATAAAGGTTGCAAAATACTTGGGTTTTTGATGGTTTCTCCTTTGTTTTGTTGACAAATCATACATTTAGCCACATATTTTTGGACATCCCCTTTGAGTCCTTCCCTAAAAAATCCTACTTGATTCTATGATAGATTTTCAAAAATCCTAAATGACCCCAAATTGGAGTTGCATGAAGTTCCTAAAGGATTTTTTATTTACGAAGAGAATTATTACATAGGTATAATCTATCTTTATACCATAATACATCACCATTCTATGTGAATTTTTCAAATCCACCCAAACCTTACTGAAGATTCTGAATCAAATCATGGGTAGCACTATCCTTGTCCCATTTTGATCATGCTTTCTCTAGCCAATCTACTTAAAGAATGGTCATAGCATATAGCAATGCCTCAACTGATTCACCCTTCTTAGATAGTGCATCTACCACTATATTATCTTGCCTTTCTTGTAAACTATTTTAAAATCATAGACTAACATCTTAGTTACCTATTTTTGTTGTTTTTTAGATGATAACCTCTATTATAAAAAATATTTGAGACTATCATGATTAGTCTTTATCTAAAAGTGATGACCCATCAAATAAGTCCTCAATTATTTGACTATATGCAAAATGGCCATCATTTCTTTCTCATAAATGGGTTTGTGCTGATTATTACCATTGAATTGATGACTTCCAAATGTAAGTGATATGCCTTCTTGCATGAGTATAGTACCCATACCATACCCATATACATCACATTAAACAATAGAGACAAATGTGGTAGTGGATGGGCCAGTTGTTAGATCTAAAAATGTAAACAATGGCTGCATCAAATCAAATGCTACAAATGTTGACTGTGATGATGAAGGCAAATCACCTCTTGCAACATAAAAATGAATTATATTATTTAATTTCTATGTAAATTAATTATTAGCTAAATTAAATTTGTAAATATAATTTAAATTTTAACATTACATTTATATAAAATATACCTGCATCTATGTAGTGGCTGATGTCTGCACACCAAATGTGCATGTTAAGAACTCATCACTCATAAGAATATTATCTAAGCCCTCTAAACCACTAATGACATCATTATCAAAAGGTCTAGTGCACATAGATCCATAAAAACTAAAAGAGTGGGGTTTTTATACACACTAGGTGGCTTATCTCTAGCATCAGTCTGTGAGAGCCTATTCATATGTTGAATGAATGTATCAGTGAGCGAACTAAGAACATGTAGAGTGTTAATCTTCATAACCTACTGAAATATCGAGGGGATCTTGGGTTCAAGTGAATTTTGAATATGGATCCTTACAATTTGATTAAGTGCATGATGTATACCTAGTTGATCTTGTGCAGAGCCTTTCCCTCAGCCCTGAAACTCACTAAAATGAAAATAGTATAGAATCTCATTAAGGACAAACTCAGTAGAGTTTTCTCAAAAAATACAATAGGACCTTGTGTTTATTACATAGTGGATAATCAAACACCAACCAATATCAATCCCAAAAATTGGTTGTGATTAAATTATGTTGGTAGTGATGAATTGGAAAATATTTAGCAGTTATCGAAAAGGGTGCATTATTGGTTAGGTCAATGAATAAGGTGAAAATGAAGTCTTTTGATATTTATTTGTTCTTGACCTCAAGTGCTGATAATTTGTCAACATAATAAGCCCTATAACTATTTCAATAGGAAGTCCGTCTATTAATTTGACTCATTATAGAGTCAATTTGACCTAATAATGTATCTAGGGAATTAGCTAGATAGGTGTGGTGGGGGTTGGTGGAAGTGGGATCCCTCATTCTCTCAATTAATTCTTCAATTTCAATTTTATTTTCCATAATGTTATCAATTAGAATCTCTTGACTACCTAGGGGATTTTTTGAAACTGAAGGAGGGTTAGATGAAGGGATAGGAGGAGGAAAAAGAGGGTTTTGTGAAGGGTTAGATGTAGGGTTAGGAGAAATAACAAGGGGGTTATGTGGAGGGTTAGTAGGGTTATTAGGATGACCTATTCAAAATAAACAAATTACAACTAAAAATTACTAAAATTAGGGTTAAACAATGAAAATAATGAAAAATTAGGGTTAATAAGTGTATATTTTTAGTACTTACCTCTTTTACGATCAATAGCTTCATAAGAAAAAATTAGTGGCTTCCTGTCAAGCTTTGGTCTTTCTCACACAAAATGCAATCACAGAAGGCAAAGGAAATCAATTTAACAATTTTGGGAAATTGGAGTCTTAAACCTAATTTAGTTAAGGGTCTGAGTTGACTAATTTAGTAAATATTAATAAAATAATTTAGTTACTGATTTGTATAATTTAACTATATTTTTAACCTTTTTATAAATGTTAATAAATATGAAGAAAATAAGACTTAGCTAAAATCAAATAAAATGATTGAGATGGGATTTGGAATTTGTTGTGCAGGATTGAGACAGTGTCATAAATTAGGATCTAGTTTTTGTTTTGTGAAAAGATATGAGTGTCAAAATAAGATACCCTGGGGTCCGGTGTTATAGTTCTCTTTTGCTGCTATTTTCCTAGAAACTTGAGTTTTTTGAGTTTTGTTCAGTGTCCTTGTGTGAGCCTACCTATGAAATTTTGACTATAAAAGTTCTACAAAAATCCTTGTAGAGTTTATTTTGTTTTAAAACCCTAGACTTCATTATACTTTGACAAATCTTGAGAAAGAAGGGGGTAGTGTATGTAAGATGCATTGAACATGTATCCACACCCCTTGTGTGGGTATGCTGCTTACACACCAATACTCTAAAGAGGGATCAAGCCATGTTTAATTCTCCCACTTGATGTGCTTTGTGAAATGGTGATATAAAGATGCAAAACTGGTAAACTAGTTGTGCTTGATGTGGTTAGGGACTAGTGTGAGGATTTGGATGTACTTGTAGTTGTATTAGATGGTTGTATGTAAATAAAAGGAAGTTTGACTTAATAGTCTTTCTTGTATTCTTGCTTGATTTTGTAATATTTGTCAACCTCTTCTAAATAAACTTTGAATGGGATTATATAGAGATCTATTGGTCATGGGTTAAATGTATTCACATTAGGTCAACAAGAAAAAGGATAGGAATTAAAAATAAGTGACCATTGGAGCTAAAAATACAATTGAATAGGAGCACCAGAAATGGACACCCTAGGGTTCGGTGCTATAGTCCAAGTTGGGTGCTATTGTCCAATAGGTGTGAGACCTAGGGGGATGGAATTATCATAGGAAATACAACTTATCTAAGCTCAAATCAGGTCTCAAAAGTCTATGGATGACTAAGATTAAGTGAAAAGGTGACTAGAAGGGTCATGAGAGCATACAAGAGGGACCTATGGGTTGGGTGTCACAAGCCACACTCAAGTTACCAATTTTCACATTTTATAGAAACTCAAATGCAAAATGATGAATTTACATTTGGGTTTTAACTTTTATTAATTTGTGTGACACAGGTAATGTGATTGCATTATTTAAAATAATAATAATGCTATCATATAAATAACGTGATTATATTATTTTTTAAAATAACACAATCATGTTATTTAATAACACGATCACCTTATGAATCAATAATTATTGGGCCATAATTTAAATAACATTATCATGTTAATTAAATAATACGATCATGTTATTTATTAACATGATTGTATTATTGAAAACATTCACATAATTATCAGCCAACTCTATGCACTTACCCACAACTATTTCACAAATGCTTGGGTTTGGTTTGTGAAGTATGAGTCTTTGTTGATGCCTTGTATTCATTCCAATGGCATCTCCTCTTACCCACCAATGGATTTGATTAATCAAGATGAGAAAATGGTGAAGCTTCTTAGCATGATTTTGGAATTATATCTTTGCACATAAAAGCTTAATAGAAAGGGGTCATGGCCTTGGTATTTATATCTTGGCTAAAATGATATGGACCATCCATCTCAAGATCAAGAGTGTGGTCCAAGATTAATTCAACTATGGAGACCCAATGCAATTTATATTTTGGAAGAAGGGAGTAATTAATAGGCATGGATTACACAAATTATAGATATGTTGCACTTATGTTGATATTTTATATTTTTGACTTTGTGACTGATGATGTCACCTTTCTAGATATTTGTTGAATTTTATTTTTTTTAAATTAGATATTAATTAATTTGATATGGATTTTTCACTTAAGCTTTTAATTATATTTTATTAGCTAAGTGAATATAATTAAGCTTTTTGTAATTCTTAGAATTCTATTAGTTGTCTTCTACTATTGGTAAAAATATCAAATTACTAGATCACAATTTGAGTAAAAATGAATTAGAAGAAGAAAATGATTGCATACATGGTAATGCCCTAATTAGGGATATATTGACGTGATTTGGTGATCTTGGTTTAGTTTGTGTATTATTGTATAAAGTCGTTCAGACTTATAATTTTGACATGACAATGGTAAGAATTGAGTGTATTTCAATGAATTTCTTGCTTGTTATGGGAAAGAGGAAAGAAGAAACTAAGTACGGGTATGGTTGTAAAAATTGATTAATAGTACACACATTGAAATCAGAATATTGTTAAGGGTTCCTCTTTGGCTTGGGAGGATGACCTGTAGATAAGAAATCACTACAACAAACTTGTTCATTAGATAAATAGTTGGGTGGATTGCCTAATGATAGTTAGTACCCGGAAGCGAGATCTTCCCTAGGAGATGTCAATCCATATATTTAGAGTAATTAAGTTTATCAACAAGAAAGAAAGGTACTTTCATCAATGAAAAAAAAGGTACTAAAATTGAATACAAGAATGCTTGCTAAGAAATTAGACTAGAAATGATTTAATTAGTGATGAACTAATTAAAACTAGTACTAGAGGGTTGCCGTATGTTTCAAAAAATTGAAAAAGGATTTGTGAACAAATCAGAACATAGAAAACTAGGTTTGATTAGGTGAGGTAGGTAAAAACAACTTGCTAGTTTTTGGTACCATAGTAACCATTGACAGTTAAGGTGACTACTGGCAGTCAAGCTGACTATCAGTGTTTGGGCAGACCATCGGTGGTTGCCACAACTATTAGTAATTATTGTATGAGGATCTAGGTTGGTAACTTTGGCTGATTAATGAGATCAAAAAGATGTATTTTGAGAGGTGGATAAGGTTTCGATTGATTATAAAGTGGAAATAAAGTAGATGAATACTCGAAAATAACTACTTGTCTTACCAGAGGTCGAATGGGTGGGTGGTTGAGGTAGTTGATTTATTGGTGGAATTTAGCTTGATTTTTGTAGAGTAATGGTACCTGAAGGCTTGGTGGAGAGATGGTGTCAAATAGACTCTCTGATATGATTGTTGAATTGCTAGTGACAATTGACCTACAAGAAAGAAACTCCTAGATACACAAGCTCTTGATGCTAATTGCAGATGAGTTTCACCTCCCAGCTCTTCTCTTCTTATATGCATAAGTAAGAGGTGGAATTAAAGGTTCAATTAGGCTATCTAATTATAAATTATCCATACAAAGACTCACAACATGATTTAGACAAGATATAATTAGAAAAACAAAGCAAATGATTTGCATGCTTTTGGTTAAGGAGGTGGACCCTGACCATTGATGGTCAGGGTGACCATCGATGGTTACCATGAACTTTGGTGGTCAAGTGTCGAGGGGAAAAAGGGATAAAATGAAAAGTTAAGACAATTGAATTGAACTAACTAGGGGTTAGCTTAGTTTAGGTTTTAGAGGGTTAGATTGGTCTCGATAGGGTCCCAAGGTGATTGAGGGCTACTTCGGCATTTAAAATTATAGTGTACATATTTTTGATGTCTATAGAGTGTTTACATTTTGACCCTATTTGAGAAGGTGTTGAGAGACATTAGGCACAATAATGTCTACTCAAATAATAATAAAAAAATTAAGAAGTTGAAAAACTTGGCTAGAGAAATAATTAGTAACCCATGATGCCCCCTCGAGAGGGTAGGTGGAGATGAAAGACATGCATGGGATCTTGAAAAAGAGATGGAAGAAGAATAAAAAGTAACCCATGTTTTAGATTAATTCAAATTAACAAAGGTTGGTACTCACCAATTTCTAATGGTTATGAAAAATAGAAATAAATTAGCCCCAAAAAGGGCAGTCTTCATTGATTTATAAAAATGTACCCCAGTAGGGTAGATTTGATTAGTTGATATCTTTGAATCACCCTAATAAGATAAGTTTAAGTGTTGACTAATATTAATGGTTTACTCCAATAGGGTAGATTTTCATTTAGATAAATGATGATTAGGTACATGAGTAATTGATTGGAGGATAATAGACAAGGAGATCTCTTTTAAAATCATTACCAATTGGACTTCCAACCTCTTAATTTTTGATAAAACACCAAAATAGTATGCACCATGATATATAAATGACTTGTTTCTCTTAATTTCTACTTTTTTCTTAATTTGGAAGCAAGTAAGAAACTACTAAAAGGGGTGTGTAAAAGAATACTTGGTAAAAGTGCATGTGTGATCTAGATGATGATGAGAACTCATCTTTGGCTTGGAAGGAATAACCTGCAGATAAGAAAGACACTAGAAAAGGGATTGTTAGAAAGATAGTTGAGTGGACTACTTAGCATGAGTTAGATCCAAGAAGCATATGCTTGCTAGGAGGCTATCAATCTACTATTTATAACAATTAAGTTGATGAAGATGAAAAGAATGAATACTTGCATTCAATAGCACGGAAGTAAATTCATGCAAGAAGAATAAGGTAAATGTTCATTTAAATAAAATGACTAAATGTAACAAAAGTGGGTCAATACTCATGCAAAGATAGTTGGGGTCAAATTCATAAAATCTAAAGAGGTTCTGTGAATAGGCAGGAACATAGAAAGTAGGATTTGATTAGGTTTAAAGGGGTAAAAATAAATTTTTATTTTCTTCCACAATGACCATCAGTGGTTGGGTGAACCATAAAGGGTTGGGATGACCATTGACAATTGGGTGACCATCGAAAGTTGAGGTGACCATTGACAGTTGGGCTAACCATCGGCAGTTGCCTATGTATTTTAGAAATATTTAGAAAGGGAATTATAGATTAGGTAAATGGTCAAGGGTTTTGGTATGGGTCTAGTCAGGAATAGAAGGCTAGAAAATGAGTTGGATTAGGTAATAGTATTTAGAAATGAAATGAAATGAAGAAACCATTACTAAGTTACCTGAAACTTGCTAGATAGTGGAAGCAATTTGGCCAAAGTGACAGTACTTTGGCCTTTGAAAGTGATTTGGATAGATTTTTAAGTCTTCATTGTTATTGCTTTCTTGATGAAGGGATGCTAGATACCTATACAAGAAGATTTGATAGCCTAGATGTAGATTTATGGATATTTGGATCTTTTTCACTTCTTACTTCTCTCCTTTTATAGGATGAAGTTACTAATTAAGTAGAAGGAAGTTGCTAATTAGATAGGAGGGAAAAGTTGTCATTTATTATGCTTTAAAGCTTATTATCATCACAAAAATTAAGTTGTTAAATTATGCCATGCTTATCTCATACACAGTAGGAAATAGATTTAAAGTAAGTTGATGACCTGACCATCAATGGTTAGGCTAACCATGATAGTTAGGATGGCCATTGATAGTCAGGTGCTTAGGGAAAAATGGGTGAAGATATTTTTAAAAAGTGGTTGATTAAAGGGGTGTTCAAAGGCTTAAGTTAGTAAGTGAACTTAGTTAACTAGGTGGTCAACTAGCTTTAGGGTCGAGTAGGGGTCTAAGGTATTTTGACATCTAAAACTATGGTGTACAGTTTTTGAGTGTCTATATTTTACCCCTTTTTGTTATGCGGCTTTGAATTAACAAGATGTAAAACAAAAATGTATTTTTAGTCAAGGTCTGATTGCCCTGAGTGTGGAAGGAGGTGTTCCCCCTCAAACCAAGAGTTGATGAGGTGAGAACAAAATTGGGTTAGGGTTTGATAAGTGTTAGATGGTGAATTACAAGGTGGGTGACAAAATAGGCTAGGTGTTTGAAATGCAAACATGCACACAAAATGTGACTAAGGTCAATAGTCAAGATCATGCAAAGACTAAAGTTACCAATATTGGTTAAAAAAGGTTAGGTCTAGAGAAACATATGATAGGGGTAACCGGTCCATAGTGTTGGTCATAGTTGATCGAGTCATGCCTATCAAGTTTTCTAGATAGGGTTGGTATTTATCATAGGTATCTAGGGTAGGAAGTACTCTCTTGAAAATAATAAATGGTCAGGTCATGCATGAGGTGGTGCAAATTACAAAAGTTTAACAAGGCAAGGTTGGTCAATGTGGTCAAAATGACTAAGCAGGGTCATTGCAAAACATGCAAATAATTCAAGCCAAAATGACCAACGTCAAGGTAGACGTGGACAAATGGGTAGGTGGGTTTGGTAGGGTTATCCCTTGAAAGGTGAGGTCTTGGTGATGGGTGGGATTAGGGGATATCGTAAAAGTGCAACACCTAGGTGGGGTTCTTTAAAAAGGTTAAAAAAAGGGGGAGAACCCTGATCATTGACATTCAGGGGTTTCCCTAGTGTCAACCATTGATAGTCACCCTAATCGTCGATGGTCAAGAAAAAACCTAAAAGCCTAGATAATAAAAAGTAAAAATGTAAAATCATTATTATATTTTGAAATTTTATGAGTGTTGCTCTTTGGTAAATTTAAGAGTTTTGTCATTTTACACTTGAGCGTGTTAAGGTGGAGTTGATTGATTGGTTGATTATGTGTGCAAAGTTGATCAAGTGTTGATTTGATGGAGTGTGGAAGAGAGCATGACTGAGTATTAGGATGGGGGCTCTAAACATATTAGTGATTGGGAAATGAGGTAGGGTGTGTTTTGAATTGATAGGCAGTGGATGGAATATGCTTAAAAGTTGTATTGAGTAGATTAAATTTAGTTTGATAATAATTTTGAATTGGTTTGGGTAGGTTTTAGGGGGTTTGCCTTAATTTACATTTTGGTTGAAATAGATCGAATAAGTGGGTGGAAAGGAGATAGGAAGGGCTTATTTGGTTAGAAGTAGTATGTAGATTAGTTGTAGGTAAGTTAATGGTAGAGTAGAGGTGTTTAGGGGAGGTGTTTGAGAGGTTTAACATTTGAGTTGTGATATCAATGGTCACACACAGTTACTGTTAGTAGTTCATCTCAACCACTAGGGGTCGAGTACTGGGGGTAAAAGGGGTTAGAGGGACCATCAATGGTTGAAGGGTTTGGCAAGTGTGTGTTAAAAAAGATGTAAGTTGTTTGTGATATTTAAAGTGTTTGTAAAATATGTTAAAGTGTTGTGAAATTTTTTATGTTTAAATTATTGTAAAAAGGTAAACTTGATGAATTTGTTTAAGGTTGTGATTTTTTCAAAATTGTTAGAGTTGGTTTGTTTTAAAGTGTTTAAGAATTGTGGTGAGTATGAGAAGGTGGTTATGGTTTGAAAGTATTGGAAAGTTTTCTAGTTTTTAAAGTCAAAATGTTTGAAATGTATGTGTAAATGTAGGTGTTAAGTATGAAAAAATGGTAAAATGCTTGGAAATGGGTTAAATGGTGGAGACATATGGAGGAGGTTGGCCTAGGGGCCATGAGACACTACCAACACCTACCATAAGATGTAGCTATGATCATGGCCCTCATCAAGAGATGGGACCCAACTATGAACACATTTTAATTTCCAATTAGGGAAATGACTATCTTCCTAGAGGATATTTAGTGGATCACATGGATACCCATTTAGGGGGAGATAATATATCATATAGAGAGCAAGGAGTAGGAATACTACATGGACCTAATCTATGGAGCAAATTGGATTTAGGACAGATATCATGTAGGTGGTGTTTATTATGGGCCACTATACTAGAGGGCCCCAGGATATAAATGTTTACTGGTGATGATGAATGATGATGGCAGTGTCATGCTTCATGCTACCAGATTTGAGTAGTGGATGATTCCTTTGTTTGCTTTTGTGAGTACTATTGGAGATGATATTGGGGAGGACTATGCTTAGTTAGACCCCTATGTTATTAGTGTAGATTAATAGGGAACTTTGGGTCTTTCAAGCACACAAGTGGTATGGGATCAATGTTGGGTTTTTGATCCATTGTTGGGTGTATGAGAATATTCAGGTGGTGAGATCATTGGGGCTACCATGGGATGGATTTGTGTTGATAGACTACAGAATGGGTTTCATGAGGTGGAGAGGAGATTATGCATTAATAGGGGAAGGTGGTGATACCAGGGACATAGAGTGGTTTAGGGATGCTTTGGAGGGTTTGGTGGTGGGTGACATAATGTGGAGGTCATATGTGAGCTGGTCAATGTGGGTAGGGTATAAATTTCACATCCTATCACTATAGAGTTATCACTAGATTTATGGGAGGTAGGATGGAGAGATTGAGCTTATCCCATTCAACTGAGTGTAGAGGTAGTTTGGCCTTATATATGTGATCCCACTAGATTCTTTAAGATATAAGAGGGATGATGTAGATTTATTTCTCTTAGATCCATAGTTATAAGATGTTATTTTAGATCATGAAGAGCTACCAATGAGAACTATGATATATGAAGCAAGTATTATGGATGGCTATGCAATGTGGTACTAGGCTAGATATGTAATGGCTAAGTTTGAATGGGGTGATAAGGGGTATTAGCCCATGGATGTGGATTTGGCTAAGGCACCAACACAAGATGGACAAGTGGCAGTGGCACTAGTGGTGGAACAAGTATAGATTACCATATTATAGGGATAGGTGGCCAATTTATAGGGTCAAGTGGCCACCTTGACTAGAGAGCAAGATTAGGCAAGGATCTCTCTTGGGTTAGTGACATAGGAGAGAGATTCACTAAGATATAGGGTAAGAGTGGCCACATTAGCAATAGGAAGACCACGTAATATAGGTTAGAGGATATAGTACTTAGCCACCATTGAGGATTTGAGATATCATGAGGTGATAGTGTTGGCATAACTACCACTAGAGATGAGGTATGGAGAGTGTAGGTGTAGTTTAGCAAGTGGTCCATCTATAACTACCCCAAGATAGTGGGCCTCTATAATGGGTTAGGTAGGGATATTAGGGGGACCACCACTAGATGGTAGTGTAGGTGCAGGTGCAGGTGCAGGTGCAGATGGAGCTAATGGGAATGGTGCCCCAGGGGCTTGATATGTTTTTCTATATTTATATAGCATTTTGATATCGACCTATGTGTCAATATGTATATATGAGAGAGAAAGAGATATTTTATACATTATTCCATGTATTTTGTGTATTATGATGTATTCTTCATTGACATGTATGATTTTGATTATGATGTATATGATGATTGTGGTTATAAGGATTATGTTCATAATGTTCATGATTATAGAAATGTTGATTATGTTTTAGAGGATATAGATGCTGATTATGTTCATGAGGATATGATGTTGATTATGTTCATGAGGATATAGATGTTGATTGTGTTTGGTCATGGTTTTAGATTAAGGTAAAAGCAGGTTTTGAAGGGACCCCAAAACCCTTAAACAAAAATAAAAAGATAAAGCATTTACATCCACTAGGAAAAGCATTCCTAAATCCTATTGAAGATCAACATCAAAATTAGGTTTTACAGGGACCTAAAACCACAAACATAAACCAATAAAAGTACCCAGGTTTTTCAAAGACCTGGAAACTCAAAATAAGTTTTAGACTAAGAATGAAGTAACAAGATCAAAAACAAGAACCAGTTATAACATCTAGCAATAAGGACCTAAACAGGAACACAATCAACAAAGAAGACCCTAGTCTTCTATTGCAATTCCATGATCATCTTAACAGCCTCCTTTCCAATCGTAGCAGTATCTTGTATGGAGATAGTAGCTGAAGTAGCAGCATCTTGCAAGGCTTTCTTCCTCAAACTCTGCCTGGTCCTCTTACTCGGACCCTCTGTTTGGTCATGGTTATTGATGATGTTTATAGATGTTGATTATGGTGTATTGATGAAATGTTATTATGTTATATGATGATGTGATGATGGAATTGAAACATGAGTGTGATGAAATGTTTGACTTTATGATGAATATGTGAATAGTTTAGGTGATGTTTGAGCTTATACAAAGTGAATGATGTGTTTGTTTATAGACATGATCATGGATATGTGATTGATGGTTTTGATTATGGTTTATTTGATGATGTGTGTGTTTATAGATCTAATTGTAGACATGTGATTGATGTGTTGATTTTGTTTAGATGATGGTTGTGATTCACAAAAAGAATTTAATATGATGATGTGGTTTATATAAAAGAATGTTATATGATGATGTGGTTCATATGAAAGAATTTTATATGATGATGTGGTTCATAGGCTTTGTGATAGAGGATTTTAGTCATGGTTATTGATGATTTATAGGATATGATGTGTGTGATGTTATTTATGATATGCTAAATGATTATTGTTCTAATAAGAATGATGCTATGATGTAATTTTAGATGTTTTGTGGTTTTGATGTTTTATTCATGGAGAGAATACAACTTATAGACATTGTTCATAATGTTATGAGGTATATGGAATACTACATTGATGAGAATTATGTTTTGAATGTTTTGATATGAGATGTGATATGGGGATATAATGAAAGCACATAAAGTAGGTTTAAACACATCCTAAATATGGAAAAGAGGGAAGAATCATGAGACATATGTCCACATGAACTAATGAATGGAGGGTAAGAAAAAGGCATGATGTGTTCATTGGTATAGACCTAACAAAACCCTAGTTGGATTGACTTAATGAAAATAAGCCTTTCTAATGCTTTGCATGAACATGATTTGATTGAAAAAGAAGGTATATTGATCACTTTATGTCAAGTAAGCTCATAATCCTTTTATTTTAGAGAGTTTAAGAAGGGAAAGTAGGTGATAGGTAGATGGTTGAATGGGAAATGGGTAATATTGTAACATGATGTGGGTTAGCTTTCCCCTTCTATAGGTGACCAAAAAACCATAATAAACAAGTCCATGCCTTAATATAATGTGTAGTTTGATAGATGTGGGAATTTTACCAATGCCATATGTAAAAGCTGATTATGACTTACTTGCTTTAATTTGGACATAGGGTTGTTGATTTTGTTGTCTTGATAGGTTGATGAAGCTGATCAATGCATGAAGCTTCAAATATTTGTTTTTAACAAACTTAACTTAGCCATCCTTTAAGGGAGTGGTCTAAAGTTGGATTTTTTTATAGCTATCCTTTAAGGGAGCAGTATATCTTTAATAAATTTAATTATTAGGTAGCTATCCTTCAAGGGAGTAGTCTATAATGCTAGAGATATGGACCCAAGTGATAATTTGGTATCCCAATTTGATTTTGAATGAGGTTTAGACATGGACAAATCTATTTAGGCTTAGAGGTCTACCTTTATGGAGGCATGAATTTTAGCATAAAAGGTTAATGATGGATGAGGGAAAGTGGTTTGAGAGAAAACTAATCATGGGATTCCATCTGACCAGAAATGAAAAGTATCCATGAGAATCATACCATGGGTAGAGTCATGGTATTCATGCTTAGGATGAGGTTATAACTATGATGGATAATCACATGGTCCTATGTTGTAATCAATTATCCTCAAGAATAATAGGGAAATGTAGGTGAAGGGAAGTGAAAATCTCATAAACTAAGGGATGAGCTTAAGTTAGACACAAAGGCGAGTTCAATCCTTGTTTTAAAAATAGAAAGAACATAAATGCGAAGCATTGAGAGGCTCAAGTTCTAGTTTGCCTTTGAGAGAAGAAAATTGATTAGCTCCTGATCCATACTTATGGGTTATGATATAGGTTCCAAGTCAATTAAAAGAAAAATTGCATCTTTTGCTTTTCTCCATATTAGTTACATGTTAGTTTTCCTTAAGGTTGAGGTCTCTGATATTGAATTCTTGATCTTTTAGGTGTTTGTTGTATGCATGATTGATTCATTCTTTATAAACACAAAGATGATTAAGCACTATGAGGTGATGTTTGTTGAGTAGTTTGAGACATGTAAGACAATCCTAATGATAATCACTCTAAAAAAGGATCTCATGTAAAGATATGCAAAGAGAGGGAATCTAGACTTTGATAGGTAAGACTACTTCTACCTCAAAGATGAGAGAGAAAGGGGTAATACCTATAGAGGTTTGAATTCTAGTGTGATAGGCCCATAAAGTGAAAGGGATGTGTAAGTGCCAATCCTAATCTAAAGCACTGATGACTTTGGTTAGCATTTTATTGAGGATCTTATTAGAGGCTTCTACCTGGTCATTTGTTTATGGATGATAGGGTGAGGAAAAGAATAATTTGATGAAAAAATCATCGCAAAGACCTTGGACTTTATTATTTTTAAAATATTTACCATAATCAGTGATGATCTTATGGGGAATACCAAAGTGCTAGATTATATGGTGATTGATGAAATCAATAATATTTTTGGCTTTGGTTGAGATAAGAGGGATAAATTCCACCCAATTGGTGAAATATTTGATAGCAGTAATGATGGATTGGTGTCATTGTGAAGAATGAGGATTGATTTCCCTAATAAGATCAAGACCCCATTACCAAAAGGGCCAATAGTCTTTAGATACTCGAAGGCCATGGGCCAGTGCATGATGTAAATTAGCATGTTATTGAGATTTAACACACTTATTTACATAATCACAATAGCCCTGATTGAGGGTAGGCCAATGATAGCCAAGGTGAAGGACACGTTTAGTGACAACTAGGCCATTAAAATGTCCCCCACATATTCTATCATGTATTTCCTTGATAGCATGGGAAGCTTCATGACTGTGTAGACAATGGAGAAGGAGGTCATCAAATCCACACTTATAAAATATTCCCCTAGTATGATGTAATTAGAGGTACTCTAAACAAAGGATCTTCAAGCATTCCTTGATAGGTTGGGAGGAACAATGTTGAGGTTAAGGTAGTTAAAAGTTTGTTCATACCAAATGTCGAAAGGAGATGCTCCACACTACAAATGGTGGGGAGGTTAGAAGTGATATATGAAGCTATGATAAAATGATGGATGGTGATAAATAGTTTAGATTCAACTAGTTTGGATGAAATTTAGGAAGCTAGGGAAGCCATCATGTCTATGAACTTGTTACTAGATCGAGGAACTAACTGGATAAGGTAAAGATTGAATGATGCTTAAAGTATATCTATGAGTTATTTATATTTCAATAGGACATCATTTTACATTGGTAGGATCTATTGACCTGATTGATGACAAGCTGGGAGTCACCAAAGACATTGATTATTTTAAATCCTAAAGCTAGAGTAGTTTTGAGACCTATGACTAGGGCTTCGTACTCGGCCACATTGTTGGTGAATTTTAAGTCAAGTTTAAAGGAAAGAGGAAGAGGTTCACCATTAAGGGGAATGAGAATAAATTCGGTACCCCCACCATGTTAACATGGTCATTTGGTAGGTGGGTTCTTCCTGGGAAAGAGTTGTGATGGACTTATCTAGAAAAGCAAGAGGAAGCAGTTGGTTCTCTGGTAGAGGAGATTTAGCCAATTGATCAGTGATGACTTTCCCTTTAATAGATCTTTTCTAAAATAACTCAAGATCAAACTCAGCTAGGAGCATGAGCCACTTAGCCATACGTTGGTTTTGGTATGGTTTAGAGTGCATGTACTTGAGTAGGTCAATGTTAGTGATGATATAGGTTTTATGATTAAGAAGGTAGTGACGGAGTTTGGAGGCCACAAAGACTAAAGTGAGGTAAAGTTTCTCAAGATGAGTATAATGAGTCTCATACTCTATAACTGTGTGACTAATGTAGTATATGGATTATTATTTATTTTTTTCATCACAATGAATGAGCATTGCCCCTAAGGAATGGTTTATGGTGGATATATAAAGGTATAAGGGTTGGTCTTCCTTAGGAGGGATGAGGATAGGTGGAGAGAGAAGGTAATCCTTAATTGAATCAAAGGCTTGTTGATAGTCCTTGGTCCATATTGATGGCATAAAATTGTGCTAGATCCTATCCAATCAACAATGGGAAGTTTCAAGCTGTGGGATGATGCGGCTTGAAACAACCTCCAGGTTTTAAAGAAGTTGGTCTCTTCTGTTTATAGGTGTTGGGAAAAGGGATAGGAGATTAACAGAAATGCAAAATGCAAGAATTAAACCTATCTATGGTGATGCGCTTGAGCATAATCCTAATCCTAACCTGAGCACAGAGTGACTATTATAGGACTCTATTACATTTAAGAGCAGACAAGTGCATGATCAATGTAAAAGATTGGAATAATAAAAATAGAAGGCTCACAACAGGGGAGTCTTTTGTTGAGATACAAGAATTGTTAACAAAGGCATAGTGTTCTATCTTCTCAGTAGAATCCTTCAATCACATAAGAGGCATAGAAATCATGCACAGTTATGTATAACTTCAGACTCCAAAAAATGAGACAAAAGAAAATAACATTTCCAATCACAACACTAGAAAATCTACAGTATAGACTACTTTGCAAATGACATAGAAAACACCAACCAAGGCATGGAGCTCAAATTTCCTTAATTCATTCAGCCACATAAAGGGCACAGAAACATGCACGATTATATCAACCTTACAACTCAAGGAAATTGAGACAAGAGCAAATGATATTACTGGTCATAAACTTCAAAAAGTCTAAAACTATGAGAATTCCCCCCCCCCTTTTCCTTAGACTTTACAATCCTCCTTATATATCCTTAGGTGTCTCCTTTGATCACTTCTTTCCCATGTAATTCCACTCCGTCCTTCACTCACAGGGGACAAAACAAAAGATGCATTCAATGTTGTGGGGGGCTCCAAAAATCTACCCAAGGCACTGTTCCATCTACTCAACTTAACTCCAGCCGATTTTCCCTCCATTTTGCTTTTGGCAATAGATATACAAAACACTCTGTTATTTTGAAATGAGAGAGGACACTTAGTCAGTTTCCTAAAAATCCTCTTTATTACTTAAGGGGCACCAAAAAATGACACTTGGCACTTTCCATCAGATTCATTGAAGACACACGGCTCTCTCCACTTTTCTTTGGCTGTGTTGTAGTATCACTCGAGACATATATCAGACTCCTACGGATGGTGACACTTGGTAGATTCTATAGACTTTTGAAGTCACACCCAAGGCCCACCACAATCTTTATTAAAGCTGATAGGAGAAACCCATGGATGTTGACGCTTGGCAGCTTTTGCTACACTTCGAGAGAGGCTTATCTTGAAGCTTAAAAGGAACCCAAAGCCTCAGATATATACACTTGTCGCACTATGCTGAGGTAGGTGAGGACACGTGGTGGTATCCACTTTCTTGTAGGGTCCTTTTAGGGTCACGTGGAAGTCAACACGTGGCCTCTTCTACTTATTCCTTCCCTTTGATGATTCCTTTGCTACAAATTTTGACGTTTGCATGCCTGTCATTATTTAGCCCTGCCATTGGACCTATTTCTTGTTGAACCAAAAATGAACCGAACATATTTTGAATGCCACCATGTGGTGACTTTTGCTTGACTTTGATACTTAGCCTTTTGGAATCCTTTCACCGCAAAGAGATAAAACCCACGTGCTGATACATAGCCACAGACGTTGCCACTTGGCATGTTCTGCTAAGCTAATATGAGACACGTGGCAAATTTTGGCCAACTCACATAACATAAAGAAGGTGCCCTTAGATGACGACGCTTAGCAACTCTCGCTCGACTTCAACACTTAGATGGAAAATGAACCTTCCTCCTGCGTTGAACCAAAACTCTATCGCTACGTCTGAGAACCAAAATTGCAGTGCTCAACCCAAAATTTAAATATGATGTAGAGTAAAAATTAATCTACAGTTATTGGTGACCACTAGGACTTTTGAGCCTGCTCAAAAAGAACCTGACTCCCACTCTAGTTAACCATGATAAGGCATGATCCGCCTGGATGAAATTGAAAAATCTTTAACTCACTCCTTTCGAGAGATGCTATAATTTTCAAAGCAAGTTGTTTCTCAGTCATAACCTCAGATGAGGCGTTTGAATTGTCGACCAACCGTATTAGCATCTTCCCTAATGGGTCATCAATGGCAAACCAGTCACCAAGTATTTCCTGATTGTTTTTAGATTGCTTGTCGTCTATCACCATGTCAAGTGATACCTTATCTATGCATGCCTTTTGAGTGACCACACCCTTATTATTTACTGTTGCAAGTTCATCTAGCTCTTTAAGGAGCTCTAAGCATGCAATTCCATCTATATTGTGACCTTGAATAGGGGATTCTTGATCAAATTTCTCATAATCATGCTCTTTAATAGCCAACATATCTGCACAAAGCTCTTCAATCTCTAGTAGAGGCTCAAGGTATAGCTGCCAATCATCTTCTTGTTCCTCACTTTGATTTATTTGAATTGAATCAGCTATAATTCTATTTAGATCCTTCTCAATAGGAGATACTTGTAACTCATGTAGGACTTCACTTTGTACCAGCTCCTCTTGAAGTTTCGCTATATTAAGATCAGTCTTCCCACTCTCAGCTATGACTGGGTGCTCAATTACAACCTCAAGAGAAGTATCAATGGGAAACTCCTCTTCAGGCACTTTTGAAGCATCCTCTATACATTTTGCAAGAACTTGTCCTGTAGCTACAACTTCTTTCTCAATACTCCAAAGAACAGGGTCCTCTTGAGGAAGGGTGATGACGGAAGGGTGATGAAATTTATTTGTTTGAGAGGGAAAATGAAGTATGGGAGATTGATCATGATCATATTTTAGAAACTCAAGGGAAAAGGAATTCTCTAGGGAGTTTTGGAGAGGAGGGAAAGAGAAATTCTTAAAGACGTCTATATTTTGCTCTTTCCACTCGGCCATTGCCTCATCAAGGTTTGGAACCTGCTTGTCCTCCTGAACAACCTGAGCTTGAGAGATAATTGGTGAGGTAATGATGGGACTATAGGAAGGTCTAGTCTCATAAATAGCCACTTGAATAGGCTTTTGGATAGGCTCTTAGATAGGCTTTTGAATGGGCTTTTGATTCCAACTAGGAAGCTTCCTTGGCACACACTGGGCATGGTTAAGAGCTTCATAAGAATAAGAAGTACCATAGCCTTTTGTAGACAATTCATTTAACTCAATTCTTTATCTTTCCCAAGCCTCCACCTTTTCTAATGTGGGAATACATAGTCCATTTATCTCTTCTGGATCATTAGACACATTTCGAAATATACTATTTACTTCCTCATATTGAGAGTCAAAACAAACCTTTCTTGCATATGCCAGTATTCTGAGCTCTATTTCATTCATTTTTTCTTGAAGGCAATACTACTCATATGCAACATCATGACCATATGAGGAAGATGAAATCTAGTCTTGAGAATGATATGGCTCATGAGGAAGGTAAGAGTCATGCTCTTGATAATAAGGATCATGAGAAACTTGATAAGGCTCAACATAGTTTTGAAAGTAGCCTTGAAAAGGCTGATTAGGCTCATAGATATCATGACCAGGCTGGTATGATCCCTCATTAGGCTGATAAGGAAATATACCATAGGAATTCTCTCCATACATAGCCATAAAAATTTATTCACGATAGATAATTTAATAAAAATAGACTTTCTTGGAAGCTGTCCTAGATTTATAGAAGCAATTCCTTTGAAAGATTCATCCCACCGGGCGTGCCAAAAACTGTTGATGGCGTAAAATTGTGCTAGATCCTATCCAATCAACAATGGGAAGTTTCAAGCTGTGGGATGATGCGGCTTGAAACAACCTCTAGGTTTTAAAGAAGTTGGTCTCTTCTATTTATAGGTGTTGGGAAAAGGGATAGGAGATTAATAGAAACACAAAATGCAGGAATTAAAACCTATCTATGGCAATGCGCTTGAGCATAATCCTAATCCTAACCAGAGCACAAAGTGACTATTATAGGATTCTATTACATTTAAGAGTAGACAAGTGCATGATCAATGTAAAAGATTGGAATAACAAAAATAGAAGGCCCACAATAGGGGAGTCTTTTGCTGAGATAAAGGAATTGTTAATAAAGGCATAGTGTTCTATCTTCTCAGTAGAATCCTTCAATCACATAAGAGGCATATAAATCATGCATAGTTATGTAGAACTTTAGACTCTAGAAAATGAGACAAAAGCAAATAACATTTCCAATCACAACACTAGAAAATCTACAGTATAGACTAATTTGCAAATGACATAGACAACACTAACCAAGGCATGGAGCTCAAATTTACTTAATTCATTCAGCCACATAAAGGGCACAAAAACATGCACGATTATATCAACCTTACAACTCAAGAAAATTGAGACAAGAGCAAATGATATTACTGGTCACAAACTTCAGAAAGTCTAAAACTATGAGAATTCCCCCCTTTTCCTTAGACTTTACAATCCTCCTTATATAGCCTTAGGTGTCTCCTTTGATCACTTCTTTCCCATGCAATTCCACTCCATCCTTCACCCGCAGGGGACAAAATAGATGGTGCATTCAATGATGTGGGGGGCTCCAAAAATCTACCCAGTGCACTGTTCCATCTACTCGACTTAACTCCAATCGATTTTCCCTCCATTTTGCTTTTGGCAACAGATATACGGAACACTCTATTATTTTGAAATGAGAGAGGACACTTAGTCAGTTTCCTAAAAATCCTCTTTATTACTTAAGGGGCACTAAAAAATTACACTCTGCACTTTTCGTCAGATTCATTGAATACACACGGCTCTCTCCACTTTTCTTTGGCTGTGCTGTAGTATCACTCGAGACATATATCAGACTCCTATGGATGGTGACACTTGGTAGCTTCTGTAGACTTTTAAAGTCACACCCGAGGCCCACCATAATCTTTATTGAAGCCGACAGGAGAAACCCACAGATGTTGATGCTTGGCAGCTTCGGCTACACTTCGAGAGAGGCTTATCTTGAAGCTTAAAAGGAACTCAAAGCCTCAAATGCAGACACTTGTTGCACTCTGATGAGGCGAGTGAGGACATGTGGTGGCATCTACTTTCTTCTAGGGTCCTTTTAGGGTCATGCAAAAGTCGACACGTGGCCTCTTCCACTTATTCCTTCCCTTCGATGATTCCTTTGCTGAAAATTTTGATGTTTGCGTACCTGTCATTATTTAGCCTTGTCATTGGACCTATTTCTTGTTGAACCAAAAATGAACCAAACATATTTTGGATGCTGCCACGTGGTGACTTCCACTTGACTTTGATAATTATCCTTTTGGAATCCTTTTGCCACAAAGAGATAAAACTTGGGTGCCGATACGTAACCATGGATGCTGTCACTTGGCACATTTTGCTGAGCTGATATGAGACACGTGGCACATTCTAGCCAACTCACAGAACATAAAGAAGGTGCCCTTAGATGATGACACTTAGCAACTCCCACTCGACTTCAACACTTAGATAGAAAATGAACCTTCCTCTTGCATTGAACTAAAACTCTGTTGCTACGTCTGAGGACCAAAATTGTAGTGCTCAACCCAAAATTTAAATATTATGTAGAGTAAAAATTACTCTACAGTCCACTTAAAAGAGGTGTCTTTCTTTAGAAGATGGTGAAAGGGCTGACATCTATCTGATAACTAGGAGATGAAGTGATGAATGGATCAGAGCTTTCCCTGTAGGCTATGAAGTTGCTTAAGGTTAGTAAGAGGAAGCATCTCCAAGATTTCTCTAACTTTGGTGGATTCTATTTCGATTCCTTGAATAAAGATCATAAATCCAAGAAGCTTTCTTGATAAGACCCCAAAAATGCATTTCTTAGGGTTGAGCCTAACATGATAATGGATTAGTTAATCAAATATGATTTCAAAAATGGCTAGGTGATCCTTGCAGTGTTTAGATTTCCCAAAGAGATCATCCACATAATCCTCTATAATTTTATGGATGAGATCATGAAAAATTTAGGTCATGACATGCTGATAGGTTGCTCCAACATTCTTTAGACCAAAAAGAATTACCCTATAATAAAAGGTTCCCCATGGGGTGATAAAGTAAGTTTTATGCTAATCATTGGGGGAAATTGAGATCTGATTATATCTTAAAAAATTGTCCATGAGAGATAACATTTCATGGCCATCTGTAAGGTCAACAAGTTGTCAATGTTCAGCAAAGGAAAGTCATCCTTTGGGCAAGCGATATTGAGGTCATGAAAGTCAATGTAGAGATGAAGTCCCTATGTGGTTTTGGTGATGTGAATGATGTTAGAAACCCATTATGTATATTCAATGGGTTGAATGAAGTTGATGGATAAGAGATACTAAAGTTCTTTGACAAGAAGGGCTATGTGAAAATGTATCCTATGAATCTTATACCACACTAGCTTAACTTCAAGATAGGTGACAATGTTGTGGAGTGTAATAGAAGGGTCAATTCTGAGCATATCTTGATAGGACCAAGCAAATGCTATGTTACGGTCATAAAGGAAAGAAGGGTAATGTTATTTCTCCATGGAATTTAAGGATTGGTTGATCTTGATGATATGGGGGTTATCCTGTGTACCCAAGTTGACATTGATAGTGGATTCATTCAACATGGTTTAGTTCTCATGAGGAAGAGATTTATGGATAGAAGAATCTCCCACATCGAGGTAGCTGAGAATGGAATCATAGTCCTAATTTTGGATGGTGTTTATGGTAGGATAATCTCTTTCTATCATTTTAGGATGGATGAGAGGAAGGGTCTTAGTTCAGCCACCCTTTTGATAGGTCATGGAGCCCAAACTAATGGTATTGAAAAAAAAAATTAGATGGGATGATATAAAAGTTTTCAATCTTTGAGGTAGATGGAGTTGGTGAAGATGGGACATCCTCATCAATGGTGGTTATGGGTCATGGTGAGGTGGGTTATTTTGGTGGTATGAACCCAAGGCTAAATAACTCATGAGGTCTTTTAGTTTTGATGATGGGTAACTCATGAGGTCCCTGTTCATAAAGGCTGAGACCAAACCCCTTCCAAGCACACCTATAAAGGTAAGCTTTGGCAAAGGCTAGTTTGTTGAGATAAGAGAAGTCAGAGATGGATGGTCAAATGGATGAGGTAGTGATAGGAGTGAGAAGTGGTTGATCAAGTCCCCCATAGATGAAGTTCATTTGGTGGTTGGGTAGCCTGAAAGGATTGATTGTTTCAATGTTAGAATCATAGGAAGGGTCATGTTTGAGGTTACCATATTCTTATAGAGGAGGAAAAACATCCAAGTCTAAAACTTGATATTCCCCAAGGGAGAGATGTTGAAATGTGGATTCCAAAGGGTCCTCTATAGGAATATGAGAAGAAGGGATAGATGGGCTAGTTAAAGCTTCATCACTATTGTGGGTGGGAGTGTTGCTAGTTTTGGTTGGTAGTGAGGTAGTGTTGTTATTAGTTGATTGTGAGGTGGATGAGGGAGGAATAAGAACATAATTAGGATAATATGCCATATTGTAAGAGGTAA
The DNA here is from genome assembly GCA_037957365.1 of Torreya grandis. Taxonomy (NCBI): domain Eukaryota; kingdom Viridiplantae; phylum Streptophyta; class Pinopsida; order Cupressales; family Taxaceae; genus Torreya; species Torreya grandis. Next base: position 380,390 of record JARHVA010003861.1, read on the forward strand.
AAGGACTAGGGTCAGTTTTGATGATAACAACTTGACCTTCATGCTCAAATTTGACACATCGATATAAGGTAGAAGGGACACAACTCATGGCATGGATCCAAGGGCATCTGAGTAACACATTGTATTAGAACTCACTCTATATAATGTAAAACAATTCAAGAATAGTATGAGGTCGCAAGTGGATATAGAGGACCACTATCCCCAAGGTAGTGGGCATGGTATCATTAAAGTAGCGAAGGACCACTACACTTTCTAACTCGATGTTCTTAGGTAGCTGAAGTTGGTCATAAGCATGGGAGGAGATAATGTTGATGCTAGCTCCTCCATCAATCATTTCCCTTTTGATGTGGGTTTGATTGATGTACATGGTAATAAAGAGGGGAGGATTGGAATCTTCTAAATGAATAGGAGGTATTTTAGAATCTTGAAAGGTGATGAAATCAAAATGTTGGAGGGCTCCAACAAAAGGTGCAAGAGGTTGAGGGTCATCTAGTTAAAAATCTATAGATTGTAGAGCCTCTATCAGTGTCTAACGATGGTGGGGTGAGGTGTTGATTAGTTCATAAAGGCTCATCTTCACTGGTGTTTGGTGAAGTTGTTTCAACATGATAAGCTGGATGGATTTAGAAGGGTTAGAGGGAAAGGATATTAAAATGGATACTTTGGGTTTTGGTGGTTGTGAAGGTGAGGGTAAATATGTTTAGGCCTAGTTGGTGGGCTAAGGAATTGAAGGGTATATCCATGGAATGGGCACTTTGGATTTTCCCTTATCTTTTTATTGGGCCTGAGATCAGGTAACCATATGAATAGTATGGATGGGGGGATTTGTCAAGTGGATGGTTGCTTCGGTTCCTCCTCCTCACTCTTGGGTGAGAGTGGGGGAGTAGGTAAATGTTGGATAAGTTGAGTTGATGGTTAGATTGGTAATGGGGATAAGAAAGGTTCATCTGATAAAAGATCATCCTCATCATATAGGCTATGAACAAGTGCTTGGAGAGATTTTCAATTCTCCATGTCATGTCCTGATGCCCTATGGTATGCATAGATCAAGTTATCATTGAACCAAGAGGATTTGGTATTGGAAGGATAGAATGGTTTGATAGGTGGTAAGCTAATGGAAGATGTATGCAATAACCTTTTATAGGATGGTTGAATAAGATTCATTCAAAGGTGTTGGAGGTGATGGGTTTATAGTTTTAGGGATGGGAGCCTTTTTAGAAGCATTTTTCACCATAGAAGTTGTAGGTGGTGGAATGGTTTTAGTTGGTGGTTGGTATTGCTTTGTTATGGTTGGTTTCGAGGTAAATGATTTGAAAGTGGATGATTTAGATGATGAAGGGTTGGATATTGGTGGGAAAGTATAGGTGGATAGGTTAGTTAGGAATGAAGGAGAACTAAATGATTTGGTAGGGGTAGATGTAGAAAGAGAAAAGGGGGATGGTTTAGTCTAGGAAGAATAGGAATTGGGATGGTATAAGGATGGGGTCCTAAAATAGAAGGTAAGTGGGAAGGAGGTGGTATGGGTCTAGTTCGAGGTTGATGTTTGGGAAAATCTACCTTCTTAATTGGTTTGGTTGGGGTTTTTTTTGGTAGACTAGATGGAATTAAGTCCAACTACAAAGAGGGGTGAGTTTGACTAGGTGTGGGAAGAATTCCTAGATTCTTGATAGGTTTGGTGAGAGAGGCATAAGGAGATTTGACAATGTTAGATGGAGGTAGTTGGGAAGGTTCACCTATTGTTTTGGAGGAAGAGGTGTTCAATGAATATGTAATAATGGGTTTAAGGGTGGATTCAAGTGAGGTTGAGGATTCAGATTTGTTTTGGTAAGGAAACCCTAGATGAATCTAAAAGGTGGCTCTATCAAAGCTAGGCTGAGAAGTCAACTCTAGACTTTGGACTAGTCTATAAAAGGGCTTGTAGATGGGTTTGGTTCCTTGGTTATTGGTTTCAAAGATTAATCCCCTAGGTGGAGAAGAGGGAATGGTTCCTCCATCCTTGTTCTTGATGGGAGGTTCCAAAATTGGTGGTTGGGTGGATGAGGTAATCTTCTCTTGTGGGATGGTTTTCAAAGAGGGAATGGATGTTTCTATGATGGGGGAGGTAGGTATGGTGTCCTAAAGTGAAGGAACAAACATGGTTTCTTCTTTTGTTTGGATGTCCAAAGGAATGGAGGGAAGTTCTACCACTTCAATGGGTGGAGTGGAGGAAGAAGAAATGGTTAAATCAAAGGTTGTCTCCTTTGGTGTTTCCATCAAAGGAGATGTGGATAAAGATAAGGTCTCACTAGGTGAAGAGAGAGGGGTGGTTAATTCCTTCATTTGGGTATCCAAAGGAATGGAAGGTGAGTCCACTAATTTTGTGAGTGAAATAGAGGAAAAAGTAGTTAAGGTAGTGGTCTCCTCAATAATGGGCTCAGTAATAATAACATTGATTGTATGTGCTTCATGAGAGTGAGATGATTTTGATTTATTGTCATGGTGATGGGTGGAAGGAGCATGGCTGGGAAAAGGTTTATAAAAGATTTCAAGGGACTGATTAGGAGGTGCATTGGGATTATCAAATACAAGTTATCCACTATTGATTAAGATTTAGACTAGACTTTTGAAGGTATTGTATCTATTGATGTCATGTCTAATAACTTGATGAAAGGCACAATGGTCATTCTCATTGTACCAACCAGGCACAGGGCAAGAAGCATCAAATTATTGGTGTGGATTGATAGGTGGAAGTTGTATGAGGTTAGATTTGCATAATTTGTCCAAAATTGAAGCATAAGACTCACCTATGGGAGTATATTATTTTTGAGGATATCGGTTTTGGTTTTGGTGTTGTTGGTAGGAAGGGTTGGAAGAATTGGTTTGATGGGGTTGGTTGACAGTTAGTGGTGGACTAGTTTTTAGGACCACTGAGTTTGTGGATGCTTTTTCTTTCTTAGTGGGATGGTTGGTTTGGTTAGTAGTTTTGGTGGAGGGATGGTCATTGGATTTAAAGCAAGAATTTTTATTTCGTAGTTTCAATTTCCCTTCATTAATGTCTCAGTTTTCAAGTTTATGTGTCGTAGTGAATGCCTCATCAAAGTTTTGAAAGTTTAAACTTGAAGAGTGGGGGTAATATGTTTGTCATAACCCTAAGAGAAGAGCTCAATCAACTCAGGTTGGGGTAAGGAGAAATAAAGTTGGTTGATGATAACTCTCCATCTGGATATGAAATTGGCAATTGATTCATCATCAAATTGCCTAATAGAATAGAGGTTGGTAATATAAACCTTTTTAGATATATTTACTGAGAAGTGCTCTAAAGATATTTGGGCCAGTTGGGAGAAGGAAAAGATGGAGTTCTTAGTGAGAGCACTATACCAATCAAAGTTTTGTCCTAATAAAGACATGGGGAAGGCATGAAGGAGGAGAACATCGTCATATGCAATAAAATAACAAGAGTGATGAAATGCTCTCAAATATTATTGGGGTCCTCCTTGCTTTAAAATTTGGAAAACTTGGGTAATTCCCATTGAGGAGGGTAAGAATGGATGGATGGGTTCATTACAGATTTGATCATAGGATAAAAGGTTATGAGACCCAAAAATAGATGACTCCAATTTAATCATTTTGTCCATTAACATCTTGACCAAATATGTTTGAGGTTTGGAAACTCCGTAATTAGGTGGTAAGCTTTGTTGAGGTTGGGTGGCAACAATGTATAGATAAGTGATAGAGGGTTCTAAACAAGCCATAGATTGGTAAGTGGTCATAGGAGGTTGGGATGGTGCCACATAAGGGTTGATTGGCACAAACTGTTGGGTGGAAGGTGATATGTATCCTTGTGGGTTAGAAACCTATGGGTAAAATGTCATGGGTACTTGTTGGGGAGATGATGTGGGTTGGTTTAGAGGTATTATTGAGTTGGTGGATGGTGGTATGGATGTAGATTGGGTTGGAGGTATGAAAGTGCCAATTGGTTGTTGGTGGGTGGTAATTATAGTGATAATAGGTGGAAATGTTTGAGGTATGGAAAGTACCAAACTCTAAAGTGGGGTAGAAACTGGTGGGTTAGTTAAACAAAGAGGAATGGTATAAATAGGGGTAGAAGATACCACCATGGTAGAAGGAGTATAGGTAACAAGAGGTAAAGTTGATCCCATGTTGGAGGTATTGGTTGGGGTAGTAGGTGTTTGGGTATTGGTTGGGATGTTGGATGGATTTTGGGGAGTGGTAGTATGTGGGATATTAGAAGAAAAAGAGGCTTGGGTGAGCATAGGTTGGGTTGAGGTGGCACCCACCAGAAGATGGGAAGGCATACCATAGGTAGGATCTGTAGGACGAACCAAAGAAAAAGGGGTATGGTTATATAAGGTGTTTAGGTAATGTTGAAGAGCCACGAAGTTGTTATTGAGGAAGGAGAAAAAATCCATATCACCCTCAATAACAATCAGAGGCCTAGTAGGAGGGGGAGAAAATGAGGGGAACCCTCAGCATTAGAGGTATACTCCATGGAGGAAAAAAAGAAGGTGGTTGTTGGTTGGTTTGATTCCTTAGTTTTTGTCTAGTAAAGACCATGAGAGGAAATAGGAAATAAATAACGAAACTCACAACTCAAACACAAAGCAAGAAAAAGGAAAAGGTATCAAGGAAATCAAACATACACTAAAGTGCATTTAACAACTTCGAATTCTTCTTAAATTGATTTTAGCTTATGCCTTAGAGAGTGTGAAGAGGAAATTTGGTTTGTAGATCAGGTACTAAGGAGGAAATCTAAGGTTGGTTTCAGGTTATATTTAGGTGCTCAAAAGAGAAATTTGTATTGATATTTAGTATGTGGATTCATAATGGGGCCTACCCCCTAACTTCACACATCACAATAATAAGGGTGTTGGGTGCTTAGGTAAGATATACTAAATTTTAGAGTTTATACTCAACTAGAGCGTTGATATGGCTATCCCCTTGGTAATGACTTCCAAGTAGGATTGTTGGGAAAGAGTAAGGTTTACCACTAGTTGATGAATTCCTAGTCAGGGATTGTCTCAAGTTTGTTTTGATTTGTGGATTGGTTATGTGGTTTGGATAAGTATGTGATAACAAGAGTGAAAACTATAATTAATTACTTTACCTTTAAGTTACTAGATGAACTAAAATAAGCAAGTAATTAATGTATGCAAGAGATTTATTTTAAGCCCAAAATAAATTTTAGGTTTCATTCGATGAGCATAAAATAAAGGAATAAAAATGGATGCTAGGTCCTACCGGGCGTGCCAAAATGTTTCTCTTAATTTCCATTCATTTCTTAATTTAGAAGCAAGTAAGAAACTAGTAAAAGAGGTCTGTAAAAGAATACCTAGTAAAAGAATGCATATGATCCAGATGATGATGAGAACTCCTCTTTGGCTTAGAAGGAATAACCTATAGATAAGAAAGACACTGGAAAAGAGGTTGTTAGCAAGATAGTTGAGTGGACTGCCTAGCATGAGCTAGATCTAAGAAGCGTATGCTTGATAAGAGGCTGTCAATCCATTTTTTATAATAATTAAGTTGATGAAGATGAAAAGAATGAATACTTGCATTCAATAACATGAAAGTAAATGCATGCAAGAAGAAGAAGGTAAATTCTAATTCAAATAAAATAACTAAATGTAGCAAAAGTGGGTCAATACTCATGCTAAGATAGTTAGGGTCAGGTTCAAAAAAACCAAGGAGGTTTTGTGAATAGGTAAGAACATAAAAATTAGGTTTTGATTAGGGTTAAGGGGGTGAAAATAACTTGTTATTATTCTCTACCATAGTGACTATCAGTAGTTGGGTGAACCATCGACGGTTGGGTGACCATCGACGGTTGAGGTGACCATCGATAGTTGGGCTAACCATTGGTGGTTGCTTGTGTATTTTGGAAATATTCAAAAAGGGAATTTTAGATTGGTTAAATGGTCAAGTAAGTGTTTTGGTATGGATCTTATCAAGAATAGAAGGCTAAAAAATGAGTTAGATCAGGTTAGGGTATTTGGAAATGAAATGAAATGAAGAAACCAGTACTAAGTTACCTATAACTTACCAGATAGTGAAAGCAATTTGGCTAGAGTGATAGTACTTTGGCATGTGAAAGTGATTTGGATAGAGGTTAAAGTCTTTGTTGTTGTTGCTTGCTTGTTGAAGGGATGTTGAATACCTGTGTAAGAAGATTTGATAGCCTAAATGTAGATTTGTGAATTTCTGGATCCTTTTCACTTCCTACTTCTCTCTTTTTATAGGATGAAGTTGCTAATTGAGTAAGAAGAAGTTGCTAATTAGATAGGAGGAAAAAGTTTCCATTTATGATGATTTAAAGCTTATTAACATCACAAAAGGGAAGTTGCTAAATTGTGCCATGCTTATCTCGTACATTACTAGAAATGGCTTTAAAGCAGGCTAATGATGATGATCAGGATAGCCATCGATAGTTAGGCTAACTGTCAATGGTCGAGTGCCTAAGTAAAAATGGGTGAAGATAGTTTTAAAAGGTGGTTAATTAAAGGGGTGTTCAAAGGCTTAAGTTAGTAAGTGAGCTTAGTTAACTAGGTGGTCAACTAGCTTTAGGGTTGAGTAGGGGTCTAAGGCATTTTAACATCTAAAAATATGGTGTATAGTTTTTAAGTGCCTACACAACCATGATGACCAATACATAATGTGCATAAGGACTGACCCCTGATCTACTAGACAAATGACAACATTGCACCAATGATAAAAACAATGATGGGAATGTTGATGTATGATAATGGATATGTTGTGGTGTGGAGCTAAAAGCTTCAACTGTTTGCAGACACAAGAAGAGGATGCTGAAGAACCAGAGCCACCGGCGTCGACAATATGATCGACGTCGGTCAGGTGCAGTGGAAAAGGAGACCGGCGATGGCAGGGAGTCGGCCGACGTCGGTAGTACTAGACTAGCAGGGACTGGCGTCGATCGCCTGTGTATTTCCAAAACTGTTGTTGACGAACAGTCAATTAAGTGAAGCGAGTGTTTGCATGTTGAATGACTAATTATAGTCATGAGCTGTGTGTCTAATTATTGTAACTAGAGTTCTATTTTTGTAAGCATGGGATCCTATTTAAAGACCCATAAGGCATGTATTGTAATTATCAAGAAGGCAAGTAAAAGCATTGAAGCAAGCAAGGTCAAGGAGATCTACAGGTGTAAGGTCAAGGAGATCAACTGAAGCATTCAAGGAGGGATAGCAACTCAGACTTTAGAGTTGTTGTGTTGAGCAAGAGAGAGAGGGAAGAAGGTCTTGAGGTGTGGCAAGCCTTTGAGGTGGAGGAAGAAGTGGCATCCTCCTTATTTGTATTTTCTTCTAGTAATATTGAATACAAGTTGTGTATTGTCTCTCAAATTCTTTGTTGTCTCAAGTTTCTACCTACTTTATCATTCTGGTATAATTTCGTGTTTAATTGCTAATACGAGAAGTAATCATATGTGCTCTAATTGGTAGAGCTATAGATCCCCTGACAAGTGGTATCAGAGCTATGGTTTGTAGGAAGCAGGGTATTGTTTTTGATTACAGGTCATTCACAGGGTTTTCTGATTGAGTGGGAGTTCAGCAATGGCAAAAGAAAGTAGACTACGAATGGAGAAGTTTAACGGCAAGAATTATCAACATTGGAGGATGCAGATTGAGGACTATCTGTATCAGAAGGATTTATACTTACCATTGGGTGGGGTTGCACGCAAGCCCACAGATATGAAGGATGAAGAATGGAACGTTCTTGATCAGAAGGCTCTCGATTCCATAAGGTTGAGCCTTGCATCATCTGTGATTTCTAGCTTATCACAGTGTAAGACAACGAAAGAATTGATAAAGTCCTTGGCAAATTTATATGAAAAGCCCTCGGCTTCTAATAAGGTATATCTTATGAAGCAGCTATTTACTTTGCAAATGCAGGAAGGTGGATCATTACATACTCATCTCAGTGATTTCCATGGTTTGGTAAACCAACTAGCTTCAGTCAATATTGTTTTTGATGATGAGGTAAAGGCTCTCTTGATTTTATGTTCTTTGCCTGAAAGTTGGGACGGTATGGTTATGGCAGTAAGTAATTCTGCATCTACTTCTAAAAACTTAAAAGTTGATGATGTTGTGAGTGTGATCTTGAATGAAGAAATACGCAGGAGAAGCACAGGTGAATCATTAGGGAATGCTCTAAGTGCAAAAAGCAGGGAAAGGCAAAGGGAAAAGGTTGAGCAAGGGAAATCAAAGTCGGGAAGGAGATCCGAGTCCAAAGGTATTACCTGCTGGTTTTGTGGAAAGAAAGGACATACAAAGAAGGAGTGTTGGTTGAGAGATAAAGAGAATCAACATGTAGGTATGGAAGAAGCAAAGGATGCAAATATTGTGATGCAAGATGCTCTCATACTTTCTTTAGATAGTTAGGTAAGATCATGGATTTTAGATTCTGGTTCATCTTTTCATGCATTCCCAAACAGAGATTTGAACTATGAGTATGAATAGGGAGATTTTTGAGTGCTCTATTTAGGGGATGGTACGCCTTGTCAGATAGTTGGCAAAGGGAAAGTGCAGCTGAGATTGCAGATTGACAACACGTGGGTGTTGAAAGAGGTCATGCATGTTCCAATTCTAAAGCAGAGTCTGATTTCTGTAGGAAGGTTGGGAGATGAGGGATGCACAATAACCTTCACAGTGGATTCTTGGAAGGTTACCAAGGGAGCACTTGTCCGAGCAAGAGGTAAGAAAGTAGATACTCTTTATCTGTCTACTTGTATTACTGATTCTACTTCTGGTGTAGATTCAAAGATGTGGCCTAATAGGCTTGGTCACAAGAATAGGAAGGGAATGGAAGTTCTTGATTCAAAAGGTATGTGTTCAAATTTGGAAAGCATAAATACAGTTCATTGCAGAAAGAGTAAATTTGATGCTTTTAACAAGAACAAAGAAGCCTTGGTGTTTATGGAGGAGATGAAGGATAGAGACCATTCACAGGGGCTGAATAAATCTGAGCAGGGCAGCATGGACAAAGGTATGATCCAAGAAGATCTCGTGGATGAAAATTTCATCACTTACAGGAACACACAGACACCGATGTCGATAGCTTGGCACCGACGTCAGTCATCCAGATACCGACATCGGTCATGTGCAGACCAGCAGGGTTAGTAGGTCGGACAGGAGAAGTCTGACATCGGTCATAAGGACCGACATCGGTAGGAGGGACGCTGGCATCGACCAGGGAAATGATGTCAGCAGTCAGGGTCAGTGCAGGGAATCGACATCGGTCGGGATCAGACTGGGAGATGGCCTAGATCGGTCATTGGAACAGATGTTGGGTGAATCACTAAGTCTCAAACACCCATGTGGAGGTCAGGAAAGGTATGTGAACCTCATATTCATTGTTCACCTTCTTTATATTGCTTACTGATAGTCATGAACTAGGAAGATGGAAGAAGCAATGCAGGTAGAATCCAAAAATAGTGGGAGCTTGGCATGGATGAGGAGTGTGAGTCCTTGGAGAACCAAACAGGTAATTGTTGGTAGTGTTGTCAGCTGGAAGGAAGCACTGGATAGAGGGATGGATTCCCGTTTTAGAGAAGAGAGTGGATGGACACATGAGACAGAAGGCTATGGTATATGGTCTTGAGTATGCTGCAGAATAATGGAGGTTTGACCATTGTATTTTATCTTTACCAGGTTGGATAATATTAGCTACATTATCTTGTTACTGTATTGTGTTACTTGTTGCAGGGTTTCACATACAGGGAGTTTTCTGAGCTAAGGGTAGAGTTGGTTCAAAAGTGTGTCATGGAGAATTCGAGAGCAGCAAAAATTCTTGTGGCATAAGAGACAGGTATAGCATCACAGGTTTGCGTGATGGTTGGTCTTCAAGAGTGACGTTGAAGAGGGATATAGAGGCTAAGGAACAAAATAGATGGTGTACAGGTATAGGTATAAGTTGCAGCTGTTTATCTCCAAGTGGGAGATTGTTGTGGTGTGGAGCTAAAAGCTTCAACTATTTGCAGACACAAGAAGAGGATGTTGAAGAACCAGAACCACCGGCGTCGGCAGTATGACCGACATCGGTCAGGTGCAGTGGAGAAGGAGATTGGTGACGGCAGGGAGTCGACCGATGTCGGCAGCACCAGACCAGTAGGGACTAGCGTCGGTCACCTGTGTATTTCCAGAACTGCTGTTGACGAACAGTCAGTTAAGTGAAGTGAGTGTTTGCATGTTAAATGAATAATTATAGTCACGAGCTGCATGTCTAATTATTGTAACTAGAGTTCTATTTTTGTAAGCATGGGATCCTATTTAAAGACCCATAAGGCATGTATCATAATTATCAAGAAGGCAAGTAAAAGCATTGAAGCAAGCAAGGTCAAGGAGATCTACAGGTGTAAGGTCAAGGAGATCAGCTGAAGCATTCAAGGAGGGATAACAACTCAGGCTTTAGAGTTGTTGTGTTGAGCAAGAGAGAGAGGGAAGAAGGTCTTGAGGTGTGGCAAGCCTTTGAGGTGGAGGAAGAAGTGGCATCTTCCTTATTTTTATTTTCTTCTAGTAATATTGAATACAAGTTGTGTATTGTCTCTCAAATTCTTTGCTGTCTCAAGTTTCTAGCTACTTTATCATTCTGGTATAATTCCGTGTTTAATTGCTAATACGAGAAGTAATCATATGTGCTCTAATTGGTAGAGCTATAGATCCCCTGACAGGATAGACTCAAGTATGACTGCATAACAAGACGCTCCATGATGATGCCCCTATCACCATTGTGGAGTGAGTTGAGGTGATAATAAAAAAGGGAAAAAGTAACATTCAATGAAACAAGCAAACACAAATTGAAAGAAAACAACATAAACTGTCCATTTGCTCCAAGAAATGCACTAAAAATAATGAAAATGCCCTAAACATTATTTGGGAGATGCATGATACCTTCACAAGGGGAGAGTAAAAAATATATATTTTGACCTAGTGGGCCCTCAAACAAAATAAATAAACATGTTTTCCAGTAGAAGAAGCTAAAAATTGAAGTAATTAGAAGAAAATGACATGAAAAATGGATAAATGAGACAAAAATGATCCACTTGGGAAGAAAAAGGGATCATAACTAGGCCCAAGGGTGAAAAAAATCAAAATTTTGAATATAAATTACCCCTAGGGGTGAAAAATACTCCTTTTTACCTTCTATTATTATAATTTAGAGTTGTAGTTTTTGTGCACAAGAGAGTCGAAGAAAATGGCAAATATCCTACACTAGAGACAGCTTGGGGAGTATGTTCGAGAGTACCAATGACCATTAGGGAGTGGGGTATCAATGAGTATCTTTTTTATTTGTCCAAATACATATTTAATGCATTTATCAGAATCACTTATCAGAGAAACTGTAAGAAGCTCTTCATTTGCCTCTTTCCACCATGAAGACTCTATTTTGTGCTTGGAATTTTGATAAGAAGCAAAAAGATGTCCAATCTAAAAACATTTCTGACATCTGAAGAAAAGCCCCTCATATTCAAGGATTTGTAACCAACATTTACCTTTGACATTCTACTCAATCTTTTCTAGAAGGTCTAGAGAAATATCCATGCAAATAAGAACCCTGACAAAAGTCATCTATGAAAAATTTAAAGATGAAGTGTCAATTTCTAAAAGATCACCCAAGGATCTCCCAATAACTGAAAAACTAGCATCCAACCAAAATTAAAGAGGAAGATATGGCAGCTACACCCAAATGGGTTTGAGAGAAAGGTTTTCAATTAGAGGATTAAAATATGGAAACCAAGGTTTAAGAAAAAGAAGATGATGATCACAGCTCCAAGATTTATCCTATAAAATTTTGTTACGATCAGCAAGGTTATAAAAAACCATAATGAGAAAACATCTAGCACAGGGGTAAATTTCTAAATTGCCTTCCAAAACAGGTTGTCAGGAATCTAAAAGCCATTGATGAAGAGTCAGAAGGGAAGACCAAAACCTATCGAAGCGGTAAACTAAACACCTTTATACATACCATTCCTCACTTTCCATCACCTCCTCTAGAGACTCCTCAAAATTCATAACTAAGATATCCTTGGCCACTCTCAAAACCCTAAACTACTCTTTCTGTCAAACCATATTACCAACAAAGGGCCTAGCTACACTAAAAACCTACTTTACTGGAGTGGACGACTGCCCATCACCCCCACACTCATCTTCCTCAACCCTGAGATAGTCAAAACCTTCGTATGACCCAAATTCTTTGAGGTCCTCCTATCTAAAGGAAATGGTAATACCCTACACTTGCCATTCTCAAACAATGTGGGATGTCATGTTGATATTCCACAGAATGCAGACCTCCCTTTGTTTCAATCACCACCTTACCGAATGGTTTGGAAAATGTTGTATCCGTTGAGGCACGCAACATCAACATCGATGACAATATGTTTAGGTCAATTGTCTATTTCCAGACAAATTTTACCTCTAAGACAATTACCTCTTTGCATAGTTATCCACATTTTTTTCCTCACTATCTTCTCAGTTTTTTTATGTGTGTATTTTTGTTTGATTTGATTTATATTTATATGTTTTTTAATGTATTTTTGTTTGATTTGATTTATATTTATATGTTTTTAAATTTTTTTAAAAATTATGTAGGTTATTTTATTTTTAATTTTATAATATCAACTCTCAAATAATTAAAAATTGACACACTCACACCATTACAGTTTCCAGTCCCCTAAATATTATTATAGGAACACACACACACACATAAAAACAATAATATATGCATATTATATTTATATTATTAAATTATATTTACAAGTAAAATTTTTAATAATACTATCAAAATTATATATTTATAGTAGGCACAAATTGGCCAAAGGAAAAATAGAAAATAAGGTGGATTTATTACCAATACACTTTAAAAATTTATTAAAATATACAATTAAATTAAACATAAAATTTTGGCCAATAAACTAATTAAAGTATATCATAATTAATTAACCTTATTTTTAAAAATATATATATTCTTATATAATTAAGATTAGTCATTTAAAAAAATTATAATATTTATATAAATTTGTTGAAATGATGGAAAATAAATTTAACATAGGTCATGTAATGGTTAGTCTCTATATTTGTATTGAAAATTATTTATAGTTAAATTTATATAAAAAATTATAATTTAAGCTTGATACACGAATGAATGGTACCTACAAATTAAATATGATTAGTTAGAGTAAAATTATTATTCATTGGGATGAAAGCTATACTATCTTTGCTTTGGCAGGGACTAACAAGATATTTGTAGACTTATATAGTTTATCAACTTGTTCAAAACTAAAATCTAATGTAACTTGTATCTAGTTTAAAACCAAAAAATATATACAACATTAACTCGAAATAGGGTAGATGAAATTATAAATATATTCGACTAAATGTAACAATAATAATTAATTTTTGAAAGTGATTACGACAATCGTTGAAACTTAGAGAAGCTACATTCAAAGGTATTGGACACTAATTGGATGATGGGTATGTAGGCCTCTACATATGATTATTGCATAATAGTGTTATATTAGTTATAAGAAATTTTTATAAATATTTAACAATAAGAAAGAATAGATGATTATATGGTAGTTGGTTAAGAAGTTATATAATTGTTAAAATATAATTACCAAAATAATATAAGTTGTATAATAAACATCACTTTTTTATAGGACATATATCATAATTAAATTTTTTTAAGTGTTTAAAAATAAAAATAAGATCTTCACGAATAAAACTATATATATTAAATATTTTTCTTTTATAAATATAATTGAGTATATTTAGTATAATAAATATAATCTATTTTTGAATTAGACAAATGTCTTGTATAATAATTTTTATATATTAAAAAAAAGAGATAATAATAATATTCTATATTAAATCAATGTTTCTTTTTATAAATATTGGAGGATAATTTTTTCGTGGACAAAAAATTATATATCAGACCAATACGCTTTATACTCATAATTAAATTTTAATGAACAAATAAATATTATCATATTTGTTATTTTTATAATTAATTTTTAATTAATATATTTATATAAATAAAATATTTCATAAAAATATAGAGAAATATTTTTTTAATATTTGGATTCTAAACTTTAAAATTTAATAAAATATTATATTTTATTAAAGTTTTTTATTAATTAGATTAAAAATATTATTTGTTCAAATTTATTAATCTTTATAATAAATGATAACAAATTAATACCATGTGAGTAAATTGGTTAAGAGGTTTGGTTGTATCCAGTTCCATTTAAGTTCAATTTTAAAAGGGTATATTAGATCGATTGTGGTTGTTGAAGATGGTTCAGAGGATTGAAACCGTTAAGGATGTTGGTCTTGTTGGCTATAATATCCCGTTAGTGATGGTTAATAATTTATAAAGGAATCTAGACCATATGTTTATATCCAAATTGGGTCGTAGCTCCAGTCACTATTACCCCTTCCAATTCATATCTTCAAATTCCGTTAAAAAATATTTACCTATATCAAATTTTAAAAAAAATGAACTAATAACATATTAATTAATACTATATAATCACTCATCCCGAGGTCAATAATTTGGCGCAATGAATGAAATGTTCAAGTCCATTAATGTAATGGTGATTATTACGTGAGAGGCACGATTGATCACCAAGTGTATGCCAGCCACTCCTTTCACATTTAACGAGTAGTTCGGATTGGATGCATGCGCGGAATAAGTTGTTCAATTATTGGCTTTTGTTACTATTGTTTTCTCATTGTCTTTTTATTTCGTGACAATATAATATATACAAAATGGTTACAATGAGTATGAATTCAAGGTCTTCATCTAAGCCACCTTGCATCCTTTTTGATTCCTTGTCTCTAAGAATATAAGAAAAAAAATATATTAAAGTATAAATTTTGATTTTTAGATGTCGATTTTGGTTTAAATAAATTGTTGAAACGGATTTTAACTAGTTAAAATGGGTTACAATGACATGGAGCTCTTTGAAACCTTTCTTTTAAAAAATGGGTTCAATCAACTTTCTAAATCAAAAGTTGTGACTTCTGAATGAATGAATCATAAAAATGTTGAATTTTATCAATATTTGTTTCGAAATATCAAATAATTTTGAATATGTTTAATTAAGAAATTAAAGATTTCAACTATATATTTAACTAAGCAATCATACGACTTGCATAATAAATTGACTCTTTTATCTTACAAATAGTGGAAAATATGAATCACAACATATCTAATTGAAGAACAGTTGACAAAGGCCCAAATTCAATGGATAAGATTATTCAAATGAGAAGTATATTGCCAAGTTTACGATGACATTATTGAAAAAGTGACACAAACTTTCCCAAAGATAATTCTAATCAATGTAAATAACATAAATGTTTAAATAATAAATTAAAAGTTATCAGACCAAGTTTATTCCAATAAATATTTTATTATAGAATGAAGTCTACCACTTTCTTCTATCCAAAACCAACGACATATGATGGATGTTCACATCATAAAACAAACCATTATAACAAGTTTATTTCAATAAATATTTTTCTATAGAATAAGAGAAGTAGCTAAGTATCATGTAAAAATGGAGTTGACTCGAACCACTTTGCTCTAAAACTATTGTCAAAAGTATTACTAAGCCAACAACACAATAATATACTTAAAAATAATAGTCATCTTATGTATTTTTACATATTACTTGATCGCTTGTTAAAATAAGCTTTACCACTATTTTCAATAAAAAATAATTGGCACATGCAACTTTATTATTATCTCTCATTTTAATTTAATCTTACTAATTTTGATATAATTTATTTATATATTCTTTCAGAATGTAATTTACATTTTCTATATATCTTAACTAACAATAAAGTTTATGTTAAAAATTATTGTTAAATATAATATCAATATGTGATAACTTTGAATTAATATATTGAATTTTTTCTAATTTATAATAATATTAAGATAATTTTTAAAAATAAATTATGTTGATTTTATACAAACATCGACATTTTAAATCACAACATATAATTCTAACATTTTAATTTAAATTTAATATTATAATCAAAATATTAATAATTATATAATATCAACCCAATTTTCTCCCATAAAATTTCTTCTATAATTCTAAATTTTAATATAAATAAAATTTTAATTAAAAAAGTGGTCTTAGAACTATTTGTTCAAGATTTTGTTGCACTTATTTTATTTTTTCATACCAGGGTTTATGTGAGGTACAATCCATGACCTTACACCTATTAATGATTAGCTGGGTGACATTTTTGTCGTGGTACAATGATCTTTGTAACATTAGGCTGTTGACCTTCAAATTAAAAAACAAAATCAAAACAAATATTGTGTGTAATTATATCTATGTTGAAAATGGGTGTCATGTCAAATATAAAAGTGGAACATAAAGAGTATTCCTTTTACATCAACATTATTTTGCATCCACGTACACAATAAGTTTATGTCCAGTACAATTGCCTCCTTATTTAGGAGACAACTATATCCAACAAGAATGAGCCTCTTGAGAAGAAAAAGGTATCATCACTAGGCCCAAGGGTGCAAAAATTCAAAATTTTGAATATAAATTACCCCTAAGGGTGAAAAATATTCCTTTTTACCTTCCATTATTACAATTTAGAGTTTTAGTTTTGTGCACGAGAGAGTCGAAGAAAATGGCAAATACCCTGCACTAGAGATATCTCGGGGAGTATGTTTGAGAGTACCAATGATTATTAGGGAGCAGAACATCAACGAGTATCTTTTTTATTTGTTTATCATAATCACTTATCGAAGAAATTGTAAGAAGCTCTTTATTTGCCTCTTTCCACCATGAAGACTCCATTTTGTGTTTGAAATTTTGACAAAAAGCATAAAGATATCCATTCTAAAAACATTTTTGACATCTGAAGAGAAGCCCCTCATATTCAAGGATTTGTAACCAACATCTACCTTTGACATTCTGCGAAATATCCATGCAAATAAGAACCCTGGCAAAAGTCGTCCGTGAAAAATTTAAAGATGCATCAATTTCTAGAAGATCACCCAAAGATCTCCAAATAACCGACAAACTAGTATCCAACCAAAATTAAAGAGGAAGATATGGCAGCTGCACCCAAATGGGTCCAAGAGAAAGGTTTTCGATCAGAGGATTAAAATATGGAAACCAGGGTTTAAGAAAAAGAAGATGATGATCACAGCTCCAAGATTTAGCCTATAAAATTTTATTACGATCAACAAGGTTATAAAAAACCATAATGAAAAAACCTCTGACACAAGGGTAAATTTCTAAACTGCCTTCCAAAACAGGGCGCCATGAATCCAAAAGCCATTGATGAAGAGTCGGAAGGGAAGACCAAAACCTATCGAAGAGGCAAATTAAACTCCTTTCTGCATACCATTCCTCACCTTCCAGCACCTCCTCTAGAGCCTCCTTCTCAAAAATCATAACTAAGATATCCTTGGCCACTCTCAAAATCCTAAACTACTCTTTCTGGGAAACCATATTACCAACAAAGGGCCTAACTACACTAAAAGCCTACTTTATGAGGGTGGACGACTACTCGCCACCCCCACACTCATCTTCCTCAACCCTGAGATAGTTGAAGCCTTCATATGACCAAAATTCTTTGAGGTCCTCCCGACTAAAAGAAATGGTAATACCCTACACTTGCCATTCTCAAACAATGTGGGATGTCGCTATTGATATTCCACACAATGCAAACCTCCCTCTGTCTCAATCACCACCTTATCGAACGGTTTGGAAAATGCTATATACGTCGAGGTCCGCAACATCAACATTGACGACAGTATGTTTAGGTCAATTGTCTATTTCCAAACAAATTTTACTTCTAAGACAATTACCTCTTTGCATAGTTATCCACATTTTTTTCCTTGCTATCTTCTCAAATTTTCTTTGTATGTGCATTTTTGTTTGATTTGATTTATATTTATATGTTTTTTAATTTTTAAAAAAGTTATGTGAGTTATTTTATTTTTTTATTTTATAATATTGACTCTCAAATAATTAAAAATTGACACACTCACATCATTATAGTTCCCAATCCCCTAGATATTATTGTAGGAACACCTATCGATATGATAATATATACTTATTATATTTGTATTTTTAAATTATATTTACAAGTAAAAAATTTAATAATACTATCAAAATTTTATATTTATAATAGGGACGAATTGGCCAAAGGAAGAATAGAAAATAAGGTGGATTTATTACCAATACACTTTAAAATTTTATTAAAATATACAACTAAATTAAACATAAAATTTTAGCCAACAAACTAATTAAAAAATATCAAAATTAATTAACCTTAATTTTTTTAAAAAAAATATTCTTATATAATTAAGATCATTCATTTAAAAAATTTATAATATTCATATAAATTTGTTGAAATGATGGAAAATAAATTTAACAAAGGTCACGTAGTGGTTAGTCTCTATTTTTGTATTGAAAATTATTTATGGTTAAATTTGTATATAAAATAATAATGTAAGCTCAACACACGAATGAATGATACCTGCATATTAAATATGATTAGTTAGAGTAAAATTATTATTCATTGAGATGAAAGCTATACTATCTCTACGTTGGCAGGGACTAACAAGATATTTGTAAACTTTTATAGTTTATCAACTTGTTTAAAACTAAAATCCAATGTAACTTGTATCCAGTTTAAAACCAAAAAATATATACAACATTAACTTGAAATAGGGTAGATGAAATTATAAATATATTCGACTGAACATAAAAATAATAATTAATTTTTGAAAGTGATTACGACAATCGTTGAAACTTAGAGAAGCTACATTCAAAGGTATTAGACACTAATTGGATGATGGGTATGTAGGCCTCTACATATGATTATTCTAGAATAGTTTTATATTAGTTATAAGAAATTTTTATAAATGTTTAACGATAAGAAAGGATATATAATTATATGATAGCTGGTTAAGAAGTTATATAATTGTTAAAATATAATTACCAAAATAATATAAGTTGTATAATAAACATCACTTTTTTACTGGACATATATCACAATTAAATATTTTTTAAGTGTTTAAAAATAAAAATAAGATCTTAATGAATAAAACTATATATATTAATTTTTTTTTATAAATATAGTTGAGTATATTTAATATAATAAATATAATCTATTTTTGAATTAGACAAATGTCTTGTATAATAATTTTTATATATTAAAAAAGAGAGAGAGAAAAAAATAATATTCTATATTAAATCAATGTTTCTTCTTATATATATTGAAGTATAATTTTTAGTAGACAAAAAATTATATATCGAACCAATGTAATTTATACTTATAATTAATATTTTAATGAACAAATAAATATTATCATATTTGTTATTTTTATATTAATTTTTTAATCAATATATTTATATAAATAAAATATTCCATAAAAATACAGAGAAATATTTTTTAATATTTGGATTCTAAACTTTAAAATTTATTAAAATATTATATTTTATCAAAGTTTTTTATTAGTTAGAATAAAAATATTATTTGTTCAAATTTATTAATCTTTATAATATATGATAACGAACTAATAACATGTGAGTAGATTGGTTAAGAGGTTTGGTTGTATTCAGTGCTATTTAAGTTCAATTTTAAAAGGGTATATTAGATCGGTTGTGGTTGTTGAAGATGGTTCAGATGATTGGAGCCGTTAAGGTTGTTGGTCTTGTTGGCTATAATAACCTGTTAGTGATGATTGATGATTTATAAGGGGATCTAGACCATCTGTTTATATCTAAACTGGGTCGTAGCTCCAATGACTACTACCCCTTCCAATTCATAACTTCGAATTCTGTAAAAAATATTTACCTATATCAAAAAAAAAAAAGTGAACTAATAATATATTAATGAATACCATATGATCACACATCCCAAGGTGAATAATTTGGCGCAATGAATGAAATGCTCTTGTCCATTTGTTAATTTGGGGCAATGAATGAAATGTTCATGTCCATTAATGTAATGGTGATTATAATGTGAGAGGCACGATTGATTTCAAGTGTGCCCGAGCCACTCCTTTCACATTGACACATATTATTACCCCTGCAATTATGTAGGAACGTAACGAGTAGTTCGGATTGGATGCATGCGCGGAATAAGTTGTTCAATTATTGACTTTTGTTACTATTGTTTACTCATTGTCTTTTTATTTCGCGACAATATGATATATACAAAGTGGTTACAATGAGTATGAATTCAAGGTCTTCATCTGAGCCACCTTGCATCCTTTTTGATTCCTTGTGTCTAAAAATATTCAATTAATTTTTTTTAAAAATAACAAAAAAAAAATATTAAATTATAAATTTTGATTTTTAGATGGTTGATTTTGGTTTAAATGAATTGTTGAAATAGATTTTAACTAGTTAAAATGGGTTATAATGACATGAGCTCTTTGAAACTTTTCTTTTAAAAAATGGGTTCAATCAACTTCCTAGATCAAAAGTTATGATTTTCGAATTAATGAATCATAAAAATGTTGAATTTTACCAATATTTGTTTCGAAATATTAAGGAATTTTGAATATGTTTAATTAGGAAATTTAAGATTTCAACTATATATCTAACTGAACAATCATACAATTTGCATAATAAATTGACTCTTTTATCTTATAGATAGTGGAAAATATGAATCATAACATATCTAATTGAAGAACAATTGACAGAGGTCCAAATTCAATGGATAAGATTATTCAAATGAGAAGTATATTATCAATTTTTCGATGACATTATTGCAAAAGTGACATAAACTTTCCCAAAGATAATTTTAATCAATGTAAATAACATAAATGTTTAAATATTAAATTAAAAGTTATCAGACCAAGTTTATTCCAATAAATAATTTGTTATAGAATAAGGTCTACCACTTTTTTCTATCCAAAACCAATGACATATGATGGATGTTCACATCGTAAAACAAACCATTATAACAAGTTCATTTCAATAAATATTTTTCTATAAAATAAGAGAGGTAGCTAAGGATCATGTAAAAATGGAGGCAACTTGAACCACTTTGCTCTAAAACTATTGTCAAAAGTATTACTAAGCCAACAACACAAGAATATATTTAAAAACAATAGTCATCTTATGTATTTTTACAAATTACTTGGTCGCTTATTAAAATAAGCTTTACCACTATCTTCAATCCAAAATAATTGGCACATGCAAATTTATTATTATATCTCATTTTAATTTATTCTTACTAATCTTGTTATAATTTATTTATATATTCTTTCAGAATGTAGTTTATGTTTTCTATGTATCTTGTTAAATATAATATTAATATAAGATATCTTTAAATTGATATATTGACATTTTTTAATTTATAATAATATTAGACAATTTTTTAAGAATAAATCATATTGATTTTATACAATCATCGATATTTAAATTACAACATATAATTTAAACATTTTAATTTTAATTAAATATTATAATCAAAATATTAATAATTATATAATATCAACACATTCCCCCCGCCCCCAATTTTTTTTTTTTTCCTGATACCTCTAAATTTTAATTAAAAAAGTGGTCTTAGAACTATTTGTCCAGATTTTGTTGCACTTATTTTCTTTTTTCATACCAAGGTTTATGTGAGGTACAATCCATGACCTTAATGATTAGCTGGGTGACATTTTTGTCGTGGTATAATGATCTTTGGAACATTAGGCCGTTGACCGTCAAATTAAAAAACAAAATCAAAACAAGTATTGTACGTAATTAATTATATCTTGAAAATGGGTGTCATGTCAAATATAAAAGTGGAACATAAAGATTATTCCTTTTACATCAACATTATTTTGCCTCCACGTACACAATCAAGTTTGTGTTCTCACTACAATTCCCTCCTTGTTAAGGAGACAACTCTATCTAGCACTCCATTCTAAAGGGATTTTAGTCCATTGAGTGGATCATTAAGAGGAATATAACACGTAGCTTAATGTTTGATATTTACTAGCATTTGCCCCGAAAGGAGGGATGTGATGTTTTGAAAAGTGAAGAATTCTAATTTAGTAAGATCATTGATTCCATCTTAGTTTTTCTAAAGAGTTAGTAATAATATTTTTATATTTTTTATGGAGTTGATGGCGCAAAATAGTGTTATGTATAGTTTTATATGATGTGGTAATGTGTTATGTTGGGAGGAAAATTTTTGTTTCACGATGAATTTGAGCAATGACAAAGGCGTAAATATAGAACAAGATTACATAGAGGGTTAATACAGCGTTATTAAATGAAATCCAAAACAAATTAAAAAATTAACACTCTATGCGTATTCTCTAAAGTGAACTAGAATTACTAGACAAATAAACTAATAAAAGAAGATAGACAAGACATTCAACTTCTTTGGCTACTCCATATAATAAATGTTTTGGTAAAGTATGAGTCTTTGTTGATGCCTTATATTCATTCCAATGACATCCCCTGTTACTCACTAACGGCTTTGATCAATCAAGGTGAGAAGATGGTGAAACTTCTTAGCATGATTTTGACATTATATCTTTGCACATAAAAGCTTAATAGGAAAAGGTCATGGCATTGGTATTTATAACTTAGCTAAAATGATATGGACCATCCATCTCAAGATCAAGATGTGTAGTTTAAGATTGGTTCAATTTTGGAGACTAAATACAATTAATGTTGCAATTAATATTTTGGAAGAAGGGAGTAATTAATAGGTATGGTTTGCAACTTATATTGATATTTTAAATTTTTTGACTTTGTGATCGATGATGCCATGATGATGTGACATTTTCAGATATTTTTTGAATTTTCATTTTCAAAATTAGATATTAACTAATTTGATATGGATTTTTCACTTAAGCATTTAAATGGATTTGATTAGGTAAGTGAATCTAATTAGGCCTTTTCCAATTCTTAAAATTTGATTAGTTGTCTTGTACTATTGGTCAAAAACATCAATTTATTAGATCGTAATTTCACTAAAAATAAATTAGAAGAAGACAATGATTACATATAGGGTAATGCCCTAATTAGGGACACATTGACATGATTTGGTGGTCTTGGTTTAGTTTGTCTGTTATTATAAAAATTCATTTAGACTTGTGATTTTGACACGACAATGGTGACAATTGAGTGTCTACATTTTGACCCTGTTTGAGAAGGTGTTGCAAGACACTAGGCACAATAATGTCTTTTCAAAGAATGAAAAAGTTGTTAAGAATAAATTGAAAAACTTAGCTAGAGAAATAATTAGTGTCCCATAATGCCCCCTCGGGAGGGCAAGTGGAGATGAAAGACATATATGGGCTCTCAAAAAAGAGACAAAAGAAGATTAAAAATTAACCCATGTTTTAGGTTAATTCAAACAAGCAAATGTTGGTACTCATCAAATTTTAATGGTTACAAAAAATAGAAATAAATTGGCCCCTAAAAGGCGGTCCCAATTGATTTATAACAATGTGCCCCAGTAGGGCATATTTGATTAGTTGATATCTTTGAGTTACCCTAGTAGGGTAAGTTTAATTGTTGATCAGTCTATACAGTTTGCCCCAGTAGGGCAGATTTCATTTGGAGAAATGATGAATAGGCACATGAGGAATTGGTTAAGGCATAGTAGACAAGGAGATGTCTTATTGTAACATTACCAATTAGACTTCCAACATCTTGAATTTTTATATAACACCAAAATGGTATGCATCATGATATAAATGACCATGATGACCAACCCATAACATGCATAAGGACCGACCTCTGATCCGTTAGACTGATGACAACATTGCACCAATGATAAAAATAATGATGAGAATGTTGATATATGTCAATGGATAGACTCAAGTATAATTTCATAATTAGAAGCTCCATGATGATGCCCCTATCAACACTGTGGACTGAGTCAAGGTGACAATAAAAAAAGGAAAAAAATTCAATGAAACAAGCAAATACAAACAGAAAGAAAAACAACAGAAAGTGTCCATTTATTCCAAGAAATGCATTGAGAGCAATGAAAATTCCCCAAAACATTATTTGGGAGACCCATGATGCCTTCATGAGGGGAGAGAAAAAAATTATATATTAGCCCAACGCGCCCTCAAACAAAAGAAATCAACATGTGTTCCAATAAAAGAAGTTGAAAAATGAATTAATTAGAAGAAAATGCATGAAAAACATATAGATGAGACAAAAATGAGCCTTTTGTGAAGAAAAAGGGATCACAACTAGGCCCAAGTGGTAAAAATTCAAAATTTTGACTATAAATTACCCCTAGGGGGTGAAAAATATTCATTTTTACCCTCCACTATTATAATTTAGAGCTCTAATTTTTGTGCATGAGAGTGTTTCTAACTACTTTTTGCTTGTTTACATTCAGAAGAAATAAGAAACTAAAGATTAAGGGTCAGGGGTTAGATGATACCCGGATGAAGTTGCGCACCGTATCCAGACGATTGAAGGAGCTCCTCTTTGGCTGTGGAGGAAGACACTTGTAGATAAGAAGACTTGAACAGAAAATGTTAGATAGATATATGGTGGACTGCCAAGCAAAGCTCGGTCCCAGAAGTGCAAAGACTTCCTTGAAGGATGACAGTCCACTTATTTAAGACAAAGAGAGTGATATATAAAAAGAAATGGTGAAAGACTAAGAAATAGAAATAGATAACGCGTACCTGATTCTTGCAATCTGTCTTCCACAGTTGCCGTCGTCAGTTAGTCTGCCATCGTTGGTTAGGTTGCTGACGTTGGTAGGGGCAATAGGCCTTGGATGGGTCTGAGGGTTATGTTAGTGGTCGACAGAGGAGTCTGGGAGTTAAAAGGGTCTGTGCAGGGTTGCAGGGAGACAAATAAAGTACGCAGAAGGATGAAGGTAGAGGATAGATTGTCAAAAAGGGTAATGATAAGAAAAAGGCTTTTCAGCCTCTCCAAGAAGAAAGTTGGGTCTGGTCTTAATAGTATTTAGAAGTAGTAAATAGAAAACTAATTACTAATGTATTCTAAATAACTGAGATGAAAGGCAAAAGAATACTTAGCTCTTAATCAGTAAAGAACCAGAGGTGTTTGAATGCTAATCCCTGTTGTGGCTACTGTCGAGTCCTCATGCGATGTTTCCAATCCAATGTATGGAGTGATTTCTATAGAGTCTTTGTAGCCTGGAGAGCGTTGGTTGAAGTCTGATGATTCGTCTCAGAGAGTTCCTGTCGATGTCCAAGTCTGAGAGTCGAGAGAGAGAGAGAGTCCAGGGAGAAGTCAATTTGAGAGTCCAAGAGCCACAGAGAGTCGAAGAACTGATTGAGAAGAGTTGAGTGAATCCAAGAAGCCCTAACTCGTCATTAGATGTCAGTTTAAGAAACTGACGCCGGTGATCTCTCCGGCGTCGATTGACAGTTGATCGACGTCAGTGGGTAGAGAACTGGTAAAAAGGGCTATGAAGTCCGTTCTCCATCCTCCAAGTGCATAGTCTATTGGAGAATGGTCAAATGACAGGCATATAATGCACATGAGTTAGTTAGGAGGTTAGGAGGGAGTGAGAATAGGTCTTGGGTGAGTCATGGGGTGAGAAATGGTCTAAGGGCGAGGTGTCCAAGGTTAGGTGTCCACAGTGAGGTGTCTAGGTGATGTCATTAATTCAAAATAAGTATTTTATTTTAAACTAATGAAGTGTGTAAGTGTTTAGGAGGGGACCAAGGGGGAGTCGACACAATTTAGGTGTCTACATTTGCCCCTTTTTGTCTTGTTGGTTGTTCTTGACAAACTACAAGACAAAAATAGGAGTTGGTTGCCCCAAGTGTGGGATGAGGTATTCCCCCTCAAAGCGGGAGTCGAGGGAAGGTAACTTGAGATCAGGTGTCGATTTGATAGGCAGTGGATGAATATGGTGAAGTTGGAGTGTGAACGCTGTAATAGTTGAGATTGCACGTATACCACTTCATGTGATAGGTAGGTCAAATTGTCACAGGCAAGGTCGAAGAGTGCTAAAATCGAAGTAACCGGTCCCCAGCTTTTAGTCGTAGCTGATTGGGTTAAATGATCAAAGCTGTAGCTCCAATGGCCATCATGTTCCAAGTATCTTGGGCTTAAGAAGTGCTCCTGGAAAACATGAAAATGTCATAAGTAGTGGGGATCAACTTAGGCATGATCTGATACTTGTGAGGGTTGCAATGTGAGGTGTGGACAATTTTGCTAACTATTCGTGAGGTAGCATACATGTAATCAAAAAAACCAAGGCAGAGTTGTCTCGAAAGTGGTTATGGTCGGAGGAGATAGTCACGATCTCCATGGTCATTGGTCGAGTCGAGTTGAGATATAAGTGATCTTAATGGTTGTTTGTTGTGGTCAGGGAGATATATGTGATCTCCAATGTGCCCCATGAGAAGTCGAAGATGACTTCTACAATGTCAGGGCTAGTTGATTGGTCATGATTTTGGACTAGGTTATCATGGTTAAAAGCTTATATGGTTTGTCCATCAGATAGATGAACGAACAAATGGCCGTCGTCTTTAGGGAGATGAACGGGTGAATGGCTGAGCTAACCTCAGAAGACTAAGTGCTACCTACATAGCCCCTATTTTAAGGGTCTCAGACCAATGTAGTTCTGAATTAGAGTCAAAGTGGTTGATAGTTGTATTGGTCAGGTTAGGGTTTTTATCATTTCCCATATGTGTGATGGTTCATGCTTGAAATAATAAGGGTAAGATGATGTTACAGCTTTTTCCATATTATGTGATGGTGTGTTCTGTAACATTGGTGATGTGGTCTTTCATCCTTAGCAATTTTCCATATTGGTGATGGTGTTTGCTAAAAATGAATTGAGATGATGATGTTACAGCCTTTTCCATATTATGTGATGGTGTATTCTGTAACATTGGTAGGTGGTTTTTTATCCCTAACAATTTTCCATATTAGTGATGGTGTATGCTAAAAATGAAATGAGATATTTATGCTTCAACAAGTTTCCATATTGGTGATGGTGTATGCTTGACATAAATTGTGTTTGGGTTATGATTGATAGTTTCCATGTGTATTGTTGTCTATAAAAACTAGTGTGAATGGGCTATGTCATGTTAGTGGTCTGGAAATGTTTGGTTTGGTTTGGTTGGATTGGTTAGGGAATGGTTGTATGTGACCAAAGTGTGAGAAGTGAAAGGCACATTGCTCTTTCATTGACAAGGACTATAATGATAGCATAGATAAGGCTTGTTATAAACAAAAGCCCTGTTCATGCATTACGTCGTGGACCATTGATTTATGTTAGAGAAGTATTCGAATCACTTGACATTAAGTGAGCTCAAAATCTCTTGAGTATGTTGGGGTGATAGGTGTGATTATGTGATATGTGAGGGTGGGGTAACCCTTTTTGGCAGGAACAACTTTGCCCCTTTTATAGGTGACCCTGAGAACGACTATAGACAAGTCCATGACTTTAATAATTTGTCAGTCAATTTTTTTTTTAATTTTAGTAGACTGATCAATGCGGGAAGTCCACGTGGGGATGTTGTTGTGTTTTATGGTCATGTTGTGCTGTGTATAGAGCAAAATTTGGTCATAGCCATCCTTCGAGGGAGTGGTCTATATTATGCTTTGTATGTTTAGATGGCTTTTGAATAGCTGTCCTTCAAGGGAGCAGTCTATTAATTACAGCAATTATGTAGCTATCCTTTGAGGGAGCAGTCTACATTGATAGTTTATGACCTTGGAATAGGCATCCCAATTTTATGTGTTTGGTTTGACTAGACTTTTGGTCATGGACTTGACTATAGAGGTTTAGAGGGTTTCCCTTTTATTAGGACAAAGCATTCATGCTTGACAAAAGGGTTGACGAATGTTGGAAAAAGGGTTGATAGGAATATGAATGACGATGACAGGGGTTGCTCAAGGGATGAGCTCAAGTTAAACGTCAAGTGAATGATGACTTGACTAACAGTAAAATGGTCAAAGATGTAAGGCATAAAGGGGCTCAGGTTTTGGTCGGCCTAGAAGACAGACGATAAGTCCCTGATCCATGCTTGTGTGTTATGATGTAAGGTTCGAGTCAATTAGGAACAAACTTGCCCCATTTGTTTCATTCTAAATTGGTCACATGTTGGTTGTCTTTAAGGGTGAGATCTCTGATTTTGAAATCTCGCTCTTTCATATTGTTGTTGTAGGCAGGTTGTGGTCGGTGTTGGTCGTGAAGTCGATTAGTATGTTGTTGGCATTTGGTACAATGCCGAACATAGTTGTAGTCCTGGTTAAGAGTGGGCCAATAATGGCCCAAGTGGAGGATGCGATTAGTAAGCGAGTTACCGTTGAAATGTTCCTTACAAATCCCGTCATGGGCTTGTTTGATGACATGGGAAGTCTCAGTGGTTGTTAGGCATTGGATAAGGAGGCCGTTGAGGCCTCATTTGTAGAGAAGAACCCCTAACATGGTGTATCGAGCAATATATTTGATAAAAGCTCATCGTGCATTGCTAGAGAGATTGGGAGGCATGATTGAATATGTCAAATAGTCCACAAGTCGCTTATACCAAACGTTATGTGGACTAGAGAGGTTAGGAGGAATTTCCCCCAGAGATGATGGTCAAAACATGTCCAAGATAGAAATATTGGGTTGTGTTGGTTGAGAGGTCTTGACGAATAATGGATATGTCAAAGATGTAGAAATCTGGGCTTTTCCTTTATTCTTCATAGTTTGGGGCCTAGTGGCCACATTAATTGTGTTGATTTCGAGTAAAGGAGTGGAAGATGGTAGAGGGACCATAGTCTTGTATGGAGATCCCAATTTAGGTGAGGAGGTTCGGGATGTATGAGATGATGTTGGTGGTTTGTCAAAAGAGTGGTTAGAAGAAGCCTCAATGTGAGGGGTGTCTTTTTTCAAATGTTGATGAATGGCAGCCTTAAGGGCACAACAATGCTCAGTATCATGGCTAGGTGTGCGATGATACCAGCAAATTTTAGTGTCATCGAACCAAGATGGTTTTGGTCTGAGAGGTTGGTATGGTTTAATGGGTGGGAGAGTGATGCTCGAAGATTGCAACAATTGGCATAACATCAAAGCATAAGAACCCACTAATGGTTTTGTGTTTTTTGTTGTAGTAGATGTTGACACCTTCTTTTTAGGAGTTGTTTGGGGAGTTTGTCGTGTCACCTTTTTCATGGGTGGTGTGGCCCCACGTGTAGATGACACTTTGTTGATGAGAGATGTTGGATGTTTTGGAGGAAGTGTGTTTTTGGTGGGTAAAAGGTGTAATGGAGGCAATTGGCCTCTGTGAGATGTTGGAGTTGGGAACACTCCTTTTGAGGTGGATGGGTGTGGGCCCAAAATAGAGGGCGATGATGAATGTGGGGGAGGAATTCTCCAACGTAGTTTAGCAGCCTTCTTTGGTTTAGTGCGAGGACTACTATTGGGTGAGGCGAGGTTCAAGTCTACCTTCACTTGTGGGTGAGTGAGGTTTGAGAGGCATGGGATGGTTATGGCTTCTGCGTGTGGTTGAGTAGTGGGGAAAGTATGATCCCCTATTAATGATAAGAAGGATGAAGGCATGGCAGCCGGTGTTGGTGCCATCAAGGCATCCTCCAATATGGGAGAGGTCAAAGTAGACTCTCCCATGTGTGAAAAGGGGCTGAATGGAGGACAAATAGGAGAAGAAGGCTCTTCTACATATGGTGGAAAAATAAGAGAAGGCTCTTCTACCTATCAGGATCCTACTCCTCAATAAGAGTACATATGATTACCTTGTATGAGCAACTAAACACGGAATTAAACCAGAATTAACAAGTAACTAGAATTCACAAATGACACAAAATATGAGAGATACTACACAATCTTGTATTAATACTCATCCAGAAATAAAATACAATAAAGAAGATGCCACTTCTTCTCACACCTCTGTGAGGCTTCCCACACCTTAAGGGATCCCAGTAATTCTTAATCAAGAGTTCACTCTCCTACCAAAAATGGTCACAACAAACAACTCAAACATAGAGTTGTTGTTCACCTCCAACCAGTCAGTAATAACACTACCAGTACACAAGTACTCAAAGTACTTCAAGTAGATCTCCCATGAACTTGTAACAACCTGCAACTCAAATGATCTTACTTACCATGTAGATCTTCTCCCTGATCTTGCACAACCTATAGATCAACCTGATCTTACAATTGGAAGGATCTCTTCCTTGTCTTAATTACAATACATGCCAATGGGTCTATAAATAGATCCCATACTAAACAATAACTTAGACTTCCTAATTTACAATAATTAGACACGCAGATCAAGACTTGAAATAGTCTTTACATGCAAACAATCAGTTTGTTAAACAAACTGTTCATGAAACTAACAGTTCTGGAACCACACAGGCGACTGACATCGGTCGCTATCTGACTAGAGGTGACCAATGTCAGCTGACTCATGCCAATGTTAGTAGCTTCCTATTCACCCAATAGGAAGCTACTAACATCGGCATGAGTCAGCTGACATTGGTCACCTCCAGTCAGATAGCGACCGACGTCGGTCGCTATCTGACTGGAGGTGACCAATGTCAGCTGACTCATGTCGATGTTAGTAGCTTCCTATTCACCCCTGACCGACGTCGGTTGGCTTGATCGACACTGATGACTGTGACACTTAGTAACCTCCTCCATGTTTGCATACAGTGAATTTTTTAGCTCCATAACCTAATAATCTCCCACTTGGAGATAAATAACTACACTTGTACATGTACCTGTACATCATCTAGTTTGTTTCCTGGCTTGTATCCCTCTTCAAGATCACTCTTGAAGACCAACCACCACAACAAAATCTATAGTGCAACTCATGTCATCCAAATCCCTTGCCACATCCGATTCTACATACCCATGTAGAGAAGTGCTTGATGTTGCATAGCATGTATACCTACTGCTGGTCCCTCTCAGATACCTGAGAATCCACTGAACTGACCTCCAGTGCTTCTTTCTCAGATTTGACCCTGAACTTGCTGACAATACCCACTACTTGGGCAAACTCAGGTCTAGTACACATGTACTTAACCTCATTATGTGAATTAGGACACTATTCATAGAACTGTCCAACCATCAACGTGCTAACCAGTTTCACACAATCATCTGGAGACAAAATCAATCTGTGATCTTCCATGTCTCTAGAACACACTCATGTCAAAGAATCTTGCTGCTCCCAGATTCCTCATGACACACCTTAAACTAACTTTACCTTTAGTTCATCAACTCCCTGCATATGTGACCCTGCAACAAGCACAACATACAATAACAGGATAATGTAGCTAATTGTTTCTATGCAAAATTGCTTTCTACATTCAAAGAAGAATAAAGAAACTAAGGAAATGGTCAAGGCTAGAAGTACCTGATAAAGTCGTGCACACCGAAATCAGACGTTGAAAGATTCTCCTCTTTTGCTGTGGAGGAATGAGACCTGCGAAGAAAAGGCTAAAACACGGAAAAACGTTAGTCAAAGATATGGTGGGCTGTCAGGCGAACGCCCGATCCCGGAAGTACGAAGACTTCCTAGAAGGATATCAACCCACTTGATAAAAAAGTAGAATATTGGACGAAAGTAGATAATAATGACAGAAATAAATGACAAAAAATAAAGAGCGTACCTGATATGCAGCACTGTTCTGCACAGTCACCGGCGTCGGTCTCTGTGGTGCCAGCGTCGGTTAGGGAAGGTGCCGACGTCGGTTGAGGTGCCGTCGTCGGTCGGGGTAGTGACCGGCGTCGGTAGGGGCAGGTTCTGGAAAAGTCTGAACAGGTTCGGGACAGGGTCTGAGAGAGTCGGGACAGGGTCTGGGCAAGGTCTGAGAGAGTCGGGACAGAGTCTGGGGGTTTGAAGAATCGGGATGACAGAACTGATAAATAATAACCAAGGAAGAAATAAAACAAACAGAATAAATACTTACCTGCCAGAAGACGCGATGAGAGCCATAGTTGGAGTTGTCTGTGCAGTGTCGGATTGAATGCAGATTGGTTGATGCCGAGAGTGTTGATCGCGAGAGTGTTGATGTCAGAGTTCGCAGGTTGATGATTGCTCGGGGTTCGATTGATCAGCGTTTCGAATGGTTGGATAGCGTTCGGGATCTGGTCTCGAATGGTTGATGAAGGCGAGAGACGGTTCCAGAGACGGTTCGTCAACCGTTTCAGGAAACTGAATGATAACTGGTAACAGATAACGGGAAGGTGACCGACGTTGGCAGGATTGCTGACGTCGGCCGATAGGTGACCGACGTCAGCGACATCGGCCGGGTAAAGACTGTCGTCGGCAGATGCATAATGGGGATAGAGTCTAGCTTTAGCTCTGTGCTCATTTTTACATGCTGCCAGGGTCAAGGTTGGTGGAACAAGTGATCGACAAGGGTTAATAGGTGAAGAAGAATAAGACGAGGAATGACCAGGGGAGTCGACACGATTTCGGTGTCTACATTTGCCCCTTTTTGTCTTGTTGGTTGTTCTGGATGAACTGCAAGACAAAAATAGGAGTGAGTGCCCCAGGTGAGGGATAAGGTTGATTTCGTCTTGTTGGTTGTTCGAATGAACTGCAAGACAAAAATAGGAAGCGGAATGCCCCGAGTATGGATAAGGTATTCCCCCTCAAAGCAGGAGTCGAGGGAAGGGAACCGAGAATCGGGTGCTGATTTGATAAAGAGTGGATGAAAAAGGGGTGAGGGTGAACGCTACAAAAGTCGTGATGGCGCGCATACCACTGCACGAGATGGTCAGGCCAAAGTGTCGCAGGACAAGGGTCGAGGAGTGCCAAAATTGAAGTAACCGGGCCCCAGCATTTAGTCGTCTGCTGATCGGGTCACTCAATCTAAGCTGAAGCTCCAAATGGGTCATCGCGTTCCAGGTATCCCGGGCTCAGGAAGTGCGCCTAGAAACACGAAAAAGTCACAAGTAGTGTGGATCAACCGGTGTGCGATCCTATACTTGTGAGGGTCCAAAAAGGTCTGCGCACAATTCTGCTAACCAGTCATGAGGTAGCATACATGCAAAAACAACCAAGGCAACAATGTCTTGGAAGTGGTCGAGGTCGGAGGAGATAGGCATGATCTCCAATGGTTGGTGGTCGATGGATGGATGAATGGACGAAAGGATGCGGCCGAGCTAACCCCAGAAGACGTGGTATCTGAGTGCTGCCTACATAGCCCCTGTGTGAAGGGCCTCAGGCCGATGTAGTTCTCCCTAGAAGGGAGGAAGGGTCAAAGGGATGGAAATGGGTCGTGGTGAAGGGCAAGGTTATGGTTAAAAGAAGGCAAGAAGGTTTGTCCATCAGAGAGACGAACAAACGAGAATGGTCGAGCTAACCCCAGAAGACAATCGTGTCATCTGAGTGCTGCCTACATAGCCCCTGTGGAAGGGCCTCAGACCAATGTAGTTCAGACAAAGGGTCCGAGTGGTAGACAGGTGGTTAAAATAGTTGAGAGATTGGTCATGGTTATGATGAAATGATGAGAAAAAAAAAAAAGATGTTGCAGCCTTTTCCAAATGGTGTATTCTGCAACATTGGTTGAGGGGTTTTTCATCCCTAGCAATATTCCATATTCGTGATGGATGTATGCTAAAAATGAATTGAGGTCTATTTATGCTTCAGCAAGTATTGGTTTATGCTGAACATAAATTGTGGCAGGTCGATAGTTTCCATGTGTATTGGTGTCCATAGAAACTAGGGTGAATAGGCTAGGTCATGTTGATGGTCTGAAAAGAGAGTTGAGCTAAGTTGATTGACAAGTGATGAGGGTGAATGTGACCAAAGTGTAGAGAAAAGATGAAAGGCGTATTGCTCTTTCATTGACAAGGACCAAAAAGATAGCATAGATAGGGGTTATGAGAACCAAGAGCCCCATTCATGCGTGACGTCGTTGACCATAGTTATGTTAGAGCGGTAATCGAATCACTTAGACACTAAAGTGAGCTCGAAGTCCCTTGAGCAGGTGATAGGAGGAGGAAAGAGGGTAACCCTTTTTTTAGAGCAGAGATAACTATGCCCCTTTTTATAGGAGACCCTGAGACAACTACAAGTCAAGTCCATGACTCATTTTTTTTTTTTTTTTTTGGCGCAGACTGATCAATGCGGGAAGCCTGCATAGAGATGTCATTTGCTTGGTGGTCAGGTTGTGAAGCTGATCAATGCGGGAAGCTTCTAAAATAGTGCTATTTATTGCCAGATTAGTCATAGCCATCCTTCGAGGGAGTGGTCTAGATTTTTGTTTAATAATGTTTGATAAGTTGGCCTGGCTGTCCTTCAAGGGATCAGTCTAGTAATACAGCAATGATAGTACAGCTGTCCTTCGAGGGAGCAGTCTGTTTTTTTGATTTTGATATTGATATAGTGACCATGGATATGTTTTGACATCTTGATTTGTTTTAATAGAAGTGTGAGTCATGGACAAGACTGTAGAAGTTCAAGGGCTCCCTTTTATTAGGACAAAGCATCCATACATCATAAAAGGGTTATAGGAATTGTTAAGAGGAATAGGGTTGAAAGGAAGTAGGATTAAAGAGGACGGGGATTGCTCAAGGGACGAGCTCAAGTTAAGTGTCAAGTGGACGAATACTCGACTAACAGTAGAACGGTCGCAGATGCAACGCATAAAAAGGCTCAGGGTCTGATAAGTCCCTGGTGTATACTTGTGCGTGATAAGGTCCGAGTCAATTAGGAGCAAACTTGCCCCATTTGCCTCTTTCCAGATTGGTCAGGTGTTGATTGATGAGTGGATGTGAAGTTGGTTGATATGGTTGTTGATTGATTGAAAAAAGGTTGAATGTTTTGATAAAAAGGTTGGGTCGAATGTTTGGTTGAGATTTGGTCATGTGATGGTTGGTCAATGGTAGGTCGAGGGTTGATTGGTTGGTATTTGGTCTTTGGTTGGGTCGAATGTTTGGTTGAGGTCGGGTTAAATGTTTGGTTGCTAGTCTGGTTGAAGTTAAGTTGACAGAGTGATTGATATGTGGTCGAGACTGTGTTGAAAAATTGGTCAAAGTTTGGATGAAGGTTGAATTCCCCCAGCGGCTAGGGAGAATGTTTGACGGATTAGTTAAGGTCGATTGAGGTTTAGTGGTCAGATGGACTGTGTTGATGTTAAATAAAGGGGTTAAAGGCAGCGAAGGGACCTTAGTCTGTCGTGGAGATCCCGATTTAGATGATGAGGTTGGAGAGGTATGGGTCGGTGTTGATAATTTGTCAAAGGGTGGGTCAAGAGGATCCTTGGTGAGAAGGGTGTCCTTTTTTCGGTGGTGACGAATGACAGCTTTAAGAGCGCAACAACGCTCGGTGTCATGTCCCAGAGTGTGATGATAATGACAGAATTTAGAGTTGTCGAACCAAGATGGCCTTGATCTGAGAGTTGATGAGTGGGGTGGTGTTGAAGGTTTGTTGATAACGTGGTCGAGAAGAGAGGTGTCATTCTCCAAACATTGGTGAACGACGACCTTGAGGGCATGACAATGCTCCGTGTCGTGCCCAGGCATGCGATGATACGCACAAATGCGAGTGTCATCGAACCATGGTGGTTTTGGTCTGAGAGAGTGATATGGTCTAAGAGGCAGGAGATAGAGACGAGAGGACTGCAACAATTGCCGTAAGAGCAAGGCATATGAACCTGCTAACGGGTCGGGGTGTTTTATTGCAGAGAGGGTTGGTGACATTGGTTTGGGAGGCGTAAGAGGCGTTGGTCGATGGTTTGAAGGAGGTATAAGTCTGACGGGTTGATAAAATAATGGAGGTGACTTACCTCTGTGAAGTATGGGAGTGAGAAGCACTCCGAGTAAAGTAGACGGATGTGGGCCCAAGATTGAAGGTAATGACGAAGATAGGGGAGGAGGCCTCCGGTGTGGTTTAGTAGCCTTCTTTGGTTTGGGTTGAGGGCCACCTTTATGCGAGGCGAGATTAGATGTGGGGCGAACACCAAGAGGTTTAATCTCTTTGGGCATGATGGACGCCTGCGCGGGTTTGGACTTAGATGTGGACGGTTTTTCTCTCGATGGAGAAGGGATTGAAGGTGTGGGTTCTGTAAGTGGAAAGAGCTCTGGAGTAGTCATGGCTTCTGTGTGTGGTTGGGGAGTCAAAAAGGTATGATCGTCTATGGATGATAATAAAGATGAAGGTGAGGCAGCTGGTGTTGATGTGGTCAAAGCGTCCTCCAATATGGGAGAAGTTGATGGAGGACAAGTGGGAGAAGAAAGTTCTTCACCCTGTGGAGGAGGTATAGGGGAAGAAAGGTCTTCCACCTGTGAAAAAGGTTGGTCAGGGATAAGAGAAAAGATAGTGTCGACTGTGTGTATATCATGGTCTTGAGGGTCATTGATTATGGTTTGGACGTTGTCTTGAGTAGGCGGGTGATTAGAAAAGGGTTGCTTGAAGATGTCAAGGTTTTGGTTGGGTGGTGCATTCGGGTTATCCAAAATAAGATTCCCCTTGTCTAGCATGTCCTGGACGATGTTTTTGAAAGTTTGACAGTGATCCGTGTCATGGCCTTTGACACGGTGATAATTGCAAAAGTGGTTTTCCCTGTACCATGCAGGGATAGGTGTTGAGGGGTCGAATTGATGTGGTCGGATTGGAGGGAGATTGAGGACCCCCTGCTTGACGAGTTTATCCAAGACAGAGGCATATGACTCCCTAATTGGAGTGAATTGACGCTGTAAGGATTGACGTTGAAAATGTTTATTGATGTAGTCTAATGTTGAAGATGATGAGCGGTTGGTTATTGTTGAAGATGATGGTCTAAAGATGACAGTGTTTTCCAACTCCTTGGATTGAGAGTGGGCAGAAGAAGGTCTGGAAGAAGAATGGTCATTGTTAGTGTTACACAATTTGACCTTATCTTCTTTAATGGCGCGGAGTTCAAGTTTTCGGGCCATGGTGAAGGCCTCATCGAAAGTGTGGAATGTCTGAATCCGTAAGGTGGACGAGATGTGACTGACACATGCTCGAGAAAAGAGCTCAATGAGCTCGGGTTGAGGCAAGGAGAAGGAGAGCTGATCAATCAAGCTTCTCCAACGGGCGACAAAATCGGCTATCGATTCGTCGTCAAATTGCCTGATAGAGTAAAGGTCTGTGATTGAGACTTGTTTGGCGATATTGATAGAAAAATGGTCAACGAATAGTTGGGCGAGTTGAATGAATGAAAAGATAGAATGTCTGGCAAGAGAGCTATACCAGTCAAGGGCAGGGCCAGAAAGGGACATAGGAAACGTGCGTAAAAGTAACGCATCATCGTGGGCAATAAGATAACAGGCATGTCTGAATGCCCGTAGATGTTGTTGTGGGTCTTCCTTACTCTGAAAGCGAGTGAATTTAGGAAGCTCCCAATGGTTAGGGTATGGTCGAATAGGGACAGAAGGATGGATGGGCTCGTTGTAAATCTGGTCATATGAAGAGACATTACTTGAACCGGAGATAGAAGCTTCGAGACTGGACATTTTATCCATCAGCATCTTGATAAGATCTGCTGACGGATTGGCGGGTTGAGCACCCCCTAAGTTGTAAGGCGCTTGAAAGAGGCTAGAAGAGGCGTGCGACATAGTCGGTTGTACAATGTACGGATGACTAGTCGCAGGGGCAGAAGTAGAAGTTAAGGGTGGTTGGGTTATGAAGGTAGAAGGCATAGGCTGACTAGATACCGCCAAAGGAGGTTGTGTGATGGCATTGACAAAGGGTGAGGTAGGCACTCCTGCATATGTAGGTGCAAGAGTGTGTGGGGTCGAGACAATCAAGTTCTGGTATGATGTAGAACTTGGTTGAATTGCAGGTGGTTGAGGGGGTAACGAAACCCCGGTGGAGATTGGTCTAAAAATGGACGAGGAGGCCAAACTTTGCGTATAGGCCATGGTTGGGTTAATGGTTGAGGCGAAAGGTTGAGTCGTAAAAGGTTGGGTGGCGAACGGTGTTGATGTCGTCGCCACGTTGTCCGAAAGGTCCCGCATTGGTTTCTCGCGAGATAGTTTTGGAGGGCTGCGGTATTGAGGTCCAAGAATCTTGCAAAATCTTGGTCCCCTTCTGGGATGATAGGCGTCTGGGTTGGAGATAGTCTAGTAGGAATTCTTTCGGTCTTCGAGTAGAACTCCATTATATGATTATTTATAGACGGGGTAGGCGAAAGCGATTGATGGCTAGCGTGGTCAAGAAGAGCCTTGGTTTGACTACGTGTCAGAACCATTCAAGGCAAGGAAGAACGTTCTCACAAGCTCAAACAAATAGATAAGAACCAAAAAGATGAAGACACAAGCAGATCCTAAAACCCTAGAAGTAAATTTTTAGGATTATAGTGGCTTATGCCTTAGAATGTGTGTGTAGAGGAAGATTGGCTTTGTGAGTCAGGTCCTAGAAGAAGCAGTCTATGGATGGTTTTGGGTTTTGTTATGGTGCTCAAGAAGTCCGTGTTAGGGTCTGGTACGCGGCCTGGTGCTAAGGAGCAAGCTCCCCTCACTTCACGATTCCAGTGGTTAGCTGGTCTCGCTTAGCCAAGATATACCTCGCCTAGAGTTTAGACTCCGCCAGAGAACGGAGTGGGCTTCCCCCTTGGTGATGAAATCCAAGTAGGGTCACCAGGACGGGTAAGGTATCCGCTGGGGGATGAAATCCCAGTCGGGCCTTGTCTCAAGTAAGTTAAAATGTTTATTTTATGCAGGTGGTTTGGTAGTTTAACATCAAGTGATCTAGATTAATTCAATATGCGGTTTAATTACTATGTGTGGTCTAAAAGATGCAGGCAAACAGAGATGAATGCAAAGTGTTTTAATGTCCAAGTTGAAATGTTTGTTCGTATGAAGACGAATGGAGAAAGAGTCGAAGAATATGAGTTTTAGCTAGTCTAGAAGTGCAAGAAAGAAAGAAATGTTCATTTTAGTTCTGCTTATGATGTCGTTTAAGAAGAGACGAAAAGAGGCAAAAAGGAAGAAACCTAATGCACCTAAATGAACGAAAGAAAGAAAGAACCCAAGGAGGACCTAGTGTCCCACTGGGCGTGCCAGAATGTTTCTATGCAAAATTGCTTTCTACATTCAAAGAAGAATAAAGAAACTAAGGAAATGGTCAAGGCTAGAAGTACCTGATAAATTCGTGCGCACCGAAATCAGACGTTGAAAGATTCTCCTCTTTTGCTGTGGAGGAATGACACCTGCGAAGAAAAGGCTAAAACACGGAAAAACGTTAGTCAAAGATATGGTGGGCTGTCAGGCAAACGCCCGATCCTGGAAGTACGAAGACTTCCTAGAAGGATATCAACCCACTTGATAAAAAAGTAGAATATTGGATGAAAGTAGATAATAATGATAGAAATAAATGACAGAAAATAAAGAGCATACCTGATATGCAGCACTGTTCTGCACAGTCGCCAGCGTCGGTCTCTGTGGTGCCGGCGTCGGTTAGGGAAGGTGCCGACGTTGGTTGAGGTGCCGTCTTCGGTCGGGGTAGTGACCGGCGTCGATAGGGGCAGGTTCTGGAAAAGTTTGAACAGGTTCGGGACAGGGTCTGAGAGAGTCGGGACAGGGTCTGGGCAAGGTCTGAGAGAGTCGGGACAGAGTCTGGGGGTTTGAAGAATCGGGATGACAGAACTGATAAATAATAACCAAGGAAGAAATAAAACAAACAGAATAAATACTTACCTGCCAGAAGACGCGATGAGAGCCATAGTTGGAGTTGTCTGTGCAGTGTCGGATTGAATGCAGATTGGTTGATGCCGAGAGTGTTGATCGCGAGAGTGTTGATGTCGGAGTTCACAGGTTGATGATTGCTCGGGGTTCGATTGATCAGCGTTTCGAATGGTTGGATAGCGTTCGGGATCTGGTCTCGAATGGTTGGCAGAGGTTGATGAAGGCGAGAGACGGTTCCAGAGACGGTTCGTCAACCATTTCGGGAAACCGAATGATAACTAGTAACGGATAACGGGAAGGTGACCGACGTCGGTAGGATTGCCGACGTCGGCCGATAGGTGACCGACGTCGGCGACATCGGCCGGGTAAAGACCGTCGTCGGCAGATGCATAATGGGGATAGAGTCTAGCTTTAGCTCTGTGCTCATTTTTACATGCTGCCAGGGTCAAGGTTGGTGGAACAAGTGATCGACAAGGGTTAAATAGGTGAAGAAGAATAAGACGAGGAATGACCAGGGGAGTCGACATGATTTCGGTGTCTACACTAATATTATCCAACTTGGTAAAGAAAACACAATGGTTAAACCTCCATTATCCTAAAGCTTACTCAAGACCATATACCCTGGCCTTCTGTCTCGCGTGTCCATTCCTGCTCTTCTTTATCTTGAAAATCCATTCATCTTTCAGTGCTTTCTTCCAGCTGACAACTCCACCAAAAACTCCCATTTGGTCCTTCTCCAAGGAATCACATTCCTCATCCATGCCAAGCTCCCACTGTTTCCTGGATTCTACCTGCTCTACTTCTTTAATAACTTCTTGGTTCTTGACCATCAGTGAGCAACAAGTAGTGTAAAAAAGGGAAATGATGAAATTGAGGCTTACTTACCCTTTCAGTCCTCCATATGGGTGTTTGAGACTCCTTGACAGCTTGTTGTCCACCCAAAATCTATCTCAGTGACCGATGTCGGTCACATCTTAGTCTGCACCCAACCGACGTTGGTTCCATGCGACTGCCTCATCGCCGACGTCAGTTCCCTGATTGATGCCAGTGTTTACTTGTCTGGAGTCACCGATGTCGGTCTACACATAGCTGACATCAGTCCCTGTCTGGATGCCAACGTCAGTTTTCTAACTGATGTCTGTCTCTATGTTTTACTTATGAGTGATGACTTTTACTCGTAAACTCCTTTTAGATCAAAACCCTGTCCAAATCAACCTTGCTCTGCTCAAAATTCTTCAGCCCCTTGAATTGATCTCTGTCCATCATCTTCTCCTTGAAAACCAAGGCTTTCTTATTCTTGTCACGAACATCAGATTTCTTCCTTCTGTAATACTGTGATCCTCCAACAGAAGCTACCACCTTCTTTGTTGACCCAGTGTCAAGAAACGTCACTTTCTTCTTTTGCTTACAGAAATCTCGATCCATAGTTTTCAAATCCAAAAGCATACCTTTTGACTCAAGAACATGCATCCCCTTTTTATTCATGTGACCAAGCCTATTAAGCCACATCTTCGAATCTACAACTGAAGTAGATAAATCAGAAGGAGAATCAATAATACAAGTAGATAGATAAAGTGTATCTACTTTCTTACCTCTTGCTACAACAAGTGCACCCTTGGAAACTTTCCAAGAGTCCACTGTGAGGGTTAATGTGCAACCCTCATCACCCAACTTTCCAACAGAAATCAAATTCTACTTCAGGACTGTGACATGCATGACCTCCTTCAACACCCATGTGCCGTCTGCAATTTCAGCTTCACTTTCCCTTTCCCAACCATTTGACAAGGCTTACCATCCCCTAAATAAATTTCTCCAAAATCTTCCTGGACATATTCATGAAAAAATTCTCTATTTGGGGATGCATGGAAAGAGGCACCAGAATCTAAAACCCAAGATTTTACTTTATCCAAGGAACATACTAAAGCGTCCTGTGAAACAAAATCTACAACATCTGCTTCTTCATGTCCTTCATGCTGATCTTCAAACAACCAACAATCTCTCTTTACATGCCCTTGCTTTCCACATTTCTAGCAGGTTATTCTGCCATACCTAGATTTAGATCTCCTACCTATCTTTGACCTTGATCTCCCTTGCTCGATCTTCTCTCTTTGCCTTCCCCTGCTTTCAACACTCAAAGCATTCCCTGATGATTCACCTGTGCTTTTCCTATGAATTTATTCATTCAAGATTACACTCACAACATCATCAACTTTTAAGATCTTTGAAGCAGACACAGTATTAATAACTGCCATTACCAAACTCTCCCAACTTTCAGGTAATGAGCACAAGATTAAGAGAGCCTTAATTTCATCATCAAAAATAATATTGACTGAATTTAATTAGTTTACCAAACCATGGAAATCACTAAGATGACTATGTACAGATCCACCTTCCAACATTTGCAAATTAAATATTTGCTTCATAAGAAATACTTTATTCAAAGTTGAGGGTTTTTCATATAAATTTTCCAAAGATTCCATTAACTTTACCATTGTCTTAGCCTGTGATAAGTTGGGAATCATAGACGATGCAAGGCTCAACCTTATAGATCCCAGAGCCTTCCGATCAAGAACATTCTATTCTTCATCCTTCATATCCGTGGGCTTGCATGCAACCCCACCCAATGGTAAGTACAAATCTTTCTGATATAGATAATCTTCTATCTGCATCCTCCATAATTGATAGTTCTTGCCATTAAACTTCTCCATTCATAGCTTACTTTCTTCTGCCATTGCTATACTCCCACTCAAATAGAAACCCTTGTGAGTGACCTGTAATCAACAAACACTAACCAAATTTGATACAACCTGTTAGTAACCCAACCAAAAGCTCTGATACCACTTGTCAGGATCCTACTCCTCAATAAGAGTACATATGATTACCTTGTATGAGCAACTAAACACGAAATTAAACTAGAATTAACAAGTAACTAGAATTCACAAATGACACAGA
This sequence comes from Torreya grandis, assembly GCA_037957365.1. Lineage (NCBI taxonomy): Eukaryota > Viridiplantae > Streptophyta > Pinopsida > Cupressales > Taxaceae > Torreya > Torreya grandis. The sequence continues at coordinate 422,917 of JARHVA010003861.1, forward strand.
ATATGAGAGACAATACACGATCTTGTATTAATACTCATTCAGAAAGAAAATATAATGAAGAAGATGCCTCTTCTTCTCACACCTTTGTGAGGCTTCCCACACCTCAAGGGCTCCCAGTAATTCTCAATCAAGAGTTCACTCTCCTACCAAAAATGGTCACAACAAACAACTCAAACACAGAGTTATTGTTCACCTCCAACCAGTCAGTAATAACACTGCCAGTACACAAGTACTCAAAGTACTTCAAGTAGATCTCCCATGAACTTGTAACAACCTGCAACTCAAATGATCTTACTTACCATGTAGATCTTCTCCCTGATCTTACACAACTTGTAGATCAACCTGATCTTACAATTGGAAGGATCTCTTCCTTGCCTTAATTACAATACATGCCAATGGGTCTATAAATAGATCCCATACTAAAAAATAAATTAGACTTCCTAATTTATAATAATTAGACACACAACTCAACACTCAAAATAGTCTTTACATGCAAACAATCGATTCGTTAAACAAACTATTCATGAAATTAATAGTTCTAGAACCGCACAGGCGACCGACATCGGTCACTATCTGACTGGAGGTGATCGACATCGGCCAACTCTTGTCGATGTTGGCAGCTTCCTGTTCACCCCTGACCAACATTAGTTGGCCTGACCGACGCCAGTGACTGTGACACTCAGTAACCTCCTCCATGTTTGCATACAATGAAGCTTTTAGCTCCAAAACCTAACACTACCTATGGTGGACAAATAAGAGAAGAAGGCTCTTTTGCCTGTGATGGACAAATAGGAGAAGAAGGCTCTTCTACCTGTGGTGGACAAATAGGAGAAGAAGGCTCTTTTACCTGTGGTGGACAAATAGGAGAAGAAGGCTCTTCTACTTGTGGTGGACAAATAAGAGAAGAGGAATCTTCTACCTATGGTGGATAAATAGGTTGATTAACCTCTTTGAATTGTGGAAGAGGTTGATTAAAAATGATGTCGACCATGCATATATTACGCTCGTGAAAGTCATCAGCTATGGTCTGAATGTTGTTCTGACTAGGGGGCTGATTAGGGAATGGTTTTCTAAAGACATCCATGTTTGGGTTAGCTGGCAGATTTGGGTTATCCAAAACAAGATCCCCCTTGTCCAACATGTCTTAAATGATGTTTTTGAAGGTTTTGCAGTTGTCTATGTCATGACCCTTGACACGATGATAGTTGCAAAAGTCATTTTCCCTATACCATGTAGGGATGGCTTTTGAGGGGTCAAATTGAGGTGGTCAAATTTGAGGGAGGTTAAGGACTCCCTGCTTGACGAGTTTATCCAACACGAAAGCGTATGACTGTCCTATTGGAGTGTATTGACGCTGTATGTATCATTGTTGGAATTGTCATGTGATGTATTCTAATGTGAAAGGCTAAGATTGGTTGGTTATTATTGAAGATGATGGTCTAAGGACCACAACATTTGTTGATCCTTTGGACTTGGAGCTGGAAGAAGAAGTTTTAGATGAAGAAGGGTCATTGGATTTTGTGTTACTATGCAATTTGACCTTGTCTTCTTTGACTGCGCAGAGTTCAAGCTTTCTGGCCATGGTGAAAGCTTCATCAAATGTGTGGAATGTTTGAACCCGCAAGGTGGAGGAGATGTGCTTGGCACATGCTCGTGAAAAGAGCTCAATGAGCTTAGTTTGAGGTAATGAGAAGGAGAGTTGGTTAATCAAAGCTCTCCAATGGGCGACGAAGTCAGCAATTGACTCATCGTCGAATTATTTGATAGAATAGAGGTCTATAATGGAGACCTTCTTGGTGATGTTAATTGAAAAGTTGTCGAGAAATAGCTGAGCTAGTTGAGTGAAAGAAAAGAGATAATGACTGGCAATAGAGCTATACCAGTCAAGGGCAGTGCCAGAAAGTGACATGGGAAATGTGTGAAGTAATAACGCATCATCATGCGCTATGAGGTAACAAGCGTGTCTAAATGCTCGTAAATGTTGTTGTGGGTCCTCTTTACTCTGAAAGCAAGTAAATTTGGGGAGTTCCCATTGGCTAGGATATGGTTGAATGGGCACCAAAGGGTGTATGGGTTCATTGCATATTTGTTCATATGAGAGAACATTGCTTGAACCAGAAATGGATGTCTCAAGGTTAGACATCTTATCCATCAGCATCTTAATTATAGTGGCTGACGGATTGGCAGGTGGGGCACCCCCTAGATTGTAAGGTACCTAGAAGGCATTGGGAGGGGCATATGACGTACTTGGTTGCGTTTGTATAGGCATAACATATTGGTAGTTCGTCATAGGGACTAGTGTTGAGGTCAAAGGGGCTTGTGCCACGAAGTTAGAGGGCACAAATTGACTAGATGTCACCAAAGGTGGTTGAATAGTGGTGACACTGGCTATAGGGTAGGTAGTCACTCTTGTATTTATGGGTGCAAGAGTGTGGGTTTCAGACAACCAAGTTCTGAAAAGGTGTAGAAATTGGTTGAATTGTCTGTGGTTGAGGGGGTACGGAAACCCCAATGGAGGTAGGTCCAAAAATGGAAGGGGAGGCCAAACCTTGAGTATTAGCCATGGTTGGGTTATTGGTCGGGGCACTAGCCTGAGTGATTATGGGTTGGGTAGTGGCTAGTGTTATCGTTGCCGCTTTAACCAAGGAAGTTGGCATCCCATATATTGGGTTACCTGAAGGGTCTCGCATTTGGTTTCTCACGAGATAGTGTTGGAGAGCCTTGACGTTGTGGTCAAGGAATCTCTCAAAGTTTTGATCCCCTTTGAGAACAATTGGATGTTCGTCAGGGGTGGCTGGATAGGAGTACACTAATTTTCTGAAGTATACTCCATTAGAGGACTTGATATGAAGGGCGAAGGTGGAAGTGGTTGTTGCCTCATGTGGTCAATAAGGGATTTGATTTGATTGTGTGTCAAATCCATCTAAGGCAAAAAGGGTCTAGGTTCCATAAATTGTATGTTTCAATTTCAGAATACCAGAAGGGGTGTTTGACAGCAAGAAAGTCGGGTTTTTGCTATTTTGAAAAAAAAGTTTGTTGAAAGTGACCAACATCGGTTGAAAAACTAATGTCAGTGAAGATATGTTGCCGACGTCAGTGGAAAAATTGATGTCGGTGAGGAAAAGTTGCCGACGTTGGTAGAAAAACTGATGTCGGTGTTTGTGTGTTTCTAGAAACTCAAAAAACTAAAAGTTTTTGGAAGAAAAAAGAAAGTTCTGAGTTGTTTTAAGAACTTAGAATAATGCATCCTTACCAGCTCAAAAAACTAGATAAAAATAGCAGAAAAGATGAAGGCAAGCAACCTCTATACGTTAAATTCCTAAGAATAAATTTTAGAGTTGTGGTGGCTTATGCCTTAGACGAATATGTTTGGGAAGTTGGGATTTTAGAATGGGTCCTAAAAGAGGCAGTCTATGGTTGGTTTTGGGTTAAGTTTTGGTGCTCAAAAGTCTATATTAGGTTTTGTACATGGCTTGGTGCTGAGGCTTACTCCCCTCACTTCACGAGCCGAGAGCCAAGCTGGGTCGCTTAGCCAATATATACTTCACCTAGAGTCTATACTCTACCAGAGAACAGAGTGGGTCCTCCTCTTGGTTGTGAAATCCAAGTAGGATTTCCAAGAAGGGTAAGGTATCCGCTAGGTGGTAAAATCCTAGTCAGGCCTTGTCTCAGGTATGTTTAGATGTTTGATTATGAATGTGGTCAGGTTGTGTAACATATGTGCACTAAGATTTATTCATAAGGCGGTTAATTACTAGATGAGCTAAATATGCATTCAAGTAGGAGTGAAATGCATTTAATTTTTAACCCAAATTGAAATGTTTGTTTAGATGCAGACAAGTGGAGAAAAGGTTTAAGAGAATGAATTTTCACTACTCTAAGATGCAAGAAGGAAATGACAAGAAGAAAAAGAAAGATATTCTTTTTAACTTGTGTTTATGATTTTCTTTTCGAAAGAAAAAGAAAGGAGAGGAAGGATGTAAGAAGAGAATCTAATGCATCTATATGAAAATTTTACTTTTAGAAGAAAGATGAACCCAAGGAAAACTCCAGGGGTCCCACCGAGCATGCCAAAATGTTTCTAACTACTTTTTGCTTGTTTACATTCAGAAGAAATAAGAAACTAAAGATTAAGGGTCAGGGGTTAGATGATACCCGGATGAAGTTGTGCACCTTATCTAGACGATTGAAGGAGATCCTCTTTGGCTGTGGAGGAAGACACCTGTAGATAAGAAGACTTGAACAAAAAAATGTTAGATAGATATATGGTGGACTGCTAAGCAAAGCTCGATCCCAGAAGTGCAAAGACTTCCTTGAGGGATGACAGTCCACTTATTTAAGACAAAGAGAGTGATATATAAAAAGAAATGGTGAAAGACTAAGAAATAGAAATAGATAACACATACCTGATTCCTATAATATATCTTCCACAGTCGCTGACATCGATTAGTCTACCGTCATTGGTTGGTCAATGTTGCTGACGTCAGTTAGGCTGCCACTGTCAGTTGGTCAATGATGCCATCATCAGTTAGGCTGCCGACATCAATAGGGGCAATAGGCCTTGGATGGGTCTAAGGGTTATGTCAGTGGTTGACAAAGGAGTTTGGGAGTTAAAAGTGTCTGTGCAGGGTTGCAGGGAGACAAATAAAGTCTGTAGAAGGACGAAGGTAGAGGATAGATTGTCAAAAAGGGTAATGATAAGAAGAAGGCTTTTCAGCCTCTCTAGGAAGAAAGCTGGGTCTGGTCTTGACAGTATTTAGAAGTAGTAAATAGAAAACTAATTACTAATGTATTCTAAATAACTGAGAGGAAAGGCAAAAGAATAATTAGCTCTTAATCGGTAAAGAACCAGAGGTGTTTGAATGCTAATCCCTATTGTGGCTGTTATCGAGTCCTCATGCGATGTTTCCAATCCAATGTCTGGAGTGATTTTTGTAGAGTATTTATATCTTGGAGAGCGTTGGTTGAAGTCTGATGATTGGTCTCAGAGAGTTCTTATCGATGTCCAAGTCTGAGAGCCGAGAGAGAGAGAGTCTAGGGAGAAGTCAATTTGAGAGTCCAAGAGCCACAGAGAGTCGAAGAACCAATTGAGAAGAGTCGCGTGAACCCAAGAACCCCTAACTCATCGTTAGATGTCAGTTTAAGAAACTGACATCGGCAATCCCACCAGCGTTGGCTAATAGTTGACCGACATCAACGGGTAGATAACTAGTAAAAAGGGCTACGAAGCCTGTTTTCCATCTGCCAAGTGCATAGTCCATTGGAGAACGGTCAAATGACAGGCATATAATGCATGGGAGTTAGTTAGGAGGTTAGGAGGGAGTGAGAATAGGTCTTGGGTGAGTCATGGGGTGAGAAATGGTCTAAGGGCGAGGTGTCCAAGGTTAGGTGTCCACGGTGAGGTGTCTAGGTGATGTCTAAGGTGATGTCATTAATTCAAAATAAGTATTTTATTTTAAACTAATGAAGTGTGTAAGTGTTTAGGAGGGGACCAAGGGGGAGTCGACACAATTTAGGTGTCTACAGAGAGAGATGAAGAAAATGGTGAATATCCCACACTAGAGACACCTTGGAGAACATGTTCAAAAGTACCAACAACTACCAAGGAGCAAGGCATCAACAAGTACCTTTTTATTTGTCTAAATATGCATTTAATGCATTTATTAGGCCTTAAAAATAGGTGAAGAAGCATTTTTACAATTCTTGAAAATAAAAATGGTAAAATCACCAATGCAAATGGCAAGAATGCAACACAAATGATGATGTCACATATATAATGGTGAGATTACCAAAATAAATAGAAAATTCCTAAATAGTGAAATTGTGTATTTTGTCAAAAATCACCTAAATGATAATATAAACAAAATAAAGGTGAAAATGTGAGTCAAATGATAGTATCACCTGTCAAATGGTGAAATCTCCTAACAAACACAAATGACATGAAAATAATGAAATCATTAGAAACAATGAGGTTACCCTGCCAAATAGTGGGATCAACTTGCGTAATAGTGACATCACAGACATAAGAATAAAAATGGAAAGGTCACCCTATAGAGTGGTGAAGTTTCTCTATATAGTGGTGAAGTTACAAGGAAAACAATGAGGTTTTTAAAATAGGTAATCGGTCCAAGAGAAGGGGAAACTAGGATAGCATAATATAATTCTACATCCAAAACTAGAATAAAATTGTAAATTGATCAACTAGATGAAAAATAGACAAGTGATTGATTTGATTCTATTTGGTTTGTGTTATGCAAGATAATTTAGGATTTAAGATGGCATGTGATCAATGGTCATAGGTACTACATTGATCAAGGATTATGATGGACAAGATAGTGGGGCTCTTAAAGGTAGCGTATTTGTGACATATAGCTTGACTATTAGTGATTTGAGTGGATTATGTGTATTTGTCATCTCTAGCAGAGTAATGGCATTCAAAGATTTATACTTTCCACCTACCTACTAGAAAGGCCACTGTGACCTTAGAGGATGTACAAAGAATTTTGTGAGTGCCTATTTGGGGTTGATGGATCTATTGAATGTTGGAGGGCAGGATAATGATATTGGAAGATCTTATTAGCATGATAAATATTGTGATTATAGAGGTTTCTATTGGCATTGATGCTTTGGAGGACCTATCTTGGCCTTAAGTGATTATTCTAGGAGTGACTTCGCCTCCATTATAGGGTTTAGTGCCCCAAGAGGTATTGATCTTGATGGCTCTTATTAATGGCCTCCTGTAACTTGACAAGAGCGAACAATTTTTCTAGAATGGCCTCATCGGAGTAGCATGGGATATGTTAGATTTCACTAGATGATTTTCATGGGACACTATATATTATATTAGTTGTATAGGGATTTTCACATGATCGTATATCGAAGAGGGCACAATATTGGACACAACACTCTACTCTAGGTCTAGGCCTAGTATCACATCATTATAGAGTAACCTGTTAGATAGTGGTTTCAACAAGGACTTGAGGATATAATGGCATATGGTTCGGTCTAGATAGGAGTGTAGATATGAGGCCACCAAAGAGATTTGTAATTTTACCTTTGGGCCCTCGATGAGATGGTAGATTATGACATTATTTAGCAATCATATATGGTGATGTAATTTGGATAAAAAGATGATGGATTTATGAATGCATATATGCTAACACCCTATTACATTATTAGTCAAAATGATTTGATTATTGAGAGGTACAGGCTAGATCACATACATTAATAGTTTAACTTCTAGCAAGATGTGTTGAAGGGGCCATATTTTTTCACACATGTCACATAAGAGATCAGAGAGTGGGGGATACTAGTACTAAGAGCCTAGGTAATCATAGATTTTGATATAGTACAACCCATAGTGTGGGATTATGTAGGTAGGGTAGTAGATATAGGTATTATAGATGCCTATGTAACATAGTGGGTAGGTATTTGACCTATTTAATTGACTAGACCTTAGCCCTAGTAGCTAAGGAAAAATAGGAGAGTGTGATAGAGGAGGAATGTAGGTCAGGTGCAATCATATGTATAGATATAGGGATAGGTTCATGAACAACATGTGATACTACATGCTATCTCCTATAGATCATTTATGTTCTAGTGCAATAGCCTATGCAACAAGTTCTTCATAGTCATGTGTAACATATAACATAGTAGCCATTACAAATCCCATTTGTAAAGGTTGGGGATGAGGATGAAGATGAATATGGAGATTGGGGATAGGGTCTTCTGAAAGATACAAAGATGGATAAGGTAATAGGTGAGGACTTGGGCTAGGGTATAGGGATAAGAAAGGATGGGACCTATAGCATAGGGGTTGATACATGTATGGGAGAGGTTGGGACATCTAGCATAGGGATGGTTATTAATATAGGAATAGGGGAGGCTAGGACCTCTAACATAGGGAGATCCATAAAGGAGCATGTAGTTATTGATAGGCTACAACATGAAAACACAATGTCAGTATCAGAGATTGTAGGCTTAGAGCAAGATTTGGCTAGGTTATGAGTTGAGTTAGCTATAGCCTAGGGAAAGACCACGGGGTTATAGGGCATAATTACAACCCAATATTCAAATATTGTTGCATTGAGAGGGGATTTGACTTAGCTGATAAGGGTATAACCTCATTTGATGAGGGTTCAGACATAGTTGATAGTGCAGGATAAATAACTACTAGCAGTCATAGGCAAGTAGGATAGAGCTCATGTGGTTTGAGATAGGGTAGTTGGGTATGTTTAGATGCTCTATGGGGAGTTGAATGAGGCTTGATAGGTGGTATTAAATCAAGGGATGTCTATGGTATTGGATGATGTGATAACAACCAAGGATGATGTCTTACACATGAAGGATGATGCCCTATATATAAAGATGAGATTGTTTACTAACACAATTTGTATGAGGTAGTGGTCCCAATAGATCATGAGGCACCTACTTACAAAGAGTATTCATAGAGCTAGTAGGCCAGTAGAACATCTAGGTCTCAACACACTATAATGTCAAAGTGATCTATGGCACAACCAACTCCATAGTAAGTAATGATTGGCCCACCTCTACCACAACCACCACCATCACCAACACTAGACACAAAACATAGATTCGATCAAATTTCCCCTAGAGATGAGACGAGCTAGAGATGATATTGTATCTTGTAGCTCTATATTTTTGTTATGTATATATTCTCTTGATGTATATAACTATTTATTTTAATACACACACACATGTATACGTATATATATATATATATATATATATATACACACACACACACACACATGTATGTATGTATATTTATATGTATATGTATGTATGTACATACATACATATACATACACACACACACACACACACACACACACATATGGTATATGTATGTATATACATATATGTGTGTGTGTATACACACACACACACACATATATACATATATATGTGTGTGTGTGTGTGTGTGTGTGTACATACACACACACATATATATGTATATATATGTATGTATATATATATATATATATATATATATATATATATATATATAGATACATACATACACACACACACACACACACATATATATACATATACATATACATATATATAATATATATATATACATACATATATATATACATACATACATACATATATACATACATATATACATACATACATATATATATACATACATATATATATACATACATATATACATACATACATATACATATATACATACATATGTATACATACATACATATATATATATGTATATATATATGTATATATATATGTCTATATATATATGTATGTATGTATGTATACACACACAAACACACAGACACATGTATATGTATATGTATGTATGTATATACACACATACATATACATATACCACATATGTATGTACATACATGCATACATATACATATACATGTGTGTGTGTGTGTGTGTGTGTGTGTGTGTGTGTGTGTGTGTATATATATATGACATTCATTTTGGCTCATGAATTATTTTATATGGATTCTTAATATTATTTTGTGATGTTCTTTATTTTTGTACCATTGCAATGTTAGATGTAGATATGTGTGATCATAATATGAATTTAATGTATATTTATTTGTCATGATTTTGTTATTTAGCACTGTGTGATCGTATTTTTGAGTTATTTATAAAAATTAATATCTTTAGTAATTAAAACCCAATAACATAAACAACATCAAAGGGAGGGAATAAAGGAATAATCAGTCAATTAAACATGGGATACTACCATCATTTTATCCCTTGCAACTTCTCTCCAAAATATTCAAGTAGATTCGAATGCCAAATTGATTGAGTGTGGATTGCTTGCTTTGAGCTTCAAGTGACTCCAATGGCTTCCTTGGATTTTTGAATAGATTGACAAAAATATGAGGATGATTGATAATGGCTGATTATGAGTGTATAATGAGGGCTTATTGATTTCTAAGTTAGCTTGGCCATAGCCCAAGCATGGATTTTATAGGATGGTGGTGGAGATTTTAAGGAATTTTAAAATTATTTAAAAGTATCTAGTTTAGAGTCTTCTAGAATCTTAGAGGAGCTTCCCTAGTTCTAGAGGTTTTTTGATTAGTTTATGGGATAATAGGGGATTAGATGGGAACTAATGAGGTTTAGGATTCATATGGGTGTAGGAAAGGCTAGTGTGGTAGGGTAAGTAGGGGGTAGTTGAATGAATAAGAATTTTAAATTGGCAAGTGGGCTAGTGGGTAGATTAGTGGCTAAGTAGGCTAGTTAATAGGTTAATGGGGTAACTAATTGGCCATAAGGGCATGGAAAGATTTATGGGATATAGGGAATATTATGTAGGAAATTAGGATATTGGTTAATTGATTAAGGTTATGGTTTTGAGGTAAATTAGCTAGTTTAATAGGATTATTAAGATGAGCAAATTTAGGTGCATACAAGTAATTTTTCATGTATCTCATGGATGTACTTTTAGTAGATGATATATGCCTAGTTGTAGGAGATGCATGTCTTTAACTAGCATAGATGTGGTCATGTGTTAATGATGTATGACTAGATATCAGAGGTTAATTCAGGAGATACACATCCTAGATTAACATACCCATCGATATATTTTTTGGAGGTTTGTCAATGATGTATCTAAAGTGACCAAGGATGTTGATGAGGTGTCATGTATGCTATAATGATAATGACAAAGTGTGATTCAAAGTTCTTCAGTGTTTTTGCTTGATTATTTAGTGTTTGACTTAGTGAGGCAATTGATGGATGATATTGATGGTATGGACATGTTTTAAAGACCCTATAGGGTGTTATGAGTGCTTAGAATGCTTATGGAAGTGAATGAAATTCATCAGAAGTAGTCATATGAGTATCTAGGTTCAAGTAGCCATCTTGGTAGACAAAGTTGAGTAAGCAATTTGATGACAATATATTTCACATATATGAAGGTTTTAGGAGTAGTTTGATACATGGATGGATTCCCCTATGAAAGGTGATCACGTAGTTCAAATTTTAGGTCATGAGGTTAAGCATAGAAAAAGTTATTAAGGTGAAAAGTAGCCTTCTACGCAGATTATAGTGGTTCCCATACTTAGCCAAATTTGCATTATTAAATATATATGGTAAGAGTTTAATCGAATGATGAATATCTATGGTAAGTAATTAATCTGACTAGATAAGGATCTAATAGAGGACATGATCTTGTTAGAAAAAGATCAATGGCATGCGTGAAGTCAATTTGTCAAAGGTTATTGAGATTGCATATGCTAGTGACATGTGTCTCAATCATGATGATTTGATAGAAGATCAATGGAATGTGGGTGTTCATACTATTGTCCCCCAAAAATATCACTCATTTTTGGGACAACATTTGAACTGTTTTGGTCCTACAGAACAAAATTGTCTCTTCCCTTTTCAAAATTTGTCCTGGGCATTCAAATTCCTCATTTTTCAAGATTCTCAGAAATATACAGACTCTACAAGCTTGAATCTATAGACTCTATAGGCTTGAATCTATGAAATCTGTAGGAAAAGAAAATCTATAGACTTTGCAAGCAGGTTTATTTCTACAAGTTCAAAGGCTTCTGCAGGCGGGTTCAATCGAAAGAATCACTTTCCAACACTTAGTCATTTTTGGGATTGGTTCAGCACCTTGGTTCAATAAAAAATGTCCATCGGCAAGCATCTAAGCAAGGATCTAACCATTGAACCATTGAACCATTGAACCTTGAATCATTTTGGTTCAACGGGTTCAACAAGTTCAAAGGTTCAACATCATCGACAAGAGTTAAACACTTCATCAAGGTTCAACAGGTTTAACATGTTTGGTTCAATGAAGATCAAAAGGACTCAACCAAATCAAAGAGAATGAACTGATTGAACCGTTGAACCAAAGCTTGATTCAACGGTTGGTTCAATGCTTTGGTTCATTCAGTCAGTTCATCAAACGGTTCATCGGCTTGGTTCAAAACTTGGTTCATGGCTTGGTTTAAAGCTTGGTTCATCGAGTTGGTTCAAAGGAGCGGTTCAAAGCAAAAGTTTAAAAGAGCCTCCTGAAGGACAAGTGCCCTTGTGGAGGGCACTTGGTCGACAAAAACACCCTTTGGAAGGGTCATTTTCAAAGAATCCACAAAGGTAAATTCTTTCAAATTTTTGTTTAAGGTAGTCGAAAAAGACTAAGGCACAATTCTTTTGTACTTTTATTCGAAGGGATTCCTTCAGACAAAAAGTTTGAAGGAATTTGGGAAAATGTCCAAGAAAAAAGCCTGCGAGAAAGTGTCCATGGAAAAAGCCCACGGGGAAGCTTCGAAGGATGCTGAAAGGCCGTTGAAGGACCTCGAAGGGCAGGTGCCCTTACAGGGGACTCTCGATTGCCAACTTAAAGGACACTTCCCCAAAGTCAAAGGGTCACCTTCCCTTCAGGAGAAGGAAACAAACGGACCAAGACAAAAGCCTGACAGAATCTCGTAGATGCTACCAAGTGTCATCTTTTGAGCCTCATTTCATTTTATTTCTAAGAGCCGTGGAAGCTGCCACATGTCCTTTATTTTTTAAGTGGAACATGCCAAGTGGCATCGTCTACATGAATCCAAATGAGTTTTGCATAGTTCTATAGTGTTTCTAAAATGTGATGGAAGCTATCATGTGTCATCTTCTGTATGACATTCAAAAGGTGTCCAAAGCTTCTACAAGTTTAACAGATGCTGCCATGTGTCCATCAAAATCATAGTGGATGTTGCCACGTGTTATCCATTGAGACATAGTATCAAAGTAATGGAACCTACCATGTGTATCTCATCAAATACAGTAGAAGCTACCATGTGCCATCCTCCATAAGATTCTCAAGAGGCAAGCGAAAGCTACCAACTTTTCCATTGTAACTCCGTGGAGAGCAAAAAGTGTTTGCACCTACAATTATGAGTTTCTAATAGGTTTCAAAGCCTCTATCAATAAACATTTCTCAGAGTCCCATGAAAGTTGCCATGTGTCTTCACCTATTTAGTAGTGGAATGTGCCATGCATCAATTGCTAAAGACCAGTAAAAAGTGACTAAGGAACAGAGCATCAAATTGAATCTAGGACCCAATTCAAATAACCAAAAAAGGAGAAAGGATGAAGGACTAGAAACATTTGTGCATCAGATATGTTTCTAGAAGCAAATCACCAAGTAGACATTGAAGGATGCAAACATTCAATGGCATGACCCATTTCTCTACATTGAGAAAAGCAAATGGGTAAATGCCCCTAAATTCTAGCATGTCTTCTTAACAGAATTCAATGCAACATGATGTGTTACTATTCTCGAGTCCTTCTTGAAGAGGCTATATAAGGGACTCTCTTTTATTGTAAATGGATCTCTCTCTGACAATTTGAAATAAAACTCTGCCCAAATTGGAAGGCATTACTGAGACTTTGAGCTCAGAATGTTGATCATATTTTGTTATTGGAATAAGAAAGCAAGTGACTTTTTAGACTTTGTGCTGTGATATCTTTGTTTTTGGGGAAACTATTCTTGTCTTTTTTCTTAATATATTTTTTGTTCCTTTAATTCAATATTGATGTCAATTGTGGAGAGACTTTGTGCCCCCATAATTGCCTTTCAGTGTGTTTTCTTTTCATTTCTGTGTAAAGGACCTTAGGAAAAATTTGTGCCCTCATTGTCCTTCATATCTCACTCTTGGGTAATTCAAGTGGAGACTTTGTGCTACATCTTGATTTGCTGGTTACTACATGCTTGGTTACATTCTATAATTACTACCAAGAATATTCTTGTGGTTTGCTGAATAGTACTTCTAAAAGAAGAGGAGTGCTTTCTATCATTTCCCTTGAGATTTCTCCTTTGATTTACATGCATCATCTCTGAAAAAAGAGAGATGGATGGTTTGTCCTACACTTGAGTATTACTTTCTATTTTTATATATATATATATATATATATATAACATATCTATAGGGAACCTCCCCTTGATGAGAGGAGAGATTAGTCTCCTTTTGATGTGGTAAACCTACACATTTGGATGGCCAATTTTCCTAATTTGGCTAATTAGACCTATTTTGTTTATCAATACGCTGATGGAAAAAATATTCAACCAACAATTTTTGGCGACTCTACTAGGGATATACATAATTATGTGCAATTTGGAACCTCAAGTTTCAGATTGAAACTCCGCTGGGGATATAACCCATTATCATTATAACCCTTATCCATTATAGACTCTAGCAACTCTATTTCATGTCTTACCCATTATTCATTATAGCCTTACCATCTTCCTCCACCTCCATTATTTTATCTAGTCTGTAAAACTAGAGCTGCTGGGAAAGAGTGCACAGTTTGAAGCCTCAAGCCTCAAGCTGAAGCTGAGCCAATCTTTTTCCTTTTTTTTCTATAATCTGGCTACTCCATCCAGATTTGTTATCTCTATCTTTCTTAATTAAATCATGGTAGTTCGAGGCCCTTGGGGCAACTCTTTTGGCCCACTCAACTTGACTCCACCTCTGCATGAACTCCCACGTAGTTCAAGAAAGAATTTCTCCAAATTTTTTGGTGATGGAATAGTTCACCTTGATGAACACATTACAGCCTTCAGCATAGCCTATGGTGTTATAGGGGTGGAATTTGAAGATGTGGCAGTCAATATTTTTGTGGAGACACTACAAGGTGCTGTTGTAGACTAGTTCTACCATCTGCAAGCTGGATCAGTGACTGACAGTGATACACTCAAAGCCAAGTTCAAAGCAAGGTTCAAACCCACAAAAGATTCACATGCCTTACTAGCCCAACTCACTCAGATGAAGAAAGAGCCTCATGAGCCTACAATGGATTTTATTGCTAGGTTCAACAAGTTGAGGCACATGATTCCCATGGTCACCCAGCTGACACCTCAGAACGTCAAATGCTTCTTCATCAACTCACAACTGCCTGAAGTGAGTTTTCTACTGAGATGAGCTGGTCATATAGATCTTGTTGTAGCTCAACTTTTGGCCACTGAGGTAGAAGATGACCTCATCTTGGTAGGAAAGATAAAGAGAGATCCAAACAGAGGCAAACCCTCTTCGTCTTTTGAATACTCACCCATAGTCACCACTGACCCAATGGTACAAAAGCTGGCAAATGAATTGCTAGCCTTGAAAAGGCAAATGGCACAAGGTATGTCTTCTGCTCCTCTATATAAAGATATACCAAGGAGGACATTCCCTAATTAGCCATATCAAGGCAACACTACCAGAAGTCAAGGGAAACAAAATCGTCTTCCTCCCCCATAGAGGAACCCTGTCCTTAAAGCACCTCCAACCAACTCAGTAGTTGGATATCTAGAAATAGAACATGTTTCCTATTTTCAACCTAAGTTTGAGCAAGAAAATGGCTCTAATCTCTTCAAGGAGGATCTATAAGAATCAGCTAGTGACTCCCACATTGGTTTTTTGAATTACCAGGATGAACCCAGAAGTGAAGGTGAAGCAATCAAAGGATCATACACAGTATTCACCGAGTCTAAGAATTGGTCAGCCCAGCAAGCTGATAAAGAAAGAACAGAGGAATGAACTCACCCTATAATTTCAATTATTGAGCAAAGAACCCCTCTTCCTTTCCATTCAAAGGACCCAGTGATTTCCAAAGAAGTACGTACATCAAACATCTTTGAACTTTCTACTTCAAATTCATAGATCAATCCTCTCCCTCCCAAAAACCAAAAAGATGAACTCCCATCCTCTCTTCCAAGTCCATTCCAGTCATTTGACATGATTGATCATGTAAAGAAATCCAAAATTTAGATGACTGAGTTTGAAACCTTGCAAGCCAATCCTGAGTAATTGGACATTGATGGAGAACCAAGTGCAGACCTATCTGAGGCAAAAATTGTGGTCACCCAAACATCGGCCCTTGTAGCTCAAATTTTGTTTGAGCCTTCAAGCATAGGTAATTACTTCTTGACCATAGATGATGCTCATGTCTCAACCGATGAAAGTCTCATAGCTGGCAACCTAGGATTTCATCCAAATAAGGCATCAAAAAAATTGGTAGGGCATAGTACAAATCAAGAAGGATCTTCCATCTCTGATGAAGAGAAATCTGATAGAAGATCAACTTTTGATAATGCTTGGATCTTGGAATCCAATGGTAGCAATTATTCCATAGTTGGATATGGATCTCTATTGCTCAAATTGAAAACTACTCAGGGTGAAGAGATCAAACTCCTTCACATCAAAGGAGATGCTAAGCTGATAGTTTGTCAGGAGTTTGATGTGGACAATCCAATCATGTGCTAGACTGGACTAGCATAACAACAAGCTATGGTGGTGGACCATACTGTTGTATTCCAAATTCAACAAAAGGAAATCTTCACAAGGAGAGCAAGGAGTTATGGTTTTTAGTTTGAAGACCACATCCTGCCATGGAGCAAGAAGAAGAAAAGGCTAAGAGGAAGACACAAAAAAATTGGTTTCCTGGTGGAGAGCTCCATTCACCCATCACTGTTTCTAGGGGCAAAATGGTTTTCTACTAGTTTACCAAGATGGCACACTATTTTCATTGCCTCTCAAGAAGCAGGATCTAAAATACTTCAACTCTTAAAGTATCAAATTATTACATCTGTACATATGTATATTTGTATAGTTTTTAATTCTATTTTGTTTTGTTTATTTCCATTTTTGATGCCTTTCATTTTTGCATAACATGACTCCATATCCCAATGGTACACACAAAGACACTGGAGATTCTAGTTTCTACTCCCTTCAATTCTTTATATAATTGATAGAAGTTCCCCAATTGGAGCCAGCTATTGTCCCCCAAAAATATCACTCATTTTTGGGACAACATTTGAACTATTTTGGTCCTACAGACCAAAATTGTCTCTTCCTTTTTTGAAATTTATCTTGGGCATTCAAATTCCTCATTTTTCAAGCTTCTCAGAAATCTATGGACTATACAGGCTTGAATCTATGGACTCTGTAGGCTTGAATCTACAGACTCTACAGGCTTGAATCTATGAACTCTATAGGAAGAGAAAATCTACGAACTCTATAGGCAAGTTCCTTTCTACAAGTTTAAAGGCTTCTACAAGTAGGTTCAATCGAAAGAATCAGTTTCCAACACTTAGTCATTTTCAAGATTGGTTCAGTGCCTTGGTTCAATCAAAAATGTCCATCAGCAAGCATCTAATCAAGGATCTAACCATTGAACCATTAAACCATTGAACCTTGAATCATTTTGGTTCAACAAGTTCAAAGGTTCAACGTCATTGGCAAGAGTTAAATGCTTCATTAAGGTTTAACAGGTTCAACACATTTGGTTCAATGAAGATCAAAAGGACTCAACCAAATCAAAGAGAATGAACTGTTGAACCAAAGTTCAGTTTAATGATTGGTTCAATGCTTTGGTTCATTCAGTCGGTTCACTCAATCAGTTCATCAAATGGTTCTTCAGCTTGGTTCATGGCTTGGTTCAAAGCTTGGTTCATCAAGTTGGTTTAAAGGAGTGGTTCAAAGAAGTGATTCAAAGCAAAAGTTCAAAAGAGCCTCCTGAAGGACAAGTGCCCTTGCGGAGGGCACTTGGTCAACAAAAGCACCCTTTAGAAGGGTCATTTTCAAAGAAGCCGCAAAGGTAAATTGTTTCAGATTTTTGTTCAAGGCAGTAAAAAAAGACTAAGGCATAATTCTTTCATACTTTTGTCTGAAGGGATTCCTTCAGACAAAATTTTTGAAAGAATTTGAGAAAATGTTCACAAAAAAATCCCACGGGAAAGTGTCCACAAAAAAAGCCCGCAGGGAAGCTTCAACGAATGCTAAAAGGACACCAAAGGACCCTTAAGGGTAGGTGCCCTTACAAGGGACTCTCAGCTGCCAACTTAAAGGACACTTCACCAAAGTCAAAGGGTCACCTTCCCTTTGAGAGAAGGCAAACAAACGGACCAAGACAAAAGCCTGACAAAATATTGTGGATGTTGCCAAGTGTCATCTTCTGAGCCTCATTTCATTTTATTTCTAAGAGCCATTAAAGCCACCACATGTCCTTTATAAGTTAAGTAAAACATGCCAAGTGGCATTGTCTGCATGAATCCAAATGAGTTTCACATAGTTCTATAGTGTTTCTAAAATGTGACGAAAGCCACCACGTGTCATCTTTCGTAGCACATTCAAAAGGTGTCCAAAGCTTCTACAAGTTCAACGGATGCTGCCATGTGTCCTTCATCAAAATCATAGAAGATGATGCCATTGCCACATGTCATCCATTGAGACACAATATCAAAGCAATAGAACTTGCCATGTGTTTCTCATCAAATATAGCAGAAGCTACCATGTGTCATCCTTCAAAGGATTCTCAAGAGGCAAACAGAAGCTGCCACCTTTTTCATTGTAACTCTGTGAGAGCGACAAGTGTCTGGACCCACAATTCTAAGTTCTAATAGGTTTCAAAGCCTCTATCAATAAACATTTCTTAGAGTCTTGTGGAAGTTGCCACATGTCTTCACCTATTTAGTAGTGGAATGTACCACGTGTCAATTGCTAAAGACCAGCAAAAAGTGACTAAGGAACAGAGCATCAAATTGAATCTAGGACCTGATTCAAATAACCAAAAAAGGAGAAATGATGAAGGACCAAAAACATTTGTGCATCAGATATGTTTCTAGAAGCAGATCACTAAGTAGACATTGAAGGATGCAAACATTCAATGGTGTGACTCATTTCTCTACATTAAGAAAAGAAAATGGGTAAATGCCCCTAAATTCCAACATGTCTTCTTAACAGAAGTCAATGCAACATGATGTGTTACTGTTCTCGAGTCCTTCTTAAAGAGGCTATATAAGGGACTCTCTTTTATTGTAAATGGATCTCTCTCTGACAATTTGAAATGAAACTCTGCCCAAATTGGAAGGCATTACTGAGACTTTGAGCTTAGATTGTTGATCATATTTTGTTATTGAAATAAGAAAGCAAGTGACTTTTCAGACTTTATGCTATGATATCTTTGTTATTGGGGAAACTGTTCTTGTGTATTTTTCCTTAATATATTTTATGTTCCTTTAATTCAACAAGCAAAATTAGTGAAAGTAGTCAGGAAGGTGTCCTGAAGTCAATTGTGGAGAGACTTTGTGCCCCCATAATTTCCTTTTAGTGTGTTTTCTTTTCATTTCTGTGTAAAGGACCTTGGGACGACTTTGTGCCCTCATTGTCCTTTGTATCTCACTCTTGGGAAATTTAGGTGGAGACTTTGTGATACATTTTGATTTGCTGGTTATTATGTCCTTGGTTACATTCTATAATTACTACCAGGAATATTCTTGTGGTTTGCTAAATAGTACTTCTGAAAGAAGAGGAGTGCTTTTTGTCATTTCCCTTGAGATTTCTCCTTTGATTTGCATGTATCATCTCTAAAAAAAGAGAGATGGATGGTTTATCCTACCCTTGAGTATTACTTTCTATCTCTCTCTCTCTCTCTCTATATATATATATATATAACATATCTATAGGGAACCTCCCCTTGATGAGAGGAGAGATTAGTCTCCTTTTGATGTGGTAAACCTACACATTTGGATGACCAATTTTCCTACTTTGGCTGATCAGACCTATTTTATTTATCAGTATGCTGATCGACAAAATATTCAACCAACACATACAGATGGAGATCAACAGTGTAGTTTGTGTTAAAATAGTCAATGTGCTTAGAAGGCATATGAGGGTGTCAAGTGTTTTAATCATGGAAACACAAATCGAAGATAAATGGTGAGTGATGTAGAGTTAAAAATAGGAAGTTTGCGAGGAGATAGATAGAGTGTATTCATTCAAAGTTTCCAAGGGACATGAGATGTTGACAAGTGTTAAATTTTTTGTATTTACACAATGACCATTGGAATTTAAATATTTAAATTAACAAATAAAAAACTAGTCTGTATTATTTGAGCTATAATTTTTTGATATATATAGAATTTGATAATGGTATAAAAGGAAAAGTTGTAGATAATTATAAGGGATATCTATAAAAATTAGTTTGTAGGTTTGAATGTCTATACAAATGCATTTATTAAAGTTAGAAGCTGACTATTTGTTCATTCATGGTGTTTTTGTGTACAAAATATTGTTTAAGCAATTTGTGCTTTAGCATAAGAGTGTTTTGGTGGAAGTATTCATTTGAAGATGTCTTAGAGGTTATATGAAGTGGAAACATGTATTTGAAAGTGATCTTATGTTCTTAATTTGCTTGATGAAGTGATAAAGGGGTAATAGGTCTCCATGAGACTTATAAGGGCTACTAAGGCCTAATTGAAAGGTGTAACTGCTTAAGTGTGACCCATGGATGCTATGATCAACATGTGACAATGAATTTGAGCTATGTCTTAGCATGATATAAGTCTTAAGGGTTAAAGAAAGTAATATGACTGACCTAAATGTTGATATTCATGAAGCCTCTATAAAGAGTGAAATCTAAGGTAATGGTTTCTAGATTTTGATGTGGATAAGTTGAGAGAGCAAAAGATAGAGATGAAGCAAAGATATTAGAGGGTGTATGCTCAATGGATGGACTAAAGTACATAGTATATTGAGGATGAGTGAAGAAGTCTAGAGTTATCCAAAAGGGGTGTTTGGATGCATTACTTGTATGAGTAAGTTTGAGTGTATGTAAAGAGTTGAGAGAGAGGGATTATACATTATTTTTATAATCAAATTGAAATGCAATTAGAGTTCTACAATTTTTTATTTAATAGGTGTTGTGTGGGTGCTCAACATATATGATAAGTGGGTGATTTTTCATACTTATGGGTGGGTGATCCTTGTGAAGTCTATGCTTCACTAAAATGTCTCATGTTTGTGATCATATTATAGGACAAATAGTCCATGTGTTTGTAGGCTTAAGAGTGGGATTTATTCCCCAAGAGGGTTTCCCATGTAGATCTTGTGTTATGTGTGTGCTCTTGCATCATATTTCTTATTCATTGTTATGAGTATCTTGTATGATTTATGAATGCTTTTGGTCATTGATTAAGAGTTTAAAAGGATTAAAATTGAAGTTTGAAATATCTTGTATAACTAAGTCACCCCCTCCTTAATGATTGTACCTCTAACAATTGGTATCAGATCAAGACCTTCTGTGCAAGTTTAACCACTTGAAGGTGATCCAAGGTACAATATGGATATTTATCAAATGTAAAGAGGTTTTTAACTAAGCATTCATTGATGTTCAATGGGTCTAATTATGTTTTTTGGAGTGCGAGGATGAAGACCTACATCATGTCAATAGGGTTTGACATTTGGCAATATGTTGTGGATGGATATTCAACCCCCTCAATCCCTCCAACTAGCGTAGTTAATAAGAACCTATGTGAGATAAATTATAAGGCAATGAATGCCATCACTTATGGTCTTTCATAGATTAAGATCACCAAGGTAATCCATTTTAAATTTGTGAAAGAGATACGGGATAAATTACAGATCATTTATGAAGGGGATTCAAAGTTCAAGTTGGCCAAGTTATAGACTCACCAAGGATAATTTGAGAGTTTCAAGATGAAGGAAGAGGATTTAGTGACATCATTTCTACAAAGAGTTGATGATATTGTGAACATCATTAGAGGTCTAGGAGAGGAGCTTGAAGAAGCTACTGTTATGCAAAAGGTATTAAGGTTTCTTACCCTTAAATTTGATTCAAAGGTTTTTGGCATAGAAGAGAGTCATAATCTCACAAAAATGAAGATGGATGAGCTACATGGTACTTTCATAGTCTATGATATGAGAGTCAATGATGACAAACCACCAAATAAGGAAGAAACATTCAAGATAAAAATGAAGCCAAAGAATAAGAAAAATCAAGGTAAGGAATTTAAGTATGATGATATTGATGAAGATGAACTAATTGCTTTATTTACAAGGAAATTTAAAATAGGGTTAGGAAAGTATAAGTGTAAACGACCCTTCAAATGCTTCAATTGTGGAGAGGTAGGACACTTTTCTAATAAGTTCCCTCATAAGCATCATAAGTATGATGATGAAGAGCATAATGAAGAGCATGATGAAGACTATGATGAAGATAAGAAGACATTCAGGTTTTATAAGAGGAAGAAAGGATTGAAGAGTTATAATGACAAGAAGATTCTCTACACCAATGAATATTGCAGCTCATCAAATGAGAGTGAAGATAGTAATTCTAAGTTTGATAATGAAGATGATGGTCCTATTGAAGATGAAGTCCTCTACATGGATGAGCAAGGAAGTTTCTCATATCAAAAAGAGTCTACTTAGAGTGATACATATAATTAATAAGACAAGGAGGTTTATGAGACTAACTTGATGAATTCCCTTGAAGATCTAAAGATTGATAATAAGAAGACCAAGATGTTGAAGTTACATATGAAGGACTATACAGAGCAATTCGGTATGTATGAGGCTAGAATGGATGGAGACTCCAAGGAGCATAAAGGTATAATAAATCATCTCAACAATCAATTAGAAATCCTATCTACAAGCCTAAAAGCTAAATAAATGAGTGTTCAAGGTATGTGATTGAAAATGAGTCATTGAAAGTTGAGTTAGAAAAGACATACAATAAGATGAAGTCCTCTGTGATGTTTGAAATGAGCTCAAATGATCTAGATAAAATTCTAAATATTCAAAAGCATTTTAGTGATAGAAATGGATTTGGTTACAAATAAGAACAAAATATTACAACTCAAGATAAGGTGAAGACCAATGTGAACAAAGGCAATCAAACTTTGAGGGTCAATAATTAATCTTAGACTAGAGATGTTGGTAGAATGAGGACAAATAAGATTAAATAACCAAATGCCATGAGGTATCGAAATTTCAATGGTTACTTCTATACTTGTAATCAATTTGGTCATAAGAATAGAGAGTGTAGAAGACTCTCTAATAATAATTGGAATCATCAGTCAAATAACATGAACAAAGTTAAGTACTTTAGTTTTTATGACATAGGATACATTGTAAGATTTTGTCCAAGTTAGGTAAGGCAAGTTGAATTCACTTAAAAAAATGGCTTTTTATAACTGTAATCAGAAAAGTCATATTGCCAATAATTGCAAAAGATCCTTTTAGAAAAAATACATACAAGTCATTGAAACCATCAAATGGTTCAAAGAAACTAAGCCTAAGAAAGAAGAAGAAAAGAAACAAAACTCTTATACTGCTCCAAAGGAAGAATCTATGTTTGTTTAAACAACTTTTCAAACTTAAAAAGATGAGTAAAAAAAGTGGTACATAGATAGTGGGTGTTCAAGTTGTATGATAGGAGACAAGATCAAGTTTATCTCTCTTAAGAATACTAATCTAGGATCAGTTAGTTTTAGTGATAACAAATATGCTAATATTATTGGAAAAGGTACTGTGAGTCTTGACAATGGTCATACTAGAATTGAGAATGTCTTATGTGTAGAAGGTATGAAACATAATATTTTAAGTGTGAGTCAAATGTGTGAGCAAGGAAATAATATAACCTGTAATGCAATAAGAAATGTGAAGTTAAAAGGGCAAAGTCTAGAAAAATAATTGCAAACATTCATAAAGCAAAAAATAACCTATATATCTTCCATGAACCCAAGAAGGAGAAATGTTTCATAAGTCAATTGGATGAAATATGGATTTAGCATAAAAGACTTGGATGCATAAATTTTTATAATATGGTAAGGATCAATTCAAAGGGGTTAGTAAGACATCTGCCAAAAATTACCAAAATTCTTCATTCTCTCTGCAAAGCATGTCTTCATGGGAAGCAAATCAAGAATGAGATACAAATCCAAGGAACATTCCACTATAGGGCCATTATATTTGATCCATACTAATCTATGTAGACCTATGATAACTCAAAGTATTCAAGGTAAAAATTATTTCATGCTTCTCATTGATGATTTCACTAGGATGACTTGGATATGCTTTCTTAAAGATAAATCTATAGTTTTTTAAAGATTTACAACATTTAGAACACTTGTGAAAAATGAAAAAGAATATAAAATTAAGTGTTTAAGATTAGATAGAGGAGGTGAGTTTTGGTCTCATGAATTTAATGACTTCTGTGAAGAACATATGATAAGAAGACAATATTCTATTGCTAGAACACCACAACAGAATGGTGTTATTGAAAGGAAAAATAAAACTATTCAAGAAATGAGTATAACAATGCTTCAAGATGCTAAACTATTAGATGGTTATTGGGAAGATGCAAAAAAAACTTTAGTTTACATTCTTAACAGGTGACAAATTAGAGTAAATGGTGATAAGACTCCATATGAGCTATGGGAAAATAGAGCTGCTAATGTCAAACATTTTAGAGTATTTGGGAGCAAGTGTTATATCAAAAGGGATGAAAAATCTTGGAAAATTTGATTCAAGATCTAATGAGGGCATCTTCTTAGGCTACTCTTCTATTATCTCTACCTATAGATGCTTCAATAAGACACTTCACAAGATTGTTGAAAGCTCAAATGTGAGTGTAGATGAGACAAATAAAGTCAAGAAGTCAAACTTGCAAGTAAGTGATAATATTCAGAATTCTATTTCAAAAAAAGGATGAGTTATCTATTCAAACACATTATGAAGATGAAGAGGAAGAAGAAAGACTTGACTCTAAATATCCATCTAAGAGAATACAAAAGGATCATCCTACCTTCTAGGTAATTGGTAATGTGAATGCAAGGTTAAAAACTATAAGAAGAAGGTAGATCAGTTAGAATTAACAAAACACTATCTTGTTATCATCTATTGAACCCAAAACTTTCTTAAAGATAGAAAAGATAAAATTTAGAAATGTGCTATAGATTAAGAACTTGATCAAATAGTAAATAATGAAACGTGGGATCTGGTTCCTAGACCAAAAATCAAGAATGTAATAGGCACTAAGTGGGTCTTCAAAAATATGATGAATGAGAAAGGAGAGGTCATAAGAAAGAAAACTAGACTAGTGAGAAAAGGATATGCTCACATTGAAGGGATAGATTTTGATGATACCTTTACTCCAATGGCAAGGATGGAATCAATTAGACTCTTTTTGGCATATGCTATTTTCAAATATTTTAAGGTATACCAAATGTATGTGAAATCTACCTTTTTGAATGACAACTTAGAAGAAGTGTAATTTGAGTTACCTAAAGGATTCTTCTTGTCAAATGATCAAGACTATGTGTGAAAATTGAATAAGGATTTATATGGTCTTAAACAAGCTCCTAGAGCTTGGTATGATAGACTAGATAAGTATCTTCTGAGTCAAGGTTTCAAAAGAGGGGTAGCTGATAGCAATTTGTAGATTAAGACTAAAGGTAGTCTTCAATTACATGTATTTATCTATGTTGATGACATAATATTTGGTTTTGACAATGACAATATAAGTAAATAATTTTTAGATGTCATAAAGACTAAATTTGAGATGTCTATATTGGGAGATCTTTCATTCTTTTTAGGATTACAAATTAACCAACTAGATGTAGGGATATTCATTTCACAAGCTAAATACATCAATTATATGCTAAGGAAATTTGATATGATGGAGTGTAAGCCAATGAGTACATCAATGATTATAGTTTGTAAGATGATTAAGCAAGATGACTCACCAAATGTTGATCAAAACTTGTATAGATCCATGATTAGAAGTTTTTTGTACTCCACTACCTCTAGGCCTGACATCATGCAAGAAATAGGACTTGTTGGTAGGTTTCAAGCTGATCTTAGAGAATCTCACTTGAAAGTAGTTGAAATAATATTAAAGTATCTTAAGGTCACCATATAATATGGTTAATGGTATCCCAAGAGCAAATAATTTACTCTAAAGACATACACTGATGTAGATTGAGCTGGTTGTGTGGATGATAGAAAAAGTACTAGCGGTGGTGTTTTATTCTTAGGTGAATTCTTAGTGTCTTTTATAAAAAATAAGCAAGCCTCAATATCCCTATCTACTATAGAATTTAAGTATATAGCTACTGCCTCATGTTGCACTCAATCTATATGGATAAAGTAAAGACTATAAGGTAAAGCAAAAAAGCTTATCCCATCTACTATGACAATACTAGTGTAATTAATATCTCAAAGAATCCTATAATGTACTGAAAAACTAAACATATTCCTATTAGATATCATTTATTGAGAGAAAAAGTGAGCAATCAATATGTTAAGCTGGAATATGTTCCTGCAAAATATCAACTTACAGACATTATGACCAAACCATTAACAAAAGTAATATTTGAGTATCTAAGACAAAGATTGAGAGTCATCTCCTTATCTAAAAATCAATAGAAGGTTATTGGTTGAGGGGGAGCAACTGGTTCATGAGCTTTCTCCAGTAGTCTGTAGTAAAATTCTTGAGGTAACTTGTTTAGGGATAGTGGTCCTAAAGGATCAAATTGGTTGATTCTAAGTGTTTGCAGAGTTGATGATAGATCTTGTTAGTTTAGAAGTATTTTTAAGATATCATGATCTAGGTGGAACATGGAGTTAGGGGGGACAACTCAAATAGTTTGAGAGGCTTAAAGAGATGTGCATAATGTAAGGGGGAGTCTCTCTTAATGATGTCAAAGTGAGTTCAAGTAGTTTTTATTTCTATTATATGTTTTCTCTTCATAAAACAAAGTATGATAAAAGAAGATTATAGTTTTTAAGCATGTCGAAGAAGCTCAAGGTAAGAAGAGGTATGCATATTGTTAGGGTAAGTTTTTATCTTCTCTCAGAGGCAGTCCTTTCTTATTGTTGGTTCTTGAAGTCTTTTCAAGTCCTCAGGATTAGAAGATGAGCTCACTGTAGACACCAAAAAATTGGACATTTATAGTTTTTGATGACTAAATGCCTCGAGATCCCATGAAACTTCTTAAACCTTACTGAAACCCCCTTAACCTAATTAAATCACTATTATCCAACTCATAAATATCATTCCAAATCACTATTTGAAAGTACTATTCAAAAGTACTATTTATTATCACTATTCACTCTGGGACCTATTTCACTAAATTTTGTCCATTTCAAGTCTAAAGAAAAACAAAAAATAATGTTAGGGATAAGTGATTAGAATGAAACCAAATTGGTTTATGCACCATATCCAGACATTTTGAGCACTCCTCTTTGGCTGGGGAGGACTACCTGCAAGCAAGAAATCACTACCATAAAATGTTTGTTAGTAGATAAATGAGTGGGCTGCCAAGCTACGCGCTTGTTCTAGGAAGTATGAAACTTCCTTAGAGATGATAGTTAACTTTTGAGAGATAAAAGAGTAATAAATAACTAAAAGGGAGGTAAAGATAGAGTGAAAGAGAAATAATGTTACCATTATTCACAACTTGAGTGCAGTAGAGAGTGACAGGGTATAGGTGGTGTATTTTGTTTGTATTTTAGAAGGTGTTTGGGTAGGTTTTGGAGAGGTTAGAAAATCCACAGTCACTGAAGTTGATAAAGAAGTGACCAATATCGATTATGTTGTTGAGGTCAGTGGGTGAAGGTGATCGATGTCAATTAGGCTGCCAAGGTTGGTAGGGGAAACAATTGCCTAGGAGTCTACAAAAGGATTTTTTGGGTCTAAGAAATGGTTTTGGTCAGGTTTGGGAGGTTTAAGAGAGTAGTGTGTGAGAGAGAGAGTATGATTTAGGTGGATCTAATTATAGGTTTGGTATGTCAGGTCAAGGAGAGACAAGTAGGGAAGCTTTATAACTCCCTCATAGGGGTTTGATCAGGAATGTGTAAACCAGTGAATAGTAGATATGAAGTGATAGAAAAGTAAATACTTAAAAGACCTATAGAATAAGTGATGTAATTAGTGATGGTGGTGATTGAATGATAAGTGTCGAATTGATGGCTCCAATCAGGTAGTCTAAATTGATGGCTTGAATAGAGAGAACAAGCAGGTGATACTGGTCCTCAAGAGCTTGGTTTCTGATCGTGATTGACTTACATAAGATAACAGTAAGCTAAGATGTTTAAAGTTAAATTCTAAGAGCTTGAATGCAAGTAAGAATGAATTTTCTTGATTTCTATTGACCTGAACTTTAGGTTAGAGTTTAGCTTATATCATTGATGTCGATGATCCCATCGATGTCGGATATGGGTTGACTAACATCGATAGCCTTAGATTAGGTAAAGCTTACTATTTTTGGCCTATTTTTTTTTGCTCTTCATGCCAAGTGTGGAACCCATTATAAAATGGTAAAACTAAGAGGTTAACAAGGAGGTAGTTGATTAGGAATTTAGTTTGAAGTGAGAATAAGTCTTGGGTAGTTAGGATGAGGGGACCAAGTATTGAGATGCCTCATCGGGTGAGAATTAGTCATAGGGTGAGGTGGCTAGGTAAGGTGGAAAAAGGGGTTTTTAATTAACTTATTATTATTTAAATTAATTAAATGTGTGGGGAAAAAACATGGGTTAGGGAGGCTAATTGTTATTATTGAAAAATGGGCTAAAAGGGGTTTCAACACAAAGAGTTACACATGTGTGTGTGACATAATTTTGGTGTCTAAATTTGCATTTTTTTGTCTTGTAATTTATACTGGCAAGTTTTCAAGATAAAAAAATAAGAGTCAGATGTTCCAAGTATTGGATGGGATATCCCCCCTCAAAATGAGAATCGATAGAGGAGAAACTAGAATTAGGTACCAGTTT
Organism: Torreya grandis; assembly: GCA_037957365.1. NCBI lineage: Eukaryota > Viridiplantae > Streptophyta > Pinopsida > Cupressales > Taxaceae > Torreya > Torreya grandis. The sequence goes on from JARHVA010003861.1 coordinate 451,488, forward strand.
GATAGAAAGGTAATTAGGTGAGTGGTAGAGAATTGAGTATCACTTCATCTATGTATAATAATATAAGATATAGTTGACAAAGTCAAGAACATGCAAGGTTGAGGAGGACTTAGATAGAAATAACCAAAGCACAACTTGTAAGTGATAGCTGATAGGTCAAAATAATCAAAGTTGTAGCTCCAATAGTCGATGTGTCTTAGGTATCCAAAGTAGGAAGTGCCCCTAGGAAACAAAAAAGGGTTCAAGGTGATAGGATGAGTTTGGTTACCATCCAAAACACCCAATATACATGTGTGTGCATAAAAGCCAACTATAGAAAGATAACATAAGCAGTCAAGACAAGCAATGCAAGGTTGGTGTAAAAGGGGTCAATGAGTAAGGAGATATTTGTGATATCCAAGAAAAGTCATTGTGGGTGAAGATTTAAGTGATATTCAAGGGAATTTATCATGGTTGGGGAGATATATGTGATCTCCAGTTTGCCCTAGAGTATGGGTAAAGTCTAAAAAGTTGGGGTTGCTTTTTGGGGAAAATATTATTTTAATGGTGCCAACATCAGTAACAATGCTAGTATTGATAATAAATAGTGCTGACATTGCACATTAGGGTAATGTTGTTGATGTCAGTAGGCATAAGAACCAATGCTGGTAAATTAGGTCAAGTATGCTGACTTCAGTCACTGACCAAACTTGATAAAAAGGGGTTTAGTGGTTGACCAAACTCATTTACAACTTATGATTGGAGAAAAATAGAGCTGTGAGAGTGACTGAGATGGAAAAACAAGGAGGGGACCCAATGGGAGGCATGCCACCATAAGATCTAGCTATACCAGCCTAGAGGAGATGGAGAGATAAGGTAAGAGGCTTAATGATTTATTTTAAAACTTGATTTGGTTAGTTTGATTTTGTAGGCTAATTTAGAAGTGGGGGTTAGAAAATGTTAGTAGAGGGGTAAGAAATGGGGTAGGGTAGTTTGGGGTAGGTTTTTAGGTTAAAATTGTAATTTGGGTTTAGGTCTTCTACCCTAGGGCTGAACCAATCATCGATGTCGATGGGTTCCACCAACATTGATCGACATGGTATCAAGGTTGGTAGGTGTCTACTGACATAAGTTGACATGTATGCATATAAAGTGTTGATGTTGGCATTAGAATCAACATCAATGACTGTGAAGAAATAAAAAAATAGGAGAAAGGTCTAGTTTATATCCCTAGTGGAAGTAGTCAATTAACCTAATGGCCTAACTAGCCTCAAAAGACCTCGTGTCGACTGAGTGCTACCTACATAGCATGGTGTAGGGCCTCAAGTCAATGTAATTCTCCCAGAGCCTAGGAAAAAGATCTAAGGCACAGTTAAAAGTGTGTTAATGGAATGGGTAAAAAAAGTAGGTTGAGATAGGTCAAGAGGCCTAGGGTGTGAAAGAGAGGGCATAGGGTCGAGGGTCAGGGATATAGGCTATGAGGCCTAGAGTTGTGATAGTCGATTGGGCCTAGGGTTGGGATAGAGAGGTAGTAAAGCCTAAGGTAGAGAGGAAAGAGTAGGGTAGATAGTTAGGTGGGTATATGGCTAAACTAAGCTCAAAAGACCCCATGTCAATTTAGTGCTACCTACATAGCCTGATTTAGGGCCTTAGACTAGGGTAATTCTCTTAGAGAAAAGGGAAAAAGGTGGTGATAGGTTCTATTAGAAAGTACATGACTTGAGTTATGTATGTATAGATGTAGGTGAGGATGGAGCTAACATTATGAGATCATCTACTAAGGCTTTTGATGTGTATGAGTAGGGATGTCACTCTAGATGAGTGGGAGCACATGGTAGCTATGGGGTTAGGAGGAGTGTGATGATATTATTGAGTCGCTCGAGATGTGAGCCTTATGATACATTGATTGAGAGGTGGGATCACACCACTAACACCTTTTATCTACTGAACAAAGAGTTGATAGTAACCTAAGAGGATGTCTATAAGATTTTATGGTTACCATTCTAGGGTGAGGAGCTCTTCACATGATCGAGAGAGGAGCATGATATCCACATCGTGGTATTTTATGGAAAGCATGTTAGTGAGGTGAATTATAATTCAACGAGTTTCACCTATGAGCTAATGTATATGGCCAATGAGGAGCAACATCAACTGAGCACCCTAATGATGATCAGGATCACAGTGTATGCATTACTAGATATAGATGGTGGAAGATTTCTAATTGGATTGATAGGTGTGCTTGCATAGATGGTTGAGCAGTGGACTTTTTTTTCATGGGGTTTAATGTTTTTAGCATAGTTATACAGAGAGCTATGGGGTTTGAGACTACAATGGTGATACAGTTTATGTGTCGACCATCTACTTTACTATTGGGCATACGAGCACATCATGGTGACATGATCATTGGGGTTACCTACCATGATTTTAGCCAGCTTCAAAGTTGGTTTTAGATGGTGGAGAGAGGGCATGACATAGACCCGAGTGGATGGCATAGTGCATGATATTGCCTATTATAGATGATGATTAAGGGTTTGATCCCTATGGATATTTTGTGGAGACCCTACCTGACATATCCCATATTTTGAGGATAGGCACAATATCTAGTTGGATTACAATGTTCACTATGGGTTAGGGGGAGACAAGTTAGTGAGTTAGAGATGGTACTTGTGGCATAGGTTAGGATGCTATTCAATCTACTATAAGATATTTTGCTTACCTTCCCTCGATATATGAGGGATGACATAGAGGTACCCCTATCATTACCTTAGGAGATAGATGGGCCAAATTTTGAGGAGCTACCAATAGGGCCAGGTGTTGGAGATCTAGGGTGTAGTGACATATATAGCTTGGTGGGTAGGTTTACATCTTAAGGTGGAGGTCAAGTGGCCACCCCCAAATTTATAAGGGTTAGTGAGAGAAAGGGATGTAGTCATATAAACACGAGATGTAGTAATGTAGGCTAGAGATACAACATAGGCATATGTATTAGCCTTATAAGGGTAGGTGGTGATGTTAGGGCTAGGTTGGGGCATTACAAGGCCAGGTTGTAACATTACAAGGCTAGGTCAGAGTGTTATAGGGTTAGGTGACTATAGTGATAGCAAAGAGGGATAGCTTGAGAGTAGCAGGTTAGGCTACTCTTCCTCCTTTTCCATAGAGACCAGTACAGGTTGGGCCATCAATAGGTGCTATGGGACCACCATAGAATATATCTCTAGTGAGATATACTATTGCCCTGGATGAGATTGCCTATTATTAGAGGGCCATCAAGGAGTTTCCATAGATTTAGTAGTATTTTGAGTTCAAAGAGCAGGAGAGATTTGTGTCACATGCCACAAATTATAGCTCATGCAGATGTAGATGGGTTGAGAGTGGAAATGACACTACTTTGTCATGACCATGTAGAGAGCCTTGATGATCTTGAGTGTTAGATTTTGTCATTTTTGATTATATTTGTTATATACACACCAGCTTGTGAGCTGAAGATGTGAGAGTATATTTTGAGAGAGAGATGATATTGTGATGATGCACATTTGTTGTGATTGTATATATATATGAGAGATGTTTATTTATTGTTATTTTGAAATGTATTTATTGTGATTGTGATGAGGATATCGACATAAATGATGATGATATAGATGATGATTTTATAGATGATGATTATTTAATGCTATGTTAATTTGGATGTTAATGCTGATCATGTTAGTTGAGTTAGACTAGCCTTTCCCATATATGTGATGGTATATGCATAGTTGGTTTGTTAGTTTCATCTTAGCATTTTTCCATATTTTGTAATGGTGTATGCTTAAAATGAATAAGTTGGTTATGTTAGTTTATTTCAGCATTTTTCCATATTTGTGATGGTGTATGCATAAACTAAGTTGAGTAGGATTTGATAGTGTTGGTATGACATTATTTTTCATCTCAATAGAGAGATTGACATGTGATATGGATGGGAAAATAAAGAGATAGAATGCTCATGCACTAGTAAAGATCGTAATCAGAACATAAATAGGCTCAAGAAAATGAGCCTCTTTTATGCCTTATATCTTTGAACCATTGTGTTTGTTAGAGAAGCATCGTGTTTACCTTATGTTAAGTGAGCTTCATAGTCCCTTGAAAGAGTATGAGGGAAAAATGGTAAAATAAGGGAAAATGTTTGGGTAGCATAACCTACAAAGTGGGGATGATATGCCCCTTTTGTGGGTGACTCGAGAGCTACTATAGGCAAGTCTATGACTTAAAGATTTTTTTTGGGTGTAAGTTGATTAATATGGGAAGCCTACAATGGGATTTTTTATGGGTTAAGGTTGTATAAAGCTGATCAATGTGAGAAGCCTTTTTTATTTGTATTTCCCTTTGAGAACAAAGCTTGGCTTAGCCATCCTTCAAAGGAGTGGTCTAAGCATTCATTTTTACGTTTAAATAGATATCCTTCAAGGGAGAAGTCTATTGATAGTAGAAAAGTAAAGTTACATAGATGTCCTTCAAGGGAGCAGTCTACATTCAGAAGCATGACTTGAGAGTTTATAACTTGTCACAAATCCCATTTTTTTTTATGCTTTTAGTTATGAACAAGACTATAGAGGATTAGGAGTTTTCCACTTTGAGGGAAAAACCATACCATTGAATAAGTTAACTAAGTGTATAAGAGTAAGGGTGAAGAAGAAGGGAAATGAATGTAATAGGGATGCTCAAGAGAGGAGCTCAAGTTAGAAATGAGGTGAAGCGATGCTTGGTTAACAAAAGAATTATCGTAGGTGTAAGGAATTTAAAGGCTCAGGTTCTAGCCTTCCTTCAAGAGAAGATAACCTATAAGTTCCTGAGCCATACTTGTGAGTTGTGATATAGGGTCCAAGCCAATTAAGACCAAACTTACCCTATTGGCTTTTTTCCATGTTCGTCACATGTTGATTTTCTTTTAAGAAAAAATATCTGATATTGAAATCTTTCTCTTTAAGTTTTTTTTATTATAAACGAATTTGATACGCTCTTAATAGATTTGGAGGTGGTTGAGGGATATGAGATGGTGTTCATCAAGTAATTCAAGTTGAGCGAAATGTTCTTGATGAAAGTCATTGTTAGTAAGTATTTCTTGCAGAGAAATATGAAGAGAAGGAATCTAGACTTCAAGAGGCAAAATAGCCTCTATCTCATATACCAAAGAAAAAGGTGTAGCACCCATAGGGGTTTGAATGCTAGTGTGTTAAGCCCATAAAGCAAAACGAATGTGTGTGTGCCAATCCTTGCCTATATCATTGACTACTTTTATGAGAATTTTGGTCAATGTTTTGTTAGAAGCTTCTGCCTATCCATTTGCTTGTGGATAGTAGTTTTATGAGAAGCTTAATTTGATTCTAAATGTATCTCAAAGATTTTGAATAGTCTTATTTTTGAAAGATTTGTTGATATTTGTTATAATTTTATGAGAGACACTAAAATGACAAATGATGTTATGGTTGATGAAGTCAACAATTTTGTTAGCTTTAGTGGAGATGAGAGGGATGGCCTTGACCCACTTGGTGAAGTATTTAGTGGTAGTAATGATAGAACAATGATGGAGGGATGAATGAGGGTTAATCTCCCTAATTAGATCTAAGCCACATTGGGAGAAGGGCCAAAAGTCTTTAGCAAATTATAATGCATGAATCAAAATGTGAAGGAGGTTAGCATGTTATTAACAGTTGATGCAATGCCAAATATAATCAACATAGTCTTGATGAAGTGTGCGCCAATAATATCCAATTCAAAGGATACATTTAGCAACTGAGTGACCATTGACATGCCCACCATAAGTCCCATCATGGACTTCCTTAATGGTGAAGGAAGTCTCAATACTAGTGAGTCATCTAAGAAGATGACCATCAAAACCTCAATTTTAGAGAAGTCCCCCTAGCATAGTGTAATGAGTGGCATGTTTTATGATGGCACGCTCCCATTATTAGATAGATCATAAGGGGTAATAGAAAAGGAAAGATAATCCATGAGTTGCTTGTACCATAGATCATGTGGGTTGGCTGTTACATTTTTGATAAAGAGGATGTTAGTTGATACATATGAGGGTAATGTTAAGTGATGCATTGTAACATAGATTTTTGAGGAAGAGGATGAAGAGGGTATGTGTGAAGCAAGTGAAGCCATTATGTCAACAAACTATTTTTTAAATCAAGGAATAATTTGTAAGAGATAAGAGTCAAATGATCCTAAGAGCGTATCTACATAATGTTTATACCATTGTAGAATTTCATTTTTGCATAGGTAGGAACCATTAACCTAGTTATCCACTAGCTGAGAATTACCAAAAATGGTTATGGATTTGATACCCAAGAAGAGAGCTATTTGAAGTCCTAAAATCAAAGCCTAATATTTGGCCATATTGTTAGTGCATTCAAAATCTAGTTTAAATGACAAAGGTATAGGTTTGCCATCTAGAGGAATAAGAATGACCCCCTCATCCCCACCGTATTGACACTTAGACCCATCGAAGAACATCATCATTTGATAGGAGATGTCATCGGTGGAGAGCATTACGATAGATTCATCAGGGAATTTGAGGTTTGAAGGTTGGTTGTTAGGTAAAGGAGTGGCAACCAACTGGTCAGCAATTATTTGCCCCTTAATAGACTTTTGTTGAATGAATTCTAAGTCAAATTTAGCAAGAAGCATGAGCCATCAAGCTACATGTTGGTTGTGATATGGCTCAGAATGCATGTATTTGAGGGGATAAATATGGGTGACCACATAGGTTTTATGATTTAGGAGACAATGGTGAAGTTTGGAGGCAAAAAATACCAACACAAGGAAAAGTTTTTTAGTATGGGTATATCGAGTATCATAATCAATAAGTTGCGGCTTATGTAATAAACCCCCTATTATCGATGTTGGTCATCTCGACGTGCAATCATAGCCATTAGAGAATGGTTGTATAGGTAGAAAGGCTGATTTTCCTTAGGTGGAATAAGAATCGATGGGGAAAGGAGATATTGTTTAAGTGTTTTAAAAGCTTCTTGGTAATCTGTATTCTAATGGAAGGAGACATCCTTTTTGAGGATATGGTGGAAGGGTTGGCAATGATTTGACAACTAGGAAATGAAGTGATGAATTGACTAAAGTTTTCCTTGTAGGCTATGGAGTTGTTTTATATTAGTAAGTGGAGGCATCTCTAGGATTGCTCTAACCTTAGTAGGGTCAACCTCAATACCACAGAGAGAAATGATAAAACCTAAGAGCTTACCAAAAAGAACACAAAAGACACATTTCTTTGGCTTTAGTCAAACATTATATTAGAGGAGATGAGTAAATATGGTATTGAGAATCATCAAGTGGTCTTGGCAAACTTTAGACTTACTGAGTAAGTCATCCATGTAATCTTCCATAATTTTATGTAGGATATCCTGAAAGATGTAGGTCATAGCCCATTATTAGGTCACACCAACTTTCTTTAAGCCAAAAGGCATGACCTAATAGCAAAAAGTCCCCCATGGGGTAATGAAGGTTGTCTTATGTTAATCCTCAAGAGTGACCAAGATTTGATTATATCTAGAGAACCCATCCATAAGTGATAACATCTCATGTCCAACTATTAGATCAATAAGTTGGTTGATACTTGGAAATGAGAAGTCATCTTTTGGACAAGGAAGGTTTAAATCATGATAGTTGATGTAAATGTAGATTCCCCCAGTCACTTTTTTGATAGGAAAAATATTGGAAATCCATTATGAGTAGTCGATGGGTTGGATAAAGTTAACAAAAAGGAGGCATTAGAGCTCTTCTTTGACAATGAGAGTAATATGAAGATGCATCTTGTGAAGCTTTTGCTTAACAGGTTTAACATCTCAATTGGTGACAATGTTATGGGTGATGATAGAGGGTCAATACCAGGCAAGTCATTATAAGACCAAGTGAAGGCTTTGCTATGGTTATTAAGAAATGTGGTATAATCATCTTGTTCAGAGGAATCTAACTATTGGCCAATCTTGAGGATGCGAGGGTTATCATGAGAGGCCAGATTAATATCAATGGTTGATTCATTTAACATAGCTTGTGTTTTGGATGGGAGAGATCATTGGATATAGGAATCATTTGTACCCATGTATGTGAGAATTGCATCATCATTTTGAAATTGGATAGTGTTAATAGTGGGAGAGTCTTCATCAATTATTTCAATATGAACAAGAGGAAGGGACCTTGTTTCCTTACCCTAGCGATAGGTGAGAGGCCCCAAATAGATGGAATTTATTGAAAAGAAATTAGGAGGTATAGATACCTCCAATTTCGTAGGTGATGGTAGAGAACAAGGTGGAGAAGGAGAAATTAGTTCTTCAATAATTGGTATATGAGAAGTTTTAATGAGTTTAGTTGGTTCGTCATATCCCACTCCATGCCTCTATTTGGTATTTTCAATGGTTTGGCTAGTGGGATGTTCAATAGGCATATAGACACCTTGTTCATAATGACCCAAACCAAATCATTTCTAGGCACACCTATAGAGATAGGTGTGAGAAAATCTATGGTAACTCAAGAAAGAGAAGTCATAGGTAAATAATTATGGCAAAGAAGATGGATTGCTGATAGCATGAACCTGATCAATTCCCCCATATGTGTTATTTGTTTGAAGGTTAGGGGGCCCATAAGGGATGACCATCCTAATGTGGGGATCATAATTTGGGTGTATGTGAAGCCTTCCATACTTTTGTGGAGTATAGAACATGTCAAGCATCAATAAATGATATTCATCGAGTGACAAACATTGAAAAGTCTCCTCCATGGGATCCTTGTTAGGAATTTGTGTTGTTAGTATATGTGTAGTCGAGGGAGTAGAGCTTATGGAAGCTTTAGAATTATCATGCAAATAAGATGATGTCTTAAATGGAATGAGAACATCATTAGGACTATAAGTCATGTTGCATGTTTTAAATGAAGGTGGGTCAGTGGGTATAACATGCAATTGTCCATCATGTTCAAACATGACACAATGGTGCAAAGTTGAGGGTACACATGCCATATCACGTATCCAAAGTCATCCAAGTAGTATGTTATATTAGAACTCTCTTTCCACAACATAGAAGGTCTCATGAATAGTGCGGGGACCTACACAAATATGTAAGATAATAGTACCCATTGTAGTAGCTATGGTATCTTTAAAGGAGAGGATTATTGCATTAGTTTGAGACATGCAATTATCAAGAAGGGCTAGCTATTTGTAGGCATGGGTGTAAATAATATTAATACTAATGCCCCCATCTATCATGACTCTCTTAAAATGAGTTTGATCAATAAATATGATAATAAAAAGGGTAGAATCTTGATCTTCAGGGTGTTGAAGTAGAATTTTTGAATCACTAAAATAAATTAGGGAGATGGAATTAAGGGAGCTAACAAAAGCTGAAAGAAGTTGGGGATCATCATGTTGTACCTCAATAGCTTACAAGGAACTAATAAAAGCTTGAAAGTTTTGGGATGAGTTTTAAATTAACTCATACAAAGACATTTTCATAAAAAAATGGTGAAGTTGTTTCACCATTGAGCTTTGAATAACGTCTAAAGATGTCAATTTAGGGACACCCAAGATGGAAATCTTAGGATTAGGAGGAGTGTATTTGGTGAAGGGATGAACCCATGGAGCAGTGACCTTTTCCTTACTTTTATCCTTTTGGTTTTGTGATCGTGTGGCCACATTAATTGTGTTGATTTGAAATATAGGTGAAGGAAGTGCAAAGGGGGTATGACCACATCTTTGAGTTTGAATTTAGGTGGAATAGTAGGAGGCATTGTGGATGTCAAAGGTGGAATAACAAGAAGGTTAATGGGAGTATCATTAAAGATAATGTTGACATCAAAGTGTTGCTAAATGAATGCTATGAGGGCTTTACAACTCTCAGTATCATGTCCAGGTGAACAATGATATAAACACACTTATGTATCATTAAACCAAGATGGCTTCATTCCAAGAGGACTGTAAGGCTTAATGGGAGGAAGAGTTATTATGGAAAATTGTAATAACTGACATACGAAAAAGATTTGAGAGCCTACAAATGGGCTCACACTTGTTGTGCTAATAGGAGTGGACACTTTCTTGTGTTTTGATGTTGAAAAGGTAATTTTACGTGGTGCTTTATTTGGTGATGATAAAGTTACATGTTTTACTGACACTTCTTTGTGTTAGGTATCTTGGTGTCAGATGTGAAAAGCCTACCTGATGGCAAAGGTAGTAGTGGAGGTAACTTAACCTTTTATTTTTCTTGGGTCAATAATATTCCAACTAAAGTAGAGGTGTGTGGTCCCAAAATGGATGGTAAAGTTGAGGGTTGAATAAAGGATCAATGAGATCTAGGGCGCTTAACATTTTTTTGTAATTTAGGCCATGAAACTCTAACTTGTGATTGAGGAGTTAAATCTAATTTCACCTATGGATGAATTAAATTAGAAATGGGGCGTACACCTAAAGGCCTAATCTACTTTAATGTGGTAGATGTATGTGAGGGTGAGGGTTCTAACATAGATGGTTGAACTTTAGGTGCTTTTAGTGAAGAAGCTCTAGCTTTTTCAAAGACTTTGGGGTTAAGGGTAGTGAAAAGGTTGGCAGTAGAGGTTGACATTCATTGTGTTGGAAAAGGATTTTTAAGTTGGTCCCAAAACGTCACATGATATAGCTTCATGGAGTCAAGAAAGTCTAGAATTTTCACCAAACACAAGAAAGGTTTAGATGAAGTTTACGTAGGCCTTAGGGTTATGACTTTAGAAGGTTGAGGTGTTTGAGAAAGAGGGAAATTATTAGTCCCTACTACTTTTGGCTAAAGACAAGAAAGAACTGCAATGGGTTCTTCTTCGACAGAGATAAGAGAAGAGGCATGGTCTTCCATGGGTGGAGGATAGGTAGGCAAAGAAGGTTCCTCAAGAGGGTAGAGCATAGGTATAATTAATCCCTCAACATGTGGGTGAGGAATAGGTAAAGTATGATCCTCCATAGGTAAAAGAAGGGGTAAGAGTGGTACAATTGGAGTAGGCACAATAGGTCTCCCGTCTATTATGGGAGTAAATAATACTGACTCCTCTAAGTGCAAAGTTGGAGTGAATGGGGTACTACTCTCTATAGGTGGGGGAAAGGTAGGAGAAGAAAGTTCCTCAAGAGGTTATAATAAATGACGATGTTCCCTTCAACATGTGGTTAAGGAATGGGTAGGGTGTGGTCTTCAAGTGGTAAGAGGATAGGTAATATTTGTGCAAAAGGAAATGGTATTAAAGGCTCCTCAGGTGGAAAAAGAAGTGGTAAAGGAGGATCTTCCTCATGAGGAAGTGAAATGGGTGAAATAGGCTCTTCTACTTGAGGAGGAAGAATGGTCAAAACAAATGCCACTGACTGTGGGGGAGGATTCTATGAAATGGGTATCTCTTATTGAAGGGGAGGTGGAACTAGAGGTAAAGGAAAAACCATATTAACCATATGGATATTATGATCACCTGAGTTAGTTATGTTTTGAATAATGTTTTGATTGGGTGAATGGTTAGGAAAAGGATGTTTGAACACATCCATACTTTGATTAGGGGGTGCATTAGAATTATCCAAGATGAGATCACCTCTATCAAGAATGTCTTGGAATAATGTTCTTGAGTGTCTTACAACTATTAGAATTGTGGCCTTTAACTTGATGGTAACTGTAAAACTCATCTTATTTATACCAAGTTGGGATACGATAGAAAAGGTTAAACTATATAGGAGGCTTGATTTAAGGAAGGGTTATGACACCTTGTTGCAATAGTTTTTCCAAAATAGATATGTATGACTCCCCAATGGGAGTGTATTTTCTTTGTTCATACCATTGTTGGAATTGCTTGGTTGGATTTTGGGAAGTTGAGGAATTTGATTGGTTTGTGGTTGTGGAAGAGGTTGACTTAATGACAACTATGTTGGCAGAGCCTTTAGCTTTTTGGTTATAAGGAGAAGTTTTAGAGGAGGAGTCATTTAATTTGGAATTGGGATTCTTACTATGCAACTTGACTTTGCCTTCATCTATAACATGAACCTCAAGTTTCTATGCCATTGTAAAGGCATCATCAAATGTGAAAAAAATTTGTACCTAGAGTGTGGATAAGAAGTTTTTAGCACATGCCCTTGAGAAGAGCTCAATAAGCTCAGGTTGGGGTAAGGAGAAGGAGAGTTGATTGATCAAACTTCTCTAATGAGCGACAAAATCTACAATAGATTCATCATCAAATTGTCTAATAGAATAAAGGTTTGTTATAGAAACCTTTTTAGAAATGTTAATAGAGAAATGGTTTAGGAATATTTGTGTGAGTTGGGTAAATTAGAAAAGGGAGTGATGAGTTATAGAGCTATACCAATCCAAGGTAGCACCTGAAAGAGACATAGGAAAAGTGTGAAGTAGTAATGCATCATCATGCCCTATTAAATAACAAGCATGTCTAAATGCTTGTAAGTGCTATTGTGGGTCCTTTTTACTCTAGAAATGAGGAAATTTAAGGAGTTCCTATTGGATTGAATAAGGGTGAATAGGCACATAAAGATGGATGGGTTCATATCATATATGATCATAAGATAACACATTTTTTGAAGAAGAAATAAATGTCTCTAGATTAGACATCTTGTACATCATCATCTTAATGAGGTCTAGAGGAGGATTAGTTTGGGGGATACCTCCTAAATTATAGGGAACCTGATAGAAAGTAGAGGGAACATATGACATAATTTTAGAAAGTAGTGGGTTATTTTAGCTTGATATTATGAGCAAATGAATATTACACAATCATCAACATCATTCTCTTGACCGATGTTGATAGTAAATGTTTGTCGACATCAGTGGGATTAACTGATGTTGGTAGTTAAACTCTATCGATGTCGATAAGTGTGATATCCTAGGAGATGGAAAATTTAAAGTTTTTAAAACCCAAAAGTAAAAAATAGGTAAAATGGTAGATGGAAGAGGTCTGTGTAAGAAGGAATAATACTTAGAAAACCTAATATAACATGTTATACAAATTGAGTAGTAGAAATAGTATTGATTTTATGAATTAATAGGAAAACATCCTTACCAACTTCAAGATATAAATGGTAATATAAAAGTATAAAAATAACATATAGCCAAAAACTATTAGGTCTTAGAGATTAATTTTTAGTCTCATGTTGGCTTATGCCTTAATTAGATAGTGAAAAGAGAATTTGGTTATCAAAGGTACTAGAAAGCAATCTAGAGCTAGTTTCAGGTTAGTTTTAGTGCTCAAGAGAAAATCTATGTTAGACCAGGTACATGGCTTGTTATAGGAGCTTGCTCTCTACACTTCATAGACCTAGAGCCAAGCCAAGCCACTTAGCCAAAATATACCTTTTGTTTGGAGTTTATACTCTGCCAAAGAATGGAGTGGGTTCTCCCCTTGGTGGTGAAATCCAAGTAGAATAGTCAAGTAGGGTAAGGTGATCCAACAGGTGATGAAATATTTATGGGCCTTTTCTTAGGTGGGTTTAGATGTTTGTTTATGTGAATGTGATTTGGTTGTGTAACATAGGTGCACTATAATTTATTTATAATGCTTGTAATTAACTAGGTGAGTTAATATGCAACAAGCAAACAATGAAATACAATAAGTTTTAAACCCAAATCTGAAATGTTTAGATTCAAATGAAAACAAAGATGAAATAGGAGTAGAGAATGAAATTCATTATCCTAATTTGAAAGCAAGAATAAGTAAAGAAAATATTCTTTTTAACTTGTAAGAAAAAAAATGATAAATTGCTTTTAGAGGTAAAGAGAAGAGAAAGAAAATTTTAGTTTAATGCTTTAAATAGAAAATAAAATGTTGAATTTTTTGTTTTAAGAGAGAAGAGAAGAGGAAAGTGCAAGAAATGAAAATTTCACTATAATGCACCTATATGAATGATTAAAACAAGAAATAAACCCAAGGAAAACTCTAGGGTCCCATCGGGCATGCCATAAATGTTTTGCTAAATTTTGTTTATTTCAAGTCTAAAGAAAAACAAAAAACAATTTTAGGGATAAGTGATTAGAATGAAACTAGATTGGTTTGCACATCGTATCCAAATGTTGTGAGCACTATTCTTTGGCTGGGGAGGACTTCCTACAAGTAAGAAATTACTATCACAAAATGTTTGTTAGTAGATAAATGAGTGGGCTATCAAGCTATGCACTTGTTCTAAGAAGTGTGAAACTTCCTTAGAGATGACAGTCCACTTTTGAGAGACAAAAGAGTAATAAATAACTAAAAGAGAGGTAAAGAGAGAGTGAAAGAGAAATAATGTTACCGTTATTCGCAACCTGAGTACAATAGAGAGAGACAAGTGTAGGTGGTGTATTTTTTATGTATTTTAGGTGTTTGGGTAGGTTTTGGAGAGGTTAGAAAATCCATAATCACTGACATCAGTAAGGAAGTGATCAATATTGGTTATGCTATCGAGTTCAGTGGGTGAAGGTGATCGATGTTAGTTAGGTTACCAGGGTCAGTAGGGGAAACAATTGCCTAGGAGTCTATAGAAGACTTTTTTGGGTCTGGGAAATGGTTTTGGTCAAGTTTGGGAGGTTGGAGAGAGTAGTGAGAGAGAGAGAGAGTATGATTTTGGTGGATTTGGTTAGAGGTTTGGTATGTCAAGTCAAGGAGAGATAAGTAGGGAAGCTTTACAACTCCCTCACAGGGGTTCAATCAGGAATGTGTAAAATAATGAACATTAATATGAAGTGATAACAAAGTAAATAATTAAAATATCTATAGAAGAAGTGATGTACTTAGCTATGGTAGTGACTGAATGATAAGTGCTAGATTGATGGCTCTAATCAGGTAGTCTAAATTGATGGCTTAAATAGAGAGAATAAGTGGGTGCTGCTGGTCCTCAAGAGCTTAGTTCCTGATCGTGATTGACTTACACAAGATAATAGTAAGCCAAGATGTTGAAAGTTGAATGTCAGCAGCTTGAATGCAAATAAAAATGAATTTTATTAATTTTTGCTGCCCTGAACTTTAGGTTGGAGTTTAGCTTATATCACCGATGTCGGTGATCCCATCGATGTCAGCTGTGGGTTGACTAACATCAACAACCTTAGAATAGGTAAAGCTTAATATTTTTTCTCTATTTTCTATTATTCTTCGTGCCAAGTGTGGCACCCATTACAAAATGGTAAAAATAAGAGGTTAAGAAGGAGGTAGTTGATTAGGAATTTAGTTTTGAAGTGAGAATAAGTCTTGGATAGTTAGGATGAGGGGACCAGGTCTTAAGGTGACTCATCATGTGAAAATTAGTCATAGGGTAAGGTGGCTAGGTAAAGTGGTAAAAGAGGTTTTTAATTAACTTAATTAATTATTTTAAATTAATTAAATGTGTGAGGGGTAGAATCATGGGTTAGGGAGGCTAATTGTTATTATTGAAAAATGAACTAAAAAGGGTTTTGACACATGGAATTATGCATGTATGTGTGACATAATTTTGGTGTCTACAGGACCCACTATCACTATTCATGATGACATGTTAAGTGACATGACATGTGACATGGCATGTGATTTGGAGGTGATATGAAAAGTGACGTAGCTTAGAAGTGATGTGGCTTGATGTGGGGCATCATACCCCACCTGAGACCCTTCCCAAAGTGCTTGATGACCTCATTCTAGCATCACAAGTCCCCCCTTTGAAATGTGGTGAATTTCCCCTTAAGGGGTCATTATTTAACATGTATTTTGTCTTCCCAAATGAAATTAGACTTAAAAAAGAGAAACCTACCTCTTCAAAACTTTGGGAAAGATAAAGGGCACCCATTTTTGACCTTTTAGCCCAAATAAAGGCTCACCAACCCAAATGGGAGACTTTCTAACCCACATGGGAATCCCCACTAACCTCACCTCAGAAGTTTCTTCCCCCATATAGAAAATGATGCCAAATTTGGTGTGCCACCCCTTTAAGTGCTTATGTGAAAGAAAGAAAGGATGGGGAGAAGTCTTTAAGCCTCATTCAAACCCATATACATGATTTCCATTCAAACATCGAGACTCACCAACCCACATGGGAATCCTCAGCCACCTTACCTTGACTAAATCATGAGCCCATTTGGAAAAATTTGAATTGCTTCACTATTCCTCTATTTTGTCATGTTTCTTCACACAAAGATGCTATAAATACTCCCTCTCCTTCACCCAAGGTTAAGTGGCAAGTTAGTCTTTTGTTTTTAGCATATTACTACAAGTTTTTTTGGAAGAGGTCATCATATTAGAGGTCATCATGATCTTGGAGGAAAAAAAAATCAAAGCAATGAAGCTCTGCCAAAATTGCTTCAAGCTTCATCAATGTTCAACCATCGTCAACATCTTCAAGCCACTTCAACAACATTGAGGTAATTGACTTTGTTTTGTAATTTCATTTCTTTCTTTATTTCCTTTTGTCCTTCTATTTTCTTAACCTCCATACTCTTGAGCCCTTAATGTCAGGATCTTGCTCCACCACAATTAGAGCACATATGATTACTTCTTGTATTAGCAACTAAACACGGAATTTAACCAAAAATATAAAGTAACTAGAAATATGAAACAACACAGGATATAAGAGACAATACACAATTGTATTATATACACAGAAGAAAATACAATAAGGAAGATGCCACTTCTTCCTCCACCTCAAAGGCTCGCCACACCTCAAGACCTTCTTCCCTCTCTCTCTCGGTCCCAACAATCAACTCCAATATAGAATTGATGTTCACCTCTCCAACCAGTCAGTAACAACGCTGCCAGTTCACCAAGTACACAACCGTACTCCAAGTAGATCTCCCATGAACCTTCAACCTATAATTCAATAGACCATACTCACAATTGTAGATCTCTCTACACCCCTGAAGAACCCTTCTTCAACTAGTACCCCAGTGGATCAGCTCCTTGACCTTGCAGACCTTGCAACTCTCCCTGATCAAACACTCTCAGCACCCCTTTTAAACTAGGAGGAGCTACACTAGCTCTCTCTAAAAGCTCTATGGCTTTCTAGCACACACTTACAATACAGCCCATGAGTCCATATATAGATCTCATGTTTACAATAATTAGACTAACCTAATTACAATAATTAGACTCGCAACTCAAGACTACGACTAGCCTTCAACATGCAAACTAGCAGTCAAAAAATAGACTCTCCCGGATTCATCATGCGAACTGCCTGTTCTCACATAGGCTGCCGATGTTGGCTCCTCCATGACCGATGTCAGCCGACTGGTAACCGACGTCGATTTCTTCCTCTTGCTATCTGACTGACGTCGGTTAATCAGACTGATGCCATTTTTCTTGCAACTGAATTAGCAACACCCCGCAACTCTGGATCCTCCTTAACTTCTCCTGTTTGCATCCTGGTGAAGCTTTTAGCTCCACAATATAAAAATCTCCCACTTGGAGATAAATAGCTGCACCTATACCTATACCTGTACACCATCTAAATTATTCCCTGGCTTGTATTCCTCTTCAAGATCAACCCTGAAGACCAACCACCACACAACCTGTGATGCTACCCCTGTCATTCAAGTAACCTGCCACATCCGAACCTACATATCCATGTAGTGAAGAACTTGACCCTGCATAACAAGAAATCTTGCTGCTAGTCCCACTGAACTGCCCTCCAGCACTCCTTCCCCGAATTGGCTCCATACTTTCTGACAACCCCCACTGCTTGGGAAAACTCAGGTCTACACTAGACCTCATGTGATTTCAAACCCTGTTTCAAGCTAAGCTTGAATTGTCCAGCCCTTGGTGTGCTTTCCGATTCTGCATCCTACATCATGAACCCTGCCAACACCGTCTTCACATCAGCTCCCACTGGAGATCAAATCTCCATGTCTCTTATGCTGAAGAATTTTGCTGCTCCAAATTCTACATGACACACCTCTGAACTAACCTTACCTTTAGCTCAGCAAATCCTTGTATGTACAAACCTACTAGTAAATCACCCACATACAACAAAAAAATGATGTCATGACTCATCATCCACTTGGTAAGATAAAGCCACAATAGTTACACTGACATTGACTGAAGCCATGCTTAGTCATCCACCTGTCAATACCTGTACCACTGTCCTGCAGCTTTTTCAAGACCATATGCCTTGGCCTTTTGTCTCTCATATCCATCCACTCTCTTCTTTATCTCGGGAATCCATTTCATCTCTCAGTGCTTACATCTAGCTGACAAATCTACCAACAAATCCCTGTTTGGTTCTTCTCCAAGGACTCACACTCCTCATCCATGCCAAGCTCCCACTGTATCTAGACTCTACCTACATTACCTCTTCCAACTTCCTAGTTCTTGACTATCAAAGAGGCAATATAAAGAAGGTGAACAACGAATATGAGGTCCACTTACCATTTCTGACCTCAACATGAGCATTTGAGACTTACTGTCCACCCACTATCCGTACCAGTGACCGATCTCGGCCACCTCCCAGTCTATTTCTGATCGATGTCTGCTCCCTGTACTGAACTTGACTGCCGACGTCATTTCCCTGGCCGACGCTGGTGTCCCTTCTACCGATGTCGGTTCCTTCATGACCGACGTCGGTCTTCCTGTTGCTGACGTCGATTACTGTATAACTGACGCTAGTACCTGTGTTCATCTGTGAGTGATAACTTTTTACCCGTGAGCTCTCCATGGATCAAAATCCTAATCAAATTAGCCCTGCTTTGCTCAGAATAATTCAGTCTCCTCACCTGATCTCTATCTGTCATCTCCTCCATGAACACCAAGGCTTTCCAGTTCTTTAGCTTGTCAAAGACATCTAACTTCTGCTTCAAAACCTGCATTCTCCTCCTACATATGTGACTAAGCCTATGAAGCCACATCTTTGCAATAGAAGGTGAATCAACAATATAAGTAGATAGATAAAGGATACCTACTTTCTTACCACCATCTAATTCAAGTGCATCCGCTGTGAGAGTTACAGTGCATCTCTCATCACCCAAATTTCCTGAAGAAATTAGACTAATCTCCAAGACTGGTACCTGCATGACTTCCTCCAACCACTGTGAGTCATCCGCCTGCAATTTTAGCTTCACTTCCCCTTCGTCTATAATCTGACAAGGCTCTCCAACCCCTAAATAAATCTCTCCAAAGTCTCCAAAGACATACCCATGAAAAGATGCTCTATTTTAGGCTGCATGGAAAGAGGCAAAAGAATCTGTAAACAAAGATTCCACTTTATCCAGAACACCCTATACAATATTACCTGCAACATGTGCTTCCACCAGCTGATCTTCTACCGACCAACGATCTCTTTTAACCTGCTCTTTCTTTCCATCAATCAGACCATTCGTGCTATTCAGTTTCTCCATTCGTAGCTTACTTTCTTCTGCCATTGCTATACTCCCACTCAATCTGAAACCCCTGTGAGTGACCTGTAATCAAAAAACACTACCAAATCTGAAAGCACCTGTTAGTCAACCCAACCAAGAGCTCTGATACCACTTGATGGTATCAGCTCTTAAACCTACAACCAAGGCTCTGATACCACTTGTCAGGATCTTGCTCCACCACAATTAGAGCACATATGATTACTTCTTGTATTAGCAACTAAACACAGAATTTAACTAGAAATATAAAGTAACTAGAAATATGAAACAACACAGGATATAAGAGAGAATACACAATTATATTATATACACAGAAGAAAATACAATAAGGAAGATGCCACTTCTTCTTCCACCTCAAAGGCTCGCCACACCTCAAGACCTTCTTCCCTCTCTCTCTCGGTCCCAACAATCAACTCCAATATAGAATTTGTTGACGCTGGAAAGTGCGCCCAGCGACAGGAACACGGATTCCTGCCCTCTCCCCGCAACATGGAAACCCCTCTCTCGCTTGTGGGACGGCGAAGCAGGAGAGGAGAGTCTCTAGATATGGGCTAGTTCCCTCTGATGTATCTTGTTTATTTCAGGTAACGCAAAATATAGGTATATAGGAATACACTTAGGGGGGGAGTGAAAAGAGAGAGAAAAGCTTGAAAACAAACAGCCTACCCTAAAAGAGGTGATACACCAAAAACATGAGTGACCTTCCAGATCCACTCTCAGAATCAGACAAAAACATACATACACTCAAATCTGGCAGAAAAGACCAGGTCTCTGGGATGACAGGGAGGTTCTTATGAAAAGCACAAGAGACAGGGACTCACCAAGGTGCTGAGAAACACACACTATAAGTGACCTCACCTGTTCAATACCTCTGAAATAGAACTCTACTCCTGGCAGCAGCAGATAGTGGCGCTTCGTAGATCACAGGTTTGCTGGTGTTGAACCTGTGAGAGCATCAAGAGACAATGACTGGACACAGATTAACATTCAATGCATACACTGATAGATCCATCCAAATAGAGGTAAAAACTGTATTTCTATTGATTCAGGTGGGAAGTTTGGAGAGCAATGCTCTTTACAAAAGTCAGGAAGATCCTTAGAAAATGACTAAGTCCTTGTATTTATAGCAGAAGAGCCAAGGGAAGTCTCATTGAAAAGTGTGAAAAAACACTATTGATGACGTCACAAGTCTGCCAAGACCATGCTGGTTGCCTCGTTTTGTGTGCTGGTCTTCTCCTTTGGCGGCTGGGCGGGTTTTTTCTTGTGCACTGCAGGGGAATTTTGCCGCCCTTATAGTGGGCGGTGATTTTGACACCCTTTGCATGAAATTTATGCAGGAAAACCTGCCGACATCAGCTGATAAGCTGCCGACGGCAGCAATCCTGCCGACGTTGGTTAAATTAGGCTGCCGACGTCGGTATAGTTATACTCTGCGCGGCAATTTCCCTTTCCCCACCATGGGGCGGGGTTTTCCATTTCACCGCCATGGGCGGGCTTTTTCACTTCACCACCATGGGCGGGCTTTTTTCATTTCACCGCCATGGACGGGGTTTTCTGGTTTTTGTGCCTGTCTTTGTGCTGCCGACGTCGGCGGTTCTGCCGACGTCGGTCTCTGTAAGGTGCCGACGACGGCAGTATTGCCGACGTCGGCTGATGTCTTTTCTTTTCTTTGTGTTGTGGGCGGCGAATTCGCCACCCTCTGCATTTTCTTCGTAGACGGGCTCATTTTACCCGCCCTTGTAGTGGGCGGCGATTCTGCCGCCCTCTGCATTTTCTCTGCCTCTTTTTGGCTAAGTGTCGGACATTCCATTTTTTCCCCTTCTTCTCTTGCAGACGTCTGAAGACTCTGTCCTTTGCTGCCTATTCTCTGCAACGGCGCTGTCAAGACCTGAAAGTGGACCTTGCAACCTGAAATGACTGGGCCTGTGAAGCAGGTGTAGGAGGTGGCCGAGATTTTGCCTGAAGGGCAAAATTGGGTCAACAAATTGGTGACTCACGGGGGAAGCGTGCCTGCTATGCTTAGAACCCAGTTGCCTTACATATCCATTGGGTGCGGAGTCAGATGGTGACTTTGAAGCAAGTTCACAACAACTTTTGAAGATTCCAAAATCAAAAATACAAAAATTTCCCCCATTGCTAAGGGAAACACACAAGACTAAAAACAACTAACTATGCAAACTGCACTTAGGGAAAACAGGGAAACAACTGAAAGCAAACTATTATATACAACTAGCTAGGAATGCTCGTATCCCTCCTGGATCAAAAGGAAAATTTCTCAAGTCCCCTTCCTGGTGAAGGGACTTATCATGACAGGCAAGTAGCTGAAATAAAATGAGGTTTGGTGACTTGCTCTTCCTGCCTTTCACCTGAGTTGGCTGGAAACTGAGGGGATCAAAATCGAACATGCCTCCAATATATACGTACTCTGATTGTTCTGAGAGGCCTGTTGGATGTTGGTCCTTAAAATTGGTGCTCTCCACCAAGAAATCAATGGCTGTCGATTTATCATCGTAAGCCTTCTGATCTGCACAATTCTTCTGCAATGTATCATGGTCTGATTTGTTTCCTTCTATCTCTTTGAAAACTCTGTCAGACTTGTTCTCTGCTTCATCGTGGCCTTCTTGAAGAAAGTTGACTGTGGTGATGTATAAAAGGGGCTCACAAAATGATTGTTCGTCCCACAAGACTTCACTTTCTTGTCTAAAGCTCAGTTCTTCAAGGCATTCCTCCAAGAAGACGGACCTCTCCTTTTCCTCTTTGCTGATCAGGTTTTCTAGATTTTTAAAAACATTCTCCTGATCTTCCTCTTTTTTAGGCTCTTCAATGTAGTTATCTTCCTCAATACAGCAAGAAAGTTCATCAAACTGAGGGGAAGAGAGCTTACCACGCATTTGTTCCTCTTCGAATTGCTGGAACATCTGCATATATGCAAGACCTGCATCTTCTCCACTGTTGATAAGGTCTTCACAAAGAGTATCAATGATGATTTCTTCTTCGTTGTCGCTCATGACAACCTCCTGAAGGACTGCAGATTGGATCTTTTGTTCCTCACCTGCCTTTTGCAAAACAGGGTCTTCTTCGAGAAGGGACGAAGTAGAGAAAACATGTGGGAGAGGGGGCAGCCCTTGAGCTAGAATCGAATGATTCTCCTCCCTCCACTTGGTCAACACCTCATCAATATCAGGGGCGGCCTGATAACTCTCTTGGAAATGTGTAGGTGGGGTGTGTTTAGGCATGGAATGTGTTGTTTGGTCTGAACCGTCCACCACACATTGGCTGAGAGAATACTCTTTAGAATCCAACTCTGTAATCCTCCTGCTCAGATTCTCTTGAAAAATATTTTCCTGGAGGCTCCCAGCATTATCATAGGCGGGCACATCTTCAGCTTCTTCAAGGTTTTGAAAAAAACCTTGCTTTTCTTCCTTTTCTTTGCTGCCCCATGATTCCACTGTCTTCCCCCAATTCAGGATCCCTGAATTTGAATCTTGCTCCTGTGAACAGGCAGCAACTTTGTTCTCCACGAGGTCCTGAGTTTCTTCTGCAAGGTCTAAAAAATTTAACTCTTTTTCAAGGAGAAGCTTCATCCTAGCCTCTAAGTCTTCAATCTGTCTGGCTAGGTTTTCCTGGAAGAGTCTTTCTTGGAGGTCACCAGCATGATCCTCTTCAAAGCTCTGAGTTGGTCCTTGACATTCTTTCCTCCAACTTGGAATTTGCACATCATGCTGGAAAACTTGGGGAGGCTGAGGAATGCAAGGAAAACACTGTTGGTGCATTGGAGGAGCTTCTAGAAGAGGGACGTGCTCGCTGGTAGTATTATTCTCAATGGGAGATTCCTGATCTGAGGAGTTGAAAAGATTGATCTCCATGGGAGGTTGCTCTGATGCCCTCTGGTGTTGGAAGGCTAGGCGTACGGGATTGGGAGGAGCAGTATTTGATGAGTTGGAGTGAGCAAGTGCAATTTGGTAAAATGGATTTGGTGTAAAAGAAGGGGTTTTCTTTAGGTTAGGAGGGGGTACACAAGGATGGTTGCCTTGAATAGATGGATTTCTCCATTTTCTTACCTCCTTCTTCATGGACTGTACGGCTTGTGCTTGCCTAAACAAGCACTCCTCTTTATACATCAGCTCCTGCTGATACTTGTGCTGCTCTTCCAATCTGTCAATTTCTTTTGTCTGCTTCTCAAATTCCAATGCCACCTCCCTTATAGTTGCAGGGCAACTAGGAGAGCTACTTGAGGGGATTCCATAAATATTTGAAGTCTGATCGATATTATATGAAGGAGAACAAAATTCATGATTTTTTGCAAAAGAATTATTCATACAAGAAATGGATGATTTTTGGTGGCACTAGACTGCTTAACCAGTGGATCCAACTCGGAGTCGCCAGATGCTAAAGAAACTGATTTGTTGTAACAGGACCAGCATCAGTCCTGAAACCTTACTGCATTAGAAAACTTGTTAAAACAAAGTCCCACCGGGCGTGCCAGAACTGTTGACGCTAGAAAGTGCGCCCAGCGGCAGGAACACGGATTCCTGCCCTCTCCCCGCAACATGGAAACCCCTCTCTCGCCTGTGGGACGGCGAAGCAGGAGAGGAGAGTCTCTAGATATGGGCTAGTTCCCTCTGATGTATCTTGTTTGTTTCAGGTAACGCAAAATATAGGTATATAGGTATACACTTAGGGGGGGGAGTGAAAAGAGAGAGAAAAGCTTGAAAACAAACAGCCTACCCTAAAAGAGGTGATACACCAAAAACACGAGTGACCTTCCAGATCCACTCTCAGAATCAGACAAAAACATACATACACTCAAATCTGGCAGAAAAGACCAGGTCTCTGGGATGACAGGGAGGTTCTTATAAAAAGCACAAGAGACAGGGACTCACCAAGGTGCTGAGAAACACACACTGTAAGTGACCTCACCTGTTCAATACCTCTGAAACAGAACTCTACTCCTGGCAGCAGCAGACAGTGGCGCTTCGTAGATCACAGGTTTGCTGGTGTTGAACCTGTGAGAGCATCAAGAGACAATGACTGGACACAAAATAACATTCAATGCATACACTGATAGATCCATCCAAATAGAGGTAAAAACTATATTTTTATTGATTCAGGTGGGAAGTTTGGAGAGCAATGCTCTTTACAAAAGTCAGGAAGATCCTTAGAAAATGACTAAGTCCTTGTATTTATAGCAGAAGAGCCAAGGGAAGTCTCATTGAAAAGTGTGAAAAAACACTATTGATGACGTCACAAGTCTGCCAAGACCATGCTGGTTTCCTCGTTTTGCATGCTGGTCTTCTCCTTTGGCGGCTGGGCGGGTTTTTTCTTGTGCACTGCAGGGGAATTTTACCGCCCTTATAGTGGGCGGTGATTTTGATGCCCTTTGCATGAACTTTATGCAGGAAAACCTGCCGACGTCGGCCGATAAGCTGCCGACGGCGGCAATCCTGCCGACGTCGGTTAAATTAGGCTACCGACGTCGGTATAGTTATACTCTGCGCGGCAATTTCCCTTTCCCCGCCATGGGGCGGGGTTTTCCATTTCACCGCCATGGGCGGGCTTTTTCACTTCACCGCCATGGGCGGGCTTTTTTTATTTCACCGCCATGGACGGGGTTTTCTGGTTTTTGTGCCTGTCTTTGTGCTACCGACGTCGGCGGTTCTGCCGACGTCGGTCTCTGTAAGGTGCTGACGACGGCAGTATTGCCGACGTCGGCCGATGTCTTTTCTTTTCTTTGTGTTGTGGGCGGCGAATTCGCCGCCCTCTTCATTTTCTTCATAGACGGGCTCATTTTACCCGCCCTTGTAGTGGGCGGCGATTCTGCCGCCCTCTGCATTTTCTCTGCCTCTTTTTGGCTAAGTGTCGGACATTCCATTTTTTCCCCTTCTTCTCTTGCGGACGTTTGAAGACTCTGTCCTTTGCTGCCTATTCTCTGCAACGGCGCTGTCAAGACCTGAAAGTGGACCTTGCAACCTGAAATGACTGGGCCTGTGAAGTAGGTGTAGGAGGTGGCCGAGATTTTGCCTGAAGGGCAAAATTGGGTCAACAAATTGGTGACTCACGGGGGAAGCGTGCCTGTTATGCTTAGAACCCAGTTGCCTTACATATCCATTGGGTGCGGAGTCGGATGGTGACTTTGAAGCAAGTTCACAACAACTTTTGAAGATTCCAAAATCAAAAATATAGAAATTTCCCCCATTGCTAAGGGAAACACACAAGACTAAAAACAACTAACTGTGCAAACTGCACTTAGGGAAAACAGGGAAACAACTGAAAGCAAACTATTATATACAACTAGCTAGGAATGCTCGTATCCCTCCTGGATCAAAAGGAAAATTTCTCAAGTCCCCTTCCTGGCGAAGGGACTTATCATGACAGGCAAGTAGCTGAAAGAAAATGAGGTTTGGTGACTTGCTCTTCCTGCCTGTCACCTGAGTTGGCTGGAAACTGAGGGGATCAAAATCGAACATGCCTCCAATATATACGTACTCTGATTATTCTGAGAGGCCTGTTGGATGTTGGTCCTTAAAATTGGTGCTCTCCACCAAGAAATCAATGGCTGTCGATTTATCATCGTAAGCCTTCTGATCTGCACAATTCTTCTGCAATGTATCATGGTCTGATTTGTTTCCTTCTATCTCTTTGAAAACTCTGTCAGACTTGTTCTCTGCTTCATCGTGGCCTTCTTGAAGAAAGTTGACTGTGGTGATGTCTAAAAGGGGCTCACAAAATGATTGTTCGTCCCACAAGACTTCACTTTCTTGTCTAAAGCTCAGTTCTTCAAGGCATTCCTCCAAGAAGACGGACCTCTCCTTTTCCTCTTTGCTGATCAGGTTTTCTAGATTTTCAAAAACATTCTCCTGATCTTCCTCTTTTTTAGGCTCTTCAATGTAGTTATCTTCATCAATACAGCAAGAAAGTTCATCAAACTGAGGGGAAGAGAGCTTACCACGCATTTGTTCCTCTTCGAATTGCTGGAACATCTGCATATATGCAAGACCTGCATCTTCTCCACTGTTGATAAGGTCTTCACAAAGAGTATCAATGATGATTTCTTCTTCGTTGTCGCTCATGACAACCTCCTGAAGGACTGCAGATTGGATCTTTTGTTCCTCACCTGCCTTTTGCAAAATAGGGTCTTCTTCGAGAAGGGATGAATTAGAGAAAACATGTGGGAGAGGGGGCAGCCCTTGAGCTAGAATCGAATGATTCTCCTCCCTCCACTTGGTCAACACCTCATCAATATCAGGGGCGGCCTGATAACTCTCTTGGAAATGTGTAGGTGGGGTGTGTTTAGGCATGGAATGTGTTGTTTGGTCTGAACCGTCCACCACACATTGGCTGAGGGAATACTCTTTAGAATCCAACTCTGTAATCCTCCTGCTCAGATTCTCTTGAAAAATATTTTCCTTGAGGCTCCCAGCATTATCATAGGCGGGCACATCTTCAGCTTCTTCAAGGTTTTGAAAAAAACCTTGCTTTTCTTCCTTTTCTTTGCTGCCCCATGATTCCACTGTCTTCCCCCAATTCAGGATCCCTGAATTTGAATCTTGCTCCTGTGAACAGGCAGCAACTTTGTTCTCCACGAGGTCCTGAGTTTCTTCTGCAAGGTCTGAAAAATTTAACTCTTTTTCAAGGAGAAGCTTCATCCTAGCCTCTAAGTCTTCAATTTGTCTGGCTAGGTTTTCCTGGAAGAGTCTTTCTTGGAGGTCACCAGCATGATCCTCTTCAAAGCTCTGAGCTGGTCCTTGACATTCTTTCCTCCAACTTGGAATTTGCACATCATGCTGGAAAACTTGGGGAGGCTGAGGAATGCAAGGAAAACACTGTTGGTGCATTGGAGGAGCTTCTAGAAGAGGGACGTGCTCGCTGGTAGTATTATTCTCAATGGGAGATTCCTGATCTGAGGAGTTGAAAAGATTGATCTCCATGGGAGGTTGCTCTGATGCCCTCTGGTGTTGGAAAGCTAGGCGTACGGGATTGGGAGGAGCAGTATTTGATGAGTTGGAGTGAGCAAGTGCAATTTGGTAAAATGGATTTGGTGTAAAAGAAGGGGTTTTCTTTAGGTTAGGAGGGGGTACACAAGGCTGGTTGCCTTGAATAGATGGATTTATCCATTTTCTTACCTCCTTCTTCATGGACTGTACGGCTTGTGCTTGCCTAAACAAGCACTCCTCTTTATACATCAGCTCCTGCTGATACTTGTGCTGCTCTTCCAATCTGTCAATTTCTTTTGTCTGCTTCTCAAATTCCAATGCCACCTCCCTTATAGTTGCAGGGCAACTAGGAGAGCTACTTGAGGGGATTCCATAAATATTTGAAGTCTGATCGATATTATATGAAGGAGAACAAAATTCATGATTTTTTGCAAAAGAATTATTCATACAAGAAATGGATGATTTTTGGTGGCACTAGACTGCTTAACCAGTGGATCCAACTCAGAGTCGCCAGATGCTGAAGAAACTGATTTGTTGTAACAGGACCAGCATCAGTCCTGAAACCTTACTGCATTAGAAAACTTGTTAAAACAAAGTCCCACCGGGCGTGCCAGAACTGTTGAGGCTGGAAAGTGCGCCCAGCGGCAGGAACACGGATTCCTACCCTCTCCCCGCAACATGGAAACCCCTCTCTCGCCTGTGGGACGGCGAAGCAGGAGAGGAGAGTCTCTAGATATGGGCTAGTTCCCTCTGATGTATCTTGTTTGTTTCAGGTAACGCAAAATATAGGTATATAGGTATACACTTAGGGGGGGGAGTGAAAAGAGAGAGAAAAGCTTGAAAACAAACAGCCTACCCTAAAAGAGGTGATACACCAAAAACATGAGTGACCTTCCAGATCCACTCTCAGAATCAGACAAAAACATACATACACTCAAATCTGGCAGAAAAGACCAGGTCTCTGGTATGACAGGGAGGTTCTTATGAAAAGCACAAGAGACAGGGACTCACCAAGGTGCTGAGAAACACACACTGTAAGTGACCTCACCTGTTCAATACCTCTGAAACAGAACTCTACTCCTGGCAGCAGCAGACAGTGGCGCTTCGTAGATCACAGGTTTGCTGGTGTTGAACCTGTGAGAGCATCAAGAGACAATGACTGGACACAGATTAACATTCAATGCATACACTGATAGATCCATCCAAATAGAGGTAAAAACTGTATTTTTATTGATTCAGGTGGGAAGTTTGGAGAGCAATGCTCTTTACAAAAGTCAGGAAGATCCTTAGAAAATGACTAAGTCCTTGTATTTATAGCAGAAGAGCCAAGGGAAGTCTCATTGAAAAGTGTGAAAAAACACTATTGATGACGTCACAAGTCTACCAAGACCATGCTGGTTGCCTCGTTTTGCGTGCTGGTCTTCTCCTTTGGCGGCTGGGCGGGTTTTTTCTTGTGCACTGCAGGGGAATTTTGCCGCCTTTATAGTGGGCGGTGATTTTGACACCCTTTGCATAAACTTTATGCAGGAAAACCTGCCGACGTCGGCCGATAAGCTGCCGACGGCGGCAATCCTGCCGACGTCGGTTAAATTAGGCTGCCGACGTCGGTATAGTTATACTCTGCGCGGCAATTTCCCTTTCCCCGCCATGGGGCGGGGTTATCCATTTCACCGCCATGGGCAGGCTTTTTCACTTCACCGCCATGGGCGGGCTTTTTTCATTTCACCGCCATGGACGGGGTTTTCTGGTTTTTGTGCCTGTCTTTGTGCTGCCGACGTCGGCGGTTCTGCCGACGTCGGTCTCTGTAAGGTGCCGACGACGGCAGTATTGCCGACGTCGGCCGATGTCTTTTCTTTTCTTTGTGTTGTGGGCGGCGAATTCGCCGCCCTCTGCATTTTCTTCGTAGACGGGCTCATTTTACCCGCCCTTGTAGTGGGCGGCGATTCTGCCGCCCTCTGCATTTTCTCTGCCTCTTTTTGGCTAAGTGTCGGACATTCCATTTTTTCCCCTTCTTATCTTGCGGACGTCTGAAGACTCTGTCCTTTGCTGCCTATTCTCTGCAACGGCGCTGGACCTTGCAACCTGAAATGACTGGGCCTGTGAAGCAGGTGTAGGAGGTGGCCGAGATTTTGCCTGAAGGGCAAAATTGGGTCAACAAATTGGTGACTCACGGGGGAAGCGTGCCTGTTATGCTTAGAACCCAGTTGCCTTACATATCCATTGGGTGCGGAGTCGGATGGTGACTTTGAAGCAAGTTCACAACAACTTTTGAAGATTCCAAAATCAAAAATACAAAAATTTCCCCCATTGCTAAGGGAAACACACAAGACTAAAAACAACTAACTGTGCAAACTGCACTTAGGGAAAACAGGGAAACAACTGAAAGCAAACTATTATATACAACTAGCTAGGAATGCTCGTATCCCTCCTGGATCAAAAGGAAAATTTCTCAAGTCCCCTTCCTGGCGAAGGGACTTATCATGACAGGCAAGTAGCTGAAAGAAAATGAGGTTTGGTGACTTGCTCTTCCTGCCTGTCACCTGAGTTGGCTGGAAACTGAGGGGATCAAAATCGAACATGCCTCCAATATATACGTACTCTGATTATTCTGAGAGGCCTGTTGGATGTTGGTCCTTAAAATTGGTGCTCTCCACCAAGAAATCAATGGCTGTCGATTTATCATCGTAAGCCTTCTGATCTGCACAATTCTTCTGCAATGTATCATGGTCTGATTTGTTTCCTTCTATCTCTTTGAAAACTCTGTCAGACTTGTTCTCTGCTTCATCGTGGCCTTCTTGAAGAAAGTTGACTGTGGTGATGTCTAAAAGGGGCTCACAAAATGATTGTTCGTCCCACAAGACTTCACTTTCTTGTCTAAAGCTCAGTTCTTCAAGGCATTCCTCCAAGAAGACGGACCTCTCCTTTTCCTCTTTGCTGATCAGGTTTTCTAGATTTTCAAAAACATTCTCCTGATCTTCCTCTTTTTTAGGCTCTTCAATGTAGTTATCTTCATCAATACAGCAAGAAAGTTCATCAAACTGAGGGGAAGAGAGCTTACCACGCATTTGTTCCTCTTCGAATTGCTGGAACATCTGCATATATGCAAGACCTGCATCTTCTCCACTGTTGATAAGGTCTTCACAAAGAGTATCAATGATGATTTCTTCTTCGTTGTCGCTCATGACAACCTCCTGAAGGACTGCAGATTGGATCTTTTGTTCCTCACCTGCCTTTTGCAAAACAGGGTCTTCTTCGAGAAGGGACGAAGTAGAGAAAACATGTGGGAGAGGGGGCAGCCCTTGAGCTGGAATCGAATGATTCTCCTCCCTCCACTTGGTCAACACCTCATCAATATCAGGGGCGGCCTGATAACTCTCTTGGAAATGTGTAGGTGGGGTGTGTTTAGGCATGGAATGTGTTGTTTGGTCTGAACCGTCCACCACACATTGGCTGAGGGAATACTCTTTAGAATCCAACTCTGTAATCCTCCTGCTCAGATTCTCTTGAAAAATATTTTCCTGGAGGCTCCCAGCATTATCATAGGTGGGCACATCTTCAGCTTCTTCAAGGTTTTGAAAAAAACCTTGCTTTTCTTCCTTTTCTTTGCTGCCCCATGATTCCACTGTCTTCCCCCAATTCAGGATCCCTGAATTTGAATCTTGCTCCTGTGAACAGGCAGCAACTTTGTTCTCCACGAGGTCCTGAGTTTCTTCTGCAAGGTCTGAAAAATTTAACTCTTTTTCAAGGAGAAGCTTCATCCTAGCCTCTAAGTCTTCAATTTGTCTGGCTAGGTTTTCCTGGAAGAGTCTTTCTTGGAGGTCACCAGCATGATCCTCTTCAAAGCTCTGAGCTGGTCCTTGACATTCTTTCCTCCAACTTGGAATTTGCACATCATGCTGGAAAACTTGGGGAGGCTGAGGAATGCAAGGAAAACACTGTTGGTGCATTGGAGGAGCTTCTAGAAGAGGGACGTGCTCGCTGGTAGTATTATTCTCAATGGGAGATTCCTGATCTGAGGAGTTGAAAAGATTGATCTCCATGGGAGGTTGCTCTGATGCCCTCTGGTGTTGGAAGGCTAGGCGTACGGGATTGGGAGGAGCAGTATTTGATGAGTTGGAGTGAGCAAGTGCAATTTGGTAAAATGGATTTGGTGTAAAAGAAGGGGTTTTCTTTAGGTTAGGAGGGGGTACACAAGGCTGGTTGCCTTGAATAGATGGATTTCTCCATTTTCTTACCTCCTTCTTCATGGACTGTACGGCTTGTGCTTGCCTAAACAAGCACTCCTCTTTATACATCAGCTCCTGCTGATACTTGTGCTGCTCTTCCAATCTGTCAATTTCTTTTGTCTGCTTCTCAAATTCCAATGCCACCTCCCTTATAGTTGCAGGGCAACTAGGAGAGCTACTTGAGGGGATTCCATAAATATTTGAAGTCTGATCGATATTATATGAAGGAGAACAAAATTCATGATTTTTTGCAAAAGAATTATTCATACAAGAAATGGATGATTTTTGGTGGCACTAGACTGCTTAACCAGTAGATCCAACTCGGAGTCGCCAGATGCTGAAGAAACTGATTTGTTGTAACAGGACCAGCATCAGTCCTGAAACCTTACTGCATTAGAAAACTTGTTAAAACAAAGTCCCACCGGGCGTGCCAGAACTGTTGACGCTAGAAAGTGCGCCCAGCGGCAGGAACACGGATTCCTACCCTCTCCCCGCAACATGGAAACCCCTCTCTCGCCTGTGGGACGGCGAAGCAGGAGAGGAGAGTCTCTAGATATGGGCTAGTTCCCTCTGATGTATCTTGTTTGTTTCAGGTAACGCAAAATATAGGTATATAGGTATACACTTAGGGGGGGGAGTGAAAAGAGAGAGAAAAGCTTGAAAACAAACAGCCTACCCTAAAAGAGGTGATACACCAAAAACATGAGTGACCTTCTAGATCCACTCTCAGAATCAGACAAAAACATACATACACTCAAATCTGGCAGAAAAGACCAGGTCTCTGGGATGACAGGGAGGTTCTTATGAAAAGCACAAGAGACAGGGACTCACCAAGGTGCTGAGAAACACACACTGTAAGTGACCTCACCTGTTCAATACCTTTGAAACAGAACTCTACTCCTGGCAGCAGCAGACAGTGGCGCTTCGTAGATCACAGGTTTGCTGGTGTTGAACCTGTGAGAGCATCAAGAGACAATGACTGGACACAGATTAACATTCAATGCATACACTGATAGATCCATCCAAATAGAGGTAAAAACTGTATTTTTATTGATTCAGGTGGGAAGTTTGGAGAGCAATGCTCTTTACAAAAGTCAGGAAGATCCTTAGAAAATGACTAAGTCCTTGTATTTATAGCAGAAGAGCCAAGGGAAGTCTCATTGAAAAGTGTGAAAAAACACTATTGATGTGTCACAAGTCTGCCAAGACCATGCTGGTTGCCTCATTTTGCGTGCTGGTCTTCTCCTTTGGCGGCTGGGCGGGTTTTTTCTTGTGCACTGTAGGGGAATTTTGCCGCCCTTATAGTGGGTGGTGATTTTGACGCCCTTTGCATGAACTTTATGCAGGAAAACCTGCCGACGTCGGCCGATAAGCTGCCGACGGCGGCAATCCTGTCGACGTCGGTTAAATTAGGCTGCCGACGTCGGTATAGTTATACTCTGCGCGGCAATTTCCCTTTCCCCGCCATGGGGCGGGGTTTTCCATTTCACCGCCATGGGCGGGCTTTTTCACTTCACCGCCATGGGCGGGCTTTTTTCATTTCACCGCCATGGACGGGGTTTTCTGGTTTTTGTGCCTGTCTTTGTGCTACCGACGTCGGTCTCTGTAAGGTGCCGACGACGGCAGTATTGCCGACGTCGGCTGATGTCTTTTCTTTTCTTTGTGTTGTGGGCGGCGAATTCGCCGCCCTCTGCATTTTCTTCGTAGATGGGCTCATTTTACCCGCCCTTGTAGTGGGCGGCGATTCTGTCGCCCTCTGCATTTTCTCTGCCTCTTTTTGGCTAAGTGTCGGACATTCCATTTTTTCCCCTTCTTCTCTTGCGGACGTCTAAAGACTCTGTCCTTTGCTGCCTATTCTCTGCAACGGTGCTGTCAAGACCTGAAAGTGGACCTTGCAACCTGAAATGACTGGGCCTGTGAAGCAGGTGTAGGAGGTGGCCGAGATTTTGCCTGAAGGGCAAAATTGGGTCAACAGAATTGATGTTCACCTCTCCAACCAATCAGTAACAACGCTGCTAGTTCACCAAGTACACAACCATACTCCAAGTAGATCTCCCATGAACCTTCAACCTATAATTCAATAGACCATACTCACAATTGTAGATCTCTCTACACCCCTGAAGAACCCTTCTTCAACCAGTACCCCGATGGATCAGCTCCCTGACCTTGCAGACCTAGCAACTCTCCCTGATCAAACACTCTCAACACCCCTTTTAAACTAGGAGGAGCTACACTAGCTCTCTCTAAAAGCTCTATGGCTTTCTAGCACACACTTACAATACAGCCCATGAGTCCATATATAGATCTCATGTTTACAATAATTAGACTAACCTAATTACAATAATTAGACTCACAACTCAAGACTACGACTAACCTTCAACATGCAAACTAGCAGTCAAAAAATAGACTCTCCCAGATTCGTCATGCGAACTACCTATTCTCACACAGGTTGCCGACGTCGGCTCCTCCATGACTGATGTCAACCGACTGGTAACCGACGTTGGTTTCTTCCTCTTGCTATCTGACCGACGTCGGCTGATCAGACCGACGCCGTTTTTCCTGCAACTGAATCAGCAACACCCCGCAACTCTGGATCCTCCTTAACTTCTCCTATTTGCATCCTGGTGAAGCTTTTAGCTCCACAACATAACACTTAACCTCTTCCTATTTATCCCATTCATCCCATTTAATCCCTTTGGCTATTTCCATTTCATCTATCCCTTTTATCCCATTCACCTTTTTGCCTCATTTACCTCTTTTCCCTCTTTGCCATCTTTAGCTTTATTTTTCCTTTGCCATATTTACTTATTTGCCTCATTTATCTATTCATCTCTTTGTCTACTTTCAACCTTGACCATATACCCAAACCAACAAAACAATCCTTTTGACCCTCACCCCTTTACCAAACCAAAACCATAACCTTTACCAATTTTCACTATTAGTATTAATTAAACTATTGCATTCATATAGTCATCTTTTGTAAAGCATTTAAATTTATTGTATCAAATTTATTTTTTTGATGTTTTAGTATCATTTATTTTCTATTTTATGTAAAATATATTTCTTTTATCATTCCAACTTAAGTATTTTTAACAAGGTGGATTGATAGACTCCTAAAAAGCTTTCATTTCTATGATCTAGCTCACGCTAGGCAATCCACCCAACTACTTATCTAACAAACAAGTTTTTGTGTTAGTATTTTCTTATTTATAGGTATTATTCCCTATCCAAAAAAGAGTTTTTCATAATCATGTAGATTCAATGCATGCACTTTAATAGGTATTCTTCAACACCCTTCATTCCTAGTTTTTTTCTTTTTAAAAAACAAAAAAGTAAGAAAAGTGAAAATTAGATAGAAACATTTTGACACGCCCGATGGGACCCTTGAGTTTTCTTGGGCTCATAGATGTTTTAGGAAATTTATAATTTCATTAGTGAAAGTCATTTAGTTTCATTCTATAAAAATTAAGATTTCTTTCTTACTTAATAAAAAAACAAAAACACAAGTTTTAGTTGCATTTTAAGAAAAGTTAAAGTTTGTTTTCCTTGCATCTTTAAAAGAAATAAAAATAACAATCATCCTAGGATTAAGACTTGTATTTTAATATTTAATTTAGATTGAATTTAGATATTTTATATACATTTAAATAATTCTAAAATTTTATTTTAGGTTTAAAATAAACACTTTGCATCCATTGAATTACTTGCTGATCTTAGATCATCTAATAACTAGGAGGAACAGCAATTTTATCATAGCTTTCACTTGTATTCACACACTAATCCAAACCAATGTTTAATCAACACATCAAAAAAATACTTGAGACAAGGATCAACTGGGATTTCATCATCTAGTGGCAACCTTACCCCCTCCCAACTATCCCACTTGGATTTCACCACCAAGGGGAGAACCAACTCAACTCTCTAGTTGAGTATAAACTCTGGAATATGTATGTCTTGGTGAATCACCCATCACCCTTATCTCTGTAGGATTGTGAAGTGAGGGGGTAGCCACCAATACCAATCTATGTACTAAATTTCAACACAATTTTTTTTTTTGAGCACTTAAACAACTTGAAACCAACTATATCTTACCTTTTTAGTACCTATATCAAACCAATTTCCCCTTTACACTTTCTAAGGCATAAGCCAAAAGAGAGATAATGAAAACTCTAGGATTTAATGTATCTTAGTGTATGCTTTTACTACCTTGATATTTTATTTTGCTTACTTTTTGTTTGAGGTGTGAGCTTCATTTCTCTCCATTCTTCACATAGTCTTTACCAGACTACAAATTGAAGAATCAAATCAACCAAGAACCTTTTTTATAATACCTCATCTCTACTATCTTGTTCAATGGAGAGATTTCATATTTTCTCTCTTGGATATCCTAACTTTTATAGGATCTTGGATAATAATCCTTTCACCTTAAAGTGGTACCTTGCATCACAAGCCACTTATGCTCCCTTCCTTACCAAAAATCAACCCAACCTTGTTTACAACCAACCCAATCCTATCTACAACCAACCCAACCTTATTTATAACCAAACCATAATTGTCTATAATTGACCTAACCTTACATATAACTCATCAAAATCCAACTTTAACCAACCCAAAAACTATCAACCTTCACCCAAACTACCACCTAAGTTTGTTGCAGTGATAACATACTAGATAGCTAGATTAGAGTCAAAACTTAGACCATTTATTTCGGATATCCATGATCAATCAAACCTCACTTAAAACCAACAAACAACCTATCATCAGCCATTTAATTGTTATCATGCCCAACTAACAACCTATCAACATCTATCATCTCAATCACCTTAACCTTTTCAAAGCTTAGGCCATTTCCCCTAACCATCACATCAACCTCAACCCAGCTGGTTAACCCAATCAATTTCATCACCCTTTACTGATCCACCAACTTATCATTCAAAATATCAACCTAACCAAATTATTAACCTATCAAACCAACTAGCCTCTTCAAG
Organism: Torreya grandis; assembly: GCA_037957365.1. Lineage (NCBI taxonomy): Eukaryota > Viridiplantae > Streptophyta > Pinopsida > Cupressales > Taxaceae > Torreya > Torreya grandis. The sequence continues at coordinate 487,943 of JARHVA010003861.1, forward strand.
CCAACCAAATAAATTTCAAATAGTTTCACACCCTTATGTGATAACTGAGACATTGGTACACCCTCTTCTAGCCTTTAGTAAACCTACAATTGAAGAAACTATAATAACACTAACCTTAACCAATCCACTTGTTGACCAAATAGAACCTTTACAAATTTATTTACAAACCACAATTAAAGAAACCAAAAAAATCTTTTCCACTTCCCTTTTTAGTGAATCAAATCTAACTAGAATCATCTCACACTTATGAGGTGCACATGATCGATGTTGTTATTGATGAACCTATTAGTACTACTTCTTCCACCCCACTCATTAAAGTGGGGGAATCAATTCCCATTCCTTTGAACAACCAAACAAAGGAATCAACCACTTCCTTCTTTTCACTTGACACCATTACATCTTCCTCCCCCACCATAGACTCACCTACTCTTCCTTTGGAAATCATTCTTTTAGGAGAGGTCACCTTATCCACTCTATCTATGGAAGAAACATCTTCTCTAAATTTTGAACCTTCCTCCAAAAATATAGATGGGGAAACCATTCCTTCTTCTCCACCCAAGGGTTTAAGCTTTGAAATCAATGATCAAGGAACCAAACCTATCTATAAGCCCTTTTCTAGGCTAATAAAAATCCCAGAGTTCACTTCTCAACCCAAGCTCGATAGAGACACTTTTTGGCATCATCTTGGCCTCTCTTACCAAAATAATTACTTGAATCCACCCTCAAACCTATCACTACCTCAACCCCATCCTCAGATACTCCATCCTCCAAAACCATAAGGAAACCATCCAACCCACTTCCATCTAAAATTGTTAAATACCCTTAAACCTCTTTAACCAAACCCATCAAGAATCTATGAATACTTCCTATTCCTAGCATAACTCACCAATCTTTGAAATTAGACCTAACTCCATCAAGTCCATCAAATAAAATTTTGAATAAACCTATTAAAAGGGTAGAATATCCTAAACCATCTCAAAATAGACCCATGCCCCCCCTTTTATTAAATCTTGTACTTCTAAACCAACCAAGCAACCCCAAACTAACCAATCTAATAAAACCATTCCACAACCAACAACTTCAATGGTAAAGCCTACTCCTAAGAAGGCTCCCACTCCAAAGCCCAAAAATCCATCACCTCCAATGACTTTACTTAAATCCTATTAACCACTTGATAAAGTTTATTGAAAAACTCCTCCTTAACCTTACCACCTCTCAAACATTTCCAACTTGTCAAAAATTTTGACCCTTCATGTCCTCAACCAAAATGGTTTAATGACAAATTAGTTTGTGCATACAATAAGACACTTGGACATGACATAGATAATTACAAATCTCTCAAATCACTCATCCAAAACTTATATGAGGATAATATGCTATCAGATGACCCTCCCTTAACCAAGCCATCCCAACCTAACCAACAAACCAAAACTACCCCACCACCCATAAATTCCATAGTAAAAACTAATTTTAGGAAGTCTCCCAAAACTAAAAACCTATCACCTCCAACACCTTTACATGAATCCTATTCAACCATTTTAAAAAGTTTGTTGCAAATCTCTTCCTTAACCTTACCACCTATCAAAACTTTGGACCCTATCAAAACTTTTCACCCTTTACGCCCAAAACTATCACGGTACAATGACCACCATGTGTGCTCTTACCATATGATACTTGGCCACAATACAAAAAATTGTAAGGCTCTTAAAACCATTATCCACCAGCTTTATGATAAGGATAATATGTTTTCAAATGAACCTCCTTTGAGCCCATTATGAACCCAACCATCAACCAAACCTACCCAACACTTTCTTATTCCCCCATTCTCACCTGAGAGTAAGGAGAAACCAAAGAAACAAGATAAACAAACACTTATTTTTATCCACATCATATGTAGGGTTACCCACTCTCAGGTCCCAAAAAAGGATAAGGGAAAGGCTAAAATGTCCATTACACAGACATATCCTTTAAACCCTCAACATTATAACCAAATCTAACCACAAACACCTTCACTTCAAGATCTTTTTCCCACCCATGCAAAGAGTAAATTGGGGGAACTTTACTTTCATAAAGCTTTAACCATTTATTAACTTCAGCCATACCTTAAACATTACTTGAACTAACCCTTGGTTTTTTTGCCTCAACCTATCAACCAAACATATCCATCAACCCAACTTGAACTAAGTGGTATATTAAATTGGGGAAAACCCATTTGGACACTACTTGACCTATTTGGAATACAAATTTTCCCATTGAACCATTGGAGATTACCCATCTCCACAAACCTAACCAACCTTACCTCAAACCTCAGGACTTCAATATTGGAGACATCATCCTAAAGGAAAACCAACATGTGACCAATATGGAGAAGATTAAATGAGGCAAGTTAGCTTTCAATTGGATTGGACCCTACATCATCACCCATAAGTATAGATCAAGAGATTATCATTTGTCCTCTCTTAAAGGTAAACCAAAACCTAAGCCTCTTAATGCTTCGTGTCTGCATCCATTTTTTTGTTAGAAAAGGATCAAACTCACCTATTTGTTTAACTTAATCTCATCTCTTGATTATGAGATCTTAGCCTTCACCCACCTTCCTCCCCTTTTAAGGAAAATTGATTATAACATAGAACCATGTGATTAACCATTACAGTCATGGCCTAATCCTAAATATGGGTACCACACCTCTACCCATAACATGGTTCTTATGGATAGTTTTCATCTCTAACAAGATGGAATCCCATAGTCATTGTCTCTCAAAACCACACCCTTTCACATATAATTGACCTTCTTGTGTAAAGTTTTGCCCTCATAAAGGTAAACTTCTAAACCTAATTAGACCGATACATGTATTAACACATTTCTTCTTGCAACAATTAATTGGGTCAATATCTTAAGCATTGCAGATTGCTCCCTCGAAGGACAACTACCCAAAAATAAAATAAAAATTGCCACATGTAAGGTAGACTACTCCCTTGAAGCATACCTATCAAGAACATTAAAATAAATCTAATAATCTTAGACCAATCCCTTAAAGGATATATGGTCGGGGAGTATAGTTGGTTGGTCGGGTATTTCCGTTGTGGCTCTGCCGGTCAAGTGTTTGAATCCCCCTGGCCCTGTGGTACCGATATTAGTCGTGTCTAGCCAGTGGTGCTGGTCACGTTAAAAAGTTTACCTAGATTTAATAAAAGTGAGAATCCCTTAAAGGATGGCTAATTTAACCTTGTCAAAAGTAGATAAATTTCATGGAAGTTTCCTGCATCAATTAGTTTCCTATATATAATAATAAAACAAAAGACCCACTACCATAAAAAAAGCTACAACCACAATCAAATTTCACATGTAGACTTCCCATATTGATCAATATACATCTAACATATGACATAGAATTTTCTATTACCATTATTAGGCCACCTACAGAAGGGGCAAACTAATTCACATGAGGTTATCATACATATCACCCATTACCCTTCACACCACCTATCACCCATCTTCCCTTTCAACTATATATAAATCAAGGGATTTAGAGCTCACTTGACACCTTATGATCAAGAGACCTTATTTATCAACTAATGATCACTCATGAAAAATGTTTGAAGGGCTTAATTCATTAAGCTAATCTCACTTAAAGTCTATTTTTAGTCCTTGTCAAAAACAAAGCATCAAACCCTATTCTTATCCTAATGTTCCTAGTTGATGTTTTCACTGTAACATGTACCATCTAACATTTCAAAAACAACAGTCATTCCCTTTACATTAAGTGAAATTATAACAACCATAATCATACCAATCATAACCATAACCATAAAATTTAACCAACAACATCCAACATATTTTGTACATGTTTACAGTAAACTATGCAAATATTTTATTTTAGGTGTGAGGAGTCGCATGACACATACAAAGTTATTATACTCTCCACACCTACCTAAGCATTAAACTAATTATTTGGTGACTATAGATTTGTGTTCAACCATTATTATACTTGATTACTCCCTGAACTCACATATGTAGCATTTCCTATCGTAGTAGTTGTTAAAAGGTGTACTCTATTCTCCTCTACCACATTCATCCCCATAGTGCAAGAAACATATTCTGATCTAGGTCTTTCACTATGATACATTCACCTTCTTGCCTTTTTTTCCTTCTTATTCTTACCAAACCATTACCATAAACTCTAAACATCAGGCCCCAACCATTGGCAGTGTCTGCTCGAACATGGTAGTATTTTCTTTTATACTAACTGAGAGTCCATCCAAAGCAAGGGAATGACTATCTAATCCAATTGTATCACCAATATCTTGGATCACATAGTTCTTTGATACCAGTGCCTCTTCTAAATAGGACCCCACATCTGTGGTTTTAAGCAGCTGGGGCACAAGATGTAGATATGGCCACCATTTGTCTAGCCTACCCGTGCAGATCTTGGGTTAGGCAAGGTCCATCCTCTATTACTCACCATGCTGCTAACTTCCTTATACAATCTCCTTGATCATCAAATAAATTATTTATAGGTCATCAGTTCACTAATTCCCTTAAAACTCAACTCCTAGTGGTGGTGAACCTTGGCCACAATGACTCTACAGATCTAGATAAACGCCCACCTCCTAAAACTTGACTCGTAATGATAGACACTATCTCTAAATTCCTACCCTCACATTATTTTAGAAGGTGTAACCTCTTAATAAAGGAACCTCTTCTTTGGATTAGCTTTATTAAAGATCATTTGTGGTACTTTGCATTATGTACCCTTATAATTTATCCTACCTTGCCCATCTGTATCTCTCATCCTACTAAATGTGGGATCATTGTGGTAACTATTTACCAACCTACCCCATTCACTTTCAACAAAATCCAAAACTATTATTTTACCAATCCTTCTCCCTCTACCCAAACCAACCCATGTGGTTCATCAAATTGGGGTAGCCAATTTGAACACCACCAATCTAAACCTTGTTGAACTACATTAGCCTGATGTCCACAGACTATGTAGGCACTATTCTAGGGGTAGCTCAGCCACTGACAACTAATTCCCATCCCATTTTTTTTCTTCTCACTCATTTTTGTTGCTAGTAGTGCCCTCTTGCTTAGGGTATCCTACATCAAGAAAGATTTGAATTCTTTCTTCAATGTCATTATGTTTTAACACCATCTAATACTTCTTCTTAAGTCTTTCCCCCATTTTTGGGAGAACTACATTGGCCTAAGGTCTTTTTGGACTATGTAAGTAGTTCTCAGTTACTAAGGTCAGCTTGGCCACTTCCTTTACTTTATTTATCATTCTCACCTAAATTCTCTTCCTCCACTTCTCTACCTATCTCCTAACCATGTCCTTACCTCTAGCATGTCAATATATTTTAACACAAGGGTTGATAGCATTCCCCATTCACCCCACTTACCTCCCATAAATTTGCCTCCTACTCTGCTTTGTTGGCCTCCCCATCATCTTTATTTATGCATGCTTCATGACCCACTTCTCCACCCACCTTTTGAATTTTCTACATCTCTTTCACCTTATTAACAACCTTTCCCTTTATCTCCTTCAACTTCTTTCTCCATCCTCATCATCTTCCCTCCCCCTTGGCTATTTGTCATACCCCCTTTATCACTCTCTTTTGCTCACCCATTCCACATCATACTATGCATCTTACATGATTTATATTTCTTTTGTTACTACACTTTTTCTTTATGTGTACCACCACTCTCTGCCATTCTACCACTCTTCCCATCATACCCATTGTCCATTCTTCCTGCTTGCTTTTTCCCCATCCTTTTATCCTTTTTATCTTCCCCTTTTTCCTCCACAACTAGTTTCTCCCTGGGTATTTATATTTTGAGAAGCCTTCCATAATTTACCTTTTCTTCTTCTCTCTTTTTTCCTATGGCACTTTTTACATTCCCCTTTTCCTCTTTAAATCTTGGTACTCATCTTTTGCATATGTGTGAGTATTCATGCTTTGTATCCCTGCTTTAATTCTTCCTTTTTGTTCTTATCATATCTGATCTTCATCTCTTAGTTTCATCTCACTCCCTTTCATTACGTCCCCCTATTTCTTCACCAACTCACCATTTTTTTAGCTTATCAATATCTTCTAATCATCCCTTTAGCTTGTCAATCTATTCTAACAAGATGATTAACACTTACCTTCTATTTTCACCTTCTTGTCCACCCATCCTTTGCTTCCCCTTGTTCTTCACCCCTTTCCCATCTTCCATCCCATTCTCATCTCCAAAATCACCATATTCTTTGCTTCGTTATTTCTCTCCTTACATATCATCACTCATGATGACTTGGTCAAGATACCACCTGCTTCTTTCCTCACCCATCATCCTCTTTGTGTCTTCATTTCACTCCTTTTTCACTCATGTTTTCTTTTCTTCCATTTATTTCCTTGTTTTTCATTTTCATCACCAAACTATTTTCTCTTTTATCTTTTTTAGACTTGTTTTTAAACCTTTCATGGCCACCCATATCCCTCATTCTCCCCTTACCCTTAATTAGTGTTACACTTCTCTCCCCATCCTTTTCAATTCTCCAATCTGTCATTCTTTAGTGCATCCCTCACCCACAATTTTTTACCTTTTATTTTTTTTTTCTCTTTTCTCCATTTCATTTTATTTTTTTCATCTCCCTTGATGCCCTTCCTTTTCCTGACCTATATGACCATTCCTGGCTTCTTACATCCTTTTCCACCTTCATTTTTATCTGCAACATCATTATTTTATATTCATCCATCTCTTGGTCCACCTTTACCTCATCCCTTATTGGATCTCCCTTATGTTCTCCAATTTCACCTCCACTTATTTAGAGTGTGATCACCATTTGTACTACTTATACGTACATATCATTGTCTACTTCCTTATATCCTTCATGGCCTTACCTTAATAAATGAAATTTGGTCATATTCCTTACTTTAGGAGCATCCCTTTCTTCATTTAATGCCTCTGTATGTTGCACTCAAACTCTCCTTTTTGTCCCTCTTTAACTACTCCCTTCACCCTCCATATCACCTTTTTCCTTTTCAACCCTATACTCATTTTGAGCATGCTATGGCCTCTAAGGTCTTCCACTTTATTTTGGTTTAATACAAGATATATACCAATCCTATGACTCTATAACAAAATTGGCTAGGACTACGTGCTTATATGACCAACCAACAAACCTAAGCATCATTCAGCCATCATGATGAAAATTTCCTCCCCACCTCTTTTGGTCTTGCCTATTTTAAACCCCTTTTACTCTAACATTAGAAGATGTTAAAATCATAACTCAAACCACCTTCAAATGGAAGAATTGGGATACCATGTGGGGATGATAACTACACCCTCTCACATGCCCTAACCTTCCAACCAATAATTTCCCTTGATTCTCCCTTTCAGACTACATCTTCTTATGCCTTGAAATAGCCTTGGTCTTTAACCACAATCCATAACCTACTCCCTCAATTAATTAATGTTATTATTATTATTCACCTCATTCCATATTCTAAAACCCCTTAGTATTTTTCTTTGAATTCCCTTAAAAACTCAATTTTTACTTATTTTGGGTCCCCACTGACTCAAGGGTTAAGGGTTTGAATCTTTGCCACTTCTCATTTTCCCACTTTGCTATTTTTCTTCCCTAAACCATTGAATAATAACCTTTTATAGCCTGTTAATGAAATTATTATGGAATGTGCACAATGTCAACTTGTTTGGATGGTGATGAAAGAACCATTGGATCATCGTGGCAATTTGAGATTTTCCAAATCTTGGTACCACATATCCCTACCTTTCCTTTTCTTTACAATGATAGTAGAAACTTCATGCTTCAAATTGCTTATCCATGGATATAGGTTTCTTTTACATAGTTGATGTAATCAGCTAATTGTATCCTAGCTCATCTCATCCACCATTTCTACCACACCCATCAAAAACTATTTGATATCCAATTGGGATAACCATGTTAACTAACACCCTTCACCTTAAAAGTACTACATTTGGCCTGATGTTATTTTTGGATTCTTATCAATGGAATTATGTAGGTAGCATACACTTGATGTGTGCATCTAAAGTCAACTCGACTATCCCCTTCCAACACATACCTCATCTACCCATGCTTTCACTACATCCACCTTGATGTTGATTATTTTTGACCTAAAACATTAGTGTTTTTTGCAATAAATTTTGACTATATTGACCAACCTTGTCATGTTAAACTGTTAAATGTTTGCACTACCTCATGAAAAACTAGACCATTTGTGTTTTCTCAAGAGTACTTCCTACCTTGGATATCTGAATCAACACCGACCCTATCTAGGAACCTTGATAAGACTTAACTGATCAATTATGACAAACACTGGGGACCAATTACCTTATCATTTATCTTAGAACCCAACCTTTTTGTTATCAACATTAGAACCTTTAGTCTTTACATAATCTTTACTATTGTGCTTAGTCATATTTTGTGAACCCATTGGCATTTCACATACCTGGCTACCTTGTGGCACCACCTAGTGCCTCCCCATCAACTGCTTGTCAAACCCACACCTGATTTGACCTTTCCTCATCAAATATTAGTTTTAGGGGGAATAACTCCTCCCATGATTAGGGAATCCTGACCTTCAACCAAGTTTTTTGTTTTTGTTTTGCATCTTGTTAATTCAAAGCTGGATAACAAAAAGGGGAAAAATGTAGTTATTAAAAAAACTACACATTTATAGTTTTCAATAAATAAATGCCTTAGGATCCCATAAAAATTATTAAAAATTCCTAAAACACCCTTAACCCAATTAAATAACTATTCTCCTAGTCACAAATATCATTCAAAATCACTATTTGAAAGTACTATTTAAAAGTACTATTCACCATCACTATTCACTATGGGACCCACTATCACTATTCATGCTGACATGGAAAGTGACATGAAATGTGATTTAAAGGTGATATGGCAAGTGATGTGGCTTAGAAGTGATGTGGATTGATGTGGGACATCATAACCCACTTGAGACCCTTCCCAAAGTGCTTGATGAACTCATTCAAGCATCACAAGGCCCCCCCTTGATATATGGAAAATTTCCCCTTAAGGGTTCATTATTAAACATGTATTTTGTCTTCCCACATGAAATTAGACTTCAAAAAGAGAAACATACCTATTTAAGACTTTGGGAAAGATAAAGGGCACCTATTTTTGACCTTTTAGCCTAAATGGAGGCTCACCAACCTAAATGGGAGACTTTCTAACCCACATGGGAATCCCCACCAACATCATCTTAGAATTTTCATCTCCCACATATGAAATGGTGCCACATTTGGTGTGACACACCTTTAAGTACTTGTGTGAAAGAAAGAAAGGATGGGGAGAAGTCTTTAAGCCTCATTCAAACCCATGTGCATGATTTCCATTCAAACTTCGAGACTCACCAACCGACATGGGAATCCTCACCCACCTCATCTTGACTAAATCATGAGCCCACTTAGAGAAATTTGAATTTATTCACTATTCTTATATTTTGGCATGTTTCTTCACTCAAAAATGTTATAAATACCCCCCTTTCCTTCACCCAAGGTTAAGTGGCAAGTTAGTCTTTTGTTCTTAGAATTTTTCTGTAGGTTTTTTTGGAGGAGGTCATCATCATCTTGAAGGAGAAAATGTCAAAGTAATGAATCTCTATGGAAATTGCTTCAAGATTCATCAACATTCAACCATCATCGACATCTTCAAGCCACTTCAACAACATTGAGGTAATTTACTTTATTTTGTAATTTTAGTTTTTTATTTATTTCCCTTTGGCCTTATATTTTCTTAACCTCCATTCTCTTGAGCCCTTAACCTCTTCCTCTTTATCCCATTCATCCCATTTAATCCCTTTAGCTATTTCCATTTCATTTATCCATTTTATCCCATTCACCTCTTTGCCTCATTTACCTCTTTTCCCTCTTTGCCATCTTTACCTTTCTTTTCCCTTTGCCATATTTACTTATTTACCTCATTTATCTAGTCATCTCTTTGTGTACTTTCAGCTTTGACCATCTACCCAAACTAACAAAATAATCCTTTTGACCCTCACCACTTTACCAAACCAAAACCATAACCTTTAGCAATTTTTAGTATTATTATTAATTAAACTATTGCATTCATTTAGTTATCTTTTACAAAGCATTTAACTTTATTGTATCGAATTTAGTTATTTTCTATTTTAGTATCATTTATTTTCTATTTTTATGTAAATCTACTTATTTTATCATTCCAACTTAAGTGTTTTGAAGAAGGTGGATTGCCAGCCTCCTAGAAAGCTTTCGCTTCTAGGATCTAGCTCACGCTAGGCAATCTACCCAACTACTTGTCTAACAAATAAGTTTTTGTGGTAGTTTTTTCTTATTTGAAAGTATTATTCCCCAGCCAAAAAAGAGTTCTTCATGATTATTTGGATTCAACATGTGCACTTTAATAGGTATTCTTCCACACCCTTCATTCCTAGTTTCTTTCTTTTCAAAAAATTAAAAAGTAAGAAAAGCAAAAAATTGAGAGAACCACCCACTTTGTCATTGTGTCAAAGGGGAGAAATTAATTGAAGAGAGTGATAGAGTTTGAAAATAAGATTTGTATTGGTGTTTTACATCAATGACAAAGGGGGATATTATTATAGGTTTCTCAATGATGTCGTCAAGGTGACCAAGGATGTTGATGAGGTGTCATGTATGCTAGAATTATAATGACAAAGTGTGTTTCAAAGTTATTCAATGTTATTGCATGATTATTTAGTGTTTAACTTAGTAAGATAATTAATGGATAATATTTATGGTATGGACATGTTGTAGAGACCCTATGGGGTATTATGAGTACTTGAAGTGCTTATGTAAGTGAATGAAAGTCATCAAAAGCATTCATATGAGTGTCTAGCTTCAAGTAGACATCTTGGTAGACAAGGTTGAGTAAGAATTTTGATGATGGTATATTTCACATGTGTGAAGGTTTTAGGATTATTTTTATACATGGATGGATTCAACTATGAAAGGTGATCATATGGTTCAAATTTTAGGTCATGAGGTTGAGTGTAGCAAAATTTATTAAGGTGCAAAGTTGGCTTTCCAAGAAGATTGCAATGGTTCCCATACTTAGCCAAATTTAAATTATAGAAGATATATGGTGAGAATTTAATCAGACAAATAATATCTATGATAAGCAATTAATATGACAAGATAAGGATCTAATGGAGTGCATGATCTTGTCAGATAGAGATCAATGTTACACATGAAGTCAATTTGTCAGAGGTTCTTGAGATTGCTCATGTTAGTGACATGTGTCTCAATCACAATGATTTGATAAAATATCAATGACATAAGGGTGTTCATACATATGAATATCAATGGTATAATTTGATTCAAATAGTCAATGTACTTAGAAGGCATGTGAGGGTGCCAAGTGGCTTAATTATGAAATCACAGATCGAAGATCAATGATGAGCAATGTAGAATTAAAGATAGGAAGCTCATGAGGAGATCAAAAGAGTGTAATTATTCAAAGTTTCCAGGGGACATGAGATGTTGATAAGTTTCAAATGTTTTGTATTTACACAATGCCTGTTGGAATTTGAATATTCAGATTAATAAAAGAAAAACTAGTTTGTATTATTTGAGCTATAAATTTTGATATATGCATAATTTGATAATGTTATAAAAGGACATATTTTAGATAATTTTAAGGGATATCCAAAAAAATTGGTTTGGAGGTTTGAATATATATATATATATATATATATATATATACATTTATTATAGTTTAACTATAACTATTTGTTCATTCATAATGTTCTTATGTATAGAATATTGTTTAAGCAATTTGTGTTTTAATAGAAGGGTGTTTTGGTGGGAGTATTCATTTGAAGATGTCTTAGAGGTCATATGGAGTGGGCCCATGTATTTGAAAGTGATATTATGTTCTTAATTTTCTTGATTAAGTGCTAAGGGGTAATATGTCTTGATGAGACCTATAAGGGATACTAATGTTGGAGAGTTATCAATGATGCCATGGTAGTAGCATGGAGATGTCATGGTGAGTGGATAAAGTGATTTGATAGCCTAAGTAACAATGAAAAAGTGTGTAATGTGCTTGTTCTAGTGTGTATTATGTTGGCTTGGTTCATCTTCAAATTTTTCATGATTAGAGATGTTTAGGGATGAGTATGGTGATTAGATCATGGGTAAGAGGTCCCTAAGATGTTATATATGTTTTGAGAGCTTGTATGCATAAGTGAAATTCATATAGTAGTCCATAGTTTTCATTTAGACATTTTGGGTCTAGTGGAAGAAAATTTGAGTAGGTAGTTTGATGGCATCACCATTACCACATGGGAATGAGTCAAGAGGATTTGGTCATATGGTTGTGATCACATTATTCCATAATTATTATGCACTATATCTCAAGTCATGTATCGAAGTGAAGTCAAACATATGAGGTTGAAAAGTTGGCTTCTTGATCATAATTCATTATTTTCCTATAATTAGTCAAATTTACAAAGTCGCTAGAAAGAATCGAGTAAAGCATTTTGATGATAGAAGATATTACATGTATGGATGTTTTAGGAGAAGGTGATCATATGGGTTCATTGATTTTTGTGCCTAGTTTATCTACACTAGTTTTCAAATCATGCGATGAAGCACATAAAAAGATATGCATACACAAATTTGAGCTCCCAAGTAGTTTGACTGTGTTTTCCCATACTTAGCCATTTTTGAAATGTGTCAAGAAGAGCTGAGTGATCATTTTGATGGTTTTGTATCTTTCATGTGTGAAGTGTCAAGAGAAACTAATCATATGGGTTTGTTATATTCTGAGCCTATATTATTTATGCTAAATTTGAGATCATGCACTGAATCATAAAAAAAGTTATGCATGCTTAAAGTTGACCTCTTAGGCAAGTTTTAACATAGTTGGCTCTATGATAGAAGTTTTTGAGAAGGATTTTTAATGGTTTTATATCTCAAATGCATGAAGGTCCTAGGATTAGTGTGTCACATGGTTGGATTTTCCTATGTGAGGAGATTATATGGTCCAAATTTGAGATCTTGCATCAAAGCACAAAAGAATTTATTGAGGTGAAAAAATGGCTACTCATGCTTATTGAATGGGTACCCATACTTAGTCATTTTTTAAAGAGTTAAAGCTCAAGAAAGATCAAAAATGCATGTTGTAAAGAGGATTATAAAGCAAATTAGTCAAGCATTAGTCCATACATGATGAAACATGCATAAAGAAATAACTAACCAAGCCTATCTATTCCTATGGGAATTACAAAGGATAGAAAGAAACAAATGAAAGAAAAAAACACCATATTACCTTCCCAAATAGATTCACCATACCGATGTGGCTCAAAAACATGTTCTCCCTTGATCAAGCATCTTTGTCTTTGTCAACAATAGTGGTAAACTTCTCTAATGCCTCAAGAACACTCCATAAAACCTAGGCTCTTGATTCCAAATCACTAGACTAGCCTATCAATGAAGCTTTGTGTAAATAATTTAGCATTATAAATTTTAAATATTCAAGCTTTTAAGATATTTGAGCATAATAAACTTACCCCAAAATAGGTTAGAAATGATGTTCATGGCCTCTCTATTTATAGATTTTTGAGATTGGTCAAGATCAACCATGACCGTCCATCTCAAGATTGAGATGTATGGCCATGGATAATCGTAATATTTGGAATTAAATCCATAAATATCCTTAAGATAAATAAGTATAAATGAGGCATGGAAGGCATTAACTAGGTACGAGTGACCCATAATCTTGATAAATGCCATAAATCAATTAACTAGAAATATTTCTAGTTGTGCCCTAGCATGGGCAATTGGTAAGCAAAATAGCTCATGGATATAACTAAAAAGAGAGGTTAAAGCAAGTGGGCACAAACATATATGTGATGGTGTAATGGCTTAAAAAGCCATATAAAACCAAGCATATGAGAATGCACAAAGTGATGAGAGAGATGAAAATAAGAATGGAGATAGCGGATTTGACCTCAATAGAAATTAAGCACTACCTACATAGTTCCATGTACTCATGTTCCAACATGAAATTTAGGCCAATGTAGCTCACCCAAGTTTGGGAAAGAATGGAATGAGGAATGATTAAAAATGACCAAGAATTGATTAGACTTACAATGTATGTGAAGAGATGCACATCTAAGCATAGATAAAGAATCCTAAAATTCATGCTACATAGATGCCTAATTCCATATGATGAGCCTAGGTTTTGCAAAGTGTTCTTGAGAATCATTCATCAGAGTTGATGTTGACATTAAGATGTTGAGACCTGAGCACAAAGTACTTGCTATAGCAAAAGAAATTAGGCATCATAAGTATGAATAACTTAGAATGATAAGATTCTAATTGTGTTGAACCAGTTCAAATGTGAATATCTATAACTAATGAAAATGGTGAAATAATGACCAAAACTAGAGTTACAATGATTTACATTTAAAAAAAAGAAGCAAAAATAAAAAATAAGAGAAACATAAATGAACCTAACTTGAAATTAAGATATGATCTGAAGTAAGAACAAAAATGTTTAAAAACAAAAGGCAAGAACGTCTTAATGACATGAGACCAAGATATGAATAATCAAGATCTATGTGGACCATCAAGGTATTATTGAACATAAAAGAGAAAAAAAAATTAAATAGAAAAATAAAACACTAACAACAATCAAATAAACAAAATGGTCCAAGAATAATGTAATAACATAGGATCAAGATATAAACAATTGAGATCCATGTGAATCATCAAGATGTTCTGAAACACAAGAGATAAGCAAAAATAAAGGAAACACAAGACCAAGAATGGAACAAGAAGTAACAAAAATAGAAAAGGAGAAGAAATAAAAGGAGAGGTGTGAAAGCAAAACAAAACACCAAAAAAACTCAAATAAACACACACAAACAAAAACCAAGTTAGTGTGGTTTAAAGACAAATGTTCATGCATGTGTGGTAGAGGTGTTACTTTTCACCACATCATAATAAATAAAAATGACATGAAAATTATCCCCTAATTAGAGAGGAATAATGATAGAATAAATAGGGGAAGAGAAGAAAAGGAAGGGGTTGGCCGAGCTGACTCCAGATGTATAAGACAAGTGGATGTTGCCTACATAGTTCCATGGATGCATGTTCCAACATGAACTTTAGGCTAAATATAGTTCTCCCAAGAAATGGGATAGAATAAAAATTATGATCAAACCAACATGATTAAGAGAAGAAATGGAAAATATGATAAACAAATGAGAATGGTCCAAAAAATAAGAAGCTGATGAAATGAATAAGAATGATCTTGCAAAATGGTAAGTGCATGGGTCAGGATTCATGAACTAGTGTTTTTGTGCTTGGAAAATGGCATGAGAATTCAAACTTAATAGTTTCTCATAAAATGGTGACAACGTTCAAACTTAACAATTTCTCATAAAATGGTGAGAGCATGGGATGGTGGAATAGGAATGTACAAATATACAAAAGCATGATATAATGTTTTTGTTCTTTTACAGATCATGTTCTGATGTTTTTGGTATTTTCAAAGTATTTCTAATGTTTTTGGTGTTTTTGGGATAAAATATTTATAAAGTGGAACCATTTAGTCAAGGAGATGCATGCCCTAAGAGTAGAGGTTTCAATAAGACAACTAAACTGAATGTAATGGCCCATGTTCACAAATTGGCAAGAGCGAGGTTCTTGATAAAATAAGAAAGAAACAAATACTTGTACTAAGAAGAAGTGGCTATTTACCTGTTTGAAGCTACACAAGATAGTCCTAGCTAAATTGCTTTGTATAACTATTTTTGAAGATGTTCATCATGTTCATGAGACATAATTGAGATCATAATTGGTCAAGGGATTTTTTTAAAGCTTATAACATGCCTTAGACATAACAAAGAATATGACTCTTAAAGAGAGCAATCCAGAAAGGGATGAAGAATGTGTTCAGAGTGCTAAGGGTTCAAAGCCTTTACTGTCAAGATTCATGAGAAGTGGACCAGGGTAGTATAAAATGTGTTTAAGGTAAGATAAAAGGGTGGGATAAAATTATGACATCACAAGTTGCCCCCAAGTCAAGGGTCTTATAGATAATGGTTCAAAGCTATTCATGCATAGAACCTCTTAAGGTGGATGATGTTTATGGGATCTGGAAGTTTTTTGCCATTAGGTTTAGCTAGTCGATATGCTTCTAATCCATAGTTCTCTATGACAATATTTGATCCTAACCAATTAGGCTAAAATTTGCCTTTTTTTTGGGTTTAACATTCATGTTATTCTAGTTCTCTTTTAAAACTAAGTCGCCAATCTCAAATTCTTAAGGGAGAATGTGTTTGTTGTAGCTTCTCCAAAATCTATTCTAATAGGCCTACAAGTTTTCTAGGGCATCTAAATGCTTACCATCAAGATGTTCTAGTTCTTGTAGCCATGAGACTCTATAGTCTTCATCATCTTCTATGTGCTCCAATGATATTCTTAATGATGGGATCTCAATATTAACTAGGATGATAGATTCAGTGCTTAAAATAATGGAGTATGAAGTAGCTCTATTTAGGCTATAATGATTGGTTCTATAAACCTAGAGAGCAGGAAAAAATTTACAAATTCCAATTACAACAAAAAACATTGACAATCTTTTTTAAGATGGCTAGAATGGTTTTATTTGATGCCTCAACTTATCTATTTCCTTGTAGGTTATATGGATTGGATTTATTATGCTTGATCTTGAATTTTTCACAAAGATATTTCACATCTTAGTTCATAAAAGATCCACCATTATCAGATATAATACAGGATGGGATGCCATATCGATAGATGATATTGTAATGAATAGATTTGGCTATTTATTTCCTGATAATATAAGTGAGAGGAATGGCCCCAATCCACTTAGTAAAGTACTTGATTATAGTCAAAATGTGCTTATGGCCATCTGAAGATGATGGGTTAATTTTCCCAATGAGATCGAGACCCCATGTTGAGAACGACCATGGTGTTGTAATTGACTTCAAGGGTAAGGAAGGTGCATGTATCAATTTACCATGCTGTTGACAATAAACACACCTCTTTACATAATTTCAAGCATCTATCTCTATTTTGAGCCAATAATAGCCTATTTTGAGAAGTTTCTTTGCTAGGACTACACCATTGGTATGGGCCCCACACATTCCTTCATGAACCTCCTTTAGTGCCTGCTTGGATTCTCCCAAAGATAGATAAAGATGAAGCATTACATCATATCCCTTTTGATAAATCATGTTTCCAAGGAGGATATAATGTGTTAAGTGATGAAGGAAAAGTTTTTTTGGTTATTGGAAAGGTTGGTGGGAAACACATGACTATGGAAATAGTTATAAAAATCTTGGTACCATGGTAGCTCATGTGAGAGATTAAGATTAGCAATGGTGCATATCCTCTCTGAATCTGATAGAATATGTGATGGTTGAAGAAGATTATCAATCAAGAATTGATACTCTTTAGCACTATCATGCATTTGAATCATGGAACCAATTGTTTCCATGGCATCGGTAGATTTATTGTTGACTCATGGAACTTGCTCAAAATGCAAAGAATTAAAATGTGTTTTAAGGTTATCGATAATTTGCTTGTAAGGAACAAGCTTATCATCTCTTGTTTGATACTGATCAGTTGTCTAATTTATGATTTTCTAAAAATCACCATAGACCTTTAAGCTTTGAATATCCCACTGTATGGCAAGATGGAGCCTTGCAACCAATGCCTCATATTTAGCCATATTATTTGTACATTGAAATTGTATATGAAATGCTTTAGGGATCAAATCCCCCTATGGCATGATCAATAATATGCCAAATATAGATCCTCAAGATGTGAAGGATCTATCAAAATAGAGTGTCCACTATTCAAGTTCTTGTGACTCTTATTCTATCATCATTATAGAATCATTTGGAAGGTTAAAGTTGAGGGGTTGAGTGGCCGTAATAGGAGCTTCTACAAGTTGGTCTGCAAGAACCTATCTTTTGATTACCTTTTGATTTTGGTATTCAATTTCAAACTCACTGAGGAGCATAATCCATTTATCCATGCATCTTTAAAGAGCTGATTTAGGTAAGAGGAACTTGAGAGGATCTACCTTGGTGATAACAATAGTTTTGTTGTTTAGCATATAATGTCACAATTTTTGAGTGGTGAACACCATAGCTAAACATGCCTTCTCAATAGGAATATAATTATGTTCATAGGCTACCAATGTGTGGCTTAAATAATAAAGTAAGTGTTACTTACCATGATCATCATGCTGAGCCAAAAGTGTCCCCAGTGCATGTTCCATGGCTGATATATAAAGAAGCAGTGGTTTTCCTTACATTGGAGGTTGTAAGACTGGTGGATTGGCCAAATATGTTTTAAGCTTTGCAAATGCTATCTAAAAATCTTCATCCCACTTAAATTTTACCCCTTTCTTTAAGAGATGGGTAAATGGGTGGCACTTATCTACCAATTGAGAAATGAACCTACATATAGACTAGATCTTTCCTTATAGATCTCACAACTATTTAAGATTGTTTAGTGGAGTCATTTCCATAATGGTAGTGACCTTTGAAAGGTTGACTTCAATCTCTCATTGTGATATAATGAACCCTAGAAATTTTCTTGATGTGACTCCAAAGACACATTTCTTAGGATTCAAGCAGACTTTATATGCACAAAGCCTCTCAAATGTTCTTCATAGAATGCAAGGGTATCCCACTCTTGTTCATGATTTTTATAGTATATCATCAACACAGTCCTTGATAATGTCATGCATCATGTCATGGAAGATGATACTCATTGCACGTTGATATGTGGCTTTATCATTCTTCAAACCAAATGGCATGACTTGGTAGCAAAATATCCCCCACAGAGTGGTGAATGTGGTCTTATGCTAATCTTTAAGGGCTATCTTGATTTGATTATAACCCAAAAATCCATCCATTAAGGATAACATCTTATACCTAGTAGTTAAGTCGATAGCCATGTTGATGTTGGGCAAAAGAAAATCATCTTTAGGGTATGATTTATTGATATCATGAAAATAAGTAAAAACACATATGCTTGGGGTATTTTTACTTACTGACATTATGTTAGAAATCCATTTAGAGTAGTCTAGTGGTCTGATAAAATTGGCTCCTAACGACTTTTCTAACTCAGATTTAACCAAAAGGGTGATGCGTGGATGCATTTTCTCAACTTTTGCTTGACTAGTTTAACATCAGGGTGGACAACAAGATGATGCACAACTAAATTTGGATCTAGGCCTAGCATGTTAAAATATTTCCATGTAAATATGTCTATATAATCCTTAAGAATGGATATAATATGTTCACATTCCACTTTAGTAAGGGAAGATCCAAGATAAACATTTTTGGGATCCTCATGGGTTCCCAAATTCACTTCTATTGTACTCTCCATAAGGAGTGTGGATCTATCTTCTAGAATTCGAGGCAATGTATGATCATGATCTTCTTTTGCTATATTTTCTTATTGTTCCTCCCAAAGATTTGGATAATATAAAGAATCAGATTCTACATTCTCAGGTAATTGCCAATTTTCAAAGACCTTTGGAAACTCAAGAGTAAGATGCTCAAATATTTGATGTTGTTCTAAAGAGATGCTTGTATTAGCTATAGAACTTGGGATAGATGGACTTTCTATGTCCTGAGGGGATGAGCAAACTTTCCCACTTGGGAGTGCTTAAAATAGAATTTCATTAAAAGGCTTGTATTTTTATTTACTTTTTACCTGATCAACAAGTGCCTCAAAGAGGTTTTCACCTAAAGATCTCAATGTTTGTTCTTTATTATGACCAAGAAATTTTGCCTTCTCTCCAAATTAGGCAAAAGAATTTAATGAAAAATCAAAACCTTACTTATGACCACCAATGGGGAATGCATCTCATAGGCCATGTATTTTATAATCAATTCTTTATTTTGAAACTCATCGAGGCATATCACCAAATTTTACTGATCCCAATCTATGAGTTTAGGATAGCCAAAGCATAAGTTACAGTGAGGGTTTACTTTAGGATGGGAAACACTAATGGTAAAGATATAATGTCCTAATTTAGGAAGGGAATCACCACTAGGATGGGTTTTTGATTTAGGATAGGAAACTCCAATAGGATGGATTTTTGCTTTAGGATGGGAAGCTCTAAAAGGTGTTATTGTCAATATGGCATTTGAATCAAATAAATTTGAATCAGCAAGCTCATCAAAAAGGCTATAATGGGATGTTGTGTCACTGCTAGGAGTCTTATTACTAGTCACTTTGGAAGAGTCACTACCAAATGTTATTATTTCATCTTTCAGTGGTTTAAATCTGAGACCAAGATTCCAATTGACAACTCTACCTAATAAGGGTTCTAAAATTCCTTGCACCTGTGGGCCAAGGCCATTCCCTATATAGTCAACATGATCCATTATCCTATTAGGGATAGGATACTTTGTATTATTAAAATAATCCACAAGGCCCTCAGAATATAACCAATCTCCCTTGGTAAAAGCCTCTTGATCTTTCTTTGGTGCAATTGTAGCTATACAAATCATAGAAGGTTGTGGTTGCTTCTTCTTTGGTTGCCAAATCTGATCATGTCTATTAGGAGTCTGGGAGGTTTTAGGTTTACCAAATGTTTTAGGGGATTTTGGTAATTTTTAAATATGAAGGATGTCATTTAGATGGTACATGGAAATGCTTGCTTATTTAAGAATAACCTACTTTGCCAGAGTTACAGGGAATGGATCAGTTGAAGTGGAGGCTAGATCACTAGGTTCAATATAATTAGATGGAGATGGATGAGAAATGATGGCTTTATTATTCTTTGTAATGAATTCAAAACTTGGGCATAGTTATAATTACAAAACTCTACTTTAAGATATTTTCAGTATTGGTATGGTTGTTGATCAATGAGAATAGTAACCTTGATCCCATCATGGGGAAACTTATGGTATTGGTGAAGAGTAAATAGAATTGCCTATACTTCATGGATCTAAGGATGATCAAGAAGTATGTTATATGGAAGCTTAATATCCATAATATGGAATAATGTGTGATGATAAATAAACCCAACCATGATTGGCAACAAGATTGTACCAAATGACTGCCTCTCAGTGTTATCATAAGCCTTGATTGTAATATTTTCTAGCTAAATGTCTTTATCCATATAACCCAATCACTACACCAATTTAAGAGATATGAGGTTTAGCCCTGAACCATTATCTATAATAACCTTCTTGATCTTGTGATCTGCAAGGATTATCTCAATGTATAGTGGGTTATTGTGGTTTGAGCCAAGGGTGGACATGTCTTTTTGATCAAATGTGTTTTGTCAAAATGAAGATAAATGTCCAACTAGGTTCTAGAACTGATCAAGGTTTATATCATTAAGCACAATGGACTCTTGTAATAGTTTGTTGAAGATGGTTCGATGGATATCAAGTGTCTGCAAGAGTTTTAATATGGAAATTTGCATAGGGGTTTTATCTAATTAATCCATTATACTATAAGGCCTTTAAATTGTGGATTGAACTAGTTTGGTCTTTGTTGAGATGATTTTCAGCTTTAAAACCATTGGCACAATTTTCTCATTAGGATTTATGCAAAGAAGTGGGTGAAGGGCCTTGAATGGTAACTCATGGGAATCTAGTTGTGACTGCACAACCTAGAGGTGGCAAGGAGTTATTATAATTAGAAGAGTGAGGCAAAGGGCCTTAGATGATGACTTGTAGGTGATTAATAGTATTGTGACAATTTTGGGTTAGCGAGGAGCCTTTATAATTAAAAGAATGATACTATTATTTAGGATTAGTAACCCATGCAAATGGAGTAGAAACATGATGATGCAAACTTGACATGGTATTAATAGGGGGAGAGGGTTTTAACCCTATAATGATGGGTCTCATGTTGTGAGGAACATGAGATTGGCCACATGACATTACAGTAACAGTGGTAATGTGTGTTACAAAAATGCATCCCACAATGTTATTATAGTCACAAGGTACATTATTATAAGCCACATTATTAGTGTGGGAATTATGATCTTGATTATGCTCATTATGATTATGACCTTATTGGTTCTGATTCTACCTCTATCCTTGATAATGACCATTTTAATTATTTTTTGGTGGTGGTGGATCATATTGAGGAAAGGGGTCTTTGTAGATTCCCATATCCTGATTTATGTCTTGATTAAGGGCCAACTTAATTTTTATCTCACCATTTTCAATGAATTCCTCAATAATATGTCATAATTGAATGCAATGATATGCACCATGACCAACAACATGATGAAGTTACACCATTCTTTCTCTTTATACCAGTCTAGTTTTGGCTGATCTTGAGGAAATGGCCTTGATACTGGCCATATAATTAAATTAGCTATAATGAGCTTTTGCAACACTATTTCAACTAATTCTCCTAACTTGATAAAGACTCTAAAATTATTATGAAATTTCCTTCATAGAGGTTATCTCTACAAATTATGTAGTGAATTTGAGGGATTTAATTGTACATTTGGAGGAGGCATAGCGTGTACCATTTGTACATGTCTTGTTTTTGTGACCCCATTTCCAACCATGTTAGTATTTTTGTGAAAGCCTTTAGACTTATCCTATGTAACTATTTGAGGTGGTGATTTAGTTTGATTAGATGCTTGACCTTGCACATAAATCTTAACAAGGCCTCTAGCAATAAGAGCCTTCTCAATCTGCACTCCTTTGTCAATAATTTATTCAAATGAGTTAACATAACTAACCATAGATTATGCACAACTTCAAGATGTAAATTTTATGAAAAGATATCAGCCAACTGTTTATCTAGAAAATTATGTTGAAAGTGACCTACCAATGCTCTCCACCTTTGTAGATATGCAACAAAACTTTCACCATCACGCTACTTGGCTTTGCATAAGTCAACAAGTGTCAATTCATGTTCTATGTTGTATGATAAATGGTTAATAAACTTTTTTGATAAGTCATTCCAATCCACAACTGATCCCTTGGGTAGTTTAAGTATCTAATCAAGAGTTTGTCCCACTAAACTTCATGAAAATAATCATAGTAAGTACTTGCTACTATAAGCAACCTCTTAACATAAGATGAAGAATTCTTGTATGTGTTCATGTGGATCTCCTTTCCCTTTGTACTTCTCAAATTTGGGTGCCTCAAAATGAGGTGGAAAGGGGTTTTGGAAATAGATAAATCAAATGGATATGGGCATATCTCATCAAATTTGTAATTTTGACTCTATTATTTGTCTCCAATATCTAGACAATTTCCTTCATAGAATGCCATTCTTGCATGTTTGGTGAATTTGTGGATTGGATAAGATGTTGGGGTGGAATATGACCCTAGTTTTGTTTTTATTGGGGTGGAGTGTGCCCCTGGTTTTGTTTTTTTTATTGGGGTGAAATGTGCCCCTAGTTTTGTTGTTTTTGGGGTGGAATGTGCCCCTAGTTTTATTGCTATTGGGGTGGAATATGCCCCTAGTTTTGTTGTTGTTGGGGTAGAATTTACCCCTAGTTTTACTGTTGTTGGGGTAGAATGTGCCCCTAGTTTTATTACTATTGGGGTGGAATGTGCCCCTAGTTTTGTGTGGATCTTTAGGGAGAATATACCTTTCGATCCATGATTTGGTTTTGATTTACTGCTTGAGTTGAGAACATAGGTCGTTGATCTTTGGATTGTAAAACATTCCCTGAATTTGGTTGTTTCACAGTTTGTTGATTTTGGAAACTTCTATTTTTATTTACCAATCTTTGGGTTGGTTGAAAATAACTAGCCAAATTATCTTGAGGGATTTCCTCAATTCAAACTGAATGTTTGGGTTTATGAGTTTGTAAAGTAACAAGAGGTTCTTAATGATTGAAGAATGTATGTTCTGTATCAAATTAAACACTTTGTAAGGTATCTTGTGACTTTAACTATTCATTTAGATTACCTTGATCCACTATGGTAATGTTCTCATTCAATAGTTTCTGCATACTTTCAACCATATCTCCATGTTCTTTTAAAGCATTATTATGAATTGAAGTGGCAACTAGGGAGTCAGTTAAGTCTATGATAAGTTGATTTGCATATCGTTGACTTATTATCTTGATCTTAGCTAGAAGATCTAGATTTTTGGGTTTTGACTCTATTTGTATTTACTTTCCTTTTTTAGAGGAAGAAAGTATATCTATGTAAAATATTGTTCTTGCCATTGTTGTTCTCCTTCTCTAACTAAGTTATGAATTTTTTCTATAAGAAAGTCATAAGGTAGTCTAGCACCTGATTCTATCAATCTAAGAAGGGCTTCATCTTGATCTTCTTGGGGTTGATATTCATTGTAATCATCTTCAAATCCTACTATTATAGGGATATCATAAAAAATAATGGGTTTATCTTGACCATCATAAAATTTCTCATCCTCATAACTAAGGCCATAAGAGGTCCCACTACAAGTGAACCTTTGAGTCATGTCTAAAAAGAGATGTTCTATGTATTGACTAACTTTGGACCAATGTTTGGAAACCAATCAAATTATGATTTGGATCTCTTTTAAATAAATAACTAAGGTAACAATGAGACTATAAATGAGGGTGGTTTGAAACCACACACAATTTATAAGATTTGGTTCATGAGTTTACTCAACCTTTGGTAAAGTTAAAATCATATAGGTCATAAGAAAGTAAGGTAATTTAAAGACCCAAGGTGAAAACTAGTACACCAAAAGCTAGATCTTTTTGATACACCCATACTACAAAAGCTAGCTTCAACTTTGACAAGTTGACCCTAGAAGTTTAGAGGAAAGATCTCTGTATTACAAAGAAGACAAAATTAACTAAGTAACTCAAGATGTAAAAACATAAACGAATCACTAAGTATAAATCTAGGACCAAATATGTAACACAATGTCTCCACATGATTCTAGTAGGATAAAATATATTTTTGGACCTAAAGCATGAGTGATATACAAAATGACTTGAGTCCACCAAGATGATAATGTGATTTTGAGTCTTAATAAATGACCTTCAATCCAAATATAAAATTGAACCCAAGTTAAAACATGCTTAGTGCACAAATGGTGAACCCACTTTGACGCACCAACCCTTAGAACTTAGAAAGGTTTAATTTTGAATGTGGATTGTAAATGAAGGATTTAAATAAATTGTGTAAAATATATAGACTCAATTGGGTAGTATGACTATGCCAAAATAGATGACATGACATAAAGCTTTTGATAAAAATTTGAATAAGGAAAAGATGAATTTTCCATTTGGATAGCGTAATACCTCCCTTACTCAGGAAAATTGAAGACAATATGTTTTGGTTAAGTTAATTGAGTTAACAAGTAGTTGTCGACACAAATCAAGACCAAGTAAGATAATGAAAAAAAACAAACATCTTGAGTCTAAACTAACAAGGTACAATAAAGTGGGGTCTACTAAACTAGAAAGGTTTTGATAGTTCTAGGGGAATCAATTGCATAATGACTTTCATGTCAAATGATTTAAAAGATAAGCATGGAAATTTGGTGACCATGGCAATTTCTAATTTTAAAAATGTCTAGTCTTTTTTGAAACCACTATATCCTACTATTCGTTCAGTGTAGTGCGATGTCTAAATGTAGATACGTCTCATGTACAACTCCAAGGGAGTCAAATGATGTCAATGCTGGGAGGTAAAACCTTACGTTAAATCTTCCTTAAAGAAATCATGAGAGTTAATGACATCCCCCTCGTAAGCCAAGTTTACATGAAAATAAGGAAATCATAAAATAGAAAGACTTTAGGGTCATTTTAAAGATCACCTAAACTTTGGCGAGTTTTTGGGGAGTGATTTAGGTGATATTTTTTCTAAGCCTTGGACTAGCTTATTTCCTATAGGAATGGTGCTTTTGATTCTAAGGGTTCCTTATAGGGGATAAATGAAAGATCATAAATGCAACATTCCTCTTTTTTCCAAACAAAACCTAAGTAAACAACTATTGCAAACAAGAATTGACAAGTGTCTTAAATTTTAAACCCAAATGAAATGTTTGGTGGTATTCATTTGACCCCTTGGTCTTAGTTTCAAAATTTGAAAACATTCACCAAAAATATTTAAATTTTTTGTTAAATACCAAAAACAAGGTCCCTAATTGATTTTTAAGCATGCAAAAGGTGATTTAAACATGTTTTAAGCAAATATCAAGCTTGGTCCTACAAAAAAATTGTTAGCATGTCCTTTAGCTTTGAATCTCTTTTTAACTTGAAATAATAAACTTTGAAAAAGTAGCTCTCAAGTCTGTGTTTTTGGAAAAAACATAGTGATCGACGTCAGTTATTACCACCAACATTGGTTGCTTCAGCTAACTGAGATATAACTGATGTCAATTTTACTAATTGATGTCGATTAAGCAGGTAACTGATGTCAGTTATTATTTAAAAACTGTGGCAACGAAAAATGGCAAAATAAAGCTAGAAAATCAATTTACAAGAGTTTTAAGAGCTCAAATAAATATTTTAGAATTGCAAAAGGATATCCTTTAGGTGTGACATGTGTCTTATCCCATTTGGCATGATAAGATGTAAAGAGGATTACAAGGCAAGTTAGTTAAGCATTAGTCCATAAATGATGAAACATGCATAAATAAATAACTAACCAAGCCTATCTATTCCTATGGGAATTACAAAAGATATCAAGAAACAAATGAAAGAAAACAACACCATATTACCTTCCCAAATGGATTCACCATACTGTTGTGGCTCAAAAACATGTTCTCCCTTGATCAAGCATCTTTGTATTTTCCAACAATGGTGGTAATCTCCTCCAATGCCTCAAGAACACTCCATAAAACCTAGGCTTTTGATTCCAAATCACTAAACTAGCCTATCGATGAAGCTTTATGGAAACAATTTAGCATTATAAATTTTTAATATTCAAGTTTTGAAGATATTTGAGCATAATAACCTTGAACCAAAATAGCTTATAAATGATGTTCATGGTCTCTCTATTTATAGATTTTTGAGATTGGTCAAGATCAACCATGACCGTCCATCTTAAGATTGAGATGTGTGGCTATGGATAATCCTAATATTTGGAATTAAATACATAAATATCCTCAAGATAAATAAGCATTAAAGAGGCATGGAAGGTATTAATTAGGCATGGGTGACCCATAATCCTGATATTTGTGGCATTTATGGCCTAGGGATGTCTTCCCAAGAAATTATGTCACCTGATGATGCAGTTAATAGGAATCAATTTTCAAAAATAAATATTCAACGACTCTCATGGAAAATACACTTAAGCTCTTGATTTGGATTAATTATCCTTGAAAAAGGTTAATCAACATTTGTGTAATTTATTTGAAAATTGGTCCTCAATTAATCAAAATGGTCAGAAAGTCATATTACTGGGTCATAATTTGACTAGAGAGAAACTATAAGGCAATTTTAGATGTGTTGGAGTTGTATTCTTATTTATGATGTTGCCAAAAACAAATACCAAAGGTACATGATGTGTACCAATGAATTAGAAGAAAAGAGTGAACTAGAGCATTAAATGGAAAAATTATCATTTTGACTTGAAATGATCTAATCAAAGTTAGCTGACCCATAAAATGTATCACCCTTTTTAGGGATACTTTGACCTAAATTGGCACTTATAAGTGAAAATTTCAAACCATTTAGGGTGTTTTATGTATTTTGACCTAAAATGTGTATTTGAGTGAAATTCGAGTAAGATTGACAATTTCAACACAAATAGTGTTAAGAATTGGATGTCTACACATGTTGCTCTAAGAAGTCAAGAAGTAGAGAGATGAGGATAGGTGAAAAAATTTTAATGACTAAGTAAAGGTAAAAGATAAGGATCCAATGGCGTGTGGGCATTCATAAATTTTGATTGAATGATGAGCATTGATTATTAAAGACTTGATTGATCTGTAGAGATCAATGGAGCGCATTGAGTCAACATTATAATATTACATTATATGAGGTCAAAGTGACCAAGGTTTAACATTTTTATATTGATGATTATGTGTTAAATTTTATACATAATCAAATGGTGTGTAATTGATCCAAAGTTGAGAGGACACAAGATGCAAGAAAAGTGGATGAAGTTTAACTGTGACCATTTGCATTTAAATATTTGAATTTTGAAAAGGAAAATACCAGTGTCTAGTTTTTGGTCCACATATTTTGATAGAAATTGAATTTACTATTTATTTTAAAATAAAATATGAAGAGGACTCTATTATTCATCTAATGAATATATTTTGAAGATTTGGAAGTGTGTATGGATAAAGACATTGATCTTCAAAGTTGACTATGTATTCGTGCATGGACTGTAAGTGACCTGAGAAGATTGTTCGAGCTTGTTTTGATATATCTTGAAGAATTGACTATTAGGGAGTGTTGTAGACTCCATAAATATGCTCTAGGTGCATTTTTAAGGTTTTACCAATCAGATGTAGTATGAATAAAGGTTTTTAAGTTGACTGTGTTTTCATTCATAATGCTTGTGTGTATATAGAAGTGTTTGAGATATTTAGGCTTTAGAAGAAGAGTATTTTAGTGACTGTGATGGACATGGACACTTAAGGGGCACCTATATATCATATAATATGGGTTCATGCTTTCGTAAAGTGTTCTTATGTTCTTTGTCTCCTCAGAGAAGTGTCAAAGAGCTAAATGGGTCTCCATAGGACCTAAAAGTGACTTAGGACTATTTGAAAGTGGATTGTGCTTAAGTGTGACCCATATGAGATGCCTTAAGGGTGAAGGAATGTATTGTGGCTAACAAGGATTAATGTGAAATTTATAATTAATGATTTCTCTAGATGTAGTAGAACCAAATGTGTTGGGTTTTGGACTTGTAAGAGAGAGACCAGGGAGATATTTGTGATAGGCTTATGTGTATGGTTTATGGAGTGAAAGATAGGTAGTGTGCCTATCAATGGAGTTAATGAGAAGAATAGTTATTTGACTATGTGTATGACCTGTAGGTCATGTTCCTAATGTCAGAATAGTGCTCCTACAATTTGAGGATATGTAAAGAGATCTGAGTGTGCATATGAGGATAAATTGAGTAAATGAGAGAGATTATGACATGCCTATGTGAGAGGCCTGTTTGAGATAGAGAGAGTTTTTTTAGGGGTTAGAAATTAGAGATTCATCATTAGGTGTTGAAGAAATAAACTCTAAGGTGGAAGTGTTCTTCTCAAGGAGGGTCAAAATGATTTGATCTTCCTTAGGGCATTTTCTCCTTGTGAAATAGGGTTTCACTAAAGACCTTTAATCAGAAGAACTTGATCAAGGTTGTAGGTCAAAAGTAATTGACCAAAGGTTCTTAATTAGAAAGAAATGATTAGTCTCTTATTTGTGATCATCTTATAGGATAGTAGTCCATGTGTTTTTAGGATTGAGAGTGAGTTTTATTCTCCAAGAGGGTTTCCAATGTAGATCTTGTGTTGTGTATGTGTTCTTGAATTATGTTCATTATTCATTACTATGGATGATCTATAAGCTTCATGAATATTTATATTGAATGCTTAAGTATTTTTAAGAGTTTGGAAATTTAATTAGATTGTTTGCCACCACTTATTCACCCCCCTCTTGGTGGATTGTACCTATAAAAATTGGTATCAAAGTAAGGTACTTTGGTAAAATCTTGATAGCTTGAAGGTGATCCAAGGTACAATGGTTAGTTAGAATGTGCAAGGTCATTTCTCTAATAGGCAAGCACCGATGTTCAATGGATATAATTATGATTTTTAGAGTGATAATATGAAGAGATACATTATGTCGCTAGGGTTTGATGTATGGAGATCTATTTTGGATTGTTATGTTGCTCTTGTTATTCTTCCATCTAGTGTTACAAACAAGAATCTATTTGAGAACAATTCTAAGGCAATGAATGGCATCACTTGTGTTCTTATAGAGACTGAGTTCACCAAAGTAATTCATTACACATCTATCAAGGAAATATTGGATAAATTAAAGAATATTTTTAAAGGAGATTCAAAGGTTAAGCTTACTATGTTGCAGACTAACATAAGGAAATTTGAAAGTCTCAAGATGAATGAAGAAGATTTTTTGGAATCTTTTCTATAGAGAGTTGATGAGACTATGAACATCATAAAAGGTCTTGAAGAGAATCTTGAAGAAACTATTATTCTTCAAAAGGTATTGAGGTATTTATCCCCCAAGTTTGATCTAAAATTATCTATTATAGAAGAGAGTCATGACCTTACTCAATTGAATATGGATCAATTGCATGACACCCTTACTACCTATGAGATGAGGAAGAATGATGATATACCATCAAAGGAGGTAAATTTCAAGACTTAGATGAAGATAAAGAAGAAGTTCTAAGGTAAGAATTAGAAAGAGGATGACATTCTTGATATAGATGAGGATGAAATAATTACTTTGATTTCAAAAAAATTAAGAATAGGTTCAAGCAAGTATAAAGGTAAGCTACCCATTAAATGCTTTAATTGTGGTGAGATATGAAAATTTGATAATAAATGACCTCATAAGTATAAGAAGGATGATGATGAATATCATGATCAAGATCATGATGATGGCAAGAGATATTTTAGGTCTGATAATAGCAAAAAGGGATTCAAAATGTTTGATAAAAAGAAGTACTTCAAGGACAAGAAGAATCTCTACACCAAAAAAGATTGCAATTCATCAAATGAGAGTGAAGATAGTGATTCAAAATATGATCATGAAGATGATTATTATAATGAAGATGAATCTCTATTCATGGTTGAGGAAGGAATTTACTCACATCAAAAGGAGCCTACTTGGAGTGATTTATTTGATGATGAAGATAAGGCGGACTATGAGACTACATTGATAAATGCTCATGAAGAACTAAAGATTGAGAAGAATATCTATAATAAGATGAAATATAAACTTAAAGACTTTGAGGATCAATTTAGTGTGTTTGAGGAAATAATGGATGAATATTTTAGGGAACATGAAGATATGGTCAAGCATCTCAATTTTCAATTAAAAATTCTATCTATAAGCCTAAAAGCTAAAGAAGATGAATGTGCAAGGTATGTAATTGAAAATTAGTCATTGAAATCTAAGTTAGAGAAGGTATCTAGTAAGGTATTGTAATTTGTGAAATTTGAAAAGATCTCAAGTGATATAGACAACATTATGAATGATCAAAAGCATGCAATTGATAAGACTGGTCTTGGATACAAAGAAGAACTAAAGACTACAACTCAAGACAAGATGAAAACTAATGTGAACAAGGTAGATCAGCCTTTGAAGATAAATAATCAAACAAGGAATAAAGGTGTTGATAAAATAAAGATAAATTAAATCAAACATCTAAATGCCATGAGGTATGCAAATTTCAATGGTTATTGCTATACTTGTAATCAGTTTGGGCATAGAGCTAGAGAATGTAGAAGACTTATTAATAATAAATTTGCATAGAACTATAATGGGGGCCATCATTCAAAAGGTGTAATCAAGGTTGAGTGTCTCAACTATAATGGCATAGGAAACTTTGCAAAATGTGATCCATTTAAGGTAAGACAAACTGATTTTACTTTAAGAGATATTGAGTGCTACAATTGTTATGAACTAAGACACATTGTAAGATTTTATTCGAATATAGAAAGGTAGAAAGAACTTCTTGAAAAAAGTATGGTATGCTTTAATTATGAATAGAGAGGTCACATTGCTAAGTTATACAGGCAAAGGCCACAAGACATAAAAGGTTCAATTAGGCTCCAAGAATGTAAGAAAGAAGACAAGTTAATACATGGAAACCAAAGGTGGTAAGTATGAGTCATGATGAGATTACAGGTCCAAGTAACCTATTTGCTATGGTGGAGAATGATTTTGAAGTTGAAGAGTCCCAAGAGGTCTCATTGTCTGCTCATGTTGAGAATGAAGAGACTAAGCTCAAGGAGAAGACTAAGGTGCTGGTTGAAGCTAGTTTTGAGGTATGTATGGATCCAAGTGAACATATTTTTATTGTTGAATAAGTGCCTAATGATGAAGATCCAAGCTGCAAGGAAGATTTTTTAGATGAAAAGGTATGCCATAAATGTATGTTGTCTTCATGTAATGATAATCCAAACATAAAAGAAAAGGATAATGTAGTAGTAGTTGAGGAAGTTATTTCTCTAAAGCCAAAGAAGAAGAAGAAGAATAATCTAAGCAAGGAGGAAGAGGAATATGAGGAGTTATATTTGTTTTAGAGCATTGAGGTATAAAATTTGTCTCTATCTATGCTTCTTAAGAGACTAATTTCAAGTGGAGAATCAAGTGTTTTTGTGGTGTTCCTTGATATGGTTCTAGATGACTAGAGTTGAGTGTTTTAAATTGGAATTGGTATGTTTAGGAGGAAAATATGTTGAGGTAATGTCATGATGTTAATAACTGTATATGGATTAGTCTACAAGGTTAGATTAAAGGTTCCTAGATGACAAAAGAGGATTTATGTTTTATCAAGATGATATTTTTACTTAGAAAGGTCTATTGACCTTTTTATAGCATGATCCAGGTGGTTTTTTGATTTGAAGGTTTGTTGAAGTCAAACTGGAGATTTTTTGTTTACTCTTGGATTTCCTAGTTTGCACTTATGAGTATGCAAGTCCTAAAAATGGGTTATAGGAAGTTAAGGTTCTCAATGGTGTGGAATATCAATTCTTGGTCCAAAAGTGTGTAATGGTTGTCTCCAAGTGTACAAGAATTTGTAGAGGTGGATGTTGACTGGAAGGTGATGTGTTGATTTTGTTTATTTTGAGATTCTAGGGTTTTGGGCTCTATTATAAAAGTGGTATGATTATGAGTTAAGGTCTAAGGATTCTTAATATATTTAATGGGCCAAATGGGTTGTCAAATTAAAATTCAAATAGATTTGAAGGTTTGTGATTCTCAAGTTATTTAAGTTTTTATCAAGTTGGAGGCCTAATTGGGTAGTAGGCTTGTGAAGGAAGTATATTGCATAAGATGAAATAATTGTTACAAATTGGTGTCTTTAAGGGGGCATATGATAGTGATCTAGATATGAAGTTTTAAATATTGAAGATGTGTATACAAAAAGTCATGGGTTCTATAAGTTCTAGGTAGGGCTACAAGGAGTCTAAAATGACATAGTTTTGAAGATGTGCTCTTTGTTTAGTTTCTCCAAAAGATCAAGGTATGTGTGTTTCAAGGTGAGTTATCAAGATGTTTTAGTGCATGTTTCCTATTTGGTGAGTGACATGATGCTCTATTGGTGGTCATGGAAGTGTCTTAAGAATGAACATTGGTAAGCCTACATGGTGGTTCCTAATAGTGTGTAGAGATCTGAAGATGACCAAGTATTGTAATTGTTCAAAGTTATTATACAGAATCCCTCTTAGAGTTTATTGTTGAGTTCCATTATATTCCAATGTTTTTTTTGTGTTCTACCTTCATTATTTATTGTGCTTATGAAGAAGAGTGTTGACATGGAGCAAGGGAGAGTTTGTCAAGACAAGACAAGGTAGGCTCAAGGTAAGGGGGAGTTTGTATCATATTTATAATATGGTAATTTCATTGTTTGATGGTATTTTTAGGTCATTAGTATTAGTTGGTGCCCAATTTATCATTGTATCAAAGGGGGAGAAAGATCTTGTCATGGGAATGCTTGAAGAGAGAGAAGGTGAGTTATATATTGATATATATGATGTTTGTTGACATCAATGAAAAATGGGGAGATTATTGGAGAGTTGTTAGTGGTGTCATGGTAGTGTCATGAATATGTCTTTATAAGTGGATAAACTAATTTGATATCCTATATAATAATGACAAAGTGTGCAATGTGCTTGTTCTAGTGTGCTTTATGTTGGCTTGGTTGATCTTCAATTTTGGCATGATTAGAGATGTTAAGGGATGAGTATGTTGATTAGAGCATGTAAAAAAGGTCCCTAAGAAGTTATATATGATTTGAGAGCTTGTGTGCATAAGTGTAATTCATCTAGTAGTCTATATTTTTCATCTAGACATTTTGGGTCCAGTGGTAGAAAATCTCAATAAGCATTTTGATGACATCACCATTGTCATATGGGAATGAGTCGAGAGGAGTTGGTCATATGGTTGTGAGCACATTAGTCTCTAGTTGTTATATACCATATCTCAAGTCATGCATCTAATCATAGTCAAATATATGAGGGTGAAAAGTTGGCTTTTCCATCATAATTCATTGTTTTCCCATACTTAGGCCTAATTTGCAAAGTGGCCAAAAAGAACTGAGTAAGCATTTTGATTATGGTAGATTTCATACATATGGATATTTCAAGAGAAGGTGATCATATGGGTTTTTTAATTTTTGTGATTAGATTATTTGTGCTAATTTTTAGATCATAAAATGAAGTGCATCAAAAGATATTCATATGCAAAGTTGGGCTCCTAGGTAGTTTGACTATGTTTTCCCATACTTGGCCAATTTTGCAATATGGCAAGAAGATCCAAGTGAGCATTTTGATGGTATTGTATCTTATACATGTGAAGGTTTCAAGATAAAATGATCATATGGGTTTATACAAATTTGAGCTTAGATGATTTTTGCTAAAATTTAGATCATGCACTAAAGCAAGGTAAAAGTTATGTATTCTCAAAGTTGACCTCTTAGGCAGTTTTTGACGTAGTTGGATCTATGACAAAAGTTTTTGAGAAGGATTTTCAATGGCATTATATATCAAATTCTTGAGGGTTATCGGAGAAGTGTGTCACATGGTTAGACTATCCTATGTGAGGAGATCATATGGTCTAAATTTGAGATCTTACATCAAAACATAGAAAAATTTATTGAGGTGAAAAAATGGTTACTCATGCATATTTAAAGGGTCCCCATAGTCATTTTTGAAAGAGTTAAACCTTGAGCAAGATCAATGGTACATGTTGATCTAAGAAGTTAGGAAGTAGTGAGATGAGTATAGGTGCATGAAGTTTAATGACTTAATAAATGTATAGGATAAGGATCTAATGAAAAGTGGGCATTTGTACAGTTTGATCAAATGGTGAGCATTGATCATTAAAGACCTGGTTGATCCATAGAGATTGATGGAGCACATTGAGTCAACATTACAAGATTACATGAGATGAGGTTAAAGTGATCAAGTTTTAACATTTATACATTTTTATATATGTATTAAGGTTTGGACACAATCAAATGGTGCATAATTGGTCCAAAGCTAAGAGGACATGAGATGCGAGCAGAGTGGAGGAAGTTTAACTATGACCATTTGTATTTGAATATTGTAAAGGGAAATACCAGTGTCTAGTTTTTGGTCTACATATTTTGATAGAATTCAAATTTTCTATTGCTGTAAAAATTAAAGATGAAGATGACTCCATGGCATATATAATGGATCTAGTTTAAAGATCTGGAAGTGTGTATAGGCAAAGATATTGAGCTTCAAATTTGATTGTGTATTCGTGCATGGATTTTAAGTGACTTGAGAAGATTTTTTGATATTTTTTTGATATAAATTGATGAACTGAATATTGAGGAATGTTTTATACTTCTTAAAGATGATTTGGGTGCATTTTGAAGGTTTGAATAATCATATGCAATAGGAAAAAAAGTTTTGAAGTCTACTATGTTTTCATTCATAATGACTGTGTACACAAAGAAGTGTTTGAGCTAAATGGGCTTTAGCAGAAGAGTGTTTTGTCAAATGTGATGGACATGGACACTTAAGGGGGACCTATAGATCATTTAAGATGGGTCCATTAATTTTGTAAAGTGTTCCTATGTTCTTTGTCTACTCGAATAAGTGTTAAACGGATGAATGGGTCTCCATAGGACTTAAAATTAACTTAGGCCTATTTTAAAGTGGATTGTCCTTAAGTGTGACTCATATGAGATGACTTAAGGGTGAAGGCATGTATTTTGGCTGACAAAGATTAATGTGGACTTGATAATTCATGATTTCTCTATATGTAGTGGAACCAAATGTGTTGGGTTCTAGACTTGTGAATGAGAGACTAGGGAGAGATTTGTGATAGGCTTAAGTGTATGGTTTGTAGAGTGAAGGATAGGTAGTGTGCCTATTGGTGGAGTTAATGAGTATAATAGTTGTTTGACTATGTGTATGAACTATAGGTAATGTTTCTAATGTTAGAATAGTGATCCTACAATTTGAGGATATATGAAGAGGTCTGATTGTGCATATGAGGATAGTTTGAATAAAGATGGAGAGAGGTTGTGGCATACCTAGCTGAGAGGCTTATTTGAGATAGAAAGATTTTTTGTAGTGGTTAGAAATTAGAGATCCATCATCAGGTGTTGAATACATCAACTCTAAGGTGGAAGTGTTCTTCTCAAGGAAGATCTAAAGGACTTGATCTTCCTTAGGGGTAGCTTCTCCTTGTGAAATAGGGTTTCACTAAAGACCTTTGATCAAGAACAATTGATAAAGGTTCTAGGTCGAAAGGCCTTGACTGAAGGTTCCTGATATGAAGGAATTGATCAGTCTCTTATTTGTGATCATCTTATAGGATAGTAGTCCATGTGTTTACAAGATTGAGAGTGGTTTTTATTCCCCAAGAGGGTTTTTGATGTAGATCTTGTGTTGTGTATGTGTTCTTACATTATGTTCATTGTTCATTTTTATGAATAATCTATATGCTTCATGAATGTTTGTATTAAATGCTTAAGTATTTGTAAGAGTTTGGAAATTGAATTAGATTATTTGCCACCACTAATTCACCCCCCCTCCTAGTGGATTTTACCTCTAACAACTAAGGCCTAATTGAAGGCTATATCTACTTAAGTGTGCCCCATGTATGCTATGGCTAACCTATGATAATGAATTTGAGCTATGCCTTAGCATTGATAGAAGTTTTAAGGGTTAAGGCAAGTACTGTGACTTACCTAGATGTTGATATTCATGAAGCCTCTATAAAGTGTGAAAACTAAGGTAATGGTTTCTATATTTTGATGTGGATAAGTTAAGAGAGCATAAGATAGAAATGAAGCAAAGAGATTAGAGGGTGTGTGCTCAGTCGATGGACTAAAGTACATATCAAATTGAAGATGAATGAAGAAGTCTAGAGTGATCCAAAAAGGGTATTTGGATGCATTGATTGTATGAGAAAGTTTGAGTGTGTGTAAAGAGTTGAAAAAGAGGGATTATACATTATTTTTCCAATTAGATTGAAATGCAATCAGAGTTATAGAGTTTTTGATTTAATAGGTGTTGT
The DNA here is from genome assembly GCA_037957365.1 of Torreya grandis. Classification (NCBI taxonomy): domain Eukaryota; kingdom Viridiplantae; phylum Streptophyta; class Pinopsida; order Cupressales; family Taxaceae; genus Torreya; species Torreya grandis. The sequence continues at coordinate 525,132 of JARHVA010003861.1, forward strand.
GTGGATCTTTAACATCTAGAACATGTGGGTGATTGTTCATACTTATGGGTGGGTGATCCTTGTGAAATGGACACTTCACTAAAATGTGTCATGTTTGTGATCATATTATAGGACAAATAGTCCATGTTTTTGCAAGATTAAGAGTGGGTTTTATTCCCCAAGTGGGTTTCCCACGTAGATCTTGTGTTATGTGTGTGATCTTACATCATCTTTATTATTCATTATTATGATTATCTTATGTGCTTTATAAATGGTTGTGGTCATTGATTAAGAGTTTGGAAAGATTATAATTTAAATTTGAAATATCTTGTATAACTGATTCACCCACCCCTCTCAATGATTGTACCTTCAAGAATATGATGTTTTTAGGGATGTTTTTTAGTGCCACATTGCTGTGTAATATTTGAGCACTTTATTTTTTTAAATGAAAGTATGGATCATAAGTATTAATAAATTATAATATCATTGGTATATCATATTAAAAATTGACTAGTTTAAATGTGAATATATACAACTCAAGATAATGATATAAAATACTAAAATCTAAGCTGAAAACATAACATGTTTGAACATAAAAAAAATAACAATTTTTTAATCAAAAGTGTAAACAACTTAGAATATAGATATAAAATAGCAAGATTCAAGTGTAATATAAAAAAATAAAACAATAATAAAATAGCATAAGAAAAAATTGTAAACCACTTAAAATCAAGATATGAATAATTGAGACTAAAGTGTTAACAAGATGTACTAGATGCAAACAAGTAATACAATCTTAATAAAAAATTAAACAACTAAAACCCAAGTAGATTCAAAACTCAAGCGTAAAATAATTGTACTTAAACACAACACTTGAAATAAGCAAGCCAAAAAACCAATAAGTGAAAAACATAGAACATAATGTAATAAGATAAATAATTCAATGTAATTGATTGATAATTGTGCATGTGTAATGAATAAGGTGTTACAATTGGATCATGAATAGGCTCTATAAATAGGAGCAATAGATGAATAAGGAAGGGGATGGATGAATTTACCCTAAATGCCCCATGTAATTGGATGCTACCTACATAACCAAAATAGACCTTATGCTAATGTAGTTTTCCCAAGATTTAGGATGGAAGAAAACTAATGAAAAGTAAGTATGTAGTACTATAAAATAAATAGGAAATACATACCCATAAAATTGTGAGAGCATAAGATAAGATGAGTGTCTATTAGTGAACCAAAATCAAATGTATAATGCTCATTGCATAGATAATGATTACTTAAAAAAGATGAGAGCATAAGAGAAGATGCGTGTCCATTAATGCACCAATTTCAAATGCACAATACCCATTTTACATTAAATTATTACTCATAAAAAAATAAGATTGCTCAAGAACAGTTATGAAGTATGAGATTGGTCACACTGACCTAAGATGCTTCATGCATCCAAGCATTGCCTACATAGTTTGTATGGACCTTAGGCCAATGTAGTTCTCTCATAAATGGGAGTATAATGAATGACATGCAAATGGTCAATTGAAATGATTGGTCCCAGACATGGGGGTTCCCACTTGTAAATTTTTTGGGTCCCTTATACTTCACATGAAAGCTGTAAGCCAATTTTCTTATTTTCACATTTTTAGGGGTTTTAAGGTCTTTTCAATGTCTTTGGGTTTTTTGGAACAAGGAAAACAAGTTAATATGAATAAATATAGAATGAACCATCTATTAAAGGAAAAAATAACCTTAGGTAGAGGCTCAAACAATAATTAAACTGGATGCAACAATGTGCTCACCATAAACCAATAGCATAATCTAAGGCATATGAAAAGATCATCCAACAATAAAATAGGAAGAGAAGGTACACAATTGGGAAATAAAAAGAGGAAAAAAATTAGAGGAAGTTTTCAAGGAACTATCAAGTAGGTAACACTCTTGTTGACATACCCTGAAATACTTATCTGCAAAGAAGCACTGATGTTGATCAATTTGAAATGGCCTAAAAAATGTAGTCTAAATATGAAAATCTACCTTTATCACCAATTAGTCATACCCAGGATCATGATTGGTAATAATAAGAAGAATGGACTAGGGAATGATATGGAAAGGACAGGAACATTCTAGAGAATAGTAATAAGAAGGTTTCATGGAATGGTATAAGAAATGGATAAGAATGGTTCAAAGTATGATATAGGAGATTATTTAAAATGTGAAATGGGTGCCCCAAACTAAGGGATATTATAGCCAATGGTTCATTTTTAGTTAAGCATAGTATCATTTTGAATGTATTATATTCATGGGTTCCTTAAGCTATTGTCCATCTGGTTATCTAGTCTATATGCTAACCATAATTGGTAGTAAAAATAAAGGGTCCAACCCAATTAGATTCAAAATTTCCTTTATTTTTGCATTTATATTTGGTATTATTTTGATTCTCTTTTAGCACCAAGTCACCAAATTTAAATTCTCAAGGGAAAATACACTTTTTATAATTATGGCAAATCCGATTTTGGTATGCTCTTGAATTGTCTAATGTAGCTTGACATTTCTCATCCAAGAGTTCTAGCTCTTAAAATTTGGGAAATATATACTCCTCATCATAGATGATATGATGCAAGGAAATTTGTGGAGAGGGTAACTTGATCTCAACATGAATGATTACCTTACAACCAAAAACTAGGGAATAAGGTGTAGCAATTCTAGGCATGTAGGTACTAGTATGGTAATCCCATAAGGTGGAAAATAACTATAAGTGCCAATCATGACTAATGTCATTGATAATATTCTTTGAAATTTTAATAATGGTTTTGTTTGAAGTCTCATCTTGATCATTACCTTTGGGGTAAAAGGCCATGCATGTTTTGTGTTTAATGTGGAATTTGGTGCAAAGGGCCTTGACATATTTGTTATTGAATGGCCCACTATTATTATATCTAATAGAGGATGGAATGTTATAGTGACAAATGAGGTGGTAATGAATGAAATTGGAAATATATATGATGGGAATGACTTCTATACACTTAGTAAAGTACTTCATGGTAGTTAAAAAAAGCTTATGGCCACCTAAAGAAGTAGGGCTTATCTTTCTTATGAGATCAAGTCCCCATGTTGAAAACAACCAAGGATTAGTGATCAAATGGAGTGGTAAAGAAGGAACATGAATCAAATCACTATATCCTTGATAATCATGACACTTATTGACATGTTAACAAGCATCTATCTCTATTTTGGGATAGTAGTACCAAATTGAAAGGAGTTTCTTAGCAAAGACCATGCCACTAGTGTGGGTTCCATAGGTTTCTTTTTGTACATATTTCAATGCTAATTTGGATTCTCTTGAAGATAAATAATAGATTAACCTTCCATCATATCCTTTAAGATAAAGTGTGTTACCTAATAGGGTATAATGGCTAGTTTTATGAAGGAAGGCTTTATGTTGGTTTCATGATAGGTTTGGAGGAATAATTTGGTCATGAAGATAGTTATAAAGGTCTTAGTACCAAGGAGGATCAGGGCCAACAATATCTCATACCATCTTAGAATATGGATGTTCATTAGCTGGTTGGAGAAGTTATTAAATAAGGAAATGGTATTGTTTAACATTGCTAGCTAATTCTAGCATGGACCCAACAGTGGCCATTGTATCCACTGATTCGTTATTGGCCCATGGAATTTGCTCAAACTGAATAATGTCAAAATAATATTTGAGGTTATTAACCATAATATAGTAAGGTATAAGATTATCATCTTTAGTTTGGTATTAGTATGTGACATGATTAATAATTAATTAATAATCCACATAAACCATTCATTATTGAATGTTCCACTATAGAGCGAGATGAAGTCTTGCAATAAGTGATTCATATTCATCCATGTTGTTGGTATAATGAAATCCAATGTAGAACACCTAGGGAATGAGATACCCTTGTAGAGTAATGAACAATATGCCAACTCCAGATCCACAATATGTGAATGAGCCATCAAAATATAATATCCAATGTTTGTACTCAATAATGGTTGTTTCTAGAGTTAGAATTGACTGGTCTAGGAAATCAAAGTTGTGTGGTTGCATATCCAATAGAGTTAGATTATAAAGAGGGTTAATACAATGTTAGTGAATGAAATTCAAAATGAAATCAAGAACTAACACTCTATGCTTACTCCATACGGTGAGATAAAATTATTAAACAAAGAAATCAATAAAATAAGACAAACAAGACGCTCACCTTCCTTGAAAACTCCATATAAGAACTATTTTGAAAATGCTTGGGATCAATTTTTGAAGTATGAGTCTTTGTCGATGACTTGTATTTATTCTAATGAAATATCCTCTTATCCACCAGTGACTTTGATCAATCAAGATCAGAAAATGGTTAAGATTATTAGCATGATTTTGGCATTATATCTTTGTACATAAAATCTTAATAGAAAAGGGTCATGGCCTCAGTATTTATAGCTTGGCTGAAATGATATGGACCATCCATCTCAATATCAAGATATGTGGTTCAAGATTGATTTAAATTTGGAGACCAAATGAAATTAATGTTGCAATTAATATTTTGGAAGAAGGGAGTAATTAATAGGTATGGATTGCACAAATCATATATTTGTTGTACTTGTGTTGATATTTTGCATTTTTGACTTTGTGACCGATGATGCCACCTTCTCAGATATTTGTTAAATTTTTATTTTCCAAAATTATATATTAACTAGTTTGATATATATTTTTCACTTAAGCAATTAATTATATTTGATTAGCTAAGTGAATGTAATTAAGCTTGTTATAATTCTTAGAATTTGATTATTTGCCTTACACTATTGGTAAAAAATGTCAAATTTTTATGTCATAATTTTATTGAAAATGAATTAGAAGAAGGTGATGATTGCATAAAAAGTAATGCCCCAATTATGGACATATTAATGTAGTTTGACAATTGCATGTGACATGTGTATTCAGATCAGAGCATTTTAGTGGTCTTGGTCTAGTTTGTCCATTATTGTAGAAAGTCATTCACACTTGCAATTTCAACACAATAATGGTGAAAATTAAGTGTCTATAGTGGGGAAGGGAAAATCCACATAAAATGTGAATCTAGAGAAATATTTAAGGTGTGTTGAGTGGTGATGGTGAGGGTCAATGATCGGGTAGTTAAGGTGGTATCATATACTAGAGGGCCCATATCATACATTAGACTTGGATTCAAGAAAACTAGTGGATTTACATGCCCTACACCCATTGTAGATGATGCTAAAACTTACATAGAGTCACCATTTTTTATTGGTCATTTTATATTGTCAAGGGTAGACATAAATGTCATGAGGGTTGATTTTATTATGACATGACTCTGCATCTGAGGTCTAAAATTGAATCATCACTATAATTACGATGACGTGGGGGTAAGATATTAAAATTATGAAATCTATGTTTATATATTAATTAGGAATATAATATATTATATATTTATAAGTAAATTATTATTAAATTTTATTTTAATAAATATATTTTACTATTACTATAGATATTAATATCATAAATAATAGTATATACTATTAATAAAATATGTAAGAAAATATAAAGCATAAATAATAATATTATTATAACCCATATATATATTATAATAGTTAAATATTAATATTAATATTTTAATGAGGTTATGGGTTTCTCCATACATCATGGCAATGCATTGTAAGGGGAGGAGATGTTATATTTCATGATGAGTTTGAGAAATAATGAAGTAGTGGGGAAGGGAAAAGCCATAGAGAACGTGAAAGTGGTGAAATAGTTTAAGATGAATTGAGTGGCGATGATGAGGGGTAATGATTGGTTAGTTTAGGTGGTATCGTATACTAGAGGGCCCATATGTAATATCCCAAATGGGGATATTTTCTCAAAACACACAAATACATAAAATACACTCTCACACTTCTAGACTTGGACTATAATCTAAAATTTTCTCTCCAAACACATACAAGTAATGAATTGCATATAATGTGAAAAAACACATCTAGTACATTAAATCTTCACTTTCACAAACACGTAGCCAAAACTAAAGAATACATAAAAATTTAATACCAACACTCTACTAATTTCTTAATTCAAATATCAGATTACAAATATTATGGATTGTGATAATGACCATAAACAACACCCTTACATAAATGGAAATGTTGATATATAGCAAATAATTACATAAACTATGCTAAAAATCTACTAACAACACACATACCAAATATCATTACACACATACAAATCCACTGAAAATATACACACCACACATAAAATATTTTAGTATCACAAAATACTTCCACACTATACTTGAAACTCCACACATAGTACAAACTAGAAAGACTTGCAAATCTGTATCTCTCTGCACATTAGAACTTTAAAACTCTAAATCTTCTTGAAGCCCAAATTTAACTCCTAAATGGAATCACCTCTTATAAATGATAGGGTTTCCATCCTCAAATTCACAATGGAAACTAGGAAGGGTTTCATTTTCCTAATCTTATAATAGCCAAGGGATTTTATCCTTGGTTAGGAAAGATTGAACTTAGGTTCAAACCTCACAATTGGGGGAAAATATATAATAATCAAGAAATCCAAAACAAGGGGAAGAGATCAAACTTATACAATTTTACAAAGAAGTAATTTTGGAAGAGGAAATGTGAAGGAAGATAAAGTGTGGCACAATTTTCCTCATGGGGAGACAAAGTGCAATATTTAACAAGCTTGCCCATGTGTAAGAGTTAAAAGTAAATCCTTACTTTTGACAATAACATCTATTCACTCATGCCTTCATAATTACATCTCACTCACCCATGTGAAGGAAAATAAAATTATGGGAACATAACCATGTGATCATATGCTTAAAATACTTTCCAAAAAACCTCATTTGACTTCTCCACACCCTCAAATCATGGAGACAACAAACAAATGTGCCATACTCCTTCCATTTGCCTTTTTCACCAAAATCAAATACCATGTGGTCAACAAAGTGATTATTCTTGTCTCTCACTTATAATGGTATGTTCCACTCTAATCACATTCTCCTTGACACCATGTGAGGACCCCTATGGGACATACCACCTCATATCTAAGCCACCTCACTACTATATCATCACTTACCCTGTCACCATGAATAGTGATTCATGAATAGTACATGTGAATATTACCTATGAATAGTTTTATTGAATAGTTTTGGAGGAATATTGGAATTATCCAATTTTCCCACAACATCAAATTAATTGCAAAGGGGACATGACAAATCCTCCCTTCCCAAAATTGCTTACCCTCAAATAATTGCAAAATTGAAGTTTCTGATTGACCCTAGGTAGAACCCAATGAAGTTTTAGGATCTTAAATCAATCTCAGGAATATCTCACCATGCTATCATTACACCACTCTGATTAACACTAGAATACCATTGTGTAAAGTTTTAACTCTCCCTTCTTGTAACCCAACTAAAATGTTGTCCTTAAAAACCAAACCAGAATTCTTGTAAGGATTGATTTATATAACATAGATAATCTCATGCCAAATATTACCTAATGAAATAAACCTCTATAATTCCATTATCTACCATCATCCTGGGCAATAAGAAAAATAATTTGTTAAATAAGAAAACATGATTCTCAGTGTAACTCATCATGGTTTCCCAAAAATGATGTGGTTTAATCCCTATCAAATGTATGGTACAAATGATGACAATAATCTTGAAATGAAAATTTAAATCCATATCTCTGCATCTAAAATCATGCTTAATGACCATCCATAAAATAGTCTGTAGATATCCATTGTGCTTATGTTTTACTATCTTTATTTTCAACTCCATTTCCTAAATTTCTTGTAAGTACTTCCCCACAACAAATTAATAATATGACTCACCTCTTTCCATATAAAAACCAACATCAAACAAAAGGAAAATCATACCTTCCAAGTGGACATCTTCATGGGGCAGCCAACCTTGCCATAATGTTTCCACAATTGTATCTTGCTCCCATTTATGTTTCCCTTTTTAAGCATGCTTCCCAAGTGTCTCATCACAGTTATCCATGTACCATTGCCTTAATACAAAATTTGAAAAATGAAGGGTAGATACCATGCCTAAAAAGAGTTGAGTCTCCATCCTTAGATAAGGCTATCCTAAAAATGATAAGAAGACATTTACCTTGATCTTCACCAAGTCTCATGGATCCCATATACACCATCAAACTTGGAATTGAATTGTGAAATCCACATTCTCCAGGTTGAAACTTGTGTCTTTTCATTCATACACACCTTAGCATACTTCCTAAGAATATGCTTATCTAATATATTAACAACAATGTGAGGGAAAAATGTTTTTGATTTAGCAAGTATACCATGGATTTTCACTAGAGGGTAGTCATATCCAATTTCTATCACATAAGGAATCATTCCTTGGACCTCAATACTATCATATTCTAAGGCATCACATGCCACTAGTTCCATTCTTTCTTCAAGAATGCATTATTATGGCTCTTCTTCTGATGTCACCACACCATCATCCTCTAGGTCATGGAGTGGCTCTAGTTCCACACTTTCTTCCTTTTGAAAGAAACATTTCTCCTCATTAACAATATCCTTAAGTTCTAGTTCTAACTTCTCTTTTTTATTCAAAAACATTCTCTTTGCTTTTGGATCCTCAAACCATGTAAGTATATTATTCTAATATTTTTGAAATTCTTGCATAGACTCTATCATAGATTTTTCAACTATATTCATCTTCATTCCCACATTTTTTATGGGATAATTGTATTCCTCTTCTAGAAAAAACCTAGGTTTCTAATTCATTTCAACTGGCCAAGATTTTTAACTTGAAGATATGCAAAAGAGTTAGTTCCAAAACAAGCTGGCAGGAAACATAACTCTGATACCATTATAATATCCCAGATGGAGATATTTTATCAAAACACACAAATACATAAAATCCACTCTCACACTTATAGAATTGGACTATAATATGAAATTTTCTCCCCAAACACATACAAGTAATGAACTATATATAGTGTGAAACATTACATCTAGTACATTAAATCTTCACTTTAAAAAACACTGAGCCACAACTAAAGAACACATACAAATTTAATACTAACACTCAACTACTTTATTAACTCAAATATCAGATTAAAAATATTATGAATTGTGACAATGATCATAAACAACACTCTTACATAAATGTAAATGCTGATATATAACAAACACATAAATAAACTATGCTAAAACTCTACTAATAACACACATACCAAATTTAATTGCACACATACAAATACATTGAAATATTGCACATCACACTTACAATATTTTAGTATCACAAAATACTTTCACACTATACTTAAAACTCCACACATAATGTAAACTAGAAATACCTATAAATTTGTATCTCTTTGCACACTAGAACTCTGTAACTCTGAATCTTCTTGAAGCCAAAATGTAACTCTTGAACATAATCACCTATTATGAATTAGAGGGTTTACATCCTCAAATTCATAATGGAAACTAGGAAGGGTTTTGTCCTCCTAATCTCACAATAGCCAAAGGATTTCATCCTTGGTTAGGAAAGATTAAACATAGGTTTAGACCTCACAATTGGGGGAAAATAGATAATAATCAAGAATGCCAAAACAAGGGGAAGAGCTCAAACTTATACAATTTTAAAAAGAAGGAATAATGGAAGAGGAAATGTGAGGAATGAGAAAGTTTGGCACAAGTTTCATCATGGGGGGAAAATTACAATCTTTGACAAGATTGCCCATGTGCAAGAGTCAGAAGCAAGTCCTTACTTTTGACAATAACACCTCTTCACTCATGCCTTCATAATTATGTCTCGCTCACCAATGTGAAGGAGAATATAATGATGGGAATATAACCATGTGATCACATGCTTCAAATACTTTCCCAACAACCTCATTTGACTTCTCCACACCCTCAAAACATGAAGACAACAAACAAATGTGCCATGTTCCTTCCATTTGCCTTTTCCACTAAAAATAAATCCCATATGGTCAACAAAGTGATTGTTATTGTCCCCCACTTGGAATGGTATGCCCCAATCCAAGAACATTCTCCTTGACCCCATGTGAGGACCCTTGTGGGCCATGCCACCTCATCTCTAAGTCACTTCACTACTACATCATCACTTGCCATGTCACCATGAATAGTGATAGTGATTAGTGAATAGTACCTATGAATAATAACCTAGGAATGGTGATTCTGAATGGTGTTGGAGGAATATTGGAATCAACCAATTTTTCCACAACATCAAATTAATTACAAAGGGTACATGACCCCATATCATACACTATACCTAGATTCAAGGCATCAAGTGGATTTACATGTCCTTTACCCACTACAGAGGGGTCTATAACTTACAGAAAGTCAACATATTTGATTAGTCATTTTATATTTTCAAGTGTGGAAGAAGACATCATGAGAGTTGATTTATTGTAGTATAAATCCACATTCGATGTGTGACTCAAATCATCACTATAATACTATTGATGTGGGGGGGAAGCCACTAAAATTTTGGAATATATATATATATATATTAGTAAAACATATATTATAATAAATTTTAGTAATATATATATATATATATATATTTATAAGTGTACATATTATTAAATTTTATTATAATATATGTTTTACTAATATATATATATATAAATAAAATTTAATAATATGTACACTTATATATATATATATATATATGTTTTGGTGTCAACAGGGTTATTTCCCTATCGAGTTCTATAGTTAAGTGTGAGTAAGGTTATTTCCCTAACTAGTTCCACTCTTGGGTTTGTTAACACTCAGTCAAGTTTACTTTGGATTTTTTACTATTGTCTCACCTCATATGATTGTGACACTTTTCACAATCCTATGTGATAGTGCCCAAAATTGCATTAGAGCAATTGGGCCCCTATCACTAAAATTCCCATGTCCATATTGAATGAGTGTTAATGTTTTAGTCACTTACCTCAGTCTTTTAGAAGATAAGAATATATGTTCATAATTAATCATCTCCTTTGTCTTGATTTTACCAAGTGAGAGTGTTCTTCCACTCTTAAATGAACTCTTGAGGGGCATTTATTGAAGATATAAGATACTCTCAATAGCTCTAGAGGAAGTGGCTTATTGAACCTTCAATGCTTTTACTGATTAAGTTATGAGATTATCTTTGGCCATCAAGAGAATCTTGCACTCCTTCCTATATAAAAATAATGGTGCAAAGGTAAAAAAGGGGCTGAATGTCCAAGTAAATAAGCTAAAAAGGATGCCATGTGTCAACTTTTTAGGATTTTAGAGTGTTGTTTCTGATTTGAAGATTGCCCCACTTACCCTTCGATGGGAAAGAATCAAAAGGTCTCTAAGGTGAAAGTGCCTGAACATGAAAGCTAAGATTTAGGACACATGGTAAGATTTCAAGGATTTTAAGTGTTGGGCCCTTTTTGAAGTTTGCCTTGTTTAGAAATTAACAAAGTTTAAAAGGTCTCTAAAGGCCTAGATGCCCAAGGTAATGACATATAGCATTCATACACCCCATTTAAGGCTCAAGATATCTTGCACCATTACACCAACAAGAGATGGTAAGTGAAAAGCATGCAAAAAGTCCCTAATGACCTGAGAAAGCACTAAAAGGCAAATCTTGCTTGGGCAGGTCCATGTGTTGCAAGGGAAAAATGTCAGAACACTTCCCTCCATTTTTAAAAAGTTGCTCAAATAATTAATGTGGTAGATGGTGATTAACAATTTCATTTCAAGGTATTAATGGTAACCCTAATCTCAAAATGTGAGGGGTTATAAATAAACATTTCTTTTCATTTAAGTCACCCTTTTTATTTAGAGCTAATATTTATGCCTTTAAGTCATTTGTGTGCTAGAATGACATGCAATGCAAAAATAGTGATCACAATGAATTCCTCAAGCATTTTATACTTTCATCTATGTGTAGCTCTTGTAATTACCAATAAGTGTTCCTTGAATCTCTAGTGTTGTTTTCTTAAAGGGAGTTTAAGGATATTTGGAGGGTTGTTAGTGTGAAGAATTATTTCTAGAATATTGCACTTAGTGAGTTAAGGAAAAACGACCACATCTTCTACATCAGTAAAGAACAATATCACCTCTATTTTTGATGGAATTAGAAACACATATGTTTAAGGGTTGGATTTTATGGCTATATTGAATGTTTTGTAGTGACCTAACCCTCTCCCAATTATCTCCAACCTTGGTATGAGCTAAATGGTCCCTATGGTAGCATTTCCTTTGGCCACCCCATATCTTGAGCTAGATATTACTTGTGACAAAGTTTATCACCTAAACACTATGACTATCTTGGATGGAAGTCAATAAATTGTATGTTTAATCACCCCCAGGGCCCTCAGCACTATGCTTAGAATTCCTCCCCAACCTGAGAGTATCACACGTACTTTGGACGAGTGACAACACTATGTAAAAGAAAAGGACAAGGTGGTATGGGGCATTGTGAACTCTTGCTCATTGGCTAAGAAGAGGTAGAAAGTCTCCCAAATGTTAATAAATTTAAAGCTAACATAGTTTAGTGAATTTCCTCAATACATGATTTCCATGGTAGCCTAAATCTATGGTGTTCCCACTACAAATTTTTTTGAACCATGGATGTTCTTGATCCTAATCTATGTGTTGGAAAGAGAGAAGAAATTTGATTTGGAAACTATCTTGAGTGATAATTTGCATAATCAAATGATGCAACTTCATAGTACAATTTTTTCAAAAGAATCATTCATATATACCTTCTACATGTCTTCCTATTTGATGTATAGCTTGGTACACAATAGGATTTTCCCAGGACTTACAAGGAACCCTTATATAATGATGATATATGAATTATACCTAGAAATGACTTTATAGGGATTCAAAAATAACTTCTCCAAATAGTATAACTACTTATTCAATGCTATGATGAGCATTTTATTCCCTTTAAGAAGTCTCAATAGAATGTCCAAGGCAACCTGAGAGGTAATTATATATTTAGCACCACATACATTCAGTTCAAAACATTCACATACATCAGGGTGAGTGGTTACTTAGGGGCCCCTCATAAGTTACCAAGATACATGGATGACAAAGTTACAGTAATGGAATTGAGTATGTAAATGGTGCATCTACATGAGATGATTACCAATGAGAAGATCAATAAAACTTTCAAGTTTCCAGTATATATATGATACTACACATGTCTTTCTCTAGCCAAAGTAAAGGGATTGAAGAAGGAAATGGGATACTACAAGATTGAAAAAATGCCACCCATACCTAGCTATGATATAAGATGGTTAATAAATACTAAAATAGGTGTAATCTTAAACCAAACACACTATGAAGACATTTAATCTGATTGTACCACTGAAGATGTTAAGAAATTAGATTACATGAGGTTGAAGGCATATGAAGTTCTTACCTAAACCATTTCTCTCATCCCCAAAGACATGGTGGATGATAAGATGACACTGGTAACACCATACACAAAGGATAATGTTGAAATGCAACCTATAATAGAGGTTGACTTCACCACCTATGAGAATGACTTTATGGCATGGAGGGATTTTTATATTATGAGGATAATATTTAGGTAGTTGAATGAGCATGGGGTTAATATTAGTACACATGAAACACTTTCCCTCTAAGAATTTTGACAAGTTTTAAAACTAAAGGCATTCCTACCAGCATATATGGGTGATCCTTCAGCTCCACCACCAGTAGTAAAAGGCAAGGGGAAATAAAAGGTAGGTCATTTGATTTCTCTAAAAATATTGATATAAAATCAATAAAAACCTCTCGATCCAAAGTGGGATTGTCATTCTCAAAGTTGACAAGTCTGATAGAAAATTGGGACAAGATTGCTATAGGGGAAGTACAACTAGCCAGTACCACTCCCATATCCATCATGACTGAGGAAGCTCTAAAAATGCTAGCCATTCCAACTATTGCCCTATTTTCTCTACCCACACAACAACCTATAGATGATCCTTCTTTGAGGATCTACATATAAAGATGGGATTAGAGGGAGAATTTGAGCAACCTAGACAAAAGAGGCCAAAGAAAATATTGGAACCTCCGACTAAGAGTCTTCAGAAGAAGAAGGAGGTTACATTCAAAGATATGCCTCCCAAGGAATCTTCCTTGAAAAGAATAGAAGATTAATCTGCATATGCCCAAAAATTAAGGGACATGAATGATGTTGAGGATTTAGATGAAGGAAGACATATTATTGAGGTAATAAAGAGGTAGTGTGTATTCACTCCCCCTCAGGTGAATATGGGGAAAAGAACTCCAAGGGAAAGGCTATAAACCCTAGTGAAGGCCCTGATGGTAGAATTATTTGTTAAATAAGATCCCTTAGGAGTAAAGAAGGGAAGTAATGAAGAGGATATTTTTACCTCAAATGATCCTATATCCTTTGAATATGTGGTGCAAGTTGGGATTGAGGTAGCCACATGGGCTCATGCTCCTCAAGAAAAAAGAGACTACCAAGCCCTAAATAAAATCACTGTGAAGAATCGCTACCCTCTCCCCAAGATTGATGACCTACTAGACTAACTCCATGGTGTGAATTTCTTCACCAAAATTGATCTCAAATTTGACTATCACCAAATTCCCATCAATCCCACTGATGTCTGGAAGATTGCATTAAAATCTAAGGAGGGGCTCTTTGAATGGTTGGTTATGCCTTTTATCTTAACTAACTCACCTGCAACTTTCATGAGGATGATGGATGACATCCTATGAACCTTCACCAACTAATTTGTGGTTGTTTACTTGGATGACATACTCATCTATAGCAAAACATGGGAAAAACATTTACAACATGTTCGTAAGGTGCTTCAAACTCTTCAGGAGCACAAGTTGTATGTAAATCTTGACAAATGCACATTCGGGATGACAATAATTTAGTACCTTGGGAACATTATGAATGAGTAAGGGGTCCATGTTGATCTAGAAAAGATTTAGGTTATTCGATAATGGCCCATACCATGGACCCTTATAGAACTTCATAGCTTCTTGGGTCTTTCAAATTTGTATCACAGGTTTGTTCTTGGATTTTCACATGTTGCTTGGTTACTAACCCAAGTGACTAAAGGAGGAGCTAAAGCTACATTTCAGTGGGGTGAAATACAACAAAGTGAATTTTAGAATTTGAAGAACATACTTTGCTTAGCCCCTATTCTTGCCTTGCTAGATTTGCATCAACCTTTTGAGTTGATAACAGATGGATCTGAATATGCCATGTGAGCTATCATCATGCAACATGGCCATCTTATTGCATATCATATTGAAAATTTCACTGATATAGTTAGGAAATATCTGACATATGATAAGGAGATCTATGCCATTGTGTAAGCCTATAAAAAATGGAAACACTATATCTTGGGAAAAGAGACGGTCATCCACACTGACCACAGACCATTGGAATTCATCCAAACACAGAGCAAACTATGAAATGAGAGGCACCAAAAATGGGTCACATGTCTTCAAAAATTCCATATAATAATCAAACACAAAATGGGAGCTCAAATAAAGCTATAGATTGTCTGAGCCATCCACCAATTACTGCACTCACAATAGTTCTTGACTTGTGCGGACATGAGACTACCACTTTGGGTGCTTTGTATGAAGCAAATCCTACCTTTGCTGATACATATCAAGTGCTTCAAAAAGGTAGACATGTTTCTAATTTCTACTTGCAAGATAATGTCCTCTGTCATATGGGGCACATCTGTGTTCTAGATGTAGAGTAATAAAAGATGATATGGGAAGCACATTTTAGTAGGATAACTAGACACTTTAGTATAGAGAAGACATTGATAGTTCTTCAAAAACACTTCTACTAGCCCTATATGTGAAAGGATGTGGAAAGATATCTCAAATATTTCACCCCATGTGTGATAGCCAAGCCAAAAAATAAGAAGGATTGTACATGCCATTTCTAGAAACAACCAGGACTTGGGAATTTGTCTCAATGGATTTTCTCTTAGGTTTGCCCACTTCAAAACATGGTAAGGAATGTATTTTTGTGGTAGTTGATCATTTTTCAAAAATGGCTATCATGATTTCTTGTAAGAAAAATATATCTATTGAAGAAACTAATCAACTATATTTTAGTCATGTATGGCTCCATTTTGGTTTGCCCAAGTCCATTGTCTCAGATCGATATAGTAGGTTCCCAAGCATCTTCTGATCCACTCTATGGAAGATGGTGGATACCAAGCTGATGAAGTCCATATCCTTCCATCCATAGATTGATGGTTAAACAGAGGTGGTGAACCACTTGATTGTTCACATGATTCAGATGTATCACTCCAAACATCCACATTCAGATGTATCACTCCAAACATCCACAAACATGGGATGAGGGGATTCTTTTCATACAACATGGATATAATCAGGCCCTGCACAGCTCGACCAAACATAGTCCATTCCAAGTATGCTTCGAGTTCCAACCCATGGCACCAATTGATATAGTTGTTCCATTCTCCACCATGGAATACACACCTCATGGAAGATCTAAGGTAGTAAAATCAACAAAGTTCATTAAACAAATGCAAAACATCTAGCAATAAGTTCATGACATCCTGAAGAAGATGAATCAAAAGTATAATCAATGCCATGACAAACATAGGATTTCACACCATTTTATTATGGGTGATAAGGTTTGGTTATGGCTTTAGAAGGAATGACTTGCAGGCCCACAAAGAAAAATTCAACCTCTGTGATATGGTCCCTACACCATCACCAGAAAAGTTTGAGAAAATTCTTTTGAGTTGAACCTACTAGCCTACCTTGGTCTGCATCCAATATTCAATGTGGAGCTCCTTAAACCATATCATCTACCTTTATTAGACACTTTAGTTGTAGAAAAACAACTTGATGTTGATGAGATTGATCCAAAGAGTTTTGCTCCAGTGGAGGAGGATCAAATTGTAGACACATGGATGAAGACACTAAGAGGATGCTCTATTCTGCTTTATCGAGTGGTCAAAAGGGGCCAGCTTAGCCACCAAGGTGAGTGGCTCATAGAGAATCAAATCAAGACAAAAATGCCACACTTGATGAGAAGCATTGATGCGATGGGGACCATTTATTTTCAAGGAGGGAGGAATGATTTGGGCAGCAATTTAGGTGACAATTTGGGTGACAATTTTACCCCAATTGATGACGAAACTTTTGGGAGCCATAACTTTTGCATTGTAGCTCCAATTGACTTGCCATTTGAATCGTTGGAAAGCTAAGAATGAGGAGAAAAATATTAGATGGCATGGATATTTTATATATGAATTTTTACCCCCTAAAACCCAATGTAAGTTCCCCAAATTTCAATTTTAGTAGTGTAGTCTAAAAATAGTAAGTTTCTAAAAATAGTAATTCCTCGAGTTCTATATTGTTTTAAAGCATGGAAGTCAAACCACTTAATCTCCCTCAAGATTGGTAACCTTTCACATCCTCCCCCTACTTTATAAATAGGTATAAATTAATATGTAACCCAAAATGGAAAATCAGACATCTCTTTCCCGAGATAAGCATATAGTTGTATTGCCATCTTGAGTAATAATACATCTCTTCTCAGAGAATTCATTGTTACTGTGTTATTTATGTATTCTTGAAGTATTTATCAACTAGAAATTTTGAGTTTTAGATCACCCAATGTATACATTTTTTGATAGGATGAATCCAATTTTATTATGGTTCACTTTGTTGATGACTTAATTCTTACCAGGAGCTCTTCATCCATTATTGTCAGAGTAAATGCTGACTACTAGACTTGCACCCTTGTGAAGGTAGTTTTAGGCCTTCATAGTCTAAAATAACATGGAGATAATCCTAGGATGTGGGTGGAATAATGAATGGATTGAATCTCTATATTCTAAGGGCTAACTCCCATTGATGTATCAATTAGTTATCTCTACTCTACACTAATAGCTTGCAAGGGAAAAGAGAAGAAGGTAAACTGAAAGGAAAACCTATATAATCAGGGTGATACACCAAAATGTGACCTCCAATTGTGTACTGTGCACTATGAAGGCTAAATAAAAACATAAAACTAATTGTACTTCTCAAAAGAGAGGTCTCCATAAATCAATATTTCACACAAAGGCTCAGTTTGATGGATGATCTAAGGCAACTTGTTCAATAGGTCTCTCAAAGACATTAAGGAAAGCTCACACTTGACAAATATACAAGATGATTATATCACACTATAAAACCTATAAGGATGAGATAACACCTAAAAATAGGTGAAGAGGAAAGGACAAGATGAGAGGAAACATGTACTGTCACTGTCATCTATCAACTAACCATGAAAATACTTCTATATTATTCATTCAAAATAGGCAAGTACAAGTGTTTTTATGAGCATGGATTTTAAAAAAATTAGGTTAAGGATTATTTAAAATTCCAAACATTGGATTACATATAGAAATAATGAGAGAGGAGAGAGAGAAAGATAAGATCCCCCAAAATTAGGAAATATGACATTGATTTAGTCCTTCTCCAAATTACTACTTAGTATATCTTAATTAATATCTCCTCCACATTTGTAAAATGGTGAAGAGGTTAAGGTGAGACATTTTTTGAATATTTTAAGGAGTCTTTAAGAGGTCATCATCCTTTATTGGTGGATTTGATTAATAATAGTGCCTAAATCCTTGCTCAAGAACCCTATATTCATGGTTGAATACCTCTGTTGAATAGAAAATGTCCTTTCATTAAAATTAGTTATTCAATTAAAATTAAAGTATCCATTTTAATTATTCCTCTCCTTAATTTATTAGATCTCTCCAATTAGTTGAGGTTTTGTACCTTTGACTTTGTCTTTTGACTAGGTGTTGGAGGAAAAGAAGATGTTGTTAGGAGTCTTTGAGACCATTTCAAAACTTGAATTATTATTCCAATAAATTATGAATTTTTATACACTTTAAATTAGCATTGAAGGTGAGAAGGATCCTTAAAAATCTTGTTGAATAACTCTTATGCATCAATTTGGGTATTTTGACTACTTGGTTCCTTCATGATCAAAAGGCATAAGAGAGAGAAAGAAGATTTTTGATTTGAACCAGACAAATTACCTTCATAAAAGGTTTATAAAAATGAATTTATACATGGAATAAATCATTTAGAACCCTCAAGTAGCCCAGAAGATTCAATTTTTCTCATTTTACTTGCTAAGGCACTCATTCCTAATAGCCCTAAAAACCTATAAAGATCCTTGTACAGAAGATTGTAAGAATAAAATTAGAAACTTTGGAACATTTTTGAGTATAATATATCCCCTTATATCTCCACAAAAAATTTCATTATCAAAATCAAAGTGTAATTACTCCTTTTCCTTCATTTTCTTCTCCAACTAGGCCTAATTAGCCCTCCTAGGCCTAAAAAGAGAAATATAGCCCAAATGACTACCCATATGTCTGAAAATAGACAAAAGTGTTTGATTAAATTTAATTGGAAGAAAAAAATACTCCATGACAAATTTTGGGTCCTAAGACCTTGTGGAAGTATGTAAACCATGAAACCACCTTGCTACCTAGTCTTATTTTGAGCCTGTTTTGGACTGCCTTGGAAAATGGGCCTAGTTTGTTCACCCAAACAATATACCATGAAAATATTTGGAATTTAATAGATATAAAAACTCAGGAAGGATTTCATACAATTTTTTTTTAAGTTTTCCCCTTCTCAGAACACCTGGAAAACACCAAAAATCATGAAAAATAGGATATTTGGAGCAATCTATACAAGTGACATCAACATAAAAGTACATGTTTAGAATATAAATAGAGTCCATAACAACATAAAATATGTTTTAGGATAAAAATATGTCATTATATGTGCATTTTAGGTCTTTTTTTCATAATTAGTCATAATTGGGGTTTTAGAAGGGTTTAAGACCTGTTTGGGGTCTTAATGATTATTCATAAAGATGGGACATCCAACTGACCTCCTTCTAATTGTAAAATATTATTTAATTATCTACTCATCTATACCAAATGGATTATCTCCCCATGAAATTTTTTAGAGATGGTACGAGCATCTAAAGTTGCTCTTAGGGTGGCTTAATTAACATTCTTGAGGCTTAAGAGAGGTCAAATCTAAATTTTAGGATTCAAAAGTCATTCCCACCACTGGAGAGGTTCATAAATTTTTGAAACATACCTTCACATGATTCCAAATTCTATGATATTACTTTTTACCCCTTGTATGTTCATGGTACATTGGTTAGGGTATTTGGGGTTATGGGCCTGTTACCTTCTTGATAGCCCACAAGGGGATTGGATGAAAAATTAAGTGTGTTTGCACATTAGAAGTGTATGAAAACAATTTTAATGTCTATTAATTTCCTCAAGGTCCCTTAATGAATTATTTAATTCTTTCTTTGTGCCTTTGATCTCAAGTAGACCCCTAAGTCTCATGGATTTCCCTTACCAAAGGAGTGGGCAATGTCTGAGACAAAACAATGGGTATATTCACTACTTGTGTGACCTCAAGGAAACCATTAATGTATTTTTAAAGTAATGAAAACACCTTGAACCAATTTTTAGATCATGTTCATGCCTATATAGGTCTCAAAACACCATTTTATCAAGAGTAATTATAGGCTATGTGTGATTGTGTGTAAATTAACTCAAGACTAATCAATGTTTCATTTCTCTATAATATAGTATGAGGGTAAAAATAGATGTTTAATACATAAAAAAATTACAAATAAAATAATATTCATCTATTATACCTCCCATATTCTTTCACCTTTCCCTTAGTCAAGTAAACCTTCAAAGAACAAGTAGACTCGATGTCAATCTTTTGAATAACTATGTGTAAAGACTTAGGACTCAGTTTGGTCAATCCTCACTTTTCTTCTTTTTTTGGTCTTCAAAGATAACATTTGTTTCAAATGAGCTAAACCTCAGATCTCCCATATTATCTTTGTTCTGACTTAGTCTTAAGACTAACCCATTATCATCAGCCTATAGGTGCTTTTTGGAACTAAGACTGTGTGTTAGGTTTTAGGAGCTCATCTTATCCCAGTGGCTTTAGTCATTCTTGAACTAGTTTTATGCCTTAAATTAGGATTCAAACCTCTCTCACACACTATAAATTCATTATTATTTGTGACATCAAGTTGACTGTAGGTATGCATGTTGACTATATGTGCATATAGGGTGGCTATAAATGACTATGCTCATTGTTCCCCATATACTTAAGATAAACTCTTTCCTTTTAAATAATTTTACTTGTGACTTTAGATTGAATTACACCCCCAAAGATATGAATGAGTAACTAAAGTCTCAATCATGAGTCTCATTCCCATGTTGGTAACCTTAGATCTCTTATTAAGCCTTAAGCCTACAAGCTGACTGTAGGTATACATAGTTGACTGTATGCATCCAAAAGAGATATTTTTTCCTTGAAATCTCTTTTTAAGCCTTATGTTCACTTTTATAAACCTCTATTACTTTATTGAAGCCATCAAAATCAATACCACCATGCATTCTTTCATGTTTAAGTATTTTAAGCTTGTTCATTAGGCCCAAGCTAGATGTAGGTCAAGGTTAGGTGTTACATGACCTTGAAAAGGAAATTTACAAGGCATAATAACTTATTTAAACTATTGAAGAAATATAAATATCCAATCTCCTCTCATACACAGCTATAACCCCTGACCTTTATACCGTGCTTGATTGTACTTTCACTTACATGGCTGTAGGTGAAGATTTATCTTTTATATGAGCTATAGGTGGTCTCTTTAGGGTGATGTGATTGGATACTATGATTTGGATGTCACCTACACATCACTAACTCTCCTTTGGCCTTAAATTTCTTCAATATTTATTTTAGGTTTAAAAACCCTTCAAAACATCTCCTTTTCTTCCTTTATCTTGAAGAATGCATTGATCCTATAGTAGACCTGTATGTGTATCTTTTAAGGATACTTGAACATTAGGCTGGAATTTAGAAGTTAATAATCTCACTGTGCCAAGGCACTTGAAATTTCAAATCAAAAGAGTCCACTTCACTATTCATGTAGAGTCCATGGTCCTTGCTCACTTAGACCCCTGGCCATCTTTATTCCATACAAGTATTGTAGGTGTCACTTTAGAGGTTATTGATTGTACTCTATATATTTTAAGTCTCTTATCATATATTCCTAACCTCCTTAATGGCCTTGAACATCTTTTTAGTCTTATATTGGGTTCAAGCATCTCTAAAAACACTATACTCCCTCTTTTTAGGCTTAAGGTCAGTTTTATCTACTTGGAGTAACCTATAAGTAGCTATTTAAGAGGACCAAGACTATATATTCTATGGGTTTTGGAATTAAAAATTATCATCACTAATCTCCCCAAAGGACCATGAACTTGGTTGGAGTTTTATATAGGTTCAATAATCTCTTAACAATTTAACGCATTTCTCTTGACTTGAAAATGGAAATGATACCTCAACCAAACATGTAGATGGCCTCTTAGGATGTTGACTATGTGTATGATGCTTGTGGAACCATTTTGAGAGGCCTCCTTAAATTTAAAACTCTTTTATCTAATGTTAAAACTCAAATCTAAAACATAATTGATCTCAACCTTATCATTGTACCCCTTCACATCCTCATGTGGCAACCAAAACTTTAGTTGATCCTAAATACTAGATGTAGGCTGATGATTGTAATTTTATGGACTATAGAAAAGTCTCTTTTCTATAAATTCAATACATTCTTATATTTAATATTTATGTAACTTTTTGTTCTTTAATATCTTCTATGAGATCATCTTATATCTCAATTATGTTTCTATATTTGAGGCTCCTTTATGTTGGTTTGATGTTGATTGAGGTTTAAAATGAGAACCTACAAGATGGGGCCTATATGTCTCATTTGATTTATTTATGGATAAAAATAGCCACTTCATATGTTCTTGAGTCTTCTCAACCCTAATAACTATCACACCCTTATTATCACTCGTTTAAGGTTTTACAAATATTCTGACATACTTACAATGTATCTTATTAACCTCCACTCACCTTACAGTCTATACAGGTCTTTTAAAAAATAAAACTTATGACCTATCATTTAAAAGTGTGTTTATAATCTTATATTTATCTTTAATTATCTCCAAATTGAGATATTCTTGTTACAATATCATAATATGATCTCATAAACGTGTACCATGGGATACCTCTGATAATTGGGCCAAAATGGCAATCAAGCATACGATGGATTGTTCAAGCCTTGACCATGTTACCAAGGAGCATCACACTTGAATATTATGAATAAGAAACACATAAAAAATAAAATCAAATGAATTACATGAAAATTATGGGCCTTCCATGAGAGTCAAATCAAGTATATGATACACTGTTCAAGCCTTGACCATGTTCCCAAGGAGCATCACACTTAAAGATTATGAATAAGAAACACCACCAAAATAAAATAAAATAAATTATATGAAAATTATGGGCCTTCAATGGGAGTCAAATAACTATAAACCTCTGAGAATGACCACCATGAAAAGGAAACAAGAACTTGCAACATAATCCACTAAAACAACCTGTACACTAAGACATTCTTCATCCAAGTGAAGGTAGTTCAAGGAGATAATTAGGATGATGAGACCATCATGAAAATAATATACATGACCTATATAAACCACCTTAAAACCATTCCTCTCCATATATTTTTAAAGTGGATAAATAGCTGCAAGAATAAACCCCTCTTCGATGAATAGGCCATAGTGATCTGCTGTCACTACTAGCTATTATTAATAAATAATAATACATAAATATGAAAATAAATTTTGATAATTTAAATATTATTAGGACCCATTATAATGGAAAATTTTTATATCCTAAATATCTCTCCTCTGTCCATACTGAGCGCTTGAAAACTGACCTTTTAGAGCTGCCAAAGAGATTGCTACGAGAGATAAATTGGTTTTCTTCATTTTGAGACTTAAAATCTCTTAAAAATAATTTTTTTTACCTTTTAATGGACAAATAAGGTTATGAATATGCCTAAATCTCAATTTTACCTTGATAATTATATGGTTGGCCTCCATATAGGCCTTTTTGGTACTAAAACTACTATAAATACTTGAGAAGACTATTAAAAATGTTACAAAATGTATCTGTTGGATATTTTTGGGATTTAAAAATTAATTAATATCCTGACAAGAAAATTTTCAAGTGGTAGGGCTAAAAATTTTACTTATGAGGTCAAAAATGTCAATATTTTGGCGACTCAGCTGGGAAGCACGCCTGCTATGATTGAGAAATATACCATTAACATGTATTTAAATCTCATAATATGACTAATACATGATAAAAAAACTAGGATTATAATTTTACCAATTAAGAATAATTTTGACTTAATATAGGACAACTACTTGCTCCTCAAAGACAAGAAATAAATAACAACAAAGCAAGGAAACTAGACTAATAGAAAACATGTGCTAGCAAAACACTTAACGAAAAAAAACATAAGAAAACTAATGTGCTTGATATAACTTGGAGGAAATATAAAATAACTACCACTAACCTTTGAAAAATACTCCTCCATAATTAAAAGGAATTTTTTTTGGATCACTTACTTCACATGATGAATAAGGACATAAGACAAGATGCTTCTTGTGCTTTTGATTGATGGAGTTCAACTACTTTATGATTGTAAATCCTCTTGAAAAAATTTAAAATGAATCACTAACATCAAAATAGTCAGCTATGAAGACATATTCATCTTTTACTTTAGGATCTTTCTCATACTGCTTGTCAACTACAACCTCATCAAGTGATACCTTATTTATGCATTATCTTTGAGTCTTTATGGCATCTTGAGTGACCTCACTCTTATTATCATCTATTGCAATTTCATCAAGTTATTCAAGGAGATTTTAATATTTAATCCAATATTCATCATGGTATTCAATAGGCCATTTTTGATCAACCTTCTCATAAGTGTGCTCTCTAATGGGTAACATATCCTTACAAAGGTTTTTAATCTCTTGCAAGGACTCAATTTACAACTACCAATCATCTTTTTGTTTCTCAATTTGATCAACTTGAGTGAGATAAACTTGAATGAAACTTTAATCTTTCTCAAGTGAAGCTATAAGGCTATCAAGAATGTTAAATGTGTAATCATGATGTGATTGGGAAGTAACCTACTCAAGGTTAACCTCTTTCTTAATAGGAGATGCATTAAATTCATTCATGACTTTAGCTTGTACCATCTCATGGAGATATTCACATCAAGACCAGATTTATCTTATAGACTTAAGGTAACATGAGGGGCATTTAGCGAAATTTCAACTACATCAATCTCTTCAAACTCATCAAGAGGTTCTAGAAGTAGCTCCTCCTCATCATTCATGGCCTCTTTGTCATGGTCTTAAAACACACCAAGAGGTAGTTATTGAAATAAATAAACACCTCCTTTACCTTTTGCTATAACTTCATATTTTTTGAAGGAAAAATTACCTTTTATATAACCAAGTATAGTGTCAACAAAAATTTCCTCTTCATGCATACTTGAAACATCCTTATCAAAATCTCCTTAGAACTCAGTTGCAACTACAAATTTTTCATCTATCCTCCATAGAATAGGCTCTTCTTCAAGAAGGGAGATGGTGGGAGGGAAATTAATAAGCTCATAATTTTGTTTGGAAGTCAAGGGATTACTTTTAAAATTTGAGGTCTTAAGAATGGAAGTTTATTGTAAGAATGCTCGAAGAGAGAGTAAGTTGAGTTGATCTATATATACTTGGTTCTATTTTTGACCATTTCATTCCTCACCCTCAAGATTCACTTCATCAATTTTAGATGTAACCTAAATTTTATCCTCTTCAACAATCACTTCCTCCTTGATTTGGATGTTTTCTTGAATTTACTTCCATGAGGGAATAATTATAGGCACAATGTATTCTTTGGGCTCAAACTCTATAAAACTCACTTCCTCCTACTTCTCCCAAGACTTAACTACTTGGTTCCAAGGTAGGAATTTAAAACTAGTAGGTTCACTCAAATGTTGAATTATCTCTCTTGGAGGATCCACCTGAGAATGGTCAATGAATTCATGAGGATAAGGAGTATGAGAGGGATGATATGGTAAATAAGAGGGTTATTGAAGAGTTAAGGGAGGTCATTCATCCACAAGACTTGACATGGCATAAATGGGAGTCATAGCCCAAAAGGGCCTCTAAGATGGTATAATATTGTTCTATTGGGGAAAAGTAGTTGAAGCTAGGATAAAACTTAGAACATAAGAAGTTTTATCATGGTTAGGAAGAGATGGCTGAGGTGGTTTGGGTTGAGTCTCTTTATTCTCGCATCTCACTAACCTATCTATCCACCATTGGATAATGGTTCTCATTTTTTGTGATTCATAAGTCATGACATACTTATTATTATTTCCAAATACTATCCACCTATCTATCAACATCTATATTATCTTCCTCATCTTCTCTATGAGGTGAAAAGGTATCACATCCAACTCTCTATCCCATATTCTCATCACCCCTTCAAATTTTAACATATTTGCCCTGAATGCCAATAAGGATAGGGTAGGAAAATTATGATTTGAGGTTGAAATAGAGTAGGAGGAGGTGAGTATGACTGATGCAAGTCTTAACTAGGCTTCTGGGGCATATAACCAAGGTTATAGTGAGGTTGATAAGGGTCAATATAAAGTTGACATGAGTCATCATACTCTTGACAAGATTGATTATTGGAATGATAATACTCTTGGTAAAAATGATTATGATCATAAAAAGGTTTATAAGGATTACCATACTACTGATAAGGCTCATCAACTTACATGAAATTGTAATTTTCTTCAAAGTAAGCCATAAAAACAACATCAACATAGTGTAATGAAGACACACTTACTTAGAAATTGTGCCTGAGTTAATTGAATCAAATGATAGAGATTGAAGACTTCATTTTTTTTTAATACTTCCAAAGGTTTATTATTATAATAAAAACATCAAAAATCCTTTCATTGCTTTGGATTTGTGTCCCATCAGGCGTGCTAATAACTATTGACTACTAGACTTGCACCCTTCTGAAGGTAGTTTTATGCCTTCATAGTCTTAAGTAACATGGAGATAATCCTAGGTGGTGGATAGCATAATGAATGGATTAAATCTATATATTATAATTTATATCTCCCCTTGATGTATTAGTTAGGATCTCTACTCTACACTACTAACTTATAAGGGAAAAGAGAAGAAGGTAACTTGAAAGGAAAACCTATCTAGTTGAGGTGATACACCAAAATGTGATGTAAATTTATGTAGTATATACTATGAAAGATAAATAATAACATAAAATTTATTTAAATTATCAAAATATATGTCTCCATACATTAATGTTTCACATAGAGGCTCAATTTGATGGATGATCTAAGGCAACTTGTTTAATATGTCTCTCAAAGACACTAAGGAAAGCTCACAGTTGCCAAACATATAATATGATTAGAGCACACTATAAAACCTATAAATATGATATAAAACTTAAAAATAGGTAAAGAGGAAATTAAAATATGAGAGGAAGCATGTATTATCACTATCGTCTATCAACTAGCCATGAAAATACACTAAACACAAGCTTTGAAGAGGCATGAATTATGTCTTCTTCATTGAAAATAGGAAAGTAAAAGTGTTTTTATAAGCATGTAATTAAAAATAATAATTTTAAGGATTATTTAAAATTCCAAACATTGGATTACATATAGAGATAATGAGAGAGAGGAGAGAGAGAAAGATAAGAGCCCCCAAAATTAGGAAATATGACATTGATTTAGTCTTTCTCCGAATTGGTGCATAGTATATCTTGATTAATATCTCTTCCACCTTTGTAAAATGGTGTATAGGTTAAGGTGATAAATATTTTTAATATTTTAAGTATTATTGAATAGGTCATCATCCTTGATTGGTGGAGTTTGACCAATAACAATGCCTAAATCCTTGCTCAAGAACCATATATTCTTGGTTGAATACCTCTCTTGAATAGAAAAGGTCCTTTCCTTGAAATTAGTTATTTATTTCACATTAAAGTCTCCATTTTAATTCTTATTATCCTTAATTTATGAGGTATCTCTAATTAGTTGAGGTTGTTAGGACTCCTTGTGCACCTTTGACTTTGTCTTTTAACTAGGCATTAGAGGGAAAGAAGATGTTATTAGGAGTCTTTGAGACCATTTCAAACATTGAAATATATTTATAATCTAATTTTAATTTTTATAAACTTTAAATTTTAATAGAAGGTGATAAGTATCCTTTAAAATCATATTGAATAACTCTTATGCATCAATTTGGGTATTTGGACTACTTAGCTCTTTAATGAGAAAAAGGCATAGGAGAGAGAAAGAAAAGTTTTGATTTGAACCAAAAAAATAACATCCTTGGAAGGATTATTTTAATGAAATTAAACTTATAAAAAATCATTTATAACCCTAAAGTATCCCAAAATATTTAATTTTGCTAATTTTGTTTGCTAAAGTACCTATTCTTTGTAGCACTAAGAATCTATAAAGCTCCTTGTCCAGAAGATTTTACAAATAAAATTTAAATCTTGGACACATATTTGAGTACCTAATATCCATTTACTACTCCAAACAAAATTTCATGATCATACTCCAATTGGAAGTACTCATTTTCCTATATTTTCTTCTCCAACTAAGCCTAATTGGCCCTCCTAGGCCTAAAAAAAGAAATCTAGGCCAAATGACCAAAAAAACATGTGAAAATATTCAAA
Organism: Torreya grandis; assembly: GCA_037957365.1. Taxonomy (NCBI): domain Eukaryota; kingdom Viridiplantae; phylum Streptophyta; class Pinopsida; order Cupressales; family Taxaceae; genus Torreya; species Torreya grandis. Next base: position 553,900 of record JARHVA010003861.1, read on the forward strand.
AGTGTTTTATTCACTTTAATTTTAATATTAAAATCATCCATACCAAATTTGGGGACTTGAGACCCTGTGGAAGTATGCAAACCATGAAATCACCTTGTTACCTAGTCTTATTTTGAGCCTATTTAGGATTGCCTTGGAAAATGAGCCTATTTTGATTACCTAAATAATATAAAATTAATTTTTTTTTACTTTAATAGATATAATTAATCTAAAATTACCTCATCCAATTATTGGGAAGTTTTCCCCTTCTTAGAACACCTATAAAACACCAAAAATCATGAAAATAGGGTATTTAGAGCAATTTGTAAAAGTGATGTTAGCATAAAAGTACATGTTAAAAAAGTATTTATAGTAATTAAAAACATCCAAGGGGATTACATATAAAAAATTTCATTATATATGAATTTGAGGTCCTTTTTCCATGACTGGTCACAATAAGGGGTTAAGAAGGGTTTAAGACCTGTTTGGGGTCTTAACTATTGTTCGTAAAGATGGGATGTCAAAATAACATCATTAAAATTGGAAAACCTTATTTAATTACCTCCTTATCTATCCCAAATGTTTATTTCCCCATGAAAAGTGTGAGAGATGGTATGAGCATATGAAATTTCTCTTAGGGTGGCTTACTTAGCATTCTTGAGGTTCAAGAGAGGTCAAATTTGAATTTTGGGTCTCAATCATCATTCCAACTATTTTTAGAGGATCATTGATATATGAAAAATCCATTAAAATTATTCCACATGATATAATATTACTTTTTAAGCCCCTGTATGTTCATGGTACACTGGTCAGGGTACTTGGAGTTATGGGTTGTTGCCTTCTTGATAGCCCTCAAGGGGATTGGATGAAAAATTGAGTTTTTTTGCACCTTTTAAGTGTATAATTTTTTTTTAATTTCCATATATTTACTAAAGGTACCTTTATGACGTATGGAATTATTGCTTTGTGCTTTTGAAATAAAGTGGACCCCTAAGTCTCATGGCTGCCCCTTACCAAAGGAGTGGGCAAGGTCTGAGATAAAATAGTGGGTATATCCACTAATTGTGTGATCTCAAGGAGACCATGAATGCATTTTTAAATTAATTAAAATACCATATACCAATTTTTAGTGTATGATCATGCCTAAAGAGGTCTTAAAACACCAATTTCTCAAGACTAGCTGTAGGTTGTGTGTGACTGTGTGTGTGAATCGGCACAAGACTAATCGATGTTTCAATTATCTATCTTATATTATAAGGGTTAAATTATATTTTTAATAAATCATCAAATTATACATCAAATAATATTCATATTTTAGACCTCCCATAGTCTTTTACCTCTCCCCAAGTCAAGCATACCTTCAAGGAGCAAGTAGACCTTATGTCAACCTCTTGACTGACTATGTGTAGAGACTCAGGACTCAGTTTTGTCAATCCTCACTTTTATTAATTTTTTGGTATTTAAAATTACCCATTATGTTAACTAAAGTAAACCTTAGAGCTCCCATATTATTTTTGTTTTGACTTAGGCTTAGGACTAGCCCATCATCATCTGCCTGTAGGTGCCTTTTCAAACTAGGATCATGTTTAGATTTTAGGAGCTCATATTATACCAATAGCTTCCAATATCCCTTGAACTAGTTTAAGGCCTTGAATTATGATTCAAACTTCTCTCATACATAATAACTTCCTTATGCTTTGTGACATCAATCTGTCTGTTGGTATACATGTTGACTGTATGTACATAAAGGGTGGATGTAGATGACTATGCTCATTGCTCCCTATATACTTAAGATAAACTATTTCCTTATGATTTTATATTTAGTTCCACCCCAAAATAGATGACTAAGTAACTAAAGTCTCAAACATGAGTCTTATTCTTATGTTGGTGATCGTAGAGCTCCTACTAAGCTTTAAGCTTATAAGCTGATTGTACATATACATGGTTGAATGTATGCATCCAAAAGAGATATTTTTCCCTAAAATCTCTTGTTAAGATTTATGTTCACTTTTATAAACCTTTGACTTGATTGAATCCATCAAACTCAGTCCCATCATGCATTCTTTCATATTTAAGTCTTTCAAGTTTATTCATTAGGCCCAAGCTGGTTGTAGGTCAAAGTTAGGTGTTACAAGACCTTTAGAAGGCCATTAACATGGCATAAGAACCTCTTTCAGCTATAAAAGACATATAAACCTCTAATATCCTATCATACACTAATATAACCCCTGACCTTTATACTGTGCTTGACTATACTTTCACTACATAGATGTAGGTGACAATTTATATTTTGTATAGATTATAAGTGGTATTTTTAGGGTTATTTGACTACCTACTATGATTTGTATCTGACCTAAACATCAATGACTCTCCTTTGGCCTTAAATTTATTGTAGTCTTGATTTGAGGTTTTAAAAAACCTTCAAAACATCTCCCTTTCTTCCTTTATCTTGAAGAATGCATTGATCCTATAGTAGGGATGTAGGTGTCTCTTTTAGGCTACTTAATCATTAGGTTATAATTTATAAGTTATTACTCTCACTATGTCAAGGAAATTGAAATTTTAACTCAAAAGAGTCTACTACACTATTCATGTAGAGTCCATGGTCCTTCTAGCTCAGTCAAACCCCTAGCCATCTTTATTTTGTACAAGTACTATAGGTGTGACTATATAGGGTATTGACTATGCTATCTATGTTATAGGTCTCTTCTCATATATTCCTAACCTCCTCAGTGTCATTGAACATGTATGCAATCTGAGATTGGATTCAATAATCTCCAAACACACTTTGTTCCCTCCTTTTAGGCTTAAGTTCAATTTGATCCACTTGGAGTAACTTGTAGGTAGTTGTTTTAGAGGACTAAGATTGTATCTTATATGGGTTTTTAACTTAATAATTTTCATCACTAATCTACCCAAAGGACCATGGACTTGTTTGATATTCCATATAGGTTCAATCATCTCTTAACACTTCAACTCCTTTCTCTTGACATGAAGATGGAATGATACCTCAAACAAGCCTCTAGATGGCCTCTTAGGATGTTGCTATGTGTACAATGCTTGTGAAACCATTTTGAGAGGCTTAATTAACTTTAAAAATCTTTGATTTAAGGTTAAAACTCAACTCCAAAACATAATTGATCTTAACCTATCAAACTTATCACTTTACCGCTTCACATCTTCATGTGGCAACCAAAACTCTAGTTGAGCCTAAATGCTGGCTATAAGGTAATGATTGTATTTATACAGACTATGGAAAAGTTTGTTTGCCTATCAATTAAATCCCTTCTTTCTATTGAATATCTAGGTAAATTGGTGTTCTTTGATCTCTTCTATGAGCTCATCTTATATCTCAATCAAGTTTCCATATTTTAGGCTCCTTTATGTTGGTTTGATGTTGATTAAGGTTTAAAATGAGGACCTACAGGCTGGGGCTTGTAGGTCTCATTTTATTGCTTTAGGGATAAAAAGAGCCACTTCCTAAGTTCTTGAGTCTTATCAAATCTAACAAATATCAAACCATTATTGTCACCCATTCAATATCTTATAGATATTCTAACCTTTTGATAATGCCTCTTATCAACATCCACTCACCCTATAGTCTATACAGGTCTATTTAGAAAAGAATGCTTATGACATATCATTACAAAGTGTGTTTAGACTCTTATATTTATCTTTCACTATCTCCAAAAGTGATATCTTGTTGTTACAATATCAGAATATGATCTCAAAAACCTACACCATGGTATACCTTTGATAATTGGGCCAAAATGTTAATCAAGCATATGGTGGATTGTTCAAGCCTTGACCATGTTCCCAAAGAGAATCACACTTAAATATTATGAACAAGAAACACGTTTGAAATAAAAATCACATGAATTACAAGAAAAACCTTTGAAATAAAAGTCACATGAATTACATGAAATTGAATGGCCTTACATGAGTGACAAATCACTATAAACCTCTAATAATGACCACCATGAAAAGGAAAAAGGAACTTACATCAGAATCCACGAGAACAACTTGTACACTAAGAAATTATTATTATAAGTTAAAGGATATTATCTATATGATTAAACAATCATGAATAGGATATCAATAACCTATTAAAACCACCCTTAAAACCATTCCTCTCCATCAATTTATGAAGTGAAGAAATAGTTGCAAGAATAAACCCCTATAAGAGAATAGGCCATAGTGACCTATTGTCACTCTTAGCTTTTGTTCATAAAGAATAAGCCATAAATATGAAAAAACATTACACTATTTTCAATATAACTAGGACCCCTAAAAATGGCAAAAGTTTGAGATCCTAACTCTCTCTCCTCTATCTGTACTAAGTGCTTGAAAACTACCCTCTTAGAGCTACCAATGAGATCACTATGAGAGATAAATAAATTTTCTTCATTTTGAGACTTGAAACGTCTTCAAATTTTTTTTTTAATCTTTTCATTAAAAAATAAGGTTCTGAAGATGCCTAAAGATCAATTTTATTATGAGAATTATATGGATGGCCTTAAAATAGGCCTTTTTTGCACTAAAACTGCTATAAACACTTGAGAAGCTTATTGAAAATGCTGTAAAATGTATCCATTGGATTTTTTTAGGCATGAAAAAGTAAAACATGTATTGAAAATAAAATTTTCAAGTGGTAGGGGTGACAATTTGACCTATGATTTCAAAATTGTCAATAGTAAAAAATGCTTTGCATGATCAAATTCTATGATAGACTTGGGCCTTTTGCACTTTTTTATCAAGATTAAGATCAATCAATATTATTCCAAGATCACTCTTTTAATTCCAAAGTATGCTCTTGATCTTATATCTCTATTTCACATGGTTTATTATAAGCCTATACCAAATCCATTTTTTTAGGAGTTAAGATTGAGGTGAAGTGTTCCCCTCCACTACTTGATGCCACTTTGAATTATCAACTTGTTGGGAGCCTCATCTATTTGACACATACTTGAATTGAAAGATACTTTTTGGTTGTCATGGTATCATGTTGTATATAATAACTACACAATTCATTGGAAAGCAACTAAATGCATCTTGTATTACATCTAACACATTCCTTGAAATGGGATTCACTATATAGTAAGGACTAGTCTAGACTTGGTTAGATATATAAATTATGATTGGTTTGGACATACTAAGGATTTTAAGTCCACATTCGGTTAAAATTCTAATATTGGTATGGGCCCCATTATCTAGTAGAGTAATAAGCAACATGATATTACTCTATCTTCGATAGAGGCTGAGTATTGAGGCACTATTAATGCCACCACTGATGCTATTTGGATTCATAATATTTTCAATGAGTTTAGAATAACCATTACATAGCCATATTTCATCCTTTGTGACAATAAAATACCATTAAAATATCAAAGAACCTAGTTCATCATCAACAAACCAAACACATTAAGATCCACATTCATTACATCATGTATTTGATTCAGGAGTAGGTCATTTATCTACACTATTGTCCTATAATAGAGTGGGTTGATGATATAATCACCAAAAATTTCACTAAAATTAAGGTAAATCACTTACACAATATCTTAGGGTGTGAGATACTACTTCAAGGGGTTAATTGAGCTTCTTCCATCATCTTCTCTTAGGGGAGTTTTTCTATGGGTTTTCTCCTTCTCTTCTATTTTGAGGGATCATTTTATACACGAGTACCTCATCATGAATTGTTATCATGACCTATTTTTTTACATATTTGATTCCCCCCTCCCTAATTTACACTTAAGGGGGGTGTTAGTATGAACAATCCTATTTCCCTACCTAGTTCCATTGTTAGGTGTAAACAAGGTTGTTTCTTTAACTGATTCCACTCTTAGTTTCCATTCACACTCAATAAAGTTTGCTTTGATATTTTAACTATTTTATCACCTCATATGAGTGTGACACTTGTCACAATACTATGAATGGCATGTGAGTGGTATTTTTCATAGATACCTCATTTTCAAGCTCATTTTGATAATCAATTCATACATTTACATTTGTGTTGCACATGAGTTCTGTATCCTTGATAAGAACATAATTTATTTTTATCAAGTTCAATTTTTAGATTAAGAGTGATTCCATTAGCCATTTAGGATCCTATTAGGTTATCTTAGCCAAATCTCATAGTATATATTATTAATAATATATGTAATAAAATGTATAATATAAATAGTATTGTTATTATAATATTAATATATTATAAATGACTATATATATTATGTTTTTATTATAATAATTAAATATAGATATTAATATTTTAATAATTTTTTAAATTATAATAGAATGATATATTATATAATAATTTATAATACTATTGAATAATATATATTCTAATATATAATATGATATATAGTTTCTATTTTGTTTTACAGTCTCATTGGTTATTTTGGCTTTTGTGGAATAGACTATGATTTATATATATAAGGGTAGAGTCACTTTCAAAAAACTCCTTTTTACCCTAATAAAAAATATAATATATTTTTAATTATTATAAATATAATATATTATTATTCTATTATAATATTACATAGTATTATATATTATAATAATAATAATAATAATAATAATAATAATAATAATAATAATAATAATAATAATAATAATAATAATAATAATAATAATAATAATATGCATGTTAATCTGCTTGCCTTAATCATTCAACTAACATCACCAATTATCTTAACTAATTTCATTTAACTAAATAACCCTTAATAATTGTATGCATGCCAATCTGCTTGCCTTAATCATTCAACTAACATCACCAATTATCTCAACTAATTTCATTTAACTAAATAACACTTTTCCTAATTAATAATCTAACCCCCCCTCCCTCTATATATTTATTATAACATACCAACCTTTCTATATACCCCATGTTATATTAGTCCATCACTTATCCCATAAATATTCCATTAACCTATTAATCCTATTTCATTTAATCTTCACTTTACCACTTGCTAATTTTAAATTCAAAGTATACTAACTCCCCCCACCCTACCTACCCATAGCCTTTCCTATAAACCTAGTTCCTTAATCCTATCTAAAACCCTTATCTAATCCTCATTAATTCCTAATCAAGTCTATAGTTCTATAACTCTAAAAACTTCCTCTAAATCTAGAGGATTCTTAGGAATTTTAAATTTATTTCTATTCCTTTCACCAACCTTATAAATAGGCATATAAATCCCTTGGTTAGACTAATTTTGGAAAATACACAATCTTTCATAGCCTCCATACTCTCTTAAACTATCACATTGAATCCATAATCCTTATTTTACATCCAAAGCCATTAATCTTTTTACATCCATTTGAAGTCTTGAAGCCACCTTGTCTTGCAATTCAACATCATATAATTAAATTATCTTGGATAAGCATTTATGATCTTGGAGGGAAGACTCAAGGAATCAAGGTGATGGTAAGAATGTTTTAATTAAATTCTGATTGCTTCCTCATTCTCTTTCTTTGATGTTTTGTAAAATTTGAGTGGATTATAGCTTATTGTGACGGTGAGAGTGTTTGTGAGATTTTATAATGGGTCACCAGCCTTTAGCCTCAATTGTGAAGCTATTAGATAGTGCAACCATTAGGTTACACTCCTGAATTAGTTTACTAAATAATAAGGATTTATGATTTTCTTGATTGTATGCATGTTTTACTAAACCCATATTTTTTGTGAACTGAGTTAACCTTTTATCCTTTGAATTAAAAGCACTTAGAGATACTTAGGGCATACTTGTCTCATATAAGGCCTGTGTTAAATCATATTCACCCTTTCTCATCATCATCTCTTCATCTATTCCATTTGTAGATGTTAGTTTTATACAACCTTGTGTATTAACTTGTGCATCGTCATATTTATGTTTTTTATAACATAGTTGTTCCCCATGGGTAACTATTTTAAAATAATTACATTTTACTTTCCCATTTACCTTTACCACATAGATCAATTGAATTGAATTTAAATAATAATTAACCCCTATTTAACCATGGTAATTAATTATATTATTTACTATTTACCACCCTTAACCATAAAATCTATAAAAATCAAATAAAAACAAATTAGCCAACCCTCCTAACAACCTACCCTCATTAGAAATCTATGAAAATAACTTAGTGTTATATTCATTAAGTTTGGCACGTGGTTTAAAATAAATTTATCAAACTTTTACCAAATTAGCTGGATCGACATTGATCCTCCATAATCGACACTGATTAGTTAGGATTAACATCAATCCATAAATACTCTATAAATTTCCATTGCTCGGGAGGAATGAACGTGAAAGGAAGGAAGCCATTTTAATCATGAAATTCTTTCCAAAATAGTCTTGAACCTACATATAGACATTACCAATACCCTATCACTTTGAAGAACACTTGATTGACAACATTATCATGTGATTTTTGAAGGCCATCTACCTCATTTTAGCATCTCTTTATCTACACATTTTCAACCATCCAAGGTCAATATTTTCTTTATATTTTAAGTTTTATTTATCTTCTGTATCTCTATGTTTTTATTTACATTTAGTTTTTATTGTTTAATCAAATTTTTAGGCTGTCATTATAGTCTATTTTATAGTTCAACACTTTTACATATAATCAACATCGATTCATCTGAATCAACATCGATATTGTATAATCAATGTCGATCTTATAAGATTGACATTGATCCCTATCAAACTATATAATTATATTAAAATAGTCTATTTTTTATCTTTAGCATCTATTAAATCTACATTTTGGTTTGCTAAAATCTATATTTTCATGTAGATGACCCTATCAGATTAGTACATGATTCTATTAGCATATTTGATCTTCCCATAGTCCCTCAACCACTGTTTGTCGATCATAGTGACATTACATTTGAGCTAAGACTTTGCATTGTGGCTTTTATACGTAATTTTGAATACAATAATGAATAATTGGCTATAATCTAAGAAGATGTTGATAATGTAATTGAATTCTAAGATAATTACTTTGATTAGATCAATCTTGTTATAGATTAAATTATCTTTGGCATTGTCTATTTATCCATATATATCTTTGTAATTTCATTATTATTTATAAACTTGAATGTTGAACATGGGCTGATATCCATCTAAGGAAGTGTGTTGCTTCTTGGGACTGGTTTCTTACCAGGCAACCCACTCATTTTTCTATTAATCCATTTTTTGTTTAAGTGTGGTGAATTGTAGGTCATTCCTCCCCAGCCAAAGAGGAGTTCTCACAAAGCTTGATCAATGGTGCATAACCAACCATACATACCTACAAGTAATCTTAAAAACCCTTCTTATACTTTATTTTTAGTAGCTAATTAGACCACATTAAAAATTCAAAAAAAATACTAAGACATTCTGGCACACCTGATAGGACTAATAAAGGTCTCATTTTTCTTTGTTAAATTCAAAATTGTTAAATTTGATCTCTTTCACTTTATTTGTTTGTTGCATTCATCCAAAGATAACATTAGGACTACATTTGATTTCCTTTTCTTAAAAAAGTTAAAATAAATTGCATTCATCTTTCCTATTTAGATTCTTTCACATATAATAATCTAGGCAGAAATCTATCATAGTCATCACTTTATCCACACACAAGCCAAATCAATCTTATAATAAACACATCTTAACAATTGACATAAGGAAACCAATGGGGATTTCATCACCTCATGGCAACCTTTTTTCCAATGATTCTACTTAGATTTCACCACCAAGGGGAGGATCAACTTAGTTCTCTAGCTAAGTATAATCTCTGGACCAATGGTATATTTTGGCTAAGCATCCACACTGGTTGTGGGATTGGGATGTGAGGGAGAAAAACCTAAGTATCAAGGAACGTATCAATACCAATATAGATATCCTTTGAGTTTCAAAACAAAAATACCTAAAACCATCTTTATATTACCATTTCTTAGGACCTTTGTTATCTTTTCTTTTTCTATATTTCCTTTCACATCTTAAAGTTAAAAGAGATAATTTTTTTTTAGAATGACTTTAGTGTGTGTGTCTTTCATCTATCATTAAAACAAGATAATTCAAAAGGAAATTTTTGTTTTATTTGTTTGTTTTATTTTTGTTTTTATTTTCTATCTCATGGTTTTAACTAGGCAACAATCAATGAAATAATCTGAGGGTGTTTCATCTTCTCCAATGGAACGTACACCTAGTCCTACTTCTTTCCCTGAGTCCTTTGATAATCCTATGTTTCCATAATATTATCCTCAAGGAGATCCTTACTTTGTATAAATACTCAACAATAACCCCATTAATATTAATTACTATCTTAATAGTCAAGAAATAGATATTTATCTTTCCCCCCATACCCAAGGCTCTCCACATATGTATGGGATGCCTTTCAAGGGAAGTAAGAGAACTAGAGAATTTACCATAGCCATGGTAACCTTTTCCATTGAATCTCTTCCATCTAGCTCTAATACCTAGGTGATGTAATCTCTTAGAAACCAACCACTTATAGTATCTACTAGTTCTCCAACCTTCATTACTCATATTCAAAATACCACTTAGCCTATATCCACTATATCTTCCCAAACATTAGTGGTGTCAATTCTTTCAAGTCTCCTACCTATTAGAATAACTTTAGCATATAGTTCACAACAAATCCCTCACACACAATAAATACCTTTAACACAACCTCCCCAATAATATGTCTCCTTAGCCACCCAGTATGTGGATTCATCACAACTAGTGATAACCACTTACTTAAAATCCTTCCCATAGAAAAATATTCTAATACAAGTCTCACAATACATGGTGGCATCTCAACCTATTACGTCTACCACAACACGATAACTTCCTTCATAGCCTATGTCTACCTCTTTACCAATTTATTAACCCCTTTAACAAGGCATTTTAGGAAGTGTCTCAACGTAATACTTAGATAGACCTTATAAACATCCTTATGAATAGGATGGCTAGTTTGGAAGCCTCCGCCTCTCGACATAATATGATGCTCATATATGAGAAAATTTGTAATGAGCCAATCTATCCCTATATCCTTATCTAACTGTATCCCTCATAATAGGAGCTTCTTAAGTTTACTAAATTCTAAAACAAAGAAGATCCCCAGTAATAGCTTAGAGCCTTTTGACACGTGTGCTATCTTATAGAACATGATGATGACCTCCTACTTAGAACATTTCCCATATTGTTAGTAGGATCTACATTAGATTGGTACAATTCCATTCCCCAATGTTCTCTCTTTTCCTTTGGGTAGTTGGCCCAAATTTTCTTGGAATAATTCTCGATCAATATTACTCAAAAAGTGACTATTACAGGTCTTTACACTATTAGACAGTTTGATGATGAATCCATATCAGACTTTGTGGCTCGATGGCATAACTTAATCAACCAACTAATCTTTTCCTTGCCATAAACATAATTAGTTGAGTTATTTTCATGTTCTTATGTAAAACATATATCATCCATATTACAAATTCAAAATTTTAATACTTTTGAAGAAGCCTTTACCATGGCTCATAAGCTTGAAATCCATGGCATTGAAGAGGGAAAAGTTAAGTTACATAATAAGAACTTAAAATCTGATCCCTCCAAAGGCAATAGAAATAATCCTAAACCAAAAGGGGTAGCAAATGTAGTTACTATAAAAACCTCTTCCCCTCCAACATCCAACCAATCAGGGTCTTCTAATTCTCAAACACAACAACCTAGGGGCCTTACTCATTTCCCCCCTAAGAAATATACCCCTATAGGAAAGTCTTATACTTGGGTATTAGATAAAATCCTACAAGTAAATTTTATTAAACTCCCTCTAATTAGACCAGTCAATGATACGAATCCTAAACCCAATTGGTAATGAGTTTTGTGCTTATCATAGGGTAATAGGACATGACATAGAATGATGCCAATCCTTTAAATGATTGGTACAAAACCTCATTGATAAGGGGGACCTTCAATTGGACAATCCAAATGATCCTCCTAAATAATCTTTAAAAATTTTCAAACAACTATTTCCGAACCATCCATCCACATCAAACATAGTCCAAACCAACCCAAGAGAAACACAAAATTAGGCTACACATATGATTGACACAATCTATGAAAAGTTATTGCCTAAAGAAGTCTTATAAAAACCTTTGGTCTTAGATCTTATAGGAGATACTTTTGATATGAGTCAACCTAAGATCATTAAAACCAATCTTGAAATCCCTATAGAGCTCCCTTATCTCATTACATGGGATCATTCACATGAACCATCACATTCTCATACCAAATATCCTAAAGGGGAAAATGAACTACTCCTCAGGATGTTACTGATAAACATCTTGATAATTCTAGAGTTGGACATTCCACCCCTTTAATCCTTAGAAAGCATATAATGAGATCTTATTCTTTTACCCAAAACCTTGACCCTTTAAAACCATCTTCTACTATAACACCTCCTTACCCTGAAGATACTAAAGGAAAAGGTAAAGCTCCTATCATTGATAGCTAGGACAATTGTCTTGGTATTCTATTGGAAAAAGTCTTAGCTCATCCTCAGGTTAAAGTCAATCTTTTTCAAATGTCAAAAGATAAAAACCTTAGTCTGAATATCCCCTCTATTATAAACACATAAAAGAAAAAAGGGACTATCCCTTTTGTACCATCTTCTGTGCCTATCAGAGGTGATTTTATTCAAATGCATGGGAAAATGCAAAGTTTTCCTCCATTATTAGTCATACCTCCATCTCGATATCCACCTTCCTCCATTAAGAGACCATTAAACAAACCTAAAGGAAAAGAGCTTAAAGTTATCCCTCCTATAAAGGATAAGTGACAAAACAAAATGAGTAATACTATGTCAAAAGGGCCTATTGTCAAAACCCCTATAAAACCAAAATATGACCCTTTAAAGGGATCTTATGCTGTATTATTGAAACAATTATTAGACACATCCCTCATTATGCTACCACCTATAAGGTCTATCAACCTTCATCCCTAAAGACTTTCTTGGTATAGAAATTGGGAAATATGTGCATATCATAGAGAACCTGGACATGATTCAAAATTTTTTAAAGCCCTTTAGGCTATAATCTAGTAACTAGTCCAAGATGATGACCTCTTAATTGATGATCTAAATGATCAAACTCCTAAGAAAAAGGTCACTAGTCCATCCATTCCACAGACCCATAATCTTGCTAGTCCTATAAGTGATAAAGAGTCAGTAGCCTCTTCAAATCCACCTTTATTACACATTGATGTCATCCATGTAACCACCCATTCTCAAAACCCAAATCCAAATAAATCTAAGGTTTTAATTATAGGAGCCTCTACACCTAATATGCTTCAACCATATAAAGAAAAGCCTAAAGTTTATATTATAAGAACTACCCTAGCTGAAGCCAAGGAGTTGGTGTAAATCTACATATTAAAACAAATCCACTAAGCACCTATAAAGATGTCATTATATGAGCTTATTAAAAACTCTCCACAATATCGACAAGCAATGATAAAACCTCTCCAAGCTATTGAGGTCTAACTAGATGAACCTCAACCTTTGTCAACTTTTATAGGATTCCTCCAAATGGTCTTGACTCTTAGTTTTTCTAATTTTTAGGTTATTCCTTTATCACCTGAAGATCAAGATCCTGCCCTTTTTATTACATCTCAAATAAATAAAACTCAAATTAAAAGAGTTATTATTGATAATGGGGCCAATATTAATATTATTTCCTCACATGATTTCCAAAAATTACAACTAGTAGAAACCATTATTTTTCAATCCTCAATGATTATTTGTGTGTTTAATGATATGGTAGTGCCCATGGTAGGATCAGTCATTCTCCCTATTCATGTAGTTCCTCACACCATTCATGAACTCTTTTATGTTATTAAAGGGACATTTCAATATAACATTTTATTAAGACATTTATGGATTTGTGTGATGAGTACCCTTCACAATCCATCGATGCCTTAAATATGAACATGAAGGATAGGTACACATCATCCATATTGATCTTCATTCCTTTAAATCATGCAACTTCACCTTTAGGATAAACTATGTCATAATACCCTCACCTAATGCAATTCCATCTTCATCTTCTAATCAATCCTTGACTATCACGACTATCCCTGCTTCAAAATTACCTGCTTTAGAATCCATTGACTCCCTAGTGCAGTAGCTTTTGATGGGAGAATATTAGTTATTAACCCTTAACACCTTACCCACTCTTAGATAATATGGCTATCTAGATAAGCAACCTATGTATTCACCCATCCTAGGTGATCTCATTCCTTTTAGACTGCCCTTCTTGCGTACTTAATATATGGTGAGATCAATAAAGCTACCTTAGAACTTGATGATAGTACTTGTGCTAAACCATTTACATCAAATTTCTCTTTCCTTAGAAATTCTTAGTTCATTCAAACCTACCTTAATCGATGTACCTGTAAAGGCTTTGGCATGGGTAGATATGAGCAAGGTTCTCATGATGTCACATTAGGATATTTTAGAAATCCACATGAAAAACATGGATTAGGTTGTAATAAATATTCTAAATCCACCCCCAAACCTATTCTTCTACCATCTTTGGATGAATAAGAACAATCTTCCTCATCTGACACCTCTTCCTCAACTAGTGATACCATATCCATCCCTCCTAACTTTTTTAGTCAATATTATCTCCTTATAACCTCTCATCTTACACCATGATGGTGAAATTAAAACCATCCCCATAGTATATCCTAACTTAATAGGACATGATATACCAACCATCTTTATTTTTTAGTGTCAAGATGATGAGTTACTCTTGACTCATTTGGATACTAAAAACTCTTATTTACATAGTTATCTTCCATTCAAAACATCTAGCTTATTAAATGAAGCCACTACTGATATTAATATTAGGTCTCAAGAAACCCCAAGGATTATTAAAATTAGCAAAGCCTTATGTCCACAAGAAAACTAGGATTTTACCACTTTTTTATCAAACCATAGTAAGGTCTTTGCTTGGTCTTATAGAGATATGCCTGGTATTGATCCATAAATATTTATCGATAACATCATTACATTTTATTTTGTTGAGCTGATGAAACAAAAACTCTAAAAAATTCATCCTCACATCACACTCATAAAAGAAGAACTGTAGTGCCTTTTATCCCCTAGCTTTATTGAACCCATTGATTATCCTCAGTGGATGTCTAACATTATTTTGATCACTAAGCCTACAAAGGGACTTCATATTTGTATAGAATTTTGTTGATGTCTTAAAATTGTGCTAGATTTTAATCAACAACAGTGGGAAGTTTCAAGCTATGGGACAATGCGGCTTGAAAACAACCTCCAGATTTTAAAGAAACTGGTCTCTTCTTTTGTATTGGGTGTTGGGGAAAAGGGGATAGGAGACTAAATAGAAATGCAAAATGCAGGAATTGAAACCTAACTATGGCAATGTGCCCAAGAGTAATCCTAATCCTAACCTGAGCACAGTGAAACTATTATGTGATTCTATTACATTTAAGAGCAGACAAGTGCATGATCAATGTAAAAGATTGGAATAACAGAAATAGAGGCTCACAATAGGGGAGTCTTTTGCTGAGATACATGAATTGTCAACATAGGCATAGTGTTCAATCTTCTTAATAGAATCTTCCAATCACATAGGAGGCACATAAGTCATGCATAGTCATGTAAATCTTCAGATTCAAGAAAATGAGACAAAAACAAATAACATTTCCAATCACTACACTAGAAAATCTACAGTATAAACTACTTTGCAAACAACACAAATAACATCAACAAAGGCATGGAGCTCAAATTTCCTCAATACATTCAGCCACATAAGGGGCACAAAAACATGCACGATTACATAAACTTTACAACTCAAGAAAATTGAGACAAGAGCAAATGATATTATTGGCCACAAACTTTAGATAGTCTAAAACTATGAGAATTCCCTCCTCCCTTAGATTTTACAATTCTTCTTCTTTTATAGCCTTGGATATGTAAATAAAAAATAAAATTTGAACTTTGGCACATTTAATGCTTCAAAAAGCCATGTTGGAGAAGAACGACTGCCCTTAACTATGGCATGGTGATTCCTGACTAGTTCCTCTCTTCGTGCTTGAATTTCAAATTTCATCACCTACTGGGCTGCTCAACTGTCTATTCTACCTCCACTGTTAGGAGACAAATAGATGGTGTCTTCAATGCTTGCAAGCCCCAAAAAGAAACTACTTGATGCATTGCTCCATCTACTTGAATTAACTCTCACCAAATTTCCCTCCATTTTCACTGTAACAGGTAGAAGAACACTCTGTTCTATTTGTAATGGGAGAGGACCCTTAGCTAATTTATGAAAAAATCTCCTTTAGGCATCGGAAAATGACATTTGGCACTCTTCACTAGGTTCATCAGAGACACATGGCCCTCTCCCTTTCCTTGGCTATGATGTAGATTTATTTAGGACTCATAACAAGGTCTTATAGATGGTGACATCTGGCAGCTTCCATGGATTTTAAAGTAACACCCGAGGCCCACCACAACCTTTATTCAGCAATGAAACTCGAGGATGATCCCTCAGACATTGACATGTGGAAATCTTTGCTGCTCTTAAGAAGATACATGGCATCTTCTGCTTCTTCGTCTAAAGGTATGTGGTGCCTTCCACTGCCTTTTGGGGATGGGGTAGAAAGGGACCAAAGAGTGACACTTGGCAGCCTCCATTGCTCTTAGCACTTAAGAAAAATGAAAGGATGCCTTTATGTGTTGAATGAAATTGGTGGACCAAAGTATCCCAAATGATGACACGTGGTGGCTTGCAATTTTTCTCCAAAAAGGTATTTCAGGGCCTCCGCAATTGCCACTTGGCACTTTCTGCCTTCTCTACTGCTTTATGTTGAAAGTCTTTGAATGAAGTGCAGATGTTGATATGAGATGTGGATGCTGACATGTGGTGCATTCTACTTAACTGCTACTGGGTATGTGGCATGTTCTGCGGTTCTCAAAGGTTACAAAAAGGGGACTCGGGGAATGCCAACTGTCGACTTTGTCTCCCAAAAAGTGACACTTGGTAGCATCCACTTGAACTAATACTCAGGCAAAAATGAGATGAAGGAAACAAGAAGGGGAAAAAGACCTACTCGAAGGGTGACACTTGGTAGCTTCCACTGCATCTCAACACTTAGGCAAAACAAATCGGCCCTCTACATCAAAATTCTATCGCTTCACTCGAAGAACCAAAATTGTAGTGCTTGACTGAAAATAATTGAATATTACATAGAGTAAGAAATTACTCTATAGTTATTGGTGACCATCAGGGCTTTTGAGTCTGCTAAAAAAGAACCCGACTCCCGATTGATCAAAATTTCAAAATTTACAACTTCAAAAGAGCTATTTGGAAGATAGACCACTCATGGTCAGATAATCCTTGCTTATTTTGTAACTCATCAAAAGCCAAATCCAAGCTAATGAGATCCTTGTGTGAGAAGGTTTGCAAGACTTGGGTAGTGGCTTTCAGTTGGGATTCTAGCAGGAAAATGGGAATTAGAACAGTTTCAACCTCAAAGGTTAGAGAATCATCCCACAGGCTCTGAAAAACTATTTGATCCCTTTGCCTGGCTAGCATCAGTGGTTGGATTTGGTCCACCATCAGCACCGTCCTCACATCTGGAAATGAGGAAGGAAGGCCCAGTCACACCAGATCTTTAATGTGTTGCCTCATTTTGCCGATGCCTTCTTTGATGACATTAAGATAGCTTCTATAATTGTTGGCTGCAGCATTATGACTGAGCTCCTCATTGACCCATTTTGTGGTGGCCATTCTGTCGTGAATCCCCATGGCTGCCAATGTTGCATCCCTTGAGCTGTAGAGCTTCTCTAGTAAAGAATGAGAGTTTGTGACTCTCTAGGAGATTGTGGCCAGAGTGCTCTATACCAGATTCTTGACCATCTCACATAGTTACTGTGCATGGCATAGGAAGGTGAAAAGTGGCCTAAGTTAGAGAATCTCCAAAGAGATTCTCTCCCATGTTAAATTGTAGATTTCCTTCACTAGCTACACCATTCTGACACCTCTTGGCCTATTGGCCAGCTCAATTGCTAGTTGCACGGTCTGCTGCTGCTCTACCTAGATCTGGGCTTGAAAAGTTACACCCTTGTTCTATTCTTCCACTAACCTTTGCTCTGATTGGGTAACCTGTAGTTGGAGTCCTTTGACTCTTCCCTACAATGTTGCATTTTCCCATCTTAGAGCTGTTGCTGCTTCCTTAACAAGTACAAGCTTTGCTTTCAAAGAATCATTTTGGGCCTAAATTGCCCATTGAGTTTGGAGGGAAATAGTATCTTGCAACTATTTTTGTAGACTAGCTATCTCATTGTCCTTCTAGTTTATTTTTTTGGATAAACTATTGTAATTTGCCTTTTTTGTGGCCAGGTCAGCCTCCATCTTCTGTAGTCTCCTTGATATCCTCAAATAATCTTCTATGACCACAAAAGTGGATTCGGTCATGAGCTCGAATCTGTTTTAAGGTGTGAATAGGGACATGCCGATGGCCACTGCATTCATGGTGTAGTCTTTCGACCGCATTTGTTCACTCGACTTGGCAACATTGGGCAACAAATGGGTCACCGTTAGCTACTATTGAATGGGGTCAAATTGTGACCTCAAATGTAGCACCACTGGTGCTTTATTATTTTTAATCCTCTTCTTCTCCAATCGGGCTTCTCTTTCCTTCCTTGTGGCATCAACCTGCATTTGGAAAGTGGAAGGGGATGCAATATATCCCCCTATAAAGGGAAATCCTTGTGGCAAGCCATATTGGAGAGCCATTGGCTAGCTAGGGGTGAGTTGAAGGGGCATTTTTCTAGGAACAGAGGGGGATAAATAGGGTAATGTTAAGGCTTGAGGCATCAAGGATGAAGTGAAATGTGAAATGGGAATGGAAACAGTGGTAGGAGGTGTCATTTAGCTGGGTGGAGGCATGGATTGAGAGTTAGGAGGGGGAGTAATTCCTACCTGAGGAGAAGTTGCAATGCTCTACACTGGGCACTGTGAAGGCTATTCTTCCTCTTCTGGGTCCAATTAGAATTTCACCCTTCTTCTCTTCCTAGGTGTTTTTGATGTTTCCACCATCTCTAAATCTCTTGTATAATAACTTGGTATGAACCTTTCACAAGATAAAAATACGCTTGCTGTAACAAATTTCACTAGGTGCCACAATCACAATGAGCAAGATATTTTCATAGGAATGCTTGAGAGTTTGTAAACTTTAAAATTTGCTAAGGGATTTTTATGGGCCTATTAAGTCCCAAATAACATTAAATTAAGGCGACTGCTAGCAAATCCTACTCAATCTTCAGGAAACAGTGAGGTGAACACATTATGCAGCACAAGGTACCTTAGAGATTTCAAAAGATTTGGGGAAGCATTTATTGTGGCAAAAAATAAAGAATGAAAGAATTTCTAAGACGTTGACTCTGCATTTAAAATGCTTATTTTAAAAGAAAATTAGGAAAGCAAAAAACAAAACAAAGTAATGCAGGAATGGAAACTACCTAAATACATTAATTATGAATCCTTATTTTCCTTCAGGATCAAAAATGAACTTTCCTACATACTCTTTATGACAAGCCAACTTGCGTTGCCATACCAGTGATTGCAATGGATATGTCATTAATGGAATGTTCTCTACACCAGCCACACAGGTCTGCCTGCTCTCAAACGAGTCTGAGCAAAACATGTATTCAACACCTATGAACTCTTCTTGTCCTTGAATGCCCATCGAATACTAGTTATTCATGTTGTCAGGTGTCATCAAGAAATCATGGGCTATTGGTTCTTCATGCTGTGCCTTTTGATAACCATTATCTTTTGGCACATCTTCAGATTCTAGCTTCATTTCATCATCATGCTCTTCGATGACTTCATCCTCTTGTAAGGATGAATTAAAAAGCTGGCATCTCTTCTGCATACTCATTTGAATCTCAGGGCTTTCTTCTTCATCTAAAACTAGCTCAATGCCTCCTATCTGAATGACTTGGTCGAGGGAGTGTCCATATTTCTCCATATCCTCTTGCAGAGTGAGGAAAAAATCTGAAATGATCTTCTCCTCATCAGAAGTTAAGGAAAAAGCTTGTGGCTTATCCTCTTGCTCATCAAAAGTGGAGTCTATGGTGATCTCCTCCTCTTCTGTACTGATGTAATCTTCTTGTTTGGCCATGAATTCAACGTATTCTTCTGCATACTCAATTGCTTCCTTTAAAATATATTCTTATTCAAAATGGGGGAAAGAAGAAAGCTGTGATGGAAAATAAGAAGCTTCTTGAGTAAGGGTGTAAGGAATTTGAGGGGAAAGTGAGAGTTTGGGATCCTCTTCCATTGCTGCTATAATACACTCTGCATTATTAGGAAATTGGTCTTGACAATTTTGACCTTGTTCACGAATAGGGGTGGCATATGTTTGATATGGGATTTGTGGTGGTGGGTATGAAGTTTGGTAGACTTGGTAAGGCTAGTTCTCATGAACACTTAGCCTCTCTTCTAGGAACGCAATAAATCCACACACTTCTAACATCTCATATGTAAGTTCTTGAATTCACCCTCTCAATGGGATCCCACTCACTTTTAATCAGTTCTATTGTGTCCCTTACTTGATAGATGATATGACAAGGAATCTCTTGGCCATATCCCCTTCTGCTGTGAAGCTCTAACACATATTTTTTAAATCCTAGCAATGCTTTTTTGAAAGTGAAAATAAGGTTAGGTTCAACATGGGATGAGACATATTGGGGGGACTGGGCATAAGACTGATGTGGCTCATAACAATATGCATCCTCATTACTCGACATGATTCTAGGAGAAGCTTGTTCTTGATAAAACATATTTGAAGGAGAATAAGACTCATAGCTATGAGTTACAGAGTTATACATACCAAAGGGATTTCTTGATGAGGATCAGGTGATCCCAAATGTTATAAGAGAAGAGGCACCTACTGCTCAAGATGCAGAGCTCTGGACTTTGAATTTTGATGGGGCTAGAAGTAAGCATGGTGTTGGAGCAGGTATTTGTCTTACTGCTCCAAATGGTGATAAAATTTTAAGGGCTATCCGATTCCAATTTACTTGCACTAATAATGATGTAGAATATGAATGTTTAGTACATGGGCTCCTGTTAACCCAGAAAAAGGGAATAAAGAACCTAAAAGTAAAAAGAGATTCAGAGCTAGTAGTAAAGTAAATACAGGAAAAGGCAGTAGGCAAGAATGTGAGAATGAGGTCCTACAGGCATAGGATTTGGGATTTGATAGAAAATTTTGATGCCTTCAATATTGAAATAATTCCCTGAAGTCAAAACACTGTGGCTAATAGGATGGCTCAAATTGGCTCACAATTTGACCTAGCAACTGGCCTATTAGTTAACAATGAGTCAGTAAAAGTTATAGTGAGGCCAACCATCCCAGACAATGATGAGAACTGGCAAGTGTTTGAGAATGATGCTCAGGTAGTCTCTTTCTTGCAGCAATTAGATGAGTATGAAGATCAGTTGCAAACTAAAATTGAAGAGGCATATGGTGATTAGATTATCCAATTAAGGACTAATAAGCTCCCTAAAGGATTGATCACCTTAGAAAATTTGTTTGACCCAGAAGATGTAAGCCTGGGAAAGAAAAGGTTCCAGGTAGATAAGGTAGACTATGCTAAAGTAGAGGTGAGTGATGGGAAAAGACTAAAGGTCAGAAATTTTGCAACTCCAGAAGAAAAGGAAAGATTGATCGAGTTGTGGCAAAAGTATGATAGAGTCATAGCCTGGAGCTATGAAGACCTTCATGGATACAATAGAGACATTATCCAGCATACCATAGAATTGACTGAGGGATCCAAACCCATCATAAAAAAATAGAGACCAATAAATCCAAGGATAGAGACACTAATGGTAGATGAGTTGCAAAAACTTCTAGATTCCAAAATAATATTTCTAATCAAACACTAAACTTAGGTATCAAATCTAGTCTCAGTTAGAAAACAGAATGGAGATGTAAGGCCATGTGTATATTTCAGAGATCTAAATAGAGCATCTCTAAAGGACCACTATCCCTTACCCTCCATGGAACAAATTCTATAAACTGTGGCTGGATCAGAGAGGTTTTCTCTACTTGATGGTTTCTTTGGGTATAATCAGATCTAGCTTGCTAAGGAAGACCAGTATAAAACTGCTTTCACTACCAAATGGGGGACATTTGCCTACATGAAGATGCCATTCGGCTTATCAAATGCAGGAGCCACCTTTCAATGAGTGATGGACATAGCCTTTGGTGAACTTATCAACAAGGTCATCTTGGTCTATCTAGATGACCTCACTCTTTTCTCAAAAAATGCTGATGATTGTTTTGATCATTTGGAGTCTGTCTTCAAGAAGTGTCAGGATTTCAGGATATCTTTGAATCCCAAGAAATGTATTTTTGCTATACCTCAGGGTAAACTATTTGGGCACATAGTATATAAGGAAGGAGTTTCTATAGATCCTGAGAGGATCACAGCTATAATGGACTTACCCCTTCTAGCAAATAAAAATGCAGTCCAATCCTTTTTAGGGAAAATCAATTTTGTTAGTAAATTCATATCTGGTTTTGTAGGCTTGGTTAGACCAATGACACTCTTGCTAAAAATGGGCCTGATCTTCAAGTGGACAACAGAAGGAAAGCAAGATTTTGAGGGGATCAAGAAGGCTATCTCAGCAGCCCCAGTGCTCAAGAACCCAAATTTTTCCATGCCCTTCATGATGTATGTCTATGGAGGGGAATCAAGTATTGTTGCTGTCCTCACTCAAAAGAATGACAGGATAGAGGGGGAACACCCAATAGCCTTTTTCTCGAGAACTCTCAAAGATTATGAGACCAGATATAATTTTGTGGAAAGACAAGCCTATGCTATGGTGAAAGCCCTCAAGAAATTTAGGCATCTGATATCAGGGAACAAAATTCTGATACTTGTAGCTCACTCTAGTGTTAGGGAATACATCATGGAAGGGGAAATTACTGAGAAAAGAGCCAATTGGATCACCAAGACCCTTGAATATGATGTAGAGGTCAGACCCACCAAGCTGGTTAGAGGTAGGGGACTATGCCAATATATAACTCAAGAGCTTAAACAGTTGTTACCTGAGGGAACAGATTCAGAAGAGGAGCCAAAAATGGTGCTAAAGTTACAAGAAATTGATCAAGAATCTTGGGTCATAGACAAGATTCAATTTATGAAAAATGGGGTTTATTTGAGAGAACTCCCTCGAAACAAGAGGAGGTATTACATGATACAGGGAGTTCATTTTATCTTAATTGAACAAGTCTTTTTCAAAAGAAATTCTGATGGGAAATTGTTAAGATGTGTAGAACAGGCTGAAGCCAAAAGGATACTACACAAAATGCATTATGAAACATTAAGAGAACATTTTTTTGCAAAGACCACAGCCATAAAGATAAGTGAGGTAGGATATTTCTAGCCTACTTTGTTTGCAGATTGTTATCAACTCATTAGAAAATGTCAATCCTACCAGTATTATATGGGGATACAGAGGAATGCAGCCATGCCCCTTAGTCTAATAGTTATGGATGAACCTTTTTCTTAGTGGGGTCTTGACTTCATTGGGATGATAAATCCAGTGTCCAACATGGGTCACAAATGGATACTAACTGCTACGGACTATTTCACCAAATAGATCGAGGTAGTCCCACTTAAGGAATCAACATAGAATGTGATCCTAGATTTTAATCAACAACAATGGGAAGTTTCAAGCTGTGGGACAATGCGGCTTGAAAACAACCTCCAAATTTTAAAGAAGTTGGTCTCTTCTTTTGTATTGGGTGTTGGGGAAAAGGGGATAGGAGACTAAACAAAAATGCAAAATACAAGAATTGAAACCTAACTATGGTGATGCACCTGAGAGTAATCCTAATCCTAACCTGAGCATAGTGAAACTATTATGTGATTCTATTACATTTAAGAGCAGACAAGTGCATGATCAATGTAAAAGATTGGAATAATAGAAATAAAGGCTCACAATAGGGGAGTCTTTTGCTGAGATACAGGAATTGTCAACAAAGCCATAGTGTTCAATCTTCTTAATAGAATCTTCCAATCACATAGGAGGCACAGAAGTCATGCACAGTCATGTAAATATTTAGATTCAAGAAAATGAGACAAAACCAAATAACATTTCCAATCACCACACTAGAAAATCTACAGTGTAGACTACTTTGCAAACAACACAAATAACATCAACAAAGGCATGGAGCTCAAATTTCCTCAGTTCATTTAGCCACATAAGGGGCATATAAACATGCATGATTACATAAGCTTTTCAACTCAAGAAAATTGAGACAAGAGCAAATGATATTATTGCCACAAACTTCAGATAGTCTAAAACTATGAGAATTCCCCCCTTCCCTTTAGATTTTACAATTCTTCTTCTTTTATAGCCCTAGATACGTAAATAAAAATAATAATTTGAAATTTGGTGCATTCAATGCTTCAAAAAGCCATGCTGGAGAAGAACGGCTGCCCTTAACTGTGACATGGTGATTCCTGACTAGTTTCTCTCTTCGCGCCTAAATTTTAAATTTCATCACCTACTAGGCCACTCAACTGTCTATTCTACCTTCGCTCTTAGGAGACAAACGGATGGCGTCTTCAATGCTTGCAAGCCCCAAAAAACTACCCGGTGCATTGCTCCATCTACTCGAATTAACTCTCATCAAATTTCCCTCCATTTTTGCTGTCATAGGTAGACAGGCACTCTGTTTTATTTGTAATGGGAGAGGACCCTTAGTCGATTTTCCAAAAATCCTCCTGATCACCTAGAAGGCACTAGAGGATGACAACTAGTTGCTTTTACTTTCTTTAAAATATCATCTGGGACCCACCACAATCTTCATTCAGTGATTAGGCTCGAAGGTGGTCTCTCAAAAGTTGATACGTGGTGACCTCCACTACTCCTAGGAAGATACGTGGCATCTTTTGCTTTTCCTACTAGGAGTATGTGGTGCCTTCTGCTATTCTGGGGATGGAGTAGAGAGGGACCCAAAAAGTGACACTTGGTAGCCTTCGCTACACTTCGATACTTAGCAAAATGAATGATGCCTTTATGCATTGAATGGAAAGTATGGACCCAGGGATTGAAATAAAGGCTCTTAACGGTCGACACGTGGTGGCTTCTGTTACTTATTTAAAAAGGGAGCTTAGGGCCTCTGCAACTACCACATGGCACTTTTTGCTCTATCTGCTACTTATCTTGTTAAAATTCTTTGAATGAAAAGTGGATGCTGATATGGGACTCAGATGCTAACATGTGGTGTGTTTTCCTGTTCTCTAAAATGCTAAAATGAGGTCCTCAAAAGTCGCCAATTGTACACAGGCAAAATGAACCTATCCTCTACTCCAAAACTCTGTGGCTTCACTCATAGAACCAAAATTGTAGTGCTCAACTAAAAATTTGAAAGCAACGTAGAGTAAAAATTACTCTATAGTTAATGGTGACCCTCAAGACTTTTGAGCTTGCTCAAAAAGAAACTCCACCTCTCACTCGATCAAAATTGTGAAAATTATAGCTTCAAAGAGCTGTCAACAAATGTTTAAATCACTTATTAAAAGCAAAGCAAAGAAAACAACAAGAAAACAAGAAGGGGAAACTATTTAACTATAATACATGAGAGACCTAAGTCAATTGAAATGTTTTAAATAGATTCCATTTATAGGAATCTCTTTGGGTTCCCCTTCCATCGACTCTAGCTCAAAATAATTCTCTTGCTTACACGCACAAATCCTATATAGACCAGTCCATAATGCTTTGAATTTGGTATACTGACCCATTTTGGCAGCCCTTGCATCCCATTTCAGAAAAATCAAGCCCTCTTCAAAATTAGGATTTGAAGTCCTTTTGTCAAAATAATTTTTAATCATTCCCTGGTGCTTGATCAATGAATCATGAGCCATGTCCCTCTTTTCTTGAACTTCTAGAAGTTCTATGAGTCTGACCTGGATGGGGCCATTTTCTTCGATCTCGATTTGCTTAATCAGCTGAAGAGCAAGGATTTCCAAACTTAGGGGAATCACGACAGACTTTCCATACACTAATTCATACAGAGACATTTTGATCACCTGCTTGGGTGTGATCTTATCAGTCGATAGTGCTAGATTAAGCACTTTGTGCCACTCTTTATTATGATCCACCCTCACTCTTTTGATGAGTCTTATTAGGTTCTTGTTGGTTGACTCTGCTAGACCATTACCTTGAGGGTAATAGTTAGGTGAGGTTTTCAGATATATTCCATGTCTCAGGGCAAAGTTTGATACCTTAGACCCCAATAATGCTTTAGCATTATCTGAAATGATGGTGCAAGGAGCCCCAAAGTGAGTAGTGATACCTCCTAGAAAATCTAGGATCACATTCTCTATTACTTCCTTAAGTGGGACTGCCTCGGTCCATCTGGTGAAATAGTTTGTAGCAGTTAGTATCCATTTGTGACCCATGCTAGACATTGGATTTATCATCCCAATGAAGTCAAGACCCCACTGAGCAAAAGGTTCATCCACAACTATTGGACTAAGGGGCATCGCTGTATTCCTCCGCATCCCCGTATAATACTGGCAAGATTAACATTTTCTAACCAGTTGATAACAATTTGCAAACAAAGTAGGCCAAAAATATCCTGCCTCACTTATCTTTATGGCTGTGGTCTTTGCAAAAAAATGTCCTCCTAATGTTCCATAATGCATTTCATGTAGTATCCTTTTAGCTTTAGCCTATTCTACACATCTTAAAAATTTCCCATCAAAATTTCTTCTAAAAAGGACTTGTTCAATTAAGACAAAATGAACTCCCTGTATCTTGTAATACCTCCTCTTGTTTTGAGGGAGTTCTCTTGAATAAACCCCATTTTTCATAAATTGAATCCTGTCTGTGACCTAGGATTCCTGATCAATTTCTTGTAACTTTAGCACCATTTTTGGCTCCTCTTCTGAATCTGCTCCCTCAGGTAACAACTTTTCAAGCTCTTGAGTTATATATTGGCACAGTCCCCTGCCTCTGACCAGCTTGGTGGGTCTGACCTCTACATCATATTTAAGGATCTTGGTGATCCAATTGGCTCTTTTCTCAGTAATTTCCCCTTCCATGATGTATTCCCTAACACTAGAGTGAGCTACAAGTATCAAAATTTTGTTCCCTGATATCAGATGCCTAAATTTCTTGAGGGCTTTCACCATGGCATAGGCTTGTCTTTCCACAAAATTGTACCTGGTCTCATAATCTCTGAGAGTTCTTGAGAAAAAGGCTATTGGGTGCTCCCCCTCCATCCTATCATTCTTTTGAGTTAGGACAATAGCAATACTTGATTCCCCTCCATAGACATACATCACGAAGGGCATGGAAAAATCTGGGTTCTTGAGCACTGGGGCTGCTGAGATAGCCTTCTTGATCCCCTCAAAATCTTGCTTTCCTTCTGTTGTCCACTTGAAGATCAGGCCCTTTTTTTAGCAAGAGTGTCATTGGTCTAACCAAGCCTACAAAATTAGATATGAATTTATTGACAAAATTGATTTTCCCTAAAAAGGATTGGATTGCCTTTTTATTTGTTGGAAGGGGTAAGTCCATTATAGCTATGATCCTCTCAGGATCTATAGAAACTCCTTCCTTAGATACTATGTGCCCCAATAGTTTACCTTGAGGTACAACAAAAATACATTTCTTGGGATTCAAAGATATCCCAAAATCTTGACACTTCTTGAAGACAGACTCCAAATGATCAAAATGATCATCAACATTTTTTGAGAAAATAGTGAGGTCATCTAGATAGACTAGGATGACCTTGTTGATAAGTTCACCAAAGGCTATGTCCATCACCTGTTGAAAGGTGGCTCTTGCATTTGATAAGCTGAATGGCATCTTTGCATAGGCAAATGTCCCCCATTTGGTAGTGAAAGCAGTTTTATACTGGTCTTCTCAGTGAGCCAGATCTAATTATACCTAGAGAAATGATCAATTAGAGAAAACCTATCTGATCCAGCCACAATTTGTAGAATTTTTTCCATGGAGGGTAAGGGATAGTGGTCCTTTAGAGATGCTCTATTTAGATCTCTGAAATCCACACATAGCCTTACATCTCCATTCTATTTTCTAATCAGGACTAGATTTGATACCCAGGTTGAGTGTTTGATTGGAAATATTATTTTAGAATCTAGAAGTTTCTGTAACTCATCTACCATTAGTGGCTCTATCCTTGGATTTACTGGTCTCTATTTCTATTTGATGGGTTTGGATCCCTTAGTCAATTCTATGGTATGGTGGATAATGTCTCTGTTGTATCCGTGAAGGTCTTCATAGCTCCAGGCTATGACTCTGTCATACTTTTGCCACAACTCGATCAATCTTTCCTTTTCTTCTAGAGTTGCAAAATTTCTGACCTTTAGTTTTTTCCCATCACTCACCTCCACTTTAGCATAGTCTGCCTTATCTACCTAGAACCTTTTCTTTCCCAGGCTTACATCTTCTGGGTCAAACAAATTTTCTAAGGTGATCAATCCTTTGGGGAGCTTATTGGTCCTTAATTGGATAATCTAATCACCACATGCCTCTTCAATTTTAGTTTGCAACTGATCCACAAACTCATCTGATTACTGCAAGAAAGAGAATACCTAAGCATCATTCTCAAACACTTGCCAGTTCTCATCATTGTCTGGGATGGTTGGCCTCACTATAACTTTTACTGACTCATGTTTAACCAATAGGCCAGTTGTTGGGTTGAACTATGAGCCAATTTGAGCCATCCTATCAGAGTTAGTGTTTTGACTTTAGGGAACTATTTCAATATTGAAGGCATCAAAATTTTCTATCAAATCCCAAATCCTATGCCTGTAGGACCTCATTCTCACATTCTTAGCTACTGCCTTTTCCCATATTTGCTTTACTACTAGCTCTAAATCTCCTTTTACTTTTAGGTTCTTTATTCCCTTTTTCTAGGCTAATAAGAGCCCATGTACTAAAGATTCATATTCTACATCATTATTAGTGCAAGTAAATTGGAATCGGATAGCCCTTAAAATTTTATCACCATTTGGAGCAGTAAGACAAATCCCTACTCCAGCACCATGCTTACTTTTGCCCCATCAAAATTCAAAGTCCAGAGCTCTACATCTTGAGCAGTAGGTGCCTCTTCTCTTATAACATTTGGGATCACCTGATCCTCATCAAAAATGACATACGTGCCCAAACCAGTAGAGTCATAGTTCCCATACAGGTCGCTCTACATCATAGCCAACAACTGGCTATTTTCTTCTTTTTGACCATGCTCAGTCTAGTCTCCTAGTTCTTCAACAAAATTTCTTTCTACTTTATTCATCATGGCATGATCTGCGTCTAATCTTGTTGTTGGTTCATTGGTGATGTGGTCTTTAGACAGTGGTTCATACATAATTTTCATCTTTGAACCATACTTGGTTCTTAGAATGAGGTGAGACTAGTTAAGAGACATATATCCACCTATCTTCACCGTAAAGTCTCAGGATAAACATAAACCAAAAATGAGAGGAATATCTATGACAACTATATCTTGGTTGACAATTATGTTGGGGCATGTGAATAACTACAAGGGGAGTTGCTTTATTCTCCCTATGATTTGCACTATTTTTCCATCTAGCTGCATAAATCCTTTTGCAAGGGGTTCATATTTTATTTGCAAAGCATCAACTATTTGCTTAGGCATCACAGTTGTACTAGCTCCTAAATCTATCAATACATTATGCAAGAGTTTCTCTCCAACTATCAGAGTCAAATAGAAAGGCTCTGGCTTGGATTTACTTGTACTGCATTGTTCATGAAGGCTATTATCATTGGACGAATCGTATCTTTGAGCTTTCCCTTTCCTGTAGGGCCTTCTTTGGATGAGGTACCTTCGAGTATTGCTGGCCCTTGCAGGGCTTCTTTTAGTAATGTCTTTTGCTCAGGGATAGCCAAGATATCCCATATAGATACTTGTGCTAGATTTTTCTTTAATTGGTCCATAATATTGATAGGTCCCAAAGACTGAGTTTTTTGGTAATAGGGATACCTTGTTCTTTCTTGAATCTAGGTAGGAATCCCTTGATCTTGCACTAGCCGTGACACTTCTTGTCTAATAGCAACATTCCCTTACCCCTGAGATGGAGGATTATTCTTGTCTTGGCCATTTGTAATTTTAGGCTGCTCTACCATTCTCCTCTTTGATCTGGTATAGTAATCAGACTGCACTACTAGCCTCTGGGAGGTAGATGCTTCATTCAAGAAGAATGCTTCTTCATCCTCAACCCATGATAACAAAGCGTGTTCAGGGGCTCTTTCTTCCTCCTATTGTAAGGACATTCCTTGGATCTGAGCCACTAGCACTAAATTTTGCATGTAAGGAGATTGGTAGGCTTGATTGCTACTGGTATTGGCAAACTGACCATCTATTCTTCTCTGCTCAGCTACTCTTTGTTGTAGATTGCCTCTAGGACAATCTCTAGGTGTGTGGGCATCATTTCAAGGGAAACACCAAGCATTAGTATCATCCACATAATTATTTTGGCCCAAAACCATCTCCCTATTTGAGTTGGGAGGAAGGGTCTCTGAGGGTGTGGGAACTGCAACTAATTGATTTGCTGGTTGATGGTTGGTTTGCCTCTGAGGGCCTTGATATTGGTTTGGTTGAAATGAGAACCTATTTCCTTGATAGCCTTAATAAGGAGGCTTGGGGGAAGTATTCTGCTGCCTCTTCATATTAATCAACTCATTAGAAAATGATCTCAGGAGATTTTTGATATCATCCATCTCAGATGATGGAGCAGGGATAGGTCCTTTCCCAGAAGGCTGAGGGTATTGATACATGGACACAGGTAGAGCTATAGTTTTAGGTATTTCTTGAGGTAAAGGAAAGGAGATTTCTAGGAACATGGGCATGGGAGGCCTTAGAGGTAACTTTTTGGCACCGATTAAATGATTCTCAGCTCTGACCGCAAGGTCATAAGCTGTTGGCAAAGTGTGTCCTCCCAGTGACTAGATCATGATAGATATATCTAAATTTAAAGCTTTGAGATAGAATACTATGGCCATACCAGGTGGTGGTTTAGCTGTGATAGGGATTCTATCCTAGGTTTTTTGGAATTTGGTGTTGAAGTCAGTCATGTCCTCTTGTGGTCCCCTCTAAATGGTGATCAACTGCTGTAGTAAAGAAGACTTGTCGCCTTTTTTTGCAAATCTTTCAAAGAATAGATCTCCAAGCTAGTCCGAAGTGGAAATGGTATTGGGGTCAAGGATCGATACCATTCTAAGGCCTTTCCTTTGAATGAGGCTACTAACAACCTTAGGGCCACATTTTGCTCCATGACACCATGTATGGTGCAGACATCTGATACATCTTGAAGATGCTCTGCGGGTGTTTTTGAGTCTTGCCCACTGAATTTGGGTAGAGCCTTTAGAGCATTTCCTAGAATAGGGTCCCAAATAGCTGGAGGTGTTGGGAGGATTAAGGGGCTACCAGTGTTCCATCTTGCACAATTTCTTGGGGGGACGTTGGCTCCCATATTTGGTACTGATATGAACTGGTTAACCCTTCTTCTTGGACTAATTACTAGAAGTGGCAAAAGAATACCTGGATTTGCAGCAGTTTGCGATTTGGTGACTGGTCCACAGCTCCAACTCCTTATGGCTCTTTGGTTCATGTGGTCTTGAAAGAAGCTTCAAGACTAGTCCCACCAAGCGTGCTAGAAACTGTTGATGTCTTAAAATTTCACTAGATTTTAATCAACAACAATGGGAAGTTTCAAGCTGTGGGACAATGCGGCTTGAAAACAACCTCCAGATTTTAAAGAAGCTGGTCTCTTCTTTTGTATTGGGTGTTGGGGAAAAGGGGATAAGAGACTAAACAAAAATGCAAAATGTAGGAATTGAAACCTAACTATGGCAATGCACCTGAGAGTAATCCTAATCCTAACCTGAGCACAGTGAAACTATTATGTGATTCTATTACATTTAAGAGTAGACAAGTGCATGATCAATGTAAAAGATTGGAATAAGAGAAATAGAGGCTCACAATAGGGGAGTCTTTTGCTGAGATACATGAATTATCAATAAAGGCATAATGTTCAATCTTCTTAATAGAATATTTCAATCACATAGGAGGCACAGAAGTCACACACAGTCATGTAAATCTTGAGATTCAAGAAAATGAGACAAAAGTAAATAACATTTCCAATCACCGCACTAGAAAATCTACAGTATAGACTACTTTGCAAACAACATAGATAACATCAACAAAGGCATGGAGCTCAAATTTCCTCAATTCATTTAGCCACATAAGGGGCACATAAACATGCACAATTACATAAACTTTAAAACTCAAGAAAATTGAGACAAGAGAAAATGATATTATTGGCCACAAACTTCAGATAGTCTAAAACTATGAGAATTCCCCCCTTCCCTTTAGATTTTACAAATATTCTTCTTTTATAGCCCTGGATACGTAAATAAAAAATAATAATTTGAACTTTGGCGCATTCAATGCTTTGAAAAGCCATGCTGGAGAAGAACGGCTACCGTTAACTGTAGCATGGCGATTCCTGACTAGTTCCTCTCTTCACGCCTAAATTTCAAATTTCATCACCTACTAGGCCGCTCAACTATCTACTCTACCTCCACTATTAGGAGACAAATGGATGGCATCTTTAATGCTTGTAAGCCCCAAAAAACTACCTGGTGCAATGCTCCATCTACTCGAATTAACTCTCACCGAATTTCCCTCCATTTTTGTTATAACAGGTAGACGGGCACTCTATTCTATTTGTAATAGGAGAGGACCCTTACTCAGTTTTCCAAAAATCCTCTTGATCACCTAGAAGGCACTGGAGGATGACAACTGGCTACTTTTGCTTTCTTTAAATATCATCCAGGACCCACCATAATCTTCATTCAGCAATTAGGCTCGAAGGTGGTCTCTCAAAAGTTGATACGTGGTGACCTCCACTACTCCTGGGAAGATACGTGGCATCTTTCGCTTCTCTTGCTAGGAGTATGTGGTGCCTTTCACTATTTTGGGGATGGAGTAGAGAGGGACTCAAAAATTGACACTTGGCAGCCTCTGTTGCACTTCGATACTTAGCAAAATGAACGATGCCTTTATGCATTGAATGGAAAGCATGGACCCAGGGATTGAAACAAAGGCTCTTGGTGGTCGACACATGGTGGCTTCTGCTACTTCTTCAAAAAGGGAGCTTAGGGCCTCCGCAACTGCCACTTGACACTTTTCGCTCTCTCTACTGCTTAGCTTGTTGAAAGTCTTTGAATGAAAAGTGGATGCCGATATGGGACTCAGATGCTGACATGTGGTGTGTTCCACTATTCTCTGGAAGGCTAAAATGAGGTCCTCAAAAGTTGCCAGCTGTACACTTAGGCAAAACAAACCCATCCTCTACTCCAAAACTCTACGGCTTCACTCGAAGAACCAAAATTATAGTGCTCAACTGAAAATTTGAAAGCAACGTAGAGTAAAAATTACTCTACAACTTTCATGATTTAAATCTTGCTTGTTTGAAAGATGATTTCCCTCTCCCTAACATCGATCAATTAGTGGATTTGACTATTGGTCAAGAAAATTTGTCCCTTATGGATGGTTTTTTTGGTTACAATCAAATACTTATTGCACTAGAATATCAACATAAAATTGCATTTATTACTCCATGGGGGACCTTTTTCTACCGTGTTATGCCTTTTAGTGTAAAGAATGTAGGAACCACTTATCAATGGGCCATGACTTATATATTTCAAGACATAACCCATAAAATTGTCAAAGACTATGTAGATGGTCTCATTGGGAAGTTAAAGCTTTACAAATATCACCTATCTATACTTAAGATTATTTTTGATAATCTACTTTAGTATCGTGTGCGTCTAAAGTAAAAAAGTGCATTTTTGGCATCTTGATCGGTAAACTTATAGGTGTCATTATTTCTATTTGCATAATAGAAGTGGATCTTGTAGACATTTAATTCCTAACACCATTTGTGTTGAAATTATCAATCTTACTCAAATTACACTCAAATGCACATTTTAGTTCAAAATCCATAAAATGTGCTAAATGGTTCAAACTTGTCATTTACAAATGCCAATTTAAGTCAAAGTATCCCTAAATAGGGCAATGCATTTTATGAACTAGCTAACTTTGACTAGATCATTTTGAGCCAAAATGATGATTGTGCCTTTTGTACTCTAGATCACTCTTTTCTTCTAATTCATTAGTACACATCATGTACCTTTGTTATTTATTGTTGGAAACATCCTAAATGGGAATATGGTTCCAATGCATCTAACGTCACCTTCTAATTCTTCTTGAGTCAAATTACAACCCAGTAATATGAATTTTTGACCATTTTGATTAGTTGAGGGTCAATTTTCAAATAATTGCACAAATGTTGATTAACCTTGCTCAAGGCTAATTAATCCAAATCAAGGGCTTAAGTGGATTTTCCATGAGAATTTTTGAATATTTATTTTTGAAAATTGATTCTTATTATCTACATCACCTAGTGATATCATTTCTTGGGAGGACATCCTTAGGCCATAAATGCCATAAATATCAAGATTATGGGTCATCCATGCTTAGTTAATGCCTCCCATGCCTCTTTAATGCACCTTCTTCCAAGGTCAAGATGAAGATAATTATAGATTTAATTCTAAATATTAAAATTATCCTCAACAACACATCTTCATCTCAAGATGGACAGTTCAGGTTGATCCTGACCAATCTCAAAAATCTATAAATAGAGAGGCCATGAACATCATTTATAAGCTATTTTGGTGCAAGGTTATTATTCTCAAGTATCTTCAAAGCTTGAACATTACAAAGTTATAATGCTAGATTGTTTCTAAAAAGCTTCATTGATAGGCTAGATTAGTGATTCCACATCAAGAGCCTAAGTTTTATGGAGTGTTCTTGAGGCATTGGAGGAGGTTACCACCATTGGTGACAAAGACACAGATGATTGATCGAGGGAGAACATGTTTTTGAGCCACATGTTCATGGTGAATCCATTTGGGAAGGTAATATTGTGTTGCTTTCTTTCATTTGTTTCTTTCTATCCTTTGTAATTCCTATAGGAATAGATAGGCTTGGTTAGTTAGTTATTTATGCATGTTTCATTGTTTATAGACTAATGCTTGACTAAGTTGCTTTGTAATCCTCTCTACATCTTGGCACACTCAATGGATCTAGATGTATCCTACACCTAAAGAAGATCCTTTTGCAAATATAAAAAATTCATTTGATATCTTAAAACTCTTACAAATTAGTTTTCTAACTTTATTTTGCCATTTTTGGTTGCCACAATTTTTACATAGTAACCAACGTTAGTAAAAATATTGACATCAGCTACCTACTTGATCAACATCGGTCAGTAGGACCAACATCAATTAGATCTTGGGTGGCCTTAACTAACATCAGTGGTATTGACTGACGTCAGTCACTCTGGTTTTTATAAAAACACAGACCTAAGACCTACTTTTCTAATGTTTCTTGTTTCAAATTCAAAAGGGCTTTAAAGCTAAGGGAAATACTAACAATTTTGCTACAGGATCAAGTTTAAAATTTACTTAAAACATATTTAAATCACCTTTGCATGCTAAAAAATGAATTAAGAACCTTGTTTTGGTGTTTAACAAAGAATTTAAGTGTTTTTGGTAAATGATTTCAATGTTTACAACTAAGACCAAGGGGTCAAACAAACACCACCAAACATTTTGTTCAAGTTTAAAATTAAACACACTTGTTAATTTTTGGTTGAAATATTTGATTAGATTAATCTTGTTTGGAAAAAGGAGGAATGTTGTGTGTATGCTCTTCCATTTGTCCCTTATAGGGAACCCTTGAAATTAAAAGCACCATTCCTATTATAAATAGTCTAATCCAAGGCTTAGAAAGAATGTCGCCTAAAGCACTCCTCAAAAACTTGTTAAAGTTTGGGTGATCTTGAAAATGACCCTAAAGTCTTTCTATTTTATGCTTTCTTTATTTTCATGCATCTTGGCTTATGAGGGGGACTTCATCACCTCCTATAAGTTCTTTAGGGAAGCTTTGACCTGGGGTTTCATCTCTTAGCATTGACTTCATTTGGCTTCTTTGGAGTTGCACATGGGACGTATCTGCATTTGAACATCACACTACACTAAGTGAACAACAAGACGTAGTGGTTGTAAAAAAAACTAGACCTTTTTAAAACTAGCCAATGCCATGGTCACCCAATTTTCATGCTTATCTTTTGCCTTTTTTGATGTGAAAGTTATTGTGAAATTTATTCCCCTAAAATGTTCAAAACTTGATAGTTTAGTAGACCCCACTTTGCCATACCTTGTTAGTTTAGACTTAAGGCATTTGTTTTTTGTTATTAGCTTACTTGGTCTTGATTTGTGTCTAAACTACTTGTTAACTCAATGAACTTAACCAAAACACATTGTCCTCAATTTTCTTGAGCAAGGGAGGCGTTACGATATCTAAATGGAAAATTCATCTTTTCCTTGTTCAATATATTATAAAAATCTTTGTTTCTTGACATCCACTTTAGTATAGTCATGCTACCTAATTGAGTCTAGAGCTTTTACCCAATTTATTTAAATCCTTCATTTATAGTCCACATTTGAAATTAAACTTCTTTGAGTTCTAAGGGTTGGTGCATCAAAGTGGGTTTGCCATTTGTGTACTAAGCTTTTTTTAACTTGGGTTCAATTTTTTATTTGGATTGAAGGTCATTTATTAAGACTCAAAATCACATTATCATCTTGTTGGACTCAAGTCATTTTGTGTATCGCTCATGCTTTGGGTCCTAAAACATATTTTATCCTACTAGAATCATGTGGTGATGTTGTGCTACCTATTTGGTCTTAGATTTATACTTAGTGATTCATGTATGTTTTTACATCTTGAGTTGCTTAATTCATTTTGTCTTCTTCGTAATTCATAGAGCTTTTCGCTAAACTTCTAGGGTCAACTTGTCAAAGTTGAAACTAGATTTTGTAGTGTGGGTGTATCATAAAGATCTAGGATTTGGTGTACTAGTTTTCACTTTAGGTGTTTGAGTTACCTTACTCTTTTTTGATTTATATGATTTCAACTTTACCAAAATTTGAGTAAT
The DNA here is from genome assembly GCA_037957365.1 of Torreya grandis. Taxonomy (NCBI): domain Eukaryota; kingdom Viridiplantae; phylum Streptophyta; class Pinopsida; order Cupressales; family Taxaceae; genus Torreya; species Torreya grandis. The sequence goes on from JARHVA010003861.1 coordinate 591,028, forward strand.
TTCATGAACCAAATCTTCTAAAATTGTGTGTGGTTTCAAACCACCCTACCTTATAGTCTCATTAGTACCTTGATTATTTGTTTAAAAGAAAGCCAAAGCATAATTTGATTGGTGGCTGAACATTGGTCCAAATTTAGTCAAACACACATAAAAACTCTTTTTAGACATGACTCAAAGGTTCATTCGTAGTGGGGCCTCTTATGGCCTTAGTTATGAGGATGAGAAATTTTATGATGGTCAAGATAACCCCATTGTTTTTGATGATATCCCCATAATAGTAATATTTGAATATGATTACAATGAATATAAACCCCAAGAAAATCAAGATGAATCCCTTCTTAGATTGATAAAATTAGGTACTATACTACCTTCTGACTTTCCTATGAAACAATTGTATATGTTGGTTAGAGAAGGAGAATAATGACAACAAGAGTAAGATTTTTTGCAAATAGACATACCTTCATCCTCTAACAAAGGAAAGGAAATACAAATAGAGTCAAAACCCATAAATCTAGATCTTCTAACTAAGATCAAGATAATAATTCAATGATATGTAGATCAACTTGTCATAGACTTAACTGACTCCCTAGTTGCCACTTCAATTCACATTAATGCTTCCAAAGAGCACAAAGATATGGTGGACAATATGAAACAAATATTAGATGAGAATATTACCATAGTGGATCAAGGTAATCTAAATGAATAATTGAAGTCACAAGAGGCCTTACAAGATGTTCCATTTGACATGGAACATACATTCATCAATCATCAAGAATCTCTTGTTACTTTACAAACTCATAAACTTAAACATTCAGTTTGAATTAAGGAAATACCTTAAACAAACTAAAGATTGGTAAATAAACATAGACATTTCCTAAATCAATAAAATGCAAAACAAGCAAATTCAGGGAATGTTTTACAATCCAAGAATCAATGGTCTATGTTCTCAACTTAAGTAGAAAATTAGAACCAAATCATGGATCAAACAGTATATGCTCCCTATAGATCCATATAAAACTAGGGGCACATTCCACCCTAACAACAACAAAACCAGGGGCACATTCCACCCCAATAGCAACAAAACTAGGGGCACATTCCACCCCAATAACAACAAAACTAGGGGAACATTCCACCCCAATAACAACAAAATTAGGGGCACATTCCACCCTAATAACAACAAAACCAAGGGCACATTCAACCCCAATAACAACAAAATTAGGGGCACATTCCACCCCAACAACAACAGAACCAGGGGCACATTTCACCCCAATAACAACAAAATCAGGGGCACATTCCACCCTAACAACACATTATTCAATCCACAAGTGTACCAAACATGCAAGAATGGAATTATGTGAAGGAAATTGTCCAAATATCAAAGATGAACAATAGAGTACAAAAGTAAAAATTCAATGAGATATGCCCATATCCATTTGACTTATCTATTATCCAAAACCCTTTTTCACCTCACTTTGAGGCACTCAAATTTGAAAAATACAAAGGGAAAGGAGACTTGCATGAACACATACAAGAATTCTTCATCTTGTGTTAAGAGGTTGCCTATAGTAGTGAGTACTTATTATGATTGTTTCCATGAAGTTTAGTAGGACAAGCTCTTGATCGGCTACTTAAACTACTCAAGGGATCAGTTGTGGATTAGAATGACTTATCAAAAAAGTTTTTTAACCATTTCTCATACAAAATAGAACATGAATTGACCATTATTGACCTATGTAAAGTCAAACAACATGATGGTGAATGTTTTACTACATATCTACAAAGGTGGAGAGCATTGGTAGGACACTTTCAACATAATTTACTAGACAAATAGTTGGTCGATATATTTGCATAGAATTTGAATCCCAAAGTTCTGCATAATATATGGTTAGCTTATGCTAACTCATTTGAATAAATTATTGACAAAGGAGTGCAGATTGATAAGGCTCTTATTTCTAGGGGCCTTGCTAAGATCTTTGCATAAGGACAAGCATCTAATCAGACTAAATCACTAGCTCCTAAAATAGTTATATAGGATAAGTCTAAGGGATTTCAAAAAAATAAGAACATGGTTTTAATTGGGGTGAAAAAAATAAGACATGTACAAATGGTACAGACTATGCCTCCTCCAAATGTAAAATTAACTCCCTTAAATCTGCTACCTACTTTGCAAAGACAACCTCTACGAAGGATGTTTCATAATAATTTTAGAGTATTTAGCAAGTTAGGAGAACCTGTTGAAGTAGTATTATAAAATCTCATTACAGATAATTTAATTATATGGCCAGTATCAAGGCCATTTCCTCAAGATCAACCATAACCAGACTGGTACAAAGAGAATGAATGGTGTAACTTTCATTGTGTTTTTGGTCACAGTGCATACCATTATGTTTAATTATTATATATTATTGAGAACTTTATTGAAAATGGTGAGTTAGAAATTAAGTTGGCTCCTAATCAAGACATAAATCAGTATATGGGAATCTAAAAAGAACCTTTTCCTTGACATGATCCACCACCACCAAGAAATAATCAAAATGGTCACAATCAAGGATAGAGGTATAATTAAAACCAAAAATAGGGTCAGAATCATAATGAGCATAATCAAGATCATGATCCCCACACTAATAATGTCGCTTATAACAATGTACCTTATGAATATAATAACACTATGTGATGCATTTATGCAACCCACATTACCACTGTTACATTGATACCGCATGGCTAATCTTGTGTTCCTCACAACATGAGACCCATCATTATAGGGTCAACACCCTCTCCCCCTAGTAATACCATGTTGAGTTTGTATCAATAGGTTGTTACTCTATTTTCATGGCTTACTAATACTAAACAATAGTACCATTCTTATAGAGGCTCCTTACTACCCCAAAATTAAAGCAATATCGTTAATCACCCATGAATCACCATCCAAGGCCCTTTGCCTCATCCTTCTAATTATAAATCCTTGCCACCTCTAGGTTATGCAATCATAACTAGATGCCCATGAGTTACCATCTAGGGCCCTTTGCCCACTTATTTCAATAAACCCAATGAGAACATTATGCTAATGGTTCCAAAGCCAAATACTATTCCAACAAAGACTAAACTAGTTTAATCCATAATTTAAAGGCCTTATAGTCTAATGGACCAATTAGATAAAACCCCTGTGCAAATTTCCATATTAGAACTATTACAGACATCTGATGTCCATAGAACCCTCCTCAACAAACTTTTACAAGAGTTTATTATGCCTAATGATATAAACCTTGATCAGTTCCAAAACCTAATTAGATATTTGTCTTCATTTTAGAAAATCATCTTTTATCAAAAGGACATGTCTACCCTTGGCCCAAACCATAATAACCCACTATACATTGAGATAATCATTGCAGATCACAAGATCAAGTAGGTTCTTATAGATAATGGTTTAGGGTTGAACACCATATCTCTTAAGTTGGTATGATGACTGGGTTACATGGACAAAGACATTCAGTTAGAGACTATTACAATCAGGGCTTACGATAATGCTGAGAGGGAGTCATCTGTTATAATTTGGTTACAAGTCATGGTTGGGGCTATTTCTCATCATACATTATCACATATTATAGATATTGAGCTCCCTTATAACATACTTATCAATTATCCTTGGATCTATGAAGTACAGTCAGTTCCATCTAATCTTCACCAATGCCTTAAGTTTCCCCATGATGGGATTAAGGTTACTATTCCTACTGATTAACAACCATACCAATATTGTAAACATCTTGAAGAAAAGTTTCATAATTATAACTATTTCCTAGGTTTTGATTTCATTTCAAATAAGAACAAAGCCATCATTTCTCATCCATCTCCATCTAATTATATAGACCTTGGTGATCTAGCCTCCATCTCAATTGATCCATTTCCTATAGCTTTGGCCAAGCAGGGGATTATTAAAGACATAGTTATTTCCATGTATCATTTGAAGGATGTCCTCCATATTATAAAATTACCAAAATCCCCTAAAACATTTGGTAAGCCTAAAACATCCTAGAGTCCTAACAGACCTGATTAGATTTGGTAACCAAAAAAGAAGCAACCAAAACCTCTTGTGGTTTTTGTGCCTGGAATTGCACCAAAAAAATATTGAGAGGCTTTTACCAAGGGAGATTGGTTATATTATGAAGGCCTTATGGATTATTTTTAGAATCCAAAGTATCCTATCCCTAACAGGATAATGGATCATCTTGACAAGGAAAAGCCTTGGTCCCCAAGCACAAGGAATTTTAGATCCCTTATCAACTGGAGTTGTTAATGGGAATCATGGTCTTAGATTTGAACCACCAGAGAATGACCTCATAACATTTGGTAGTGATTATTTTAAAGTGACTAGTAATAAGACTCCTATCAGTGATGCAACATCCCATTATATATTTTTGATGAGCTTGTTGATTCAAAATTATTTAATTCAAATGCCATATTGACCATAACACCTATTAGAGTTTCCCATCCTAAATCAAAATCCCATCCTAGTGGTGATTCACTTCCTGAAGTAGGACATTATATATTTACCATTAGTGATTCCCATTCTAAAGCAAACTCTCATTGTAACCTATGATTGTGCCACCCTGAACTCATATATTGGGATTAGAAAAATTTGGTCGTATGCCTTGATATGTTTCAAAATGAAGAATCAATTATAGAATACATGGGCCTATGAGATGCATTCCCCATTAGTGATCATAATAGGGTTTTAATTTTTTGTTTAATCCTTCTACCTAATTTAGAGAGGAGATAATTTTTTTTGGTCATAATAAAGAACAAACATCAAGATATTTAGGTGAAAACCTCTTTGAGGCACTTATTGATAAGGGAAAAAGTAAAGAAAAAGATAAGCCTTTGAGTGAAAACTTGTTTTAGGCACTTTCAGGCGGGAAAGTTTTCTAATCCCCTTAAAGCATAGAAAGTCCATCTAGCCCAAGTTCCATAGCTAGTACAAGCATCTCTTCAGAACAACATCAAATATTTGAGCATCTTGCTCTTGAGTTTCTAAAGGTCTTTTCCAATTGGCCTTTACCTGAGAAGGTAGATTCAGATTCTTCATATTATCTAGATCTTTGGTAGGAACAAAAAAAGATATAATAGAAGAAGATGACCATGACCATACATTGCCTACAATTCTAGAAGATGGATCCACACTCATGGAGAGCACAACATAAGAGAATTTGGGAACCCATGAGGATCCCAAAAATGATTATCTTAGAGATTCCATTAATGAAGTAGAATGTGAACATATTATATCCATTCTTAAGGATTATATAGACATTTTTGCATGGGCATATTCTGACATGCCAGGCCTATATCTAGATTTAATTGTGCATCATCTATTTGTTCACCTTGATGCTAAACCAGTCAAGCAAAAGTTAAGAAAGATGCATCCACACATCTCCCTTTTTGTTAAGGCTAAGTTAGAGAAGTTGTTAGGAGCCAATTTTATCAGACCATTGGACTACTCTGAATGGATTTCTAACATAGTGCCAGTAAGTAAAAAGACCCTAGACATACATGTTTATATTTATTTTCATGATATCAACAAGGCATGTCTTAAAGATGATTTTATTCTACCCAACATTGACATGATTGTCAACTCAACTACTAGGTATGAGATGCTATCCTTAATAGATGGATTTTCTAGTTACAATCAAATCAAGATAGCCCATAAAGATCAACATAAGACCAAGTTCACCACTCCATGGGGGACATTCTATTACCAAGTCATGTTATTTATTTCGAATAATGCTAAAGCCACATATCAATATGCAATGACTGTCATCTTCCATGACATGATGCATGACATTGTCGAAGACAATGTTGATGATATACTAGCAAACTCAAGAACAAGAGCTAGACACCTTGACATTCTATGAAGAATATTTGAGAAGCTTCATGCATATAAAGTCTACTTGAATCCTAAGAAATGTGTCTTTGGAGTCACATTAGGAAAATTTCTAAGGTTCATTATATCACAATGAGGGATTGAAGTTGACCCTGTGAAGGTCACTGCTATTATGGAAATGCCTCCACCCAACAATCTTAAATAATTTCAAGGTCTAAAAGGCAAGATATAGTCTATACATAGGTTCATTTCTCAATTGGTAGATAAGTGCCACCCATTTACCCATCTCTTAAAGAAAGGGGTGACATTTCATTGGGATGAAGATTATTAGATATCATTTACAAAGCTTAAAACATACTTGGCTAATCCACTGGTCGTATGACCTCCAACATAAGGAAAGCCACTGCTTATTTACATATCAGCCATAGAATATGCACTGGGGGCACTTTTAGCTCAGCATGATGATCATGTTAAGGAACACATATTTTATTATTTCAGCCACACATTGGTAGATTATGAACATAATTATATGCCTATTGAGAAGGCATGTTTAACTATGGTGTTTGCCACTCAATTTTTTTGACATTATATGCTAAATAATAAAACTTTTATCATTAATAAGGTAGATCCTCTCAAGTTCCTCTTATCTAAAGTAGCTCTCCAAAGATGCATGGCTAAATGGATTATGCTCCTTAGTGAGTTTGATATTGAGTACCATAATCAAAAGGTAATCAAAGGGCATATTCTTACAGACCAACTTATAAAAGCTCCTATTAAAGCAACTCAACCTCTCAACTTTGACCTTATAGATGATTCTATCATGATGATAGAAAAAGCATCACAAGAGCTTGAGTAGTGGACACTCTATTTTGATGGATCCTTCACATCCCAAGGATATAGATCTAACATATTGTTGATAATGTTATAAGGGTATTTAATCTCCAAAGACTTCCATATATAATTTTAGTGTACAAATAATATGTTTGAATATGAAGCATTGGTTATAGGGCTCCGTCTTGCCATATAGTGGGATATTCAAAGCTTAAAGGTCTATGGAGATTCATATCTAATCATAAATTATACAATTGATCAATATCAAACAAGAGATGATAAGCTTGTCCTTTACAAGCAAATTGTTGATAACCTTAAAAGACATTTTAAATATTTGTAGTTTGAGCAAGTTCCATGAATCAACAATAGGTATGCCAATGCCATGGAAATAATTGGTTCCATTATTCAAATGAATGATAGTGCTAAAGAGTATCAATTCTTAATTGAAAATATTCTTCAACCAACACATATTTTATTAGATTAAGAGAGGATATGCACCATTACTGATCTTAATCTCTCCCTTGAGCCACCATGGTACCAAGATTTTTATAACTATTTACATAACCATGTCTTTCCTGCCAACCTTTATAATAACCAAAAAAAAAAATTTCCTTTGTTACCTAACATGTTATATCCTCCTTGGAAACACGCTTTATCGAAAAGGCTATAATGATGGAATGCTTCTTTGTTGTTTATCTTTGGGGCCCATACCAATGGTGTAGTCTTAACAAAGAAACTTCTCAAAATATGCTATTATTGGCCTAAAATGGAGATAGATGCTTGTAATTATGTAAAGAAGTGTGTTCTTTGTCAGTAGTATGGCAACTTGATACATGCACCTTCCTTACCGTTGTAGCTAATTACAACACCATGGCCATTCTCAACATGGTGTCTTGATCTCATTGGGAAAGTTAACCCAACATCCTTAGATGGCCATAAACACATTTTGATTACAACCAAGTACTTTACCAAATGGATGGAGGCCATTCCTCTCACTTATGTTACCAAGAATAAAATAGCCAAATTCATTCATTACCATATCATCTGTCGATATGACATCCTAGCCCATATTATATTAGATAATTATGGATACTTTGTAAACCAATATGTGAAATCTCTTTGTGAAAAATTCAAGATCAATCATAAGAAATCCAATCCTTATAACCTTTAAGGCAATGGGAAAGCTGAGGTATCAAATAAAACCATTCTATCCATCTTAAAAAATATTATCAATGATGCTAGCCATAATTGGCACTTGTAACTCTTTGTTACCCTTTGGGCTTATAGAACCAATCATCACACCCCAACTGGAGCTACTCCATACTCCCTTTTTTTTGGCACTGAAGCTATCATCTCAATCAAGATTGAGATCCCATCATTAAGAATATCATTGGAGCACATTGAAGATGATGAAGATTGTAGAGCTTCATGATTACAAGAACTATAAATTCTTGATGGTAAGTGTTTGGATACCCTAGAAAACTTGTAGGCCTATCAGAATAGATTGTAGAGAAGCTACAACAAATGAATTCTACCTCAATAATTTGTGATTGGTGACTTAGTCTTGAAGGAGAACCAAAATAACATGAATGTTGAACCTAAAATTAAAGGCAAGTTTCAGCCTAATTGGTTAGGACCGTACATTGTCATGGCAAACTATGGATCAGGAGCATATCGATTGGCTAAACCTAATGGTGAATAACTTTCAAAGCCCATGAACATCATACACCTTAAGAGATTTTATGCATGAAGAACTTTGAACCATTATCTATAAGACCCCTAACTTGGGAGAAACTTGTGCTGTCATAATTTTATCCTACCTTTTTATCTTACCTTGAGCACATTTTATACTACCTTGGTCCACTTTTTGTGAATCTTGATGGTAAAGGCTTTTGAACTTTGAGAAACTTAAACACATATTCATCCTATTATGGATTTATCTCTTCGAGAAGCATATTATTCATTATGTCTAAGGCATGTTATAAGCTCAAACACTTTTTATCCCTTAACCAATTATGATCTCAATTATGTCTCATGAAAATTATGAACATCTTCAACAGTAGTTCTACAAAGCAGTTTAGCTAGGACTATCTTGTGCAACTTTAGATAGGTGAATAACCACATCTTCTTAGTACAAGTATTTTTTTTTTATTGTTTTCTCAAGAACCTCACTCTCACCAATTTGGGAGCATGGCTGTTGTAGCAATCTTAGCTAACTTATTGGAACCTCTACTCTCAGGACGTGCATCTCCTCAACTAAATGGTTTTACCTTGTGCATATTTTATTCCAAAAACAACAAAAAAATTATAAATAATTTGAAAATACTAAAAAAATTAGAACATGATTCACAAAATAACAAAAACATTATCTTATGCTTCTGTACATTTATACATTCCTATTCTACCATCTCATGCTCTCACCATTTTGTGAGCAACCATTAAGTTTGAATGCTCTCACTTTTTTACAAGCAACTATTAAGTTTGAACGATCTCACCATTTTTTGAGAAATAGTTAAAGAAAAACTCTCTTTCCATTTTACAAGCATAGGAATACTAGTTCATCTCATCTTGTCTCATGTACTTACCATTTTGCAAGATCATTCTTTCTCATCTCATTGGTTTCAAGTTTGCTAGACCATTCTCATTTATTTGTCGTATCTTCTATTTCTTCTCTAAATCACACTAGCCTAATCATCATTTTTCTTCTATCCCATTTCTTGGGGAGAACTACAATTGGCCTGAAGTTCATGTTGGAACATGCTTCTATGGAACTATGTAGGCAATGTCCACTTGTCTTATACATCTGGAGTCAGCTCGGCCAAACCCTTCCTTTTTTTCTCTTCCCCCATTTTTTTTGTCATTTTCCTCTCTAATTAGGGAATAATTATTGTGTCATTGTTCTTTGTTATGATGTGGTGAAAAGTAATGCCTCTACCGCACATACATGAACTTTGTCTTTAAATCACACTAACTTGGTTTTTATTTGTGTGTTTATTTATGTTTTCTTGGTGTTTTTTTGTGCTTCTGCACCTCTCCTTTTATTTCTTCTTCTTTTCTCTTTTTATTACTTCTAATTTATTCTTGTCTTGTGTTTTTATATTTATTTTTGCTTATCTCTTTTGTGTTTCAAGATATCTTGATCGTCCACATGGATCTTGATTATTCATATCTTGGTCTCATGTCGTTAAGATGTTCTTGCCTTTTTTTTAAACATTTTGGTTCCTATTGAAGTCTTGATAGATCATATCTTGATTTCAAGTTAGGTTCATTTATATTTATCTTTTTATTTGTTTTTACCTTTTTGTTTAAATGTAAATCATTGTAACTTGAGTTTTGGTCATTGTTTTACCATTATCCTTAGTTATAGATATTCACATTTGAACTGGCTCAGTGCAATTGGAATCTTATGTCATTATAAGTTATTCATAATTATGATGCCTAATTTATTTTTCTATAGCAAGCACTTTGTGCTCACGTCTCAAAGTCTTAACATCAACATCAACTACAATGAATGATTTTAAAGAACACTTTACAAAACCTAGGCTCATGATATGGAATTAGGCTTCTAGGTAGCATGTATTTCAAGATTATTTCTATATGCTTAGACGTGCATCTTTTCACATACATTGTAAGTATAATAAATTTTTGGTCATGTTTTATCATTCCTCATTCCATTCTCTCCCAAATTTGGGTGAACTACATTGGCCTGAAGTTCATGTTGGAACATGAGCCCATAGAACTATGTAGGTAGCACTTAATTTCTATTAAGGTCAGCTCATATATCTCCATTCTTATTTTTATCTCTCATCACTTTGTGTATTCTCATATTCTTGGTTTTATATGGATTTTTAAGCCATTACACCATCACATGTCTATTTTCACTCACTCACTTTAACCTATCTTTTAGGTTATATACTTGAGTTATTTTGCTTGTCATTGGCCCATGCTGGGGCACAACATCTAAACAATGTATGAATTAAATTATCTATACAGGGGAAAATCATTCTTTATTCTTTATTAATGATCAAGATTTGCCTTACTGAGGCACAACTATTTTATCATGATCAAATCTACTCTACTAAAGTACTTATTATCTTCTCTTTAGAGACCTATTCTAGTGGTGCTTCCATTCCTAAAGAAGAATTCTCTTTATTTTCCTCTAATTCCAAGATCTCCACACTAATTCCCATGATGGAAATATTTTAGTTTGCAACTTATCTCGAGATTGATTAAGGCCATAAGCATGCAACTTGTACTCTCAAATTGGGTATGTTTACAGTGTGTCCCTTACATTTATGGATTGTATCTTTCCCATTCCCCCTATTTTTGGGGTGTATTATACCTCTTATTATATTTTGATAATTGATGGTAATCAAGTGTTCAAGCATTAACTCATCTGGATGTGATCTATTTCATGAGTTAAGCTCTCACTTTTTCTCTCTTTTAGAGTTCATCCTTCTCTTTCATCCTAGTATGTCCTCTCGAGGGCACATCATGGGTCTGTTCTAATTTTTTATTGACAACTCTTTTCTTTGAAAGACATTGCTTTGCTTGAATGTCTTTCTATGCCTTCTAAAATAGGGGTAAAATGTAGACATCCAATTCCTAACACCATTTGTGTTGAAATTGTCAATCTTACTCGAATTGCACTCAAATGCATATTTTAGGTTAAAATCCATAAAATGTGCTAAATGGTTCGAACTTGTAATTTACAAGTGCCAATTTAGGTCAAAGTATTCCTAAATAATTCAATGCATTTTATGGGCTAGCTAACTTTGATAAGATCATTTCAAGTCAAAATGATGATTTTGCCTTTTATACTCTGGATCACTCTTTTTTTCTAATTCATCAGTACATGTCGTGTACCTTTGTTATTTTCTATTGGCAACATCCTAAATGGGCATATGGTTCCAACGCATCTAGCTTCACCTTATAATTCTTCTTGAATCAAATTATGACCCAATAATATGACTTTTTGACCATTTTTATTAGCTGAGGGTTAATTTTCAAATAATTGCATAAATGTTGATTAACCTTGCTTAAGGCTAATTAATCCAAATCAAGGGCTTAAGTGGATTTTATATGAGAGTTATTGAATATTTATTTTTGAAAATTGATTCTTATTATCTGTGTCACCTAGTGACATCATTTCTTGGGAAGACATCCCTAAACCATAAATGCCAAAAATATCAAGATTATGGGTCACCCATGCCTAGTTAATGCCTCCCATGCCTCTTCAATGCCCCTTCTTCCAAGGTCATGCTAAAGATAATTATAGATTTAATTATAAATATTAGGATTATCCTCAACTACACATCTTCATCTCAAGATGGATAGTTTAGGTTGATCCTGACCAATCTCAAAAATCTATAAATAGAGAGGCCATGCACATCATTTCTAAGTTATTTTGGTGCAAGGTTATTATGCTCAAATATCTTCAAATCTTGAACATTGCAAATTTATAATGCTAAATTATTTCTACAAATCTCATTGATAGGCTAGTTTAGTGATTCCATATAGACATCCTAAGTTTTATGGAGTGTTCTTGAGGCATTGGAGGAGCTTACCACCATTATTGACAAAGACAAGGATGCTTGATCAAGGGAGAACATGTTTTTGAGACACATGGGCATGGTGAATCCATTTGGTAAGGTAATATGGTATAGCTTTCTTTTATTTGTTTCTTTCTATCCTTTGTTATTCCTAAAGGAATAGATAGGCTTGGTTAGTTAGTTCTTTATGAATGTTTCATTGTTTATGGACTACTACTTGACTAACTTGCTTTGCAATCTTCTCTAAATATCTCACTAAAATCAAGGCTATTTAAGAGATGCCTCCTCCATCCAACCTTAAGTAGCTTCATAGTTTACAAGGTAAGCTCTAGTCTAATCATTGTTTTATTTCCCAGCTTTTTGATTGATGTCAACCTTTCCACCATTTATTAAAGAAGGATAGTCACTTTATATGGGATTCTCATTGTCAAGAATCCTTTAACATGGTCAAGGAATATCTTTTATCACCTCCCATCCTCACTCCAATTAAGTAAAGACATGCTTTTTTCCTTTATATTTTAGCTACAAATCATCCTCTAGGTGCTATGCTTGTCCATCGAGATGAGCATCATAAAGAATAAGCTATTTATTAAATAAGTCATACCCTCATAGAATATGAAACACATTATCTGCATACCAAAAAACTATGCCTAGCATTGGTTCTTTTAGCTTCTAAACTTTATCATTACTTGCTTAACCATAAGATGTATGTAATTACGAGTAGTGATACCCTTAAGTTCATGAATTCTAAGCCTTAACAGAATCAATAGATAGCTAGATGGATTATGATTCTAGCTGAGTTTGATCTAGAATTTCTCCACCAAAAATCTATTAAAGGGTAGTTTATTACTGATCAATTAGATGATGCACCTCTTAGTGATAACCAACCAATCAACTATAAATTTCTTTATGAATCTATCACTTCTACTTCCTAGTTATTCCTAGAATACCAATTGACTCTATTCTTTGATGGGTCTAAATGTGAACAAGGAGGTAGGGAAGGAATTATATTAATCCCTCCTCAAGGTATTACCATGATTTTGTATTTTAATTTAGATTTCAATTGCACTAATAATATGGTTGAGTATGAATCATTGATTATAGGACTCCAAACTACCCTTACATTAGGAGTCAAGTCCATTAACATCTATGGTGATTCTTAGCTAGTGGTCAATCAAATTACTAGTGTATATCAATGCAAAAATGATATTCTCCAATGATATAAGACCTTAGCTAATCATATTTTATCCACCTTTGAACATTATGTTATCTAAGTTACCCCTAGATCAATGAATAAGTTCACTAATACTATGGTGTCTCTTGCCTCTTTTATCCCATCCTTGTCTTAGGAGTCTAAGATATTTATCCTTATCCATCAAGTTAACCAACCTTCCAATATAAAAACTAATTTTCCATCTATTAATAATATTGAGGAAAACCTAGAGGAGCCATGGTATGCTCAAATAGTTGCTTATTTGTCTATAAGATTATCTCCTCCTCATTTATCCAAAGGTGTTATACGCATCTTCAAATAGAAAGCTACCCATTATATCATACTGGGGGTGTTCTCTATATGCATGGATTCAATGGTATTATTCTTCATTGTCTCTAAAAGCATGAAGCTACCTTATCCATCCAAGAAGTCCATGATGGGTCATGTGGTGGAAATTTTAAGGGCCACATAGTCACTAAGAAGATCTTACATCTAGGTTATTATTAGCCCACTCTAAATCAAGATTATTGCACCTACATTAAGAGGTGTGTAAAAGGTCAGCAACATGAAAACTTATCCCATGTTCCTAGTAAAGCCTTGTAGGTAGTAAGGGAATTTTGGCCATTCTCCTAGTGGGGGATCAATCTTATAGGGTAAATCAATTCTAAATCCTCCTAGCATCATGGCTTTATTATCACTGCTACAAAATGCTTCACTAAGTGGGTAGAAGTTGTGTCATTTATCTCAACTAAGGCATAAAATTTTGTGGATTTTATCCACCAGCACATTATTTACCATTTTGGAGTTCCATATAAAATTATAATAGATAAAGGAAAATATTTTTAAAATTAAAAAGTCCAGGCATTATGTGATTCATTTAAAATTAAATTGAGTTTTTCCTTGCCCTATTATCCTTAGGTTAATGGTCAAGGAGAAGCATCTAATAAAACTTTGGTCAAAATCCTAACTAAAGTTGTTAATGAATCTGGCAAGGATTGACATATTCATATCCCTTTCACCTTGTGGGCATATCGAACTAGTATTTGAACCCCTATAGGTGCTTCTCTATTTTCCTTAGTCTATGGTTTAAAAGCTATACTTCTATTGGAAGTCCAAATCCCTTCCCTTCATGTCTACCTTAAATACATTATTTTTGATGAGGATTTTCATTAAGAACATTTATCCTAGCTCAAACTCTTAGATGAAAATTGTGCAATAGCCCTCGATCACCTTCATATATATCAAGAACGACTAAAACAAGCATATAATCAATATGTAAGAGAGCATGAATTTAATATTGGAGATTTTGTGATTAAATAAAATTAACATGTCACTAATATGTAATGAAGTAAAAGGGGTAAATTTGATCCTAATTGGCTTGAACCATACATCATAACTCATAAATATGGATTTGGGGCATATCATTTGACTTATCTTGATGGTAAACTAGAATGTGAATCTCTTAATGCATTACATCTGTATCCTTACTATAGTTGATAGATCTTGGCTTATATTGGTTAGCTCATCTTGCATCTTGTCATACTACCTTATCTCAAAATACCATATAATGATATGAGAGTTATGTGGTTATCTAGTAGTCATCATAACCTTAACCTTGAATATGTATACCCTAACTCTATACATAACATTCTCTCATGGATAATTTTCACCCATTATGGGAGAAACCCTGGATCATTATTTCCTTTATTTCCTAAAAACCATTAATTTATTAAGATAACACAATCACCTCATGTGATGAATTGATAGAATCCATCCTAAGGTATCTTTTTATGCCATTTTGAATTACCTTCTTTGGGATCCAAAATCAATGAAAAGCAAAAGTATCAAAATGGGCTAGATAAACACACTGATCCCTTGAAGGACAATTGTAATCAAATAAAAAGGCAAAATAACAGACTGATCCCTTGAAGGACAATTGTGAAAAAACATCAAAATGTAGACTACTCCCTCGAAGGATGGATATAAAATAGAAAACTTCTCACATTGATTAGTTTTCAAATTATGCCATTTTAAAGCCCTAAAAAAAAGAAACAAAAGCAATAAAATAAATTTTCAAAATTAATATCCTAAGAAAGCTTCTCTTCTTGATCAACTTTCTAATTTTAGACTTCTTGTATTGATCAGTCTACCCATTCGCATAAAAATGATTCCTGAAGGATAAATCTTGATCTTGAAATATGAGGTGAAAATGAATGATCTCTAAAGCAATCTATTCCCCATCCCATCAAAATCATATAATCCTAATAAGTGACCAAGGTCAAAGCTTTATCTAACCTAGGTAGTGTCATAGTTTACTATCATCTAGTAAAGGATGCATAGGCCATGCATATGAGAGGTTCTCTTTTGGTTATGGTCCAAGTCAATGCTAAGAAAATCCATAAATCCACAACAATTAAAAAAATTAAAAGCCATCTATAATCCATAATCATAATCCATATAGAAAAAATATATCTCATGCTATTACATAATTTATAATCATCGTTAGGCATAATCCATACTCATAATCCATTTATTAAAAAACATAACTCATGATATAACATCCATAATCCAAAGCATGTAAAATACATAATCTAAAATCCATCCATAACATACATGATAACAATAATCAAAATTAATAATCATAACATTTAATCTAAAATCCATCCATAAACCCATAAAATCATTACATATCTCTAACTATCAATAAATCCATAATCGAATACACATGATACATAAGCATAAAATGTCTATATACATATATCAAAGTCTATAAAAATGTCATAATATGAATACAATAGGGCTCTCAACCCATACAATATGCTTTACTGGGTGAACTCGATCCTGCTGAGGTGAATACTGTCACCTCCTTCATCATCCCCTCCTCATCCTGCTATACTCCCTAAAATAACTGTACCCCTAGGAGTCCTCTATGATCTACGATGGCTAGCCATGTATGAAAAAAACTAAGGTACATATGGTATCCACCTCTGTATCATGATCTCATAATATGACATCTCTATAAGAAAATATCTATACTACTAGAGTGGTACTATATCTGGAGGTGTAGTGCTAGATCTTGTAATTTCTAGAGTGGGTCTCTCAACTAGGGTAGACCTCATCTTCTCAAGATCTACCTTGTATCCATTATACTATTATATATCATGGTCCTTTTGACCCCTCATACTCTCTAGATCACTTTTTAGTGTGGCAAGCTATCCTTATAATGTGATATGGGTTGCATGTACCTCCTATAGTTGAGCCCTTAGAATATCCCTCTCAGCCATAATTATAGCTATATCTATCAGCTCTTATGTAGGGGCATACTATAATGGTGCCTCCTCCATGTGTATGTCTAGAGCCTCATGCTCCACCTCTCCTCTCACCTCATTCTCACCATCTCTTATTGAGGCCTCACTGATCTATCCTACCTCCTCACCATCTCTTCTATAAACTATGCTACATAGTCATCCATGTACCTCAATCAAAATCACCAAAACATCAAGTGATAGCCTATCTAAATCTACATCCTCCCACCTATACAAGCATGGGGCTAGTGGAATATCTTGTAGTAGTGCAAACTATTGATAGACCCTATCAAAATAGAATATCTCAAGATGATCTGGTCATCATTTATGAACCCATATCTACTAGGCCACATCACCTATCTCTATTATTGTGCCTGGACATGTTGGAAAGTCTACATAGGGCCTCCAAATAACATCCCCTATCTACAACTCACTAAAGACCTATCTGTAGTACACTAGATCCCACACTACTCTACCTATATGTGGTATAATTAGGTCTTCCTTCTATCAAAGGAAGCCTACACTATACACCATCTCCCTGAAACTAGCCCATGGATTCCCTCTAGGGTGAATCACATGAATGTGATCATACACCCAATAATGTAAAATAAATGTAATATCTAGCCCTGAGTAGCCTTTAGTATAGTAGCTCCACAACTCTCTGTATATCTACCCTAGCAATGTGGGCACCCAAGTAAACACAATCTTAAAATCTACCATGTTTGATATCACACTTGATAGGCTCCATGATAATCATCCTCCCCTTATGTCAGGTAGAATGTAGCAATTTAATGCTAGCATCATCATGGATAACACTAGTCTTTTAGTAGGATCTTGATCATATAGTGGCTTAAAAGAGAACCCCTCAGCAAAGAATATGATATCTCTAGCATCCTCATACTATAAGCACACTAATTCCACTACTCATTTAGCCTTATCTACTATATATATAGGAGCACCTAGAATCGGTACTCATAGAATGTGGTGAATTTACTCTATGGTGATGGTCATCTCACTAGTTAGAAGCTAAAATGATCCACCAATGTAACCATCATGCTGATTTCTCAATGGAAACATCGATAGTGATGAATCCCTCCTAATCTTACCACCTCTAGGTGTGCCCAATCCTCATCGCTCATGAACTCCCACAGTTACATCAGCAATGGAGGTACTCTATCCCTCATCATTAGTAGCTCTCAAGCCTATCAAAAGCATCCTCTTAGTTAATTAAAGCCTACATTTTCTATTTTTTATTGATCCTCTAAAGATCGATGTTGATTTGATATGGATCAATAATGATCCTATGGATTATGGTAGATCCCTTTTTGATCATCATTGATCTTGAAGGATCATGGTTGATCCATTTTGGATCGATGTCGATTCTCATTACCTTAAAATTTCCCCCATACCTATACATTTCTCAAAAAAATAAAAAAAAAATAAAAAAAATAAACTTTAACTCCCCTTCCCCCCACCAATTTTCCTAATAAAACCTAATTTCTTATACAAATAAAAAAATAAAATAAAAATAATAACAAAATAAAAAAAGACATAAATTCCTAAATTTTTGTTAGAATTTTTTTAAGCCTTATCTCATACTATAATAATTGTTGTTGTCATCCTCTCCCAGTCACCTCCATAGTGTCTCATGTTCATTTGTAAGGTTGATACACTTCAATTTTAGGTTCTCAGATTTTCTTTTCATTGATAGCTAAATGAGACTTTTTCCACATCGAATGGCTATATATAGCTTTTCTCTTAATCGACATTGATCTTCTAAATTGACATCGATCCTTAGTGGACTGACATAAATATTATAAATCAACATCAATCCCTAGTAGCTTGACATCGATCATCCTGGCTTGTTAAATTTTTCCACTTATGGATCATTATTACATGCTCCCAATTTTGTTCCCAAGCCCTATGTTATTACCTGTGCTTCAACTATCCCATTTTTGTTTCTTATTACCTTTTATATTTGGAGAATTTTGACCCCTTGTAGTTCCCCAATCTCCTTAAAGGCATACCCTTATTTTTTTGTATCTTTCCCCTTGTAAGATCTTGAGGGTATATTTTGTCTTATGAACATTTGTCTATAGGTAATGCATACACCATACACACATCAGATGCTTTGGTATTCTATTTCTATCTTTTGTTTTCTTGATAGCTTTTACTTGTGCCTATTTGTTTTAGCTGTGGAATTTTATTACTTGCTTCAGTATTTGGGACATTTCTAGCTACATTACATTTATGTTCCATTAATTGTGAACTTGGAATTCCATTATATCCGTCTACATTTTTTGTGTGTCCTTAGCTATCTTTCACTTGTCCATTTCATCTCACTCATATTTGTTATCCATTCCATCTTGTTCAAACCCATCATCTATTCCATTTCACTTCTTGGTGCCCAGTTTGAGGGAGGATACCTTATCATAATAAACTTGGTACACTAGACACCTTATAGTTTTTGTCTCACAACCCGCTATTGCATACCACTCCACCAAAAGAGGCAACTGTAGACACTAGTTTTATACACCCTTGTGCATTAACTTGTGCATCATCATATTTATGTTATTTCTAACATAATTACCCCCATGGGTAATTATTTTAAAATGGTTACATTTTACTTTCCCATTTAACTTTACTACATAGGTTAATTAATTAAATTTAAATAATAATTAACCCCTATTTACCCATGGTAATTAATTCTATTAATTACTATTTACCACCCTTAACCATAAAATCCATAAAAAAAAATTAAAAAAAATTACCCAACCCTCCTAAAAACCTACCCTCATTAGAAATCCATGAAAACAACTTAGTGTTATATTCATTAAGTTTGGCACATGGTTCAAAATAACTTTAGCCAACTTTTACCAAATCAGGTGGATCGATGTCGATCCTCCATGATCGATGTCGATTGGTTAGGATCGATATCAATCCATAAATATTCTATGAATTTTCATTGCTCAAGAGGAATGAAGTTGAAAGGAAGGAAGCCATTTTGATCACAAAATTCTATCCAAACTAGTCTCGAACCTGCATATAGACATTACCAACACCTTGTCACTTTGAAGAACACTTGATTGGTGACATTATCAATTGATTTATGAAGGCCATCTACCTCATTTTGGCATCTCTTTATCTACACATTTTCAACCATCCAAAGTTAGTATTTTATTCATATTTTATGTTTTGTTTATCTTCTAAATATTTGTGTTTTTATTTACATTCAATTTTGATTATTTTATCAAATTTCTAGGTCATCATTATGTTCTATTTTATAGTTCAACACTTTTACATATAATTGACATCGATTTGTCTAAATCGATGTTGATCTTCTATAATCAACATCGATCCTATATGATCGACATCAATCCCTATCAAACTATAAAATTATCTTTAAATAGTTTGTTTTGCATCTTCAACATCTATTAAATCTACATTTTGGTTTTCTAAAATTTGTATTTTCATGTAGATGACCTTGCTTGGATTAATACATGATTCTATTAGCATCTTTGATTTTCCCATAGTCCCTCAACCACTATTTATCAATTAGAGTGACATTGTATTTGACCTAGGACTTTGTATTATGGATTTTATACATAATTTTGAATACATTAATGAAAAATTGAATGCAATCCAAGAAGACATTGATATTTCAACTAAATTTTGGGATAATTACTTTGATTAGATCAATCTTACTATAGATTAAATTATCTTTGGCATTGTCTATTTATCCATATATATCTTTGTAATTTCATGTGTATTTATAAACTTGAATGTTAAATTTGGATTGCCATCCATCTAAGGAATTGTGTCATTTTTTGGGATTAGTTTCTTACCAGGCATCCCACTCATTTTTCTATTAATCCATTTTTTATTTAAGTGTGGGGAATTGTAGGTCATTCCTCCCCATCCAAAGAGGAGTTGTGACAAATCTTGATCAATGGTGCACAACCAACCATCCATACCTCTAGGTAATATTAAAAATCCTACTTAACTTTATCTTTAGTAGCTAATTAGACCATATTAAAAAAGTGAAAAAATACTAAAACACCATTATTAAAAATATTGAGCATTATATTTGCCTTGTTATTAAGCTATAGTAGTCATCCATTAAAAGTCCTAGAATCATCCCACTCATTACTCTATCTATTCTAAAAATTATTGCTTTGATCAAATATTCTCAACCTATGACTCTACCAAATTTCATCTAGCATATTGATCTTGTTATCTTGCCTATTCATAGCTAGCCTTATCCAATTGTCATATTCTTAGTGTGAATATAGGAACATAGTCATCTCATCATCTAATCTTGTTTTCAGATTGATATCTATAGAGTTATCATATTAGCATTACTCAATCATATAGTCTAGAACTTAGTCTCAAAATCTAAGTCTCATCCCATCCACTATCATAAATAGACATCCTGGTGATTCTAGCTTAAAACCATGACTAGTTTATCTCTCAAAAATTACATTTCTTGTCACCTCACATCAAAATTACATCCATAACATCTATATCACCTAGTTACATCCACCATGCCTATCATAACTCATGCATAAGTCCTAAGATTGGGACAAGGATCAAACTAGGAAGATAACATACTAAGGACATTAGGTAAATAAAGTAGGGATAATGAAGAAAACCAAAGTGATATGAAAAATCCTAGAGGAGATAAAAGGATTAAAATGACTTCTTCAATAATGATTATATTAGAGATTATATATATATATATATATATATATATATATATATATATATATGTATGTATGTATGTATGTATATATGTATGTATGTATGTATATATGCTAATCATGATGAAATATTAGCTCAAGTTATTGGAATGGGAGGTAGATTATCCCATATATTTAATCTTCATATCCTACAACATTGAATCCAAACACCATCTTAACATAACACTCCTCACCAACATGTTAAAAACCAAGGTGGGGGGAATCCCAAGCTAGTATATCATAAACAAGAATTAGATGATGAAGATTAATCCCATGAAAATAACTATATTGAGGCTGATAAAAGAAGATCCACCTTAGAAAATTTTCTAGACCAACTCACCCAAAAATTCAATTCATTAGCATCTCAAATTCACTCCAAATCCCATAAACCCACCTCACCTAGGAGAACAGTTACAAGCCCTATAAATACCAACATTAATCCCCAAAAGATAAAATCTATCTAGACCAATAATTTTAATCCCTTGATGAACCATTTATTTTCCCAAGAGTGGAAAATGATATACACTTTTCAATAGATATATCCCCTAACTCAAGTAATGAAGTATAGATATGAATATTTTTGCATATCCCCACTAGTTATGAATATTTTATGGATACCCTTTCTAGCACATTTCAAAATTATAAAATTTGAAAAATATAAGGGAAAAGGAGATGCTCACAACTATATTTAAAATTTTTATGTATCATGGCATGAGATCACTTAAAATGATGCTTACTTGCTTCATATATTTTCAAAAAGTCTCACAAGACCTGCTCTAGAATGGTTTAATCGTTTACTTGAAGGGTCCATTACCACATTTGAATAATTAAAAGAGAAAAATGAAGACACTTTTCCTTTAATATTGAATGATATTTATATAATAGATCTTTATAATACAAAATAAAGGAATATAGAGAGTCTTACATCTTTCTTACAATTATAGAGAAGCCTAGCTAGTCATTTTTGATCTACCATCTTAGAGAAAGAATTGGCCAAAATCTTCATCAATAATCTTAATCCAGAATTAAAATATCAAATAAAATTACATTGTGCCAAGTCATTTGATGATATTATAGAAAAGTGTATCCAAATTTAAAAAAGAAAACACTTATTGAAAGGCGGACTATGCAGCTATATACATAAAATGAACAAAATCAAAATTGGGATAATGCTTCTTCAAGTAAGCCCAAGATCTTTAATAAAAATAAGAATGTGGTCGGGGATGGATTTACTGATTTTAAAAATATAAAAATAGTGTAACATTCTTCCCCTACTACATAAAATAAAATATATCTAGCATCACTATACCAAAGGGGAATCCAAGAACTAGAATGAGAAAACATCATCTTACAAGTCTTGGTGTACCAGTTGAGATGGTCTTGAAGAAATTAATTGTTGTTAATATGATAAATCTCCTAGAAATTAGATAGTTGGATGGTAATAAGCCATGTCCTAACTGGTATCATGAAGATGAATTTAGTCATTATCATCATGTGAAAGGGTATGATACTAAAAAGTGTACATAGTTATGATATTTCATCTAATATTTGATACAAAAAGGAGAGAAAGATTGAAGGTGAAATCCATTCAGGCCAGTCTAAAAATCAACAACTAGGAATAGATCAATATACCTTACTAAATCATGATAAAAAATATAAAAAAATAATAAGGGATCAAGGCCAAGCCTCTAGTTCCAATAAAATTGACTACCATACCATCCCATATCACCACATCAATACCATTAAGATAAAAATCCCCCAAGAGCCTCCAAATCCACCTTGTCCTATCCTTAAGATTAATAGGGCCACCTTTCTTTATGTAGTTAATATAAGACATGGTAAAATAAAAATTCCTAGGGTACATCATAAATACTCACCTTCCCCTTTGTCTCAAAAAATCACTACCCCTAAGAAAACTCCAAATACTCTCGATAAAACATATGATATTATTCAACAATTAGAGAAGATTCCTAATCATGTTTCCATCATGGATCTTCTCAGGACTTCCTTTGTTCATTAGGTAATATTAAATCATATCCCACATTAGTCAAAGGTTCCTAGGGATATTGATATTAATCAATTCCAAGGTTTGGTGGGTCATTTTTCTCTATCACAACAAATCATATTTAGTGCCTAGGACATGCCACTAATAGGCCCTCATCACAATTAACCCCTATTCATAAAAATAGAAATTTCCAAACATAAGATCCCATGGGTTATTATATATGGATAATATGCCTTAAACATGTGAAATATCAAGTTTCTCAATAAGATAGGATATTTAGAATCATCTCTAGGGCCTACTTTGATTATAATAAAGGATTACGATGATAATGAATGACTAATGACAAGAATGATATACCTTCTTATAGAAGTGGGACCTATATTTCATCATACATTTATTCATGTAGTAGATGTTGATATTCCATATAACATGCTTTTGGGATTCCCATAGATCCATGAAATGAGAGTTGTACCTTGTACTCTTCATCAATGCCTTAAATTCTTGCATTCAGGCATGGAGGTTGTATACAAAGGGAAATAAAAATGATCTATAAATTAATCCTAGATCAAAGAAGATAAATCCTACTTACACTTTTGATTATTGATACATTATATATTTAGGGTCATGACCAAGATGGATCTGCTAGACCTAGCTAAGGGATCTCTTACCATAATAAAATTCACTAGGGAGGGTTCTAAATCCTTTAGTCAAATAAAACTATGAAATAACCCTAACTAGGTCCTATGTTTTTATTTTTCACAATGTAAAAATGATAAAATCAAAGTAAAAGTCTAATCTCATGCTCACCAAATCTTGTGGCACAAAGTGGGGGTTAATAAACATAAAAAGGTAAACATGCATAAGAGAATCTTTTTTAAGATAGGTATAGGTAAGACCCTAATGCATGGATATAATAATAGATTCCAGATCCATTATGTATTCTACTTATATCTACTGAATATATTAGAAATTTTAGAGATACTTACCTTGAAGAGGAACCCATCAAAAATCAATATCTCCCTTGGCAAAGGTATTTTCCAATAGGTTTTTGTGGTTTATAAGGATCACTAAGAAAGGCCAAAGCATCCAAGACTTTTTCACAAAATAAGATTATTATCTGAGCCTAAACCCTAAGCTAATACTCCTCAAGTAGAATGGTAGAAGAGTATATTGTAAAGAAGTGTAAATGAATAATTAACTCCTTGATGTCTCTAAGAAATGATGAAATGAATGTGTTTATATAGCTAAATCTAACTCTAATCCTTTTTAAAAGTTTAACTGAAGGGTCAACCCATTTGAATCTATATATTTATTGACAAAAATAAATTAGGTCCTGATCTAGGTTAAACAAGGGATGACCTAGACTCTAAATGATATTTGTCAATTAAAGTATAGGCTTGATGGGTTAAATAGTGTATCTTAAACTATCAAAAAGGATTTTAGGCTAGGGAATGGCTAATGAAGGAGGAAAATGAATAGAGAAGGGTGAGAAAGAAGATACAAAGATTAGGGGAATATTTTTAGGAGATGTTTGAAATGATAAAAAGTGGTAGTATAAGGATAACAATCCTATGAAGCACCAATGGTATATCCACCCCTTTCCCAGTACACCCCTTAAGGCATGCACTAAGAGAGATTGAGACTTGATGGGTTATTTCAAGAGAGAAAGCATAACTAATTGATAAAATTTGAAAATATTATGTGTATACATATACCCCACTCAAAGCTCTTCACATGTCATGTAGGTGTAACATGGGATGCTGCTTCAGAAAAAGAACATAACAACACATAATGTTGAAGCTAAAAAAACTGCATTATTTAAAATAAAAAATAATTGAAATGGATATAATTGAAAATAAAATTAATGTATACGTAACTTGAATTACCTTTATCACTAAATGGTTGTCTGTTATGTTTGTATTTTTTATTGTGGAAGGCACATAGATTACTTTTGACAAACCCAAGGATATAAAATTAAAGAGCAAAAACAAAAAAATATAGGGAAGCTAAGATAATTGATGCTATGCAGATGGGATATATTTGGAAATTTGATAACCCGAGGTGATAAATGATATGTTAGACCAAATGACCAAGTCAAAATTTAGAATAAATCAGGTAACCAAAAATCCAAGGATACTAAAGATCAAAAAACCCAAACAACTAAACCCTAAGTAAGAAAGGCAAACTCACCAAGTCAAACCAAAGATACATGTCAAAAATGGTAATCAAATATCAATGTGAAAACAATAAAAAACCTTAAATAAATATGAACAATAAAAAATGGTAAAACAACATTGATGAGTGAGCAATAACAATCCTTACTCAATCATCAATGGAAAAAATGCATAAAAGGGAAATCAACATTGGTGAGTGAGAAGTAACAAGCTAACTTCACTGAACAATGGAAAAAGTACATGAAAGTAGAAATGAATACAATTTCCCATAAAAATGGTAGTACAATAATAAAAAATGGTAAAATAAAGCAAAGTGATGCTAGGATGTAAATAAATGGTGTAAATAAAATAATCCATAGTTTCTCAAGCATATTGTTTTGTTTTAAGGATAGATAAAACTAAAACAAATTAGTGCTAGTATGTTTTAAGATGTTAATAAAAGGGAATATAAAAGAGATAAAATAGATTTAAAATCACACGTGCCTATTGTTTGCACCTAAATCCACTTATCTAATATCCCCCCTCAAAAATTCTTCATTCACTAACATTAGTCTTATCCCACTTTTTCATTAATTCTCCTAAATCCCTATTATCTTATCCAAACCTCACTTATCCATTATTTGGTAATTTAAAATTCCCATGGCCCATGTACCCACCTACTAAGCCTATTCCTATGCTATCCTACACCCCTAGTCCCTAATCACCCACCTAATCCCTATCTAAACCCCTACCTAATCTTAATTAATCTATTAGAGGATTTATAATCCTCTAATTCTATAATCATCTCTAACTTAGCCTTTCCCATCTAGAAACCTCTATTCTATAAGTTTCCAAAATATTAAAAATTCCTTATAAAATCCCCAACCATTGATCCCAATGGCCCAAGATTGAATTCTATCCATTAATTTTTCCCTTTAATTTTATATATAAAAAAGCCATTTCTCTATGGCTAGGTGAACTAAAAACCATCTAGGAAGCTCATGAAGTCTCCATGTTGAAGAAGAAACCAAACATTGAATCTAGAAAGTCTTCATGTCAATCTAACCATTGAATCCATCATCAAAATCCTTTATCATGCCTACATAATGTCAAATATATGAGTCTAAGGTAATCTCAATCTAATCTTGTTTTTGATCCATTTAATCTTAGTTTGTATCAATTAGATTTAGGATTAGAATGCTGGTTTGAATTTGTATATTCATCTATTTGCATTTGATTCTAATGGCTCTAGATCTTACTTCAGTAGTTGGACATTTTGGGTGTTTAAGCTGCATAGTTTAATATATTTGCTCAAATTCCTACTATATTTTGGCAACCACGGTAGGAAAATAACTCCCAATTTAACCATTTTTATTGTTAGTGGTGTTTTTGATAGTTTGTAGGGATGAATAAATTAAGAACAAGTGTCATATTTTAAATAAATATTCATGCACAGATGAATCATGAAAACACTATAAATTATAACTTTGTAGTAAAAATTTTACCTCAAAATACATGATATTGCACTAACCACCAAGACTTAAGTACTATTAGTTTCTTCCTCTCACAAGTTGTTATGCTTATACAATACCATAGTTTAAGAAATCATGGTATTGCACTAGTAGTAGTGATTTTGCATTCTAATCAATGATCTTGTGCTAACCTTGTTTGCTTGACCCTAGCAAGTTCTTGATAATTGAAAAAACCATGACTTAGAGACTCATGGTATTTACTTGAGAGTCATAGTATTGTAACTATAGTCGTGATATTATAATTTGGCCAAAATCTACTAATGATTATTCATTAATCTCTAACATGTAGGTTTAATTATTATCATTTTATATCTTGTAGGAGGACTAGTAATCACGAAACCCTTTTAGAATATTATTTAATTAGTTTTGGGCCTTAATATATATGTGTTATTTTTAACCACAAGTTCTTAACCTATTGCATATTGGTTAAGTGATGACAACAGGAAAGATAAATTGATTGTTTTTGTTTATTGTTTCATACTAATTTACTAGTTTTAGGAATATTGGTGTATTATTCCTAATTTAGTTTAAGGTTTGGAATAGGTAATCAGTAAATAAATATGAAATAATTAAGCTATTGATTTGTATAATCTAATTATAATTTAAACCTTTCTAAAAATAGAAATAGGGGAGATAAAATAAGACTTCATTAGAAACAAACTGAGATGGCTGAGATAGAGTCTAAAATTTACTATGATAGATTTGGACACTATCATAAATTAGGATATGGCATTCATTTTATGATTGGACAAAAGCACCAAAATAGGACACCCTTGGGTCCAGTACTATAGTCCTCTTTTACCACTATTGTCTAGGAGGTCTAAGCTTTCTAGGTTTTGTTCATTATATAAGTGTGACCCTGCCTGTGAAGTTTTGACTATTAGATATTAGTGGAGATCCCTATAGAGTATATTTTATCTTCAAACCCTAGAATCCATTATTATTTTACCAACATTGAGAAAAAGGGGGGGTGGGTTATTTTGTGTAAGATTCATTGAACATGTATCCACACCCCTTATGTGGGCACATTACCTACATACAAATATTTTGAAGAGGGATAAAGCCATATGTAGTTCTCCCACTTGATGTGCTTTGTGAAATTATGTGGATAAAGATAAAAATGCTAAAATTGGGTGTAATTGATGTGGCTAGGGACTGGCGTAAGGATTTGAATAAGCTTGTAGTAGTATTGGTTGGTTGTATGTAGAGAATAGGGAAGATCACCTTAGTGGTTTTTCTTGTATTCTTACTTGCTTTGTAATAATTGCCAACCTTTTATAAATGAAATTTAAGAAGGATTTTATAAGGATCTATTGGTCATGGGTTAAATGTACTCACATTAGGCTAGTAAGAAGAGGGATAAGAACCAAAAGGAACTAACTATTGGAGGTAAAAATACGCCTGGATAGGAGTGCCAAAAGTGGAAACTAGAGGGCTTGATGTTATAGTCCAAGTTGGGTGCTATAGTCCTAAGATAATAGGACTTGGGGGGATAGATTTATCATGGAAAGAGTAGTCTAGCTGAGTTGGGATCAGGTCTAGAATTTTATGGATGACTAGAATAAATGAAAAGATGCCTATGAGGGTCATGAGAGAAAACAAGAGGGACCTATGGGCTAGGTGTCACAATCCACACTCAAGTTATCAATTTTCATATTTTATATGACTATATTTGCCCCCCTTTATTCTAGTGATGTAGAAAAGTGAAATACTAGGATAAAGTTAAAATAGAAAGCATACCTAAACTTACTTGTAATGGTGAATCTCATGAAGCTATGTGATACTAGGTGTGCATAGAAAGAGCACATTGTGAAGTGTTAATCTTCAAAATAAAATAAAGAATAGATAAATTCTTACTAGATATGTTATATCTAAAATAAGAACATACAAAGCTAGGTAAGAGAGAGAAAGAGGAAGAGAAATGAATGAATACACGTCATCAGGTACATGAACTAATATAAACCTATTGTGATGCTAAGTGATGCTAAGTAATACTAAGTAATGCTAAGTAATGATGCATGATGCTTTACCAAGAGTAATATCATGAATGGAGTTGAGTGCTCAATTCCCTAAAAGTGGCTAAAAAAATGCAAAGGATGGCCCTTTGTCTTTATCATTTCCCACTAAGTGAAGCTATGTGATCATGTGTGTGCTAATCGATGTTTGGAATATGTGTCCAATCCCTCTGAGTAGGTGGCTTAAGAATACAAAGGCTAGCTAGTCCTTTGGCTCCATCATTACCCCATGAAGTGAAACTATGAATTAATACCAATATGAAATGTATGTCATATGAGATGTCTTCTAAATCTGATTAATGTTATGTAATTTGACAATGTTGGCATGGATATCCAATTGTATGCTAGAAACTAGGCCACTTTTGGCCATTTCAAAAGATGGAGATTAGGCTTGTATGAAAGCCACTCTAAAACTAGGCACTAGGCTTATATGAAAGCAATTCCAAAATATGGAGGTCAGGATTGCATGAAAGACACTCCAAAAATGATGCCAACCACTTGTAGATGGAATAAGGTATACACTTATTAAGAATACTTAGGTGATATGCCAAACTTAGAAAGAAAAGAAGATAAATGTGCCACGCATATTACCCCTAATCACTGGTATCTAAAACATGGATTCTAATCTGGAAGTTATACCAATTGCCTAATATGAAAATAAAAGTGAGAGCCATCATGTTGTACATGATGCTCCCTATATCTAGATTATCTAAGCAAAAGTGTACTAAAAACTATTGATTATAAATTGGTCTAACTGTGTAAAAATATAACTAAACCTACTTTTTTACCTACTTCTAGAAAGTCTCATTTTTATACTATTTAGATAGGAGCACCAAAAATGGACACTAGAGGGCCTGACACTGTAGTCTAATCTTGGTGATATTATCCTGGGCTAAATTTGATGACTATTCTATAATTTTCACTATCTACGTAGTCTATTCTACCTAGTTTTAAATTTGGTTGTTGTTTTGGGTGTTCTAAAAACTACTTTTTTGAGTATTAGGAGCTCTGATCTCTGTAACAAAACCCTAATTTATTGCCCCCTCTTTTGAGGGTAGGAATTAATACCTTACAATGACTATCCTAAAAAGAGAAGAGCCCTATAAGTGTGTTAGGTTACAAAGATACATGATATAACAATGACAATTGATAGGATATCTCAAGATATAACATGGTTTATAATGAGATATTTTTAGATCAATAAAGGTATGCCTAGATATATATAATAATGTAAATCATGTACAATGTACTAAATTAAAACTAGAAATCTAGTTAGTTGTTAGTTTTCAAGGAGGGATAGAGCATGATGTCCATCATATCATCCAATAAAGCAAGATAATACATGATGTGGATCATGGCATTGCAAATAATTGATAATTAATCAAGCAACATTCATAAAAGGCAAGAAGCAAGAAACGTACTTAATTGTCCAAGGGGCCAAGCAAACAAGGGACATGGGCACATGCCGCTTAAACTAGAAAGTAAGAATACAAGGCATGTTCAAATTCCACATACACATATAATTGAAACAAGCAAAGTTGGCATGAAATCCATGACCACATAGAAGAGTACAAGCAAAGGACATTGGAAAATGTCCTAAGGCATATGTAAGAGACAAAAAAAAACTAGGAAATGCAATCACATCTAGCTACATAAAGTAAGACAAAAAGCATGTCAATACTAGAAAATACAATCAAATCTAACTAATCAAATTAAGAATGTGAAAGTATGAAATACATGTTTTTACAAGAATAGGTATATGCTAGGAAATGCACAAGTATTATATACTAGTGAGATGTCGATATAGTAATCTATGTAAACTAGTAAATAATGTACATCAACATGATAACTAAAGTGTGTGGTGTAAGAATGACATAACATGGATGGTGTAGTCATGTAGAAGATGCCCCCAGTGGTTATGTATATTAATGTGTGTCTTGAATGTAGAAGTAGGATGCACCCTCAATAGGTAGAGTGAAGTAATTAAGGATCTGGATGTCACTGTACACACTCAAAAAAGATCAAGTGAAGCATGGTAATGTAGATAAATTTACAAACAATAGCATAAAACAACAAATATAAGTCTATCATGGTATTATAAATGTAAAGCATAGATGATGCATATAATTGAAATATTTTTGTGTTTTTGAATTTTTTGAATGTTTTTTAATTTTTGACATATTTGAATGTTTTTGTATTTTTTTAAAAAAATTCTTATGTATAATAAAGCATAAAAATATTATGTATAAGTAATATAGAGAATAAATTATACTAACTAATGAGTCTCATGTAAGACTCCCTATCATGGTGTCTTGTATCAAGGAGAGGGATCATGCATGATCATGAAGCATGATGGAAGGACTAAGACTATGGCTCTAAAAGCTGTATATATTGTACATGCTCTAAAATCTCTAAAGTAGAAACCAATTGTGGGGTCTCCCTATAACTCTAAGAAGTGGATGTAGATATAGGGCTCTTAGGGACCCATCTGGTAGTAGGAGAATCTTTCTAAACATGTGCTCTACATGTAGAGGCATGAGACCTCAATGATACTTCCTTGGGTGTGAACACTGTGGCTAGAAGCTGTCTAGAATTATTAAACTATGGTTGCTCTGAAAGAGACCTTTGTGGAAGTGTATAAAATATCTATGTTGGTGATGGAGGCATCAACTATGTTTGAATCTAAACTAGAGGAAGAAATAAAATTGGTGGAGAAATTGAAATTGGTGGTTGAACTGAAACTAGTGACTTTAAAGTAGAAGATGGATCTGAAGTAGGGAGTGGTAAATTATATGGAGCTCCACCAAATATAACAACCTGATTAGCATGAATGAATTTCATACATTTGTGAACTATAAAAGTTACTACTTGAAGTTTTTGGCTCCATGGTCAATCAAGTAACATATCAAAAAATCCTACACCAAGAGCTATAGTAAATGGTGTGGCCACATGTTTTGGAAAAACCTATAAAGAAAGTAAAATATCATCTAATGAACTCTATATGTGCCCACTAAATCCACTGATAATTGTGTCTGTTAGGGTAATATCCTACTCTAAATATCCCAAATTTTGTGATAATGTCATAGTGCACATGCTCACACTAGATCCATTATCTATGAGAACACTATGAATTGGATGATTATAAATGTAAGCTCTGATAAAGAGTGCATGATAATTTGAATCGTCCTCAACTATCTCCTTCTCTGAGAAGGAGATGGAAGGTCTAACTAGAACTCTAGAATTGTATACACCAATCATGTTTCTCAAAGTATGTAACTAAATTGAAGGTGATCTCTATGTATCTTATGGGGGATGTACATGTATGTATGGCGAGCACTTGTTGTATCCCCTGTCTCTTGTTTATAATGTTGTGGGAAAGGATTTAAGAAGATTTTTAAAGTTTTATCCTATGTTTGCTTTGCCTAAGGAGGCTCAACTAAAGTGCCAAGATCAATAACATTACCATCTATCAAGTCCTATATCTTGTGTCTCAAACTAATGCATCTATTCTTTGTATGTCTTGGTGACCTGTGAAACTCATAAAATCAATGCTAATCATATCCCCATGGAAAAGGCTTTATTGGATCAACTTATCAAATAGGAGGGAGAGATATGATGTTACATTCCAAAAATTATTGTAAACTCTAGCTAGAGAAATTTGTAGATTTGTAAATGTTCACCAAGATGTGTTGATAAAAACACTCATTGAAGGGGCTCAAAATATGCATTAATTATAGGTTGATTCTGACTTTTTTTATCATTGACCTTGACTTTATATGGGAATTTTATATTACTCTTGTTTATTGTTTCTAATATGCTTGTGTACTTGAGTTTTCCCATTGAAATTAGTTTGACTTCCCTTTCCTTTAGTGTGTGACACAATTCAGTGAAGGAAGAGAATATTTTGAACATTATTAACTCATGTAAAACCAGTAAAATAGTCTGCTTGAAGAGATCTTGTAATTCTTGATCGACCATGGGGCTATTCATCTTAGCCAAAATAGTCTTACATTGAAGAAAATAATCTTTTAGATGATCATTTGACCTTTGTTTTTGTTGTGCCACTTGGGAATAGGAAACCTTATCACTAATGTTAATGCTAAAATGAACTAAGAACATGTCAGCTAAAGGATTGAATGCATTGACCAACTAATTCAGTAGACTAAAGAACCATTGTAAAGCATAATCCTTTAGACTCCATGGAAATAGATTGTTAATAAACTAGTCATTTTGTACATAGTCCAAGTATGCTACATGAAAGGCTCTCAAATGTGTCTTTGGATCACCCTTGACATCATATAGAGTAAGATTGGGTTGAACAAAACCTTATGGCAAGGGTGTAGAATCAATATGACATACCAATGGTGTATGCAGTAGAACAAAATAATCTAAAGCCTACATAGGTTTAGAGGCACCTTGCTCAAGATGTAGCACCTTAGATTGAAGAGATCTTATCTCTTGTACAAGGGCTATCACATCAAGAGATAAAGATGTACTATCTATAATTGGTGGCATAGAGGTAGGTTAGGCTACTATAGAGGGTTATTGAGATATAATTACCCCTGTAGTGTCATGTGTAATTAGTTTCTCTATAGATTGAGAAGATTGACCATTATTAACTTTTTTTTATTCCTCTTTTAGTATTTTAAGTATGTCATCTTACATGTCAAGGTGTTTAGTTTAGAGTTATTGAAGTTCCCTTTTATCAATTTCATCAAAACTAGTGTATTTGGTCATTTTTAAAGTAGGAAAACAAATTAAAAATTAACTAATTTTTTTGCAATAATTTTTAATAAGTAATGTGCTATGGAAGGAAGGAACCAAATATATGAAATGTAAAGTCTTAAAAACAATAAATTGGAAAGTGCATAAAAAGGATACAAAGCTCACAAACATGTAAGGTGATACCTTAAGAAGAAAATAAGAGCTAGTACATGCAACTAAGGTTTTGAATGAAATTATTTTAAAA
Source organism: Torreya grandis (assembly GCA_037957365.1). NCBI lineage: Eukaryota > Viridiplantae > Streptophyta > Pinopsida > Cupressales > Taxaceae > Torreya > Torreya grandis. Next base: position 625,214 of record JARHVA010003861.1, read on the forward strand.
TTACTAAAAAAATTTAAAATTTGATGCAAATTTTTGATTTAAATATGTAAGTAAAAAATCAAAAAAATATTGGAAAATTTTAGATTTGAAAGGACCTAGTGTGTGAAACTAGGGTTTTGAAAAATAATTATTTTTGAAAATTACTATTGAATTTTAAAATTTGAATCAAATTTTTGATTTTAATATGATAGTAAAAAATCAAAAAATTATAGGAAAAATACTGGGACCTAGTATGGGCAACAAAGGTTTGAAAGAAAATTATTTTAAAATTACTACAAAATTTTAAATTTTATACTAATTTTTGATTTTATTATGTATGTAAAAAATTAGGAAAATATTAAAAAAATAAATAGGAAATTTAGCCTAGGGTTTTTAGGTCTTTTATGTGCAAATGAAGTAAGTCAGGCTCACCAAATGATTTAACAGTTTTGAGAGTATTGGTGTATTACTCCTAATTTAGTTAAAGGTCTAAAATAAGAAATTAGTAAATAAATATGCAATAATTAAGCTATTGATTTATATAATTTGATTGTAATTTTAACCTTTCTAAAAATAGAAATAGGAGGGATATAATAAGACTTAGCTGGAAATAAACTGAGATGGTTAAGACAGAGTTTGGAATTTACTGTGTTGGATTGGGAAACTATCACAAATTAGGATCTGGCCTTCATTTTATAATTGGATAGGAGTGATGTAATAAGACACCTTGGGGTCTATCACTATAGTCTTCTTCTATCATTGTTGTCTAAGAGGTCTATGCTTTCTAGGTTTTGTTTATTGTGTCTATGTGACCCTACATATGAAGTTTTGTTTGATAGATGTCTATGGAACTCCTTATATAATAGATTTTGTCTTCAAACCCTTGATTCCATTATATTTTGACCAACTTTGAGAAAGAGGAGGTGGGTTAGTATGTGTAAGATTCACTGAATGTGGATCCATACCCCTTGTGTGGGCACATTACCTAGATACCAGTACTCTAAAGAGGGATCAAGCCATATGTAGTTGTCTTACTTGATGTGATTTGTAAAATTGTGTGTATGAAGATGCATATGTTAAAACTAGGTATGCTTGAGGTGGCTAGAGATTGGTGTAAGGATTTGAATAATATTGTAGTAGTATTAAGTAGCTATATGCAGAGAATAGGGAAGATCACCTTAGTGGTTTTTATTGTATTCTTGCTTACTTTGTAATAATTGCCAACCCTTTCCAAATGATCTTTGAATAGGATTTTATAGGGATTTATTGGTCATGGGTTGAATGTGCTCATATTATGCCAACACAAAGAGGGATAAGAACTAAAAGGAACTGACCATTGGAGGTAAAAATTTACTTGGATAGGAGTGCTGAAAGTAAACACTAGAGGGCCTGACGCTATATTCTAAGTTGGGTGCTATAGTCCTGAGCTAACAAGACTTGAGGGGATAAATTTATCATGGAAAGAGTATTATATCTAAGTTAGGATCAAGTTTGGAAGGCTACAAATGAATAGAAATTAGTGAAATATGACTATAAGGGTCATGAGAGTAAGAAAGAGGGACCTATGGGTTATGTGTCACAATCCACACTCAAGTTAACAATTTTCACATTTTATATGACTACATATACCTCAAACTAATCAAACATATTTTAGGACAAATCTAATATAAATAAATTTCTATTGTCTATGGGTTTGTCCATTTTGTTGGAAAATTTTATCTTGGTGTCTTTTAACAAAATTTTGATACATAACTATAAATTAACCTATGATAAATTACCTATGTATAATTCTTAATCATTCTCACCTATTAGAACATCTAAATTAATCTACCCTTTAGTAAAAAATCATAAATTTAAATTCTTGGGAATTTACACAATATTACAAGTCTCAAAATGATGATATCACCCTATGAGTTATGATATTACACTGACAATCACAATTTTGCATAACAGTCTAGTTGACCATCATGGTTAACTACCTGTGGTAAAATTATAACTCACAAATTGTGATATTACACTAGTAGTTGTGATATTGTAGTTTGAATTTGTAATTTTAAACTAATTTTTGCCTTCAAAATTATCCTTTTGAGTGTATTTTATAGTCATTTTTAGTGAATTTTGAGTCTCTTATAAGGCTCAAATTGCCTTTGGCATTGGGGGCTCCACCCCTCAACCCTACCTTGTACTAGGATAAGTATTAGGCTTGGGGCACTACCACCAGAACCTAATATGGGTTATGCCCTTTGAAACCACAAGGGTCATTGCCCCTTGACCCCACTAGGTGTTACCACCCCCAAACCCCTGAATTGTGGCCATCTTACCCAAATAATTTATAGAGACATATCATAATTTTTTTAAAGGTGTTTTCTTAAGACCTATTAGACTAACATTTTGTTTCTTGTAGGGGTGAACCTAGAGGCTATTTTGTTTTATCTAACACCTTATTTTTAAAGTCATTATTTTGGTATAACATTGTGTCTTTTAAGTTTCCTCTAAAGATTATCAATCAAAATACTAATCATTTGTCTTGCACATTGCCTCCCAACCAAACTACTAATCATTTTCTTATAGGCTGCTTGTCAAAGACCCCTTTTGACATTTTGAAAATAATTTTTTGAATAATTTTATATTATATATTGTATATATCTCTTTATAATTTTAATTAGTTTGTCTTGTATATGCTTACATATTGTATACATTTCACATCTTAAATAATCAGTTAATTAATCCTTTTTATCTGCCTATTTGTCACCTAAGGGATACGATGGTGTATACACTCCTCCTTGTGCCCTTATGGTGATTCCTGGAGGATAAAAAACCACTAAAAAATGCTCCTAATTTTATTTTTCTAGGGTAAACATGACATGGAATTAACACCCATACACTTTTCATAGTCTTAAGGGGATAGTGACTATGGATTTTAATATCATGTACTAATTGACATTCCATATTGTGGTAGAGTATAAATATCAGGGATAACTACCATTAGCTAAATGAGTGACCCCATATAGGTAATCCATGAAGGGGAAGAGTTTATTCTATGAATGAGGCATTAGAAAACACCCTACATTGACTTGGGCCCCATCATACCTTTGCATATATTGGGGACACCCTTAGAAAGCACATTTAGCCTAGAAATAAGACCTTTCATCCATAATAGGTGACTTGATATCAGAGTCAGGATCAACTTCTAAGTAGATATTAAGTGTAGATGGGGTCAAGAGGGTTTGGTCAATTCCATAATAGGTCACCAACCTACAGTCTCACCCATGAAGTTGTTAGATGGTATAGTCATCGAGTTATACACCCACATCAATTTACTAATATTAGGCTTATGGTTTTCTTGATTGGATGTGTATTATTCTAGACCCATGCTATTTGTGAGCTGAGTCATCCTTTCACCCAAAATTATACACATATTTATAGATATTTTGTACATATCATCATCTTGTATATCCTTGCCTCATCACATCCTTATTATCATCTTATTGTATGTATTATCCTTGTACATCCTTTTACTTATCTCATCCTAATCCCATCTTATTCTAGTCATATTCATCAATAATTAGTCATACCCCCAACACTTTCATAGCCTAATCAAGTCTTGTCATCCCTCCATCACATATTATCATAGTCCACCCTTACATTATTCACTTAGTATTAATATTTAACATCATCTTTATCACTTAGTCCACCTTGTCTATAACTAATCTTGATCACCTCCTAGTCTAGTCTCATCCATCCATATCAGCTACATATCTTAATCACATCTTATTATCCAAATCTTGTCCTAGGTCCACTTTATCCATAACCAATAATTTGTATTGATCTTATCTTACCTAGTCACCTTGTCTACCTAGTCCTAATCATAGTTCAACCTAATTTATCCTCTTGTCTATACTAATCTCCCCATCAAGTATGTAATCATCGTTTGGCCCTCATCTATATGGAAAAACATTAGTATTAGGGTCCTCATCATTATGCTTGCTTGTGTCTAAAATTTGAATCATAATCACAATCCCATTAATCCAATCATCTCCTCTTATTTGAGTTGATCATCTTAAGTCTTGATCTAGACTTAATCCTATCAACCCCTAGTTAAAATTAGTCTTTTAGGCCGATCTATCCCCTCATACAATTGTATATCTTGTCATATCTCACTTAGTCAAATCTAATCCTAATCATCAAAGTCTAGATCATGTCTTAAATTGGTCTACTTAAATATTGTCCAATAAAGCCAACATCTTGTATTATCGAGTCAAGCTTGAAATTAGACCAAAGTAAATCTTTGCCTAAATTTATTCCACACATCCCATCCTCACCCCTTAGTATTTACATTAAATTCCCCACACTTGATAATTAGGGATAGTGAACCACATAATTCATACTTTTTCCCATCCTTATTCATGACATCTAAAATGAATTTGGTTAATACCTTGATTGAACAATGCCTCATAGCCAATAGTAAAATGCTCCTTTCTTGCCTCCTTAAGAAGAGCACTCCATGTCCTACAAAATTTGACCTCATCTACCCAACATTACCTCCATTATAAACCCATCTATGTGAGTCCCATTACAATCCTCCATCCACTTGTTATAGCTAATCATTTACCCCTTCTTACACTAGTAAAGGGAATCCTTTCTTGACTAACTCAACTACTACCATTCCACCCACCCCATCATGTCAACAACCATCTAATCTAAAGTCTAATGCTTCCATATTGAAGTCTAAGATTCTATTCCCAATCATTATCAAAACCTTCTCTATCCACACCAAAGTCAAGACACCACATCCATATTCCATGGTACCCCCATATTTAGTAAATCCTCCATAAAAAATGAGTTTATTCCTCATGAACCTATTCCTCATGATTCATTCCATGGGCCTATCTTTATTGAAACCATTATCCCTCTATCATCTTCCCTTCACCCATCATATTAAAAACCCCATGTTAAGAGGTCAATTAAAGATAATGACTCTCTGACTAGCAACATTGCATCTTGTATATCAGAGTCAACATAAAAATCAACACAAGAGTTACTTACATCAGGACATGTTCAATACCAATGTATGAATCAAATCCATCATCAGAAACATCATCCCCCATAGACATTGAAATAGATGATGACTATGCCTTCCCTTTTGAATATACCTCTAATTTGGATGATAATCAATCACTAGGAAATATATTTGATCCCAATTAGGATGATGAAGTCATAACCGAGTTTATATAAGATCTATCTATTGAATATTTTTAGAGTGGATCTGATCCTACTTTGGATTCATGTCTTAAAGATAGTCTTAGTAATACTTTTGTTGATCTTGAGGAGATATTCTCTAATGTTGAAACTAGGTCTCCTAGGAATCCCTATACTTCTCTTCCTATATCTTCGGTATATATATTCCATAAAATTGTTGTCATTAACATGATGGTCTATCCACCCATATGACATCTTGATCCCACCAAGCCTAAGCCCTCTTGGTATAAATCTAACCAATATTATGTATATCACCAAACCTAGGGGCATGCCATTAATCTATGTCATAACTTCCAAAACTATATCTAAAACCTCATCAACTATCGTGACATCAAAATTAAGGATGAATCATATGAGTCTATATCCCTAGGATAACAAGAAGAGGAATACTAATATTCCATTCCCAATCATGATAAATCCCTTCTCTCTCCATGCGAAGGTCAAGACACCACATCCATATTCCATGGTCCCCCTATATTTGACAAATACTCCATCGAAGATGAGTCTATTCCTCATAAACCTATTCATAATGATTATTTCCATGGGATTATCTTTGTTAAAACCATTATCCCTCTATCATCTTCCCCTCACCCATCAGATCAAATACCCTATGTTGAGTGATCAATTAAAGATAATGACTCTCCTACTAGAAACATTACATCTTGTATATCATAGTCAACACTAAAATCAATACAAGTGTTAACTAAATTAGGATCATGTTCAACACTAATGTATTAATGAGATCCCCTGTCAGAAACATCATCACCCATAGATATTGTAGTATATGATGACTATGCCTTCCCTTTTAAATATACCTCTAATTTGGATGATAATCAATCACCAAGAATATATTTTGATCACAATTAGGATGATGACTTCATAAATGAGTTTTTATAAGATCTATTTATCAAATATTTTTAGAGTTGATCTGATCCTCCCTTAGATGCATGTCTTATAGATAATCTTAGTAATCCTTTTGTTGATCTTGAGGAGATATTATTTGATGTTGAAATTAGGTTTCCTAGGAACCCCTATGAAGACTATGATGCCCCATCACTAGTCATTGACCTTAGTATACCATCTCCCTCACCTTCATCCACCATATATCCCTTTTTTCCTATCAATAATGATTTAATCTCCTCTCTCCATAAGGATGAACATGAACATACATCATTGGACTCTCCCTCAAGTGACATAAGCTGTGCCAAAAATGTAGAGTTTTAAAACCATATTCAAAAGGTCATACTTGATAATAAAACCATATTTTATCCCATAAGTCAAAATAAAGAAAATTCAAATCATTGGCCTAATCTAAAAGTGTCTTTGCCTAGTGAATCTCAAAATCAGGCACTAGGGGACTGTTAAATTCAAAATAATCACTATCTATTAAGTCAAAAATTAATCTCCTTTGGTGAAGCCCAAAGTCAAGCACCAGGGGGAAGTTAAGAAATAATCAAGTCTAAAAATCAAAATACCATCAAAAGTACTATCCATAAGGTTGATAATCCTTTAAATGATTGGATCAAAGATGAACCATAAACTGAGCATCTGTAGTCTTTTATCATATAACACCAATCAAATATAGAATGTCTAATAACTCTAATAATGTGTTTGACTACTAGTCCTAATCCCCTAACACCCATCACATCTTATTATCATGCTCCCACAACCCCATCATTTTCTACCATCCATTCTAGTCCATTGCTCCCCCATCAACATCAAGATATACTCCAATCCATACCTCACATCACGTTCCTGGTAGTATTGTCTCTCATAGGGGTGACGAAGATATGTGGCCTAGATATCTATAGGGATCACAATAAAGAATCACCAAAGGTCATGCAGACCTCAATACATCTAATAACTATAGGCTAGGATGAATAAATAACACATAAATATATTCTAGAAATTCAATGTGAAAAGTTATTTATTTTTTGTAAAATGTAAGCATTTAAAAAGCTAATGGGAGAAAATCTAGTAAAGAAAACTAATTCATGGGTAACAAACCCATCAAAAAAATAAAACATAAAATAAATAAATAAAGACTAAACAAGAAATCTTAGTTTGGATAATAAACCCAAAAAATTCCCCCTTGATCCAAAGGAGTATATAAATACTAAAGCAATGAACTATGAGTCATCTAAGTAGACTCTACTGCAACTATAATTGGTACACTATACATCCTAGACTGATCAGTGCTCTAATCATCCCCATACTAAAGCAGAACAAGATCATGACCTATCTAACTACATCGATCCTCACATAAAATATATCCAATAAGTGATTTCCCTAGTACTATGTATGGCACATCTCAAATTGATGCCCAATAATTTCTAACATCTCCTATAAGCCTTTTCTCAGCACTAACAATACTACCAACTCAATGCTGACTTGTACTATAATCACCAACAATTAATCAAAAAATAATATGCAATATATTCTCCCCTATTAGGTGAGAAGTAAGGAGATGTACAAGAAATAAACCAAGTAAAAATCATTGAAATGCTCCACATCAAAGATCATATCAAAACTTGATCTATGAAAGCAAAGTACACAAGACAAAAAATGCTACTATATCAAATCCCAATCTTGAGCCTAAAAGCTCACACAATATGGGTGTGTTATCATCTTAGAATATATTGTAAATATCTATAGATCAATAAACTTCATGGTCATCCCATCCATCAGAAGAATATGTAGAAGAATAGCTAAAACAGGAACTAGAAGAGTGACTAGAGTGACTAGAGTGACTAGAGTGACCAAAAAATTTTGCTTCTACCTTATATCAATGTTGAGAGGACCTCCTTTTGGATGGGAACTCAATAGATAGGTGTCTTATGCCACCAAAATTATATCATGTTTTTTAACATCTATTAGAATTAAAAGAAGAATAGCCACATGAAGAATAATGCATGTGCTTATGCTTGTGTCCATGTTTGTGGTGATGCTTATGCTTTTGAGAACCAAAGTGATGTCTATGCTTCAGAGAACCAGAATGATCCCTATGTCCAGAATGATGCTTATGTCTAGAAGTGTGCCTCAAAGAGTGTTTCTATCTCTGAAAGTGTTTCAATTTTTTTTTGTTATGATCATATAATGGATTACTTGTTTTAGGATAATATGCCTCCTCAATATGTTTTTATTTCTTATTTATAAATTATCTCTTATGTTGTGTAAACAACTCACAAATGGAATCAAAATTAGATTTGTTAAGCTTATCACTAAGTTGTCACATTTCTAGAAAGTTCCTATAGCTAGGGAAAAGGCCATTTAAAATAATAGAAATGAGCATTTCATCATCAATTTTCCCACCAGTAGTGTTATATTCTTGTTTCAAATTCTTAATTTGTGACACATATTTTGAAACATCTTCATCATCTGTTAGTTTGGTGTTGAGAAACTACATAAGAAGGTCAATTTTATTACAGGCAAGTTATTTATTATATAAGTCTTTTAAAACTTTCCATGCTTTCCAAGCTTTAGACTTGATGGCCTCAATGTGAATTATAACTTGTGCACTACAAGTTGATTTCAATAAAGCAAGGACATGCTTGTCACGCCTATGAAATTTTGCACATTTTGAGGCATCGGTGGGAAATGTGGCTGCTTTTCAACTAATTCCCATAATTTATTGAAGATTAATGTATTTTCCATGTTCATTGACCATTCCTTATAATTTTTAGGAGTTAATCATCCATTTTTAGAAATTAATCTCATAATTTTAGCCATGGTGTTTATCAAAACAATGCCAAAGAATCGGGAATGCTATTGAGGTTTTGCCTTTGCCTTCCAAATATAAGAGAATCCTGGGACTTGTAAAAAAATACGACACCTTATAACTCTTATTACACCCTTATATCACCATGATAATATTACAATTTTCTTCATTGCAATGTCTTTGTCAAAACAAACATATTCCAAAAATCTATTTTGAATTATTCTCACCACTTATATAACCGATTACATGATAAAATAAATTAAATTTGATCCAAAGTTGAGCTTATGAACTCCTTTTAATCATATGACAACCAAAATGTCATTTTCCAATCCCTCTAAAAATAAATTTAGAATATAAATTGATAGTATTTTAAATAAATTAAGGTCTAAGATGAGAATAAAATAACATGACGTGAAAATATTTCACCTAGTTTGCACATAAAAATTTCATTTGTCCTTTGATCCTCTTTTTTTTTAATTATTTATTTTTACTTTCTCAGAATTTGAAAAGAAACTCGTTGTTGGTGGAGCTCTTAAAAGGAAATTTATTGTGCCAAATGTACCTCACTATTGGTTTTGATAGTTGTGACACTTTCACTAAGAATGAAATTTTATTTCTACCATGTCTTTAAATAGATAATTGATCTTAATATGTTATTCCCTACAAGTCAGGTTTATGTTTTTCACAAAATGCAGGTAGAAGATGTTTAAAAGTCACCATACGGGTCTTGGTGAAGTGCTTCAGGGTGTACCATAGCTCTGTTAAGTGTTCACCAGATGGCAATGAAGGAGATAGGTTCTTCCAATATTTGGTTCTAAAAAATTGCACAGTGAGAAATAATGTGCCATACATATTTATTCTCTTATTTTTTTTATCACATCACAAAGAAAAAAATAGGGTTGCGTTGTAGATGCTCTTCTTTTATTCTCAGTACATCAGGAAAGAAAATAGCATTACATTACAAATGCTATAAGGATCATTGAAGATGATATTGAAGTAATAAATAAAAATTGATTTCTCTCATCCTTTTTAAAAATCCCAAGCTTTGATACCACTGTAGGCTAGGATGAAGAAATAACATAGAATTATATTCAAGAAATTCAATGTGAAAAATTACTTATTTTTTGTACAATGTAAGCATTTAAAAAGATTATAGGAGAGAAGTTGGTTAAAGAAAACAAACTAATGGTCAACAACCCATCAAACAACTAAAACATAAAAAAATTAAAATAAATACTAAACAATAAATCTTAGTTTGGATCATAAACCCAAAAACAATGATAATATGATCCTTGTACCACACATCTCCAAAATAAGTGTTGGCTGAAGATTAAAAAAATGTCAACATTCCTACATCTCATACTCATATCTAATAAATTGAGATGCCATCTAAAAATTCAAAAGAAAAAATAAAAATCATTCATCCAATGGTGAAAACTAGTCTTTTTGTGCCTTAGGTAAGTACCATGATGAAAATTGATATTTAGCATCATGGTAGAATAAATATATTATTTGCATTGTACCTCGACACTTGGGGGAAAAATCCATTCATATTATTTGTAAATCTATCCCTTGTCTATCCCCTCCATCCATTATTCTTACCTGTCATCCACCATCATATCGTCTATCCTATTTTTTCCCTCCTTTATTCCAATCTTGACCTTTGTAAGGGAATGGAAGCTATCTTGAGAAATGTTCTATAACCATCTTGGCATATCCTTTAATGGACACTTGGGTAACTAACCATCTAGTTCCTTCATGATATGGTTAGTGGAAAATCCCTAGTCCCTTATTCTTTGGTCCTCATCCCATTTTCTACATCACCCTCATCTTTTTATCATCCCATCCATCATTCCATCCATCCTCATCTTGGTTTCTAGGCTTGGTATTCCCTTTGATAGTAATTCCATAGTGTATATACATATTACAAAAATCCCTAAAAAATTATATATGTCAAAAATCCAAAAAAATTAGAAAATCCACAAAATTCCAAAAATAATCTAAGTTGCTTTGTTGTATGTCATCTTATCCTCTATCCTACATATCCCAATCAACATATCTAATATTTTAAGCCATAATATCATATTGTATTGTCTTATCTCCTAATCATATTTTCATCTTAGTCATCTTGTCCTATGGTATTCAACATCCTTATCCTAATCTTAGTCCCTTATCTAGTCCAAATCTATATCCTTATTCACATTCTTATCCTTATCCAAATCATTAGTATAATCCATATCTATGATCTAGGAATTTGACTCAAGAGAGGATGGTTAGTATGGTGTTAGTTACAAAATGAAAACAAAATGAAATAAACACACTAATAACATAACATCTCTAGGCCTAGACACTATGGAGAAATTTTTAAACAAAATAAAATTACAAGCACAACTAAACATCAAGGGATCAAATACAAGAGTTTCTTCTCATTCCTTGGATGCTCTAAATGCCTTCACAGTAGTGGCTTGCTTTTATTGTGCTCATGAAGTCCTTGGAAATGGAAGCTTGGATACCTCCTTCTCTCTTTGGCACCTTTGGCTTATAGCTTGGATTAGCTTGGAATAATTTTGGCATGGTAGCACTAGTTGCTTAAAGATTTTGGAACTAATTTAGCATTATAACTTTTCATAAAGAAAGCTTCGAAATGATGTTATGAGGTCTCCTATTTATATATTTTTGCAAATATCTAGAATCAACCTGATCAATCCATTTCAAGATTGAAATGTGTGGTTGAGGAGTAATTCAATTTTTAGAATTAAGTTTGTAATTATCCTCATCATGAAATTGGAACAAGGGGAAATTAAGAGGCATGGAGGGCATCATGGAGGGCATTGATTAGGCATGGAGGGCATGCATCATGATTTGTGGCATTTATGGCCTATGGATGTCTTCCTAAGAAATGAGGTCATCTAATGATGTATATACTCAATATTCATTTCTAAAAACAAGTATTAACAAATTTTCCATGGAATTTTTGATTAAGTCTTGATTTGGGTTAATTAGCCCTTAAGCATGATTAAGCACTTTGTGCACAAATTACTCAAATTGATTAGAATGTCTTGTTATTGGTCCAAAATTTATCTAGATTAGAATTGGAAGGCAATGTCAGATGTGTTGGAACAATATTCCTATTTAGGATGTTACTAATAAAAAACAATAAAGGCACGTGTCTTATGTAAAATATTTGATAATAAAGAGTAATCCAGAGCACCCAAGTGCAAATTTATCATTTTGACTCAAAATGAATTGATCAAAGTTAGCTAGCCCATAAATTATATTGCCCCATTTTGGGATACCCTAGCCAAAATTAGTATTTGAATATGTCAATTTTACATCATTTAATGTGTTTTAGTGTTTTTAGGCCAAATTATATGTTTTAGGTGGAAATTAGCCAAAACCTTGATTGGATGTTATCAGTGGCTAGTTTTAGGTGTCTACAGTTATCCCCTATTTGGGAAGGTGTTGCAATCTATAAGCACAATAATGTCTTCTCAAAGAATGAAAAGGTCTTATATGCCTATAAATACAATGATGATCAACTAACTGTATGATGCTCCCTCAAGGGAATGGTTGGCACAAGGAGGTTGAGAAATGGTCCCTCAAAAAGAAAGAAGTGAAATGAGGGGATGAAAGAAAGGAAAGGTGATGGAGTGAAAATAAAATGATATTGAAAAAGTAATCAAAATCATTGAGAATGCAAGTGGGATGGTGCATAATGGTTTACCCAAAGGTGGTTATAGACATTAACCCTAATAGTGGTAATGTGGTATGATAACACAATGATTTTCCCAAAGGCAATTATAATCATTGAGAAGATGGATCTGCCCCAGTTAGGATAGAAAAAAAATATAACATGCCCCTTTATGGGTAGAAAAAGTAAAGTGGTGACAACATAATGATTTGCCCAAAGGTAGTTATAATCATTTAGCAATGTAGGTGGGATGGTGTGCAATGATTTTCCCATAGGCAATTATAATCATTAGACTTTGATTATGGAAAACATGATAAACTTGATCAAGGAAGATGATAACTTAACACATAAGGTAATGATTAATTGAAACAAACTACTAGTAGAGAGATACTCATCTAAACTAGTAAAGACTTGAAATTCTTTTATGTTTAATTACTCTATTTGGGATATGATTAGGATGGAATCAAGATGTCAATGTTGAAGAGATGCCACCATTATTGAATAGACTTTTTAAATCTTAGGTTTGTTGTAGCACATGTCGGTAGGCATCATGGTATAACATCATGAGGACTTGGCCAAAATATGCATGAAGACTGACTCTCGTAATCCAATACTCAATAGAAAATAATGCACCAATGATAAAAACCATGATGATAATGTAAACATATGAATATGGATGGATTTAAGTGTAAGTGTGGGCAAGGAATCACCTAATTAACACACATAAACTCAGTCAAGGTAATAGTGCTAAAAGCAAATATAGATAAACAAAATAATAAAGAAATAAACACTCAAATAGAAACCCTATGAACATTGCCCCTGGAAAATAGGTGACAACTTAACAAATGAATAAAATGGGGGAATAAAAGAAAAGGAAGGGGGTGGTTGAGTTGTCTCTATATGCACTAGGCAAGTGGATGCTACGTACATAGTTGCATGGATGTAATATCCAATAAAAAAAACTTTAGGCTAAATGTAGTTCTCCCAGGGAATGGAAAGAATGTGATAACTATGGAAAACAAATGGAATGGATGTGATAGAAGAATAGGAATGGTCTTGAAAAATGGCAAGTGCATGAGAAAAAAAGGCCAAAAAGGATGGGGAAACTAAATGATAAGTGATTTACTTGTAACTTAGTAAGGGTTCCCAGAATCCTTAAGGCAAAGAAGTGGTCAATGTTTTTGTTCTTTTCTAATGATTTTAAAAATGTTTTTAGAATTGAATTGGAGTATCTCAACTCAATTGATAATGATGAGACACTAAATGGTTCAAGCTCATAAAACAATGAGAGCATTCAAACTAAGGTTGCTCATAAAATTGTGAGAGCATGACTTAGGTTGCTCATAAAATGGTGAGATCATTTAAACTAAGGTTGCTCACAAAACAATGAGAGCATGGCTTAGGTTGCTCATAAAATGGTGAGATCGTTGCTAATATTGCTTACAAAATGGTGAGAACATGGCTTCGATTACTCATTAAATGGTGAGAGAATGGGAAAAAGGGTGACTGAGCTGACCTCAACAAGTATTGAGCACTACCTATATAGTCCTAGAGTAGGACCTCCAGTCACTATAATTTCACCCTTACAATGGAGGATTTCAACTAGTGTAGCATCTAATTCAAACAAAATAGGCACAATTGGTAAAAAGGCACAATGTGGCATAAGAAGTGGCAAGTTGGTACGCCAAGGATTAATATTGCCCCTAGTTTGCCCATAGGCAGTTATAACTAGGACACAAAAATATAGATCAATGGTGCTAATTTTCCCAAAGGTGGTTATAATTAGTAGCAAGATCGATGGTAAGAAAGGAATAATAGAAAAAGGATGTAACTACTAAAACTTCTATCACACTGTCCCAAAATATGATCTCTATCTAAAGTACTTGAACTAACTGATGAAATTGATTAGATACCTTGATGCTAAAAATACATAACCAATGGTAAAAAACCAAGGTCAAATAGGCTAGGCTTTAGAACACAATGGGCTAATATGTTGGTAGCAGAAAGTGGATATGGTGAAGAGGACAAATAAGGATGGTATTTATATAAAGAAGAATAGTGATAAAATGGCATAACTGAAATGGTCCTTATAGATAATACACCTTATGCTCAAGCATAGTACCACTTGAGATGAATAATATTCATCAATTTTGGAAGCTCATATTCATCTGGTGTGGCAATCTTGTATGCACTTGATTTATAATCTACCGTGATGATGAAAGGCCCTATTGAGTTTGGTTTGAATTTCCCTTTATGTTTCTTCTCAGTTGTGGTATTCTTTTGGTTTTCTTTAAGAGCAAGATCAACAAGTTCAAATGTTATATACTTAACATGTTGATTATAATGGCCTTTGAATTAGTTTTGATATGCTTGAAGATTATTGAGTGTAGCTGTGCATTTCTCATTAAGTAGGTCTAACTCGTATAAGTGAGCTACTTGATTGTCATGATCATCTAAGACATGCTTGAAATAGATGCGTAGTAAAGGTAATTTTACCTCAATGAGAAGGATGGCTTTAGTACCATAAACAAGTGAGTATGGAGTGGCTCTTATAGGGGTACAATTATTGGTATGGTATGCCCAAAGGGTAGGGAATATCTAGAGGTGCCAATCATGATTGATATCATTGAAAATATTTTTGAGAATCTTAACAATTATTTTATTAGATGCCTCTGCTTGGCCATTACCTTGAGGGTAATATGCTATAAAAAAATATTGTGTGATGTTATATTTAGTACATAGCTAATCTACATATTTGTTCTTGAATGATCCTTAATTATAAGATATAATGTCAGAGGGGATACTGTAGCAACAGATGGGATGGTTAAAAATGAATTTGGACATTTACTTTTTAGTCATGTAAGTGAGGGGTATAACTTCAACCCACTTAGTGAAATATTTAGTGGTTGTAAGGATATGTTTATGGTTGTCAGATGAAGTGGGGTTAATCTTCCCAATGAGTTCAAG
Organism: Torreya grandis; assembly: GCA_037957365.1. NCBI lineage: Eukaryota > Viridiplantae > Streptophyta > Pinopsida > Cupressales > Taxaceae > Torreya > Torreya grandis. Next base: position 640,828 of record JARHVA010003861.1, read on the forward strand.
TCCCCATGTAGAAAATGGCCATGGTGTCAACATCAGTTTTAGAGTTTTTTCTAGAACATGAATTAGATTAGCATGCCATTGACATTTGTCACATTTATTTACATATGCAGTGGCATCTACATCCATTATGGGCCAATAATAACTAGCATGTAAAAGCTTTTTAGATAAGACTACCTTGCTAGAATGGGATCCACATACTCCTTCATGAACTTCTCTTAATGCTAGCATAGAATCTGTCGAAGTTAAATAATGAAGCCAAGTTCCATCAAAACTATGGTGATAAAGGGTGGATCCAAACAGAGTATAACAAGTAGAATGATGAATGAAGGATTTGGCTTGTTTTTGAGATAGGTGAGGTGGTAGAACTTGGTCATGAAGGTAGTTGTAAAGGTATAAGTACCAAATAGAATTAGGACCAATAATATCACAAATCATGTCAATAGTTGGAGGTTTATGAGCTGGTGCTAACAAATTCTTGATGAGGAATTGATACTCTCTATCTTTGTCTATTTGTTGAATCAGAGATCCAATAGTAGCCATGGCATCTATAATTTTGTTACTAGCCCCGATATATGATCAAACTAAATGCTAGAAATTTATTGTTTAAGAGTGTCAACCATGGATTTATATGGAACCAGTTTGTCATCTTTGGTCTAAAAATGATTTGCGACTTGATTGATGATTAACTGAGAATCACTGTAAAATTAAAGATGAGATATATTCTACTACGCTTTTTATCAAAGACCTACAACAAGAGTTTCATACTAAGCCATGTTTTTTATATAAGGAAAGCTGATTCTAAATGATTTATAGATTAGATCCCCCTGTGGTGTAATAAATAATAAGCCTACCCCTAATCCATGTACAGTGAATGAACCATCAAAATATAGATTCTAGGGATACTCCTCATGGGGTGTGTCAATGATGGTCATGATGGATTCATCATAATGTGAGTGGTTGTGTGTCTATGAGAGGTGCTTCAACAAGTTGATCTATAAAAAATTATCCTTTGATTGCCTTTTGATTGACATACTCTTTGTCAAACTCATTGAGAAGCATGATCCATTTAGCCATTCATCCTTCAAAAGTTGTTTTAGATAGTAGATACTTAAGTGGATCTACTTTTGAAATGGCCATGGCTTTATTATTTAGCATGTAATGGCATAGTTTTTGAGTTACAAAAACCATAGCTAGATAAGTTTTTTCAATAGGCACATAGTTATGTTCATATGTAACCAAATTATGACTTAAATAATATATAGCATGCTCTTTTCCATTGTCATCATGTTGAGCTAAGAGTGAACCTAGGGCATTATCAGTAGCTGATAGGTATAACAAAAATGGTTTTCCTGCAATAAGAGGTAATAAAATAGGTGAATTAACTAGATAGTCTTTGAGTTGTTGAAAATCTATTTGGTAGCTATCATCCTAGTGAAATGCAACTCCATTAAAAGATGTGTAAATGGATGGCACTTATCTGCTAAATAAAAGATGAAGCATCAGACTGGCTAGATCTTACCCTACAAACTATGGAGTTAATTTAAATTAGTTGGTTACAACATCTCGATTATAGCATGGACTTTAGCCAGATTGACTTTAATACCTCTACCAGACACAATGAAGCCAAGTAGTTTGATTAAAGTTACACCAAATACACATTTATTTGGATTGAGTCTGACTTTATACGCCCATAATCTTTCAAATATCTTACACAACACTACTAGATGGTCAGTCCTAGTTTTGGATTTTCCTAATATGTCATCGACATAGTCTTCAATAATATCATGCATTATATCATGGAATATGATAGTCATGAAAATTTGATATGTATCTCCAGCATTCTTAAGGCCAAATGGCATCACTTGACAATAAAATGTTCCCCATGGAGTGGTGAATGCTATTTTATGTTGGTCTCCCAGTGCTATTCTGATCTGATTATATCCTAAAAAGCCATCCATGAGTGAAAGCATTTCATAACCAGCCATGGAGTCAATGATCATGTCAATATTAGGTAAGGGAAAATCATATTTAGGACAAGCTTTGTTGATGTCTCAAAAATTAGTATAAATTTTGATCCCTTTAGGATTTTTACTAACTGTACTACATTAGAGATCCATTTTGAGTAGTGAATGGATTAGATACATCCTGCTTCTAAGATTTTTGCTAAATCTTTCTTTACCAATATAACAATTCAAGGATGCATCTTACATAGCATTTGTTTTATCAGTTTGGCATTAAGATTAACCACAAGATGGTGTAGAACCAATGTGGGGTCTAAACATGGCATGCCAGAATAGGCCCATGTAATGATATCTACAAATTCTCTCAATAGAGTTGTAAAGACATCATGTTCCTCCTCAGTGAGGGATGCTCCTAGTTTTATCCATTTTAACTTTGATGGAGTCTTGATAGTTACCTCTATTGTATCTTCAACTAGAAGGGTTGAACCATATTCTAGGATAATAGGCAATGACTTGAATTATGGGATTATGTTAAGGTCCTCTATTAGGACTTGATCTTCAACTTCTCCTAGGCATGATAAATCTGAGTCTCCTAATGGAAGATCTAGCCATATGATAAAGATAGTTGGAAATTATTAGAGAATTTGATCAAATAATTGTTATTTTTGAAATTTTAACTCAAATCCATAGGAAAGTTAATCATTAGTGGTCTCGTTATCTAAATTTGAAGAAGAATGAACACCTCCATCTAATGGTACCTGAAATAGGTTTTCACCACTAAACTAACCTTTATCTTTACTTTTTACCTAGTCAAAAAGTGCCGCAAAGAGGTTTTCACTTTGGGACCTCAATGTTTTAATTATTATTTTTTGGTTAAGGGTGTTCACTCACTTTCCAAAATAGGCTAGAGGATCCAATGTGATTGAGAATCTTGATTTGTGATCTCCTAATGGAACATTGTCTCTAAGGCTTAAGAAATCATAGAATGCCTCATCATTTCATAACTCATCAATCGGTAGATTGGATTATTTTTGGTCCCAATCGATTAGTTTGGGATAATATAATGGCAAAGGGTTGTGAAAAATGGCCAGGGTAAGGGTATAAATGACATTGTTATCAAATAGGTTGGTTTTAGCTAGGTTATCAAGGGTGAGGCTATGATCAAACTCTGCTTCACTATCAACATCATCATCACTAGTCACTGGTGATAGAGTTTGAATAAAATATATGGGGTCACCCCTAGGTGATTTAAATCCAAGTCCATAAGGTCTTTCATACTTATTCATGGAAATTGGCTCAATGGTTCTTTCTAATTTGGTCTGAGGCCTCTTCCTTCATAATTGTGCCACTCCATGATCTTACTAGGAATATGATACTTGGCATTTTTATAACAATTAGATTCATTGTCATTGTAGAATCATGAGTCATCCCCTTCAAGAGGGTTGGGTCCTAGGCTAGATGCTGGTACAAATGTGATAGGTGCCTTATCTTTGTTCTTTTGTTGCCAATGCATATGTGGGATGACTTTAGGTCACCCAAAGGTTTTTGAATTTTGAGTAAGATTGGCAATATGAAATGTATCATGGGTCACATACTCTCCTGGTCCATTATAAGAAATGGTGAAATGATTAGAAGTTTCAGGAGGTGGCATGTGGGAAAGGGAATCCAAGGTATTAGGTTCTATGTAATTATCTATTGAAGGATCAATAACTATAGCTTTTCCTTTGTCCTACTTGGAACTTGGATTCATATTGTACTAATAATTATAGCTTTGAAATTTGGCCTCAAGATGCTTGTAGTGCTCATATGGGTGTAAATCTCTTGGAATATTCACTTCCATCCCTGAGTAGAAAAACTTGATATACTAGTGCTGTGTTGATGTTACTGTACGAATCTCATGTAACCAAGGCCTGCCTAGGAGCATGTTGTATGATAACTCAAGATCAAGCACATGACAAAGTGTATCATGGGTCAAAGGCCCAATAATAACTATAAAATTAATGGTGCCTTATGATTCTCTTTTTTATTATCATAGGCTTTGATAGTTATTATTTCTAGCTAGAGATCTACCATTGTGTACCCACAAAGTTTGATAAGCTTTAGAGACATTATGTTGAGGCTAGATCCATTGTCGATAAGGACATGTTTCACTTTATGCCACTTTATATAAACCTTAATGTATAATGGATTATTATGAAGTAGGCCAAGGGAAGACATATCACTTTGGTTAAATGTGACTTGTTGGGCTAGAGCTAGATATCCAACCAAAGCTTGAAATTTATCAAGGGATATGCTTTTAGCAATAGTGAACTAGGTCAAAAAATCATTCAAGATATTATTATGGACTATTAAAAATTGTAGCAAATCTAAAATAGAAATTTGTGTTGGTGTCTTTTTTAATTGTTTCACAATATCAAACTTCTTGTCTTGGTTAGTAGTGAATGGTTTATTCCAAGGGTAAATGGTTGGTTGGATGACAGGCAAATTGGTAGATGGTTATGGGCTTGGGATAGTAATATTTTACCTTTGAGTTGTGATTGAATAATTAAGATTAAATATTGGACTAGTATTTCTAATTGATGTTGGAAATGGTATGGCACTAGATAGGATGGTTGGTTGGATGATAGGCAAAGTGGCAAATGGTTATGGTCTTGGGATAGTAATATTTGAACTTTGAGTTATGATTGCACAATAAAGATTAAATATTGGACCAGTATTGCTCATTGATGTTGGAAATGGTATGGTACTAGATAGGATAAGTCTCAGTTATCGGTGCACTTACATATGGTCATGTGGAAAGAACAAGTTGTCTCTATAAAAGACAAAAGGGAAAGTCCTAGTTTGCTGGTTTACCTGTATGTACTCCCAAGTCAAAGAAGGATTATCCATGTGATTTGGTTGAATATTGTTGTTTAGAATTGGTCTAGGATGATTAGTACTTGGTCTAGGATTAATGGCGATGGTATTAATGATACCCCCTAAAATATGACCTACAACCCTATTGTACTCATGTGTAACTACATGGTAGGTTTGTTGGTTGTTACCATTTTAACCTTGGTTTTGTCCATTGTTTTGTTGTTTTGGGTTCTGCTACTAATTTTGTTAGTTTTGATAGTCTAGCATTTGATTTTTATAATGTTGATTTTACTACTACACTAGCCATTATTATTGTTATTGATTGTTATGCTGTTGTTGATTGTTATGTTTGGGAAAGGGGTTTTGATAAATCCAAAGAGTTTGATTGGAAGTGGAAGCACAACTATGCAAATTTATCTCCCCATTCTCCAACATATTCTTAATTAAATGCTTGATTTGGACACATCTTCATAGATTATACCCAATGACTTGATGATAGTCACAAAATTCATTTTCATGATACCAATCAGGATAAGGAATGTCTTGTGGATAATGCTTTGGTATAGGCCAACTAATTATATTAGTGGTAGCAAGCTTGTGAAATATAGACTCAATATCTTATCCTAGGTCACTAAAGACATGACATGTAAGCATGGTTCTTTTAGGAGGGGTTTGCAATGGTAATGACTACTGTATTTATTATGTAGGTCTTGGTTATTATGCCTATAACATTGGCTGGAAAAGTTGCTAGGTAGGAGTAAGATAAAAAGGTGGTGTAGATGATGTCTACATAGTTTTGACATGATGAGATTCAGTTACTCCATTTCCCACAATATTCTTATTGTGGTTAAATTGCTTCAATATTTCATGGTTATTGGCTTATGCTAGTTGTGATGCTTATACTTGGATGGGATGTTGGTCATTTCACTAATTGGTACCTTGATTTTGATTAGTTTAATTAAGCTTTATGACTCCTTTATTGATGAGTTCACTCTCAATCAACAAACCTTTATCAATGATCTCCTTGAACATATGTGCACATTAAAATTCTAGATGATATGCTATCTCACTATGAAATTTTTTGGTAAACATAGTGGCTAATTGTTTATCTGGTAATCTATGGGTGAAATAGATTTAAAGGGCTCTCCATCACTTTAAATAACTTACAAAACTCTCCCCAACTTTTTTATTTACTTGTGTTAAGTCCACCAATGAAATATCATGCTTGAGATTATAGGAAAAGTGCTACACAAACTTATCAAAAAGATCATCAAAATCTACTACTAATTTCTTGGGAAACTTTAAAAACCACTCTAAGGCTTGTACAACCAAGCTCCTTAGAAATAATAACAAAAGGTATATGTCGCTATACGCCACTAGTTGACATGAGACAAAGAATTCAGTCAAATGAGCCTTAGGATCACCTTTTCATTTATATTTGTCAAATTTAGGTGGTTTGTATCTTGGAGGAAATGGTATCTATAAATACTCCATGTTGAATGGATAATAACATGCATCATCCAATTTTAACTTTATAGTTTGTTTACCAACTTAAATGGCAACAATTGCATCCTTCATTTGTTACAATTCTTGGGATAGGAAACTAGAAGGAATATTGTCTTGAGGGATAATTTGCATTTGGATAGATGGTTGGGAGGTCACAAGTGGAATGCTTTGACCAAGGTATGGTAGAAATACATATCCGTGTATATTGGTTGGGTTGGGGAATGGACTAGTAATATGCATACATGGATTAGGATGTACATGAAATTACACACTTGGTTGTGTGATGTTTTGGTTTAGGTTGGTGATAAAGGTTTAACTTGGAGGATTTTGTGGTTGTGATGGAGGGATATAACTATAATGTGCCTATTATGGTTGAAAAGGGACATGTTATTGACTAATCGAACCTTGCTGTTGAGTGGGAACTTGTGGACCAAGACCCTATCTCTAGATTTGTGGCACATTTTGAACCAAGGGTTGTGTAGTAGGTACCTGAGAAACATGAGGAACTCATTGTTGTATGAATCCCTATGAGGAAGTGAAATTAGGTTATACATTCAACATCTATCATTGACCAATATTTTCACATTGTTGACTAGTCATTACTTGGTTTTGGATAGGCATATTAGTCTATGACTGAAGAGGTATATTCATTATTTCCTAGTAAGGTAGAACATTTATTGCCCCTAATTGAGGTGGAAATGTATTTTTCCTTTGTTGCATTGATATACTAGATTGTGCATATTTTTATGTAATTTTACTCATCACTTGTCTAGGGGGACTAGGATTCATCACATTATGTCATTGATGTGCGACATTAGTCATTGTTTGATTACCTACTCCCATAGGTTGTGCACTTGAGGAGGTAGCTATTTGAGGTTAGGGTGTAGAAACTCTTATTCATTGGTATGATGATGTATTAATAGGATTAACTACATGCACATGTTGTTGGCTAGTTGTTTACGCATTAGTACCACTTTAATCAGGATTGCATGTTGTTTACACATTGTCCACTATGTTTGGCTCACTATTTAGTGTAGAGGCCAAAGACACTTCTTCAATAATGGGCATATATATCAATTTATCTATTGAAATAATTTACATGAATGGGTTATAACTTATATTCTCTTGTCTATTTAACTCTATCAACACTCCTGTTGAAAGAACTAGGTCAATAAGAGGCTTACTTACAATGTTCATCTGATTGAAATCATGTGATAGATTTAGATATGTTTGATGCTTTTTTTGAATTTTGTTAAAGTGTTCTTCCATGATGTTTTTACCTTGATCAGATATATTAGGATATTGGTATGTTGTTTGGACTAGAGCCATAGGATTTTTAGAAGAAGCCTGTTGATCATAAATGATATTGTGGGGCACTCTTACTAGACTTGGTAAATTTTCATGGGGGGAGTCTACTGGAATTGTAGTCCCTACCTCTATGGATCTAACTAAAATCTCATCTTTGTTCTCTAAAAAATGTTTCTCAAACAAAAATAGATCATACGTGAAAGCCATATTAGTCGAATATGACTATTGAAGAACTAGTTCATCCACTACAAGTATTGTAGCTAGGTATCACATGGTTTACTCTTGGTCTTATTTTTAATAAGGTGGTGTGTTAACCAAATAATTGGCTAATGGATCTTGGATTTTTGCCCTTGATTGAGTATTATAAGAGGGATAATAATCCATCTCATAAGCAATATTATCTGCATAGGGGTCTTGCACCATTTTTTCTTGTGCAACCACATTACTAATTCCTAGATTATACATGAGTCCACTACAAGTGTAGGAATACATGTTGGGATCCATAGTAAATGCCTAGTGATAAAAGGTTAAAAAGTTCTACAAAATCTAAAAATAATAATGTCTAAAATAGATGACGTCCCAACTTGGTCTAGATTGGTTAAAAGGGTCAAAAGGTTTAGGCAAAGGTCTTTGAGGAAAAAAGCTAATGTAAAATATCTAACATTTCACTATTCACACAAAGGTAAGAAAGTAAATGGACCGAAAATCAAAATGTCAAACTCTAAGGTTGAAGTGTTTTAAATCAATCTAATCTAGGAATTAAGAAGTTACTAGGTCTTTTAGCCAAGCACGACATCAAAAGCTAGGCTCAAACAAGGCATGTGATTAGACTCTTTGCCAAAGGGAATAAAAAAATAAATTTGGAAGTAGATGAAAGTTTTAATCTAACAGATTTGAAACACTTCTAATAAACACTAGGCATTTGATTTTTGAACATGAACTTGATCAACTAGGTATAAGGTATGAAACAAAAGGCACTTTAGCAATAGTTTACTTTCTCACAAAAAATGGTATAAAACTTGGTTTTGTTTGACAAATAGGATAGACAAAAGTGAACATTATAACTATGCTTTAGACAAAAGATCACAAAATTATACTTAGGTTGGTTTGAAAATGTAGGAGAAAATTTGGAACTCTATGCAAGAGGATATATGAAACAATATTTGAAATGATTTGGGTAACGTAACGATGCTATACTACTCAAAAGGTGTGATAAAAAAGTTTGTTTCAAAAATCTCTGCTTTTCTACAATTTTGACAACATAACACTACCTTTCTTGACTCAAAATGTTGTAGTGTATAGACTTAAAGTGCAAGTGTTTAGCACAAAATGGCTTAAGTCTATCAAGTGATGATAATGATTATGAGTCTTTAAATGGCCTTCAACCTAAATTGGAAATTAAACCTAAGTTCCTTCAAGTTTAGTGAAAATGATGAACCCACTTAACATATCAACCCTATAAACTTGTAAAGGTGTAATTCTAAATTTAGATATCAATTGAAGGACTTAAACAACTTTGGTAAAGGTCTAAACTCAATTGGGAAACATAACTTCACCAAAGTGGATGATATGACTCTCAAGCTTTTGATGAACTTTTTGAACAAGGCAAATTGATGATCTCACATGGGTAGCATAATGCCTCTTTGTTCAAAGGAAAATTTGGACTATGTGTTTGGTTTGGATTGTTTGTTTACACTAAGTTTTGACTCTAAACAAGACTTTAATCTAGGACAAGACCAACTAATTAACCATTCTTAGATCCTAAACTAATAAGGTTGCTTGGTATTATTGGAGTCCATCAATATGTCATTTGAGAAGATTTTAAGTGTTCATATAAAAGTAAATTTACATTATATAGTAGGGTTTTTACACCCCCCTTCTATCAAATAATAGTACTATGACATAGACCTTGATGCACACCCGACACCAATAATAATTCTATGGCAAGTGGGGATTTATCTAAGATCTAAAAAGTTTTCAAATGATCTAGGGGAATCAATTACACAATGACTTTCATTCCAAACAATGCAAAATAAAAGCTTGGATTTTGGGTCTGTATCACTTGGCTTGTTGCAAAAAAGTCTAGTCATTTTTGTAACCACTACATCCTATTGTTTTCTCAGTGTAGTGAAATGTCCAAAGTGTTAGTACGTCCCATGTGCAACTCCAAAGGAGCCAAATGAAGTCAGTTTTAGGAGATGAAACCCTAGGTCAAAGCTTCCCTAAAGAACTTGTGGGAGGTGATGAAGTCCCCCTCGCAAGCCAAGATACATAAAAATAAAGAAAGCATGAAATTAGAATGACTTTAGGGTCATTTTCAAGATCACCCAAACTTTGACAAGTTTTTGCAGAGTGTTTTAGATGACTTTCTTTTGAAGCCTTGGACTAGGCTACTTACAATAGGAATGGTGCTTTTGATTCCAAGGGTTCCCTATAGGGTATAAATGGAAGAGCATACATGCAACATTCCTCTTTTTTATAAACAAAAATTTGATTTAAATAACTATTTCAAACAAAAATTGACAAGTGTGTTCAATTTTAAACCCAAAATGAAATATTTGGTGGTGTTCATTTGACCCCTTAGTCTTAGTTGCAGATTTTGAAAACATTCACTAAAAACATATAAATTCTTTGTTAAACACCCAAAAAAAGATTAATAATTTATTTTTAATCATCCAAAGTGATCTAAACATGTTTTGAACAAATATCAAGCTTTGTCCTGCATAAAAATTGTTAGCATGTCCTTTAGCTTTGAAGCTCTTTTTAGATTGAAATAATGAACTTTGAAAAATTAGCTCTTACGTCTATGTTTTTAGAAAAACATAGTGACCAACATTGGTTATTACCACTGACATCAGTTACTCTAGCTAATCAAGATCTAATACATGTAAGTGTTAATAACCATCATCATTTAAGTAAGTAGTCGATGTCAGTATCACTTACTGACATCGGTTAATGTGTAAAACCATGGTAAATAAAAATGGAAAAATAAAGTTAGAAAATCAATTTGTAAGAGTTTTAATAGCTCAAATAAATATTTTAAATTTGCAAATAGATATTATTCATGTGTAGGATGCATCTAGTCCCACCGGGTGTGCCATTATGTGATCCAGGAATTTTACTCAAGAGAGGATGGTTAGTATGGTGTTAGTTCCGAAATGAAAACAAAATGAAATAAGCATACTAATAGCATAATATATTTAGGCCTAGACACTATGAAGAGCTTAGTTAACAAAATCAAATGATAAGCATAACTAAAAATCAAGGGATCAAATACAAGAGTTCCTTCACCTTCCTTGGATACTCCAAATGCCTTTGTAGTAGTGGCTTGCTTGGCTTGTGCTCATGAAGTCCTTGGTAATGGAAGCTTGGCTACCTCCATCTCTCCTTGGCATGCTTGGCTTTTAGCTTGGCTTGGCTTGGCTTGGAATCAATTTGGCATGGTAACACTAGTTTATTGAAGCTTTTGGAACCAAATTTTCATTATAACTTTTCATCAAGAAAGCTTAGAAATGATGTTGTGAGGCCTCCTATTTATATAATTTTACAAATGTCTGGAATTAATCTGAACCATCCATCTCAAGATTGAGATGTGTGATTGAGGATTGATTAAATTTTTGGAATTAAGTTTTTAATTATCCTCATCATGACATTGGAAGAAGGGGTAATTAATAGGCATAGAGGGCATCATGGAGGGTATTGATAATGCATGAAGGGCATGAATCCTAATATTTATGGCATTTATGGCCTAGGGATGTCTTCCCAAGAAATGAGGTCACTTGATGATGTAGATATTCAATATTCATTTCTAAAAACAATTATTAAACAATTTTCTATGGAATTTTTTATTAGGCCTTGATTTGGGTTAATTAGCTCTTAAGCATGATTAAGTAGTTTGTGCACAAATTACTCAAATTGATTAGAATGTCTTGTTATTGCTCCAAAATTTGAGTAGATTAGAATTGGAAGGTAATGTCAGATAGATTGTAATTGTATTCCTATTTAGGATGTTACCAATAAAAAATAACAAAGGCACATGTCTTGTGCAGAAGATTTGATAGGAAAGAGTAATCTAGAGCACCCAGGTGCAAATTTGGCATTTTGACTCAAAATGAATTGATCAAAGTTAGCTAGCCCATAAATTTCATTACCTCATTTAGGGATACCCTAGCCATAATCAACACTTGAATATGTTAGTTTCACATAATTTAACATGTTTTAGTATTTTTAGGGAAAATAATGCATTTTTGGTAGAGATTAGCCAAAACCTGATTGGAGGTTATCAGTGGCCAATTTTAGGTTTCTCTAATATCCATATCCTTACCTAGGTCCTAATCCTAATCATCATCATTAGTATATCTAATTCCATCCAAAATCACATCAATCACCTCATGATCATCCTAGTCCATCCCATCACCAAATCACTCATCCCATAGTTAGATAAGACATTGTGACATTGCATATAGATATTTATGTGTGTGTTACTTGTCTACTATGTTTGGCTTATTTACATGTGTTTTATCATGTATATATTTGGTTGTATTATTATTTTGAGTCTATGTTGCATCATGTCTCTTTTTTTATATTGGGTAATGAACAAGGATGCTATGAGTTCACCAAATCTACAATAATTCTTATAGGTTCCCTTGATGAAGTAGAGTTCACTATTTACCCATGCACTTAGGCACACTATTCTCTTGGTCATACTTATATCATGGGGTATACTATCAAGCTACATATTTATCGGATTTCTTGGACTATGATGAGCCTTATGATAATTTTGATTGATCATCTATAACCTCATCATTTATCTAACCATCTAATCATTATTATTCTCATCACTAATCTAATATTCTTGATCCATTTGACTAACATCCAATATTTTATCCTCATAACCCTCATCTCATCACCTGAGTAATATCCTCTAATCACTAATCATCATCATAATCATCATCATCATCATCATCATCATCATCATTACCTTTTACCCTATCTTGTCATCTAGTCAGAACTACATTGGCCTGAGGTCTTTTTAGACTATGTAGGCAACACTTGGCCACTTTTCAGTGCCTAAGGATAGCTAATGTTGAGCATACACAAAACTCTACCTCATATATTTTTGATATATATATATATATATATATATATATATATATATATATATATATATATATATATATATCCTTGCCAACTAAATGATAATCAATTTATCTTATTCCCATTTTACCTTTGAATCATGGTTCACCAAAAAATTATTAATTTTATGTACCTTAAAAAGTGCAATGGATTCACTTGCATGCATATTATGTCAATAAATTTTAACAACCTTATTACCATTTTGAGGAACTCCTTTAATATATTATCTTTTAATATATATATATATATATATATATATATATATATATATATATATATATATATACTTGCCAGCTAAATGATAATCAATTCATCTTATTCCCATTTTACCTTTGACTCATGGTTCACCAAAAAATCATTAATTTTATGTACCTTAAAAAGTGCAATGGATTCACTTGCATGCATATTATGTCAATAAATTTTAAAAACCTTACTACCATTTTGAGGAACTCCTTTGATATATTATATTTTAATATAAATTATTTCTATCCATAGAAACTACCATAATGGTTAAGAATTGTAAAAATAACCTCCTTTTAACAATTCCATTGAGTTCTTTATCGATCCATGTATGCAGTTACATAATATATAATATGTAAGTGTTCTTTATTGTATATTTAGTCTCATATAATATCTCTACCCTTAACCTCAAGTTAACACATGTTTACAATAATTCAATACACCTTTTTTTTGTTTAATAATAGTTGAAGCCTAATGATTCAAAATGGAAATAAATCACTTTCCTAAACTCCTTGCAAACTCAATCATTTTAACTTTTCTTTGATACTAGTCTGTATAGCCAACATTTCATTGTGCATTTCAAACATACATCATTTTGTATACATTAACATAGACTTGAAGTGTCCTTAATCAATGATTTTTGATTAACAAATGATAAAGGTTTGTAATACCCATACTTTAATGCTTTTCCACATATAATAGATCTTAAAAATTACTCCACAAAACTCGTGATGCATATTTAGATTTCTCATACACATAGGGAATATAATATAGACCCAGTTATAATATAAAGAGTTCTTAAAGCTATTTATAGAATCTTTAGTCTTAGATAAGATTTTCATGATTTTCTTGAAATCAAAACATGAATAACAAAATTCAACTTACCGTTTAAGCTAAGAACCATTCAAATTCTCATCTCCACTATAATTTTTGTCATATATTAGTTACTCACTGCCTGTGGATGCACGTTCTATAGGTTTGCACCAGTCTTTCCACCTCAGTGCATGAAAAATAGTTGACATATTATTAAGACTCCAATATCATATAAAAACAATTTCTCTAATGTATACATTAAGACATTATAATTCACTTGAGGGTCTTGTTCTCCATAATGCTCACTTAAATTTAAACAAAGTTTTGTTCTCAAACAGGGTTACACATTTTTTTAGCACTCTCACTAAATATATGAATTTAACCTTGAATGAATGGAATGAAATCCATGAATATAATAGAATCAACTTACCAAGAATATAGAGACCAATTAAAATTTATTATACACATGTTTCATGATTGAATATGCTTATAGTAAACTATCATTCCACATCTAAATAGGAAAATGCAGAGTCTATCATACTCCCTTATCTATAAATGATGAAAATTCATATCTATTCTCTCTAATGGGGTTTATTTACATTCTCCTTTCAACTCCACCCCCTTTTATATTCTCCCATACATTGAATTCTTTGAACCACCAATAAAAATTCTATATAAAACAAAGACTCCAAGCAAAAAACAACATAACTAACTTCTAACTACCTACCCTACTTCTCATTTTAGACTACTTTCTAATCAAAGCTAAAATAAATACTCCTTGGTAACTACCTTTTAAAAGGATTTTCTTTTACATTTATTTATTGTGCCATTTAACATATGGAATTAAGCTACTAGACTCATACATGACCCTATAACAACATTTACTTAACAAGACCTTACTTGACATTACCCAAAAAGATACCAAACTACACCAAAATCATAATTAAACACATTGATTACATAAGTGTATTTATGTCCCTACATCAATAGCTTGACCACTCTTACCTATTTCTTCATCATCCACTATCACATCCATACTATCCTTCATCATCCTCTAGTATTTCATCATTCAAATCATTGAGCTCTAATATCAATCATTAACCAATCCATCTATTGATCAAACACCATCCCCATAATCATCTCCTTAATCTCTTTATCAATTTACTATATCTATCAATTGGGATCAACATATCACAACACCCATACTTTCTTTCATCACTCATGCATCATCACTGATTGGTTAATTTATCATTTATATCTCCCTTGCATGTGTCCTTGCTAGCAGCATCATCATTATTAATCATATTATAGCTCATTGATTTGATGAAATGTGGTATAATTATTCCCCTTAATATTTTGGTAATTTGATCCCATCATTCTTATTTTTCATCCCCTTCATCAGATCACTTGGAATTATATTTGAGCTAAACTCATCATTAATCTTATCAAATCATTGTCTTATCTTAGACAATAGCTCTCCCTTTCATGCATCCTTAATTGGGATACATTTAAATATTTTGGCCTTTTGTCCTATCATCATCATGTTACGGTTAATTCCCCATTGGGATGTGTCAAACATTTTAACATAGTCAATTCTCATTCCTTATGAATATGTCTTTACCAGTGGCATACTGACTTTATATCTCACTGCTCAGGTTGAATTAATATTGTTCCTCATTTATATCACATATTGCATCCCATCCACTTATCTATTCATCACATCCCACCCCTCATTTCCTATGTCAATAGGCCATCCATCTCATTCTTCCATGCATGTCCCCTCAAGGGGGCACAACATATCCTCTAATATCATTTACTAACATTCATCTATGACATCAAATTTCTTTAAAAGACCATTAATCTTTCCACTTCACTTTACTTGCAATGCCATTTCAAAGAGGGGAAAAATGTATGAATCTAAATCTAGTCACCTTAATTATTCTAATCAATCCTACTAATTTATCCCCTTCCTAATCATTTATCTAATATCCCCCCTCAACATTTCTTCATTCACTAACATTAGTCCTATCCCACTTCTTCATTAATTCTCCTAAATCTCCATTATTTTATCCAAACCTCACTTATCCATTAGTTGGGGATTTATAATTCCCATGGCCCATCTATCTACCTACTGAGCCTATTCCTAGGCTCTCCTACACCCCTAGTCCTTAATAACCCACCTAATCCCTATCTAATCCCCTACCTAATCCTAATTAATCCCTTAGCAGATTTTAAAATCCTCCAATTATAAAATCCTCTCTAACATAGCCTTCCCCCTCTAGAAACCTCTATTTTGTAGGTTTTCAAGGAATAAAAAATTCCTTGGAAAATCCCTAACCATTGATCCTAATGGCCCAAGATTGAATTCTATCCATTGATTCTTCCCTCCATTTTCTATATAAACAAGCCATTTCTTTATGGATAAGTGAACTAACAACCATCTAAGAATCTCATGAAGTCTCCATGTTGAGGAAGAAACCAAGCATCGAATTTATAAAGTCTTCATGTCAATCTAATCCTTGAATCCATCATCAACATCCTTGATCATGCCAATATAATGTCAAATTTATGAGTCTAAGGTAATCTCAATCCAATCATCTTATTTTTGATCCATTTAATCTTAGGTTGGATCAATCATCTTTAGGATTAGAATGGTAGTTTAAATTTGTATATTCATCTATTTTTATTTAATTCTAATGACTCTAGATCTTACTTAGGTAGTTGAACATTTTAGGTGCTTAAATTGCATAGTTTAATCCATTTGCTCAATTTCGTACTACACCTATCAATGGGGGAAATGAAATGGGTGGAGGGGAGAATGAAGTGAAAACCAAGGTAGAGGAAATATTTATTGAATTCAAGATGCTCAAATTAGGTTTATAAAAGCAATAGGACTTTCAACATTAAGGACTTTGAAGAACTTCTCTTAGCCACACAAGTCTTAAGTTAACAAATGAAGTATATAGATCATCCTATGAATATTATATGCATGAAAATTAAAATGGAAATACCTTCCCATAATGTTTTACCCATTCCTCAAGACCCCTTACAGAGTCATCAATCTACTATGAAGATTGGGTAATTATATGATAATGTAATGGGCACCATAGAGTTTGTTGAATTTTTCTATTCCAATCTATTGGCCTATCATACCCCAGTGGATCTTGGTTATATCATGAGTCAAACTATGGAGTTTTATATTTTATTAGAGATAGGATATGTGCTTTTAATAATGTCTTTTGGTGTGATTTTTGAATGTTTCCTTTTTTATCATTTCCTTTTGCTTCAAATGATTTGGCTTTTAACTTTTGTGATGGCATTTTCTATTCTTCCTCCATACGGATTTGGAAAACCAAACATGGGTGATAAAGATGAATTTCATTTGAATAATTTAGACTTTGTTACTAAAATAAAATGTAGAGAGCATGGTGTCTAAGATTTTTTTTTAATTCAGGTGAGATAAGAGTGTTATCTTAACTTTGACCTTGGTTTATCCAAAAGAAAGGAAATCAAAAGGAATGAAAACATGGAACAATTTGAATTAATTCAAATTAAAAAAATGTGAAAAGGGTGAAAAAGGGATACAAATATAGTAAACCATGATTACTTATCATAAGAATGAGGTAGGTGTAGGAAAACATGCTAAAACTTTATTATTGTGCAACTTTTATCTAGAAAAGAAGTAGAAGCTAAAGCTAAGAACAAAGATAAAAAACTTGTAACCATTGTGAAATATGCTCAAGAAGGAACACTAAATTTAAATATGGTGATTTTATGAGGAAGCCTTAATCCTATCCATAGTTTTACACTATAACTCATAAAATATAAACCCATGAGGGTGTACAAAACATGTAAAAAGTAAATGGGATAAATATGGTATTTATGAGGAAGGTTAGGTCCTATCTATGGTCTTACACTATAAATCACAAAAGGAAAAACGTAATGGGTGAAAAAAAAGTATTGGAAATTAAGGAAAAAAGGAGAAAAAAATAAAATCATGAGGAAGACTGGGTCTTCTAAATGATTTTACAATGTAACTCATGAGAAAAGAGAAATCAAAAGATCAAAAGGAGGGACTAAGGTTTGTGAAAAGAGGAATTGTTGCAGAGGGTTAGACCTATGTATGTATCTTATAAAAAGTGTTAGAAGGATAACATATAGAAACCATGATAAGAGGGGAAGGATTTAGGCAAAATACTTATTTAAAATTATGCATTGGTGAGCTCTTTAAAATTATGACCTTAATTAGTTTGAAGGCAATAAGTGCTTGGACCAAGGATGTCTTTGAATAAATATGGAGCCCATAAATTTTATTCATATTTACCTTATTTTTTAAAAGTATATTATATATTAAGGATAAAATCACCAATATCAAAAGTGCACACTTTAACTCTTTTATTATGTTGTTTGGCAATGTAGGCCTTATATTAGTGATTATCTTGTAGGGTGGAAAAATAATGTTTTTCAAGAATATCAAGAGAAGGAAGATGAGATTCACATAATGATTCATCAATTATGATACCATGAAGAGAGATAAAAATAGAGGTAATTTCAAATTCTAATGGGAAGATTGATTCAGAACCATAGACTAGTGAAAATGGAATTACCCCAATAGTAGTGCGTATGTTAGTATAATAAACCCAAAGAGCAGGATAAAGATGAATATGCCATTCCATGAAAGTTTCATGGATTGTCTTTTAGAGAATTTTATTGGTGGCTCAGCTTGTCCATTGCGTTGGGGATGAAAAGGCATGGAATTTTTTGATTGATTTTGAATTTGAGTCTTTTCATAAGAATCAATGTTTGGAGGATAGGTTTGGTGTTCAAAAAATTGAATGATATCTTTGTAGCATGAGTTTTTTTGAATGGTGATAGACTCAATGTGTTAGATAAGTAAATATTATGGTTGAATAGAATCTGGGGACTTTATTTTTTGGATAAGAAAAGTGGAATCAATAATAACTTGGTGTGGATCAAAAAGAGATGTTAACAAATAAAATGAATCAATAATAGAATTTTGATCCTAAGGGATAGGTTTGATGGTAAAATAATCAAATTTTTGTTAAGGGTAGTGGATATTTGATGATAAGAGATGAGATTTTCACTTTTTAATTGATAATTACCATTAGCCTGATGGTAGATGAGTTGGGAGTTACCCAAAGTGTGCAGATATGTGATGTCTAAATCAAGGGCTATTCTTATGCTTAAGATTAAGGCTTCATATTCCACCATGTTATTAGTGACATAAAAAATAAGGTGAAATTCCAAATGGATAATGTTTCTAAGAGGAATAATGAGGATACAACCTGCCCTAGCTCCTTAAAGGCATTTGGCACCATCAAAATGAAGGGTCCAAGTGTCTTTGTGTAAATTGACATTAATTTTAGGAAGTTCTTCAATAACAACTTTTAGTTTAGTAGTATTAGGGAATATAATGGACTCTTCAAGATGAATTCCTTCAAGATCAAAAGTGAAATTATGGAAGTAATCTTTAAGAGATATGGCTTGATTAAGACCTTCAATATAGAGAATATTATCATCGAGAAGACACTTTGAAGGTGGTCAATAACTAGTACAAGAGTTGCTATGAGTTGATCCACAATGTTTATCCTTTGATAAATTTTTATGCAGTAATTTAGAGATAAAATTACATGAGAAGGACCATCCACTTGCCAATTTTATCTCTAGGAAGAAAGGCTTTGGAGAAGAAGTGATGAAGTGCATCAAAATGAATGATAATGTAAATGGTTTGATAAAGCATATAATGTCAGAGCTTCTTAATGATAAAATATATGGTGAGTCAATCATGTTATACTTTTGTATAACATTTATCATAGTCGATGAGGCCTTGATTGATATAATAGATGGAATTTCCCTTTTGGTATCATCATGTTGGGTGAACATTACCCTAAATGATATGGGTGTAGAAGAAGTATATAAGATTAAAGGATGATAATTATAAGGTGGACAAAGAGTGGGTGGGTGAATCAAACATTTTTTTGCATATTTTTAAATGGTTTTTGACAAGTATTTATCCATTCTAAGGAATTAACTTTATTGATAACATAATTATTAAAATAGATACAATAAGCAATTTTGGGGATAAACTATCTAATTTCCCCAAGTTTACTAATGTTGAAAATAACATTTATCTGAGTGAGATCGACATCAATGCTATGAAGAGAGACTAAAAAAACTAATAATTTTCTAGGTTTGACATCAAAAACACATTTGTAGGGATTTAGTCTAACTTTATATTTAATGAGGTGATAAAAAATTATATTAAAATAAATGAGATGAGTCTTGATGCTTTTAGAATTGGCAATGAGATAGTCCACATAGATTTATATAATCTTATAGATAATATCATGAAAAATGTGGGTCATCATCCATTGATAGGTAGCTCCAAAATTTTTGAGGTCAAAGGGAATTTTAATGTAACAACAGGTTCCCCACTCCATGATGAAAGTTGTCTTATGTTGGTCTTCAAGGGCAATGTGAATTTTATTATAACCTAAGAAACCATCCATAAAGGACAACATTTCATAATAAAAAGTGGAATCAATAATTCTATCTATATAAGGTAAAGGGAATTTTTCCTTGGAATAAGGAAGATTAAGATTATAGAAATCAATGCAAATGAGAATGACCAAGGAGACTTTCTTCTGAACAGGGATAATGTTGGAGACCAATTCTGAATAGTCCACAGGATTGATAAACTTTGCATTGAAAAGTGTAATGATTTATTTATGGCATAAATTAGAAACTTATAGTGGAAATTTCCATTGCTTTTGTCACATGGGTTTGGTATCAGGATAGTTGATGATATTGTGCACTATGATTCTAAGGTCAATATCGGGCATGTCCTCATAGGACCAAGCAAAAGTCCCATGATATTTATCTAATAATAAGTTGAAATTATCATGTTCAGTTGGTGTAAGTTTACAATATATTTTAATTGGTTGAGGGAATGATGGGTACCATATTCAATTTTGGTACTTTACTTGATAAGAATAACATTTCCTTCTTGGAAATGATATGGTACATTAGGTAGAGAGGAAATATGATTTACTTTAAGATCAATGCTAGAGATGAAGTTATTGAAATGAGGGGCTTTCTTATTAAAATTCCCAAGTTTGTGATCCTTTATAGGTAGTTGAGGTTATCAAATATGAAACAATTCAATAATGGATTTGTCATTTGGCAAAGTGGGAAGAGGACCATAATACTCAACATCTACTTTGAGATCAAGAAATTTTTTACCATGGCTATCATATTCAGAGTATATTTGATGTACATTTATGGCTTTGGCATCTAGCATAATCTCAAGAGTAGGTGGAGTAGGGGAAGAAGGTTGATCAGATTCGATTGGGTTATCATTAGCATCATTGATGGGGGGGGGAAATAAGGTGTAATTATATATTTTGTAGGTGGTGTATAAGATGCCTGAATTTTTAGAGGTTTAGAAGGTAAGTTTTATTCAACCACCCAATGAGTATCAAGGAGTGGAGAATTAGCAGGAAATACATAACCTTAAAGTGCTAACTCAAATTTAGTGGAAATGGTATGACCATCATGACTGAAAGCATGCATTTGAGCTAAAGTTTTCTAATAATGTTTAATATCCAAGTCTCATGATTGAGCTTGGGCCATGATGTAATTATCCTCATAAGTTGGAGAAATTATACATGCTTGATATTTAGGAGGAATTTCAGAAGGGGAAATGCCTAGATCAATGAATTTATGTGGAGACATGATTAAAATATCTTGGAATAATTTTTCCACTCCATAATCATTACACGTGAAGGCATATTCTATGTAAGAGGCTTCCTAATCATTGCATGAAGGAGAAATCAATTTTGTCATCAATGAGGGGGATGGTGTGATCACAAGGCAATAAATAAGGATGAATCCACTTTGATATGTAAGGAGGTAGCTAAGTAGCATTGTAGGTATTTTACAATTCATTTGGTTCATTATTATTTGAATCAATAAGAGTGACATGAAAATCTAGATTCATGTTGATGAATTTGGGTAAGGGAGTACTATTGATCATTAGAATGGTAGGAATGTGATATTAAGATTTGGGATTTGTAAGTTAAAAACTCCAAGGGTTGGGATTGGCCTCATGTTTATGCATTTTGACATTATGAAGGATATTGATGCATTAGCTAATGAAATAGGTGACATCCCTAATTCTATGAGTCCATGGTCATCCTAGGTGTATGTTGTAAGATAGGGGTAAATTGAGGACCATAAGCTTATTTCAAACAATATTAGGTTTGATTACAAGAGGGAGCCAAATAAAACCAAGTGGATTTTTATTAGTTTTGTCAAATCCAAGACACGTTAGGTGGGTTTCTTTGAGATGATATTTATTATATCCAAATTGTTAAATGAACCACATAGATGTCCCATTAATATTGAACCCTTCATCTAATAATACTTTATGAATGAGGGTGGTATTAATGGATATTTTAATGAGTAGGGGTAGATCACCAAACAAAATAGGATCTCATTTTTAATAATGTATTATTTGAGGAATTATATGGAGGGTTTTGAATAAGGACAAATAGATTCAATGGTATGCAGTTCAATTGGTTGAGGCTCATGAGATGGTGGTTCTTCTTCTACAAAAGATGGTTCTTCAATTTATTGAAATGTTTATATGAGGAAATTACAATGATAAGGGGAGGTATGAAATAAATCCATAAGAGGAATATTTTAAGGCATGGATTTGATCTCTTCTAATAAGTTTTAATGGGTTTTAGAAGAAGAACTAACATGAGGTTTAGAGCGTAAGTTAGATTTTGGAGGAATTTAAATGCTTAGCAATTCAAAACGAGGTGGTTCCTCATTAGTTTTTGAAGCTAGGTGAGTATTTGTAGTATCTTTGAGGAGTTTCTCTTCCAAATATGGTTTATTAGGCTTGGTAATAGGATCTTTGTGAGCCAATTTATGGTGGCAATTAACCTTTGCTGCATTAACATATTGAGAATTATTATAATATTGGTCATAGTTGGTATCAATGACACAAAAATATTTGTTAGATTATTGAGCATTAGATATGGAAAAAAGTTTTTGGTTATTAGAATAAGAATCTTTAGGATCTTGTCCTTTTTGAGAAACAATGTTGTAATTTTGACAATAGAGTTGAATCATGGCTTCGTGATTGAATGAATCATCAAGAATATATGAGACAAATTTTTTGGTAAGCCTTCTTCAAGTTTCATAGGAGTTACCAATGTTGACATGTAACCAAAAAAAGTGATTAGGGTCATACCATTTAATATTATTATTGGTATAAGTAAATGGTTTAGAGGGTGCTAACAATTATTTCATTTGCTTTATAGTTGAAGGTGTATGAGAAGATGGGGGATTGTCAACTTTGGTAACTCCTGGCTTAGTTTGAGGAGTATTATTGATGATTTAATTATTGGAATGTTGAAAATAGCCTTTAAGGAATTTGTTATTAGGTTCAAAATATTTCATTAAGAAGTCTTGATGCTTGGCTTGGTCAAGAGCTTCATTGAGAATTTGAGGGGAAAAGTTTGAACCTTGTACTAAAGAGAATGAGTTAAGGAACTTATAAAGAGTTTAAATAGATTATCATCAGTCATGTTATGATCATATTTGTGGTCCAAATATTTACATCACTTGATAAAATCATGAGCTGATTCAGTGGGAGATTACTTATCATTGATGAAATGGCTAAGGCAATTTTTGGGAAGATCACTATGTTGAAACTCTTTAACTAGAGGATTGACTAAATCTTCTATTTTCCATATGGAATGTTGGGGAAGTTGGTTGTACAATTCCAATACATTTTCAATGAAGTTTTTAACTAAGATTTTAGTTGTGGTGAAAGTATTAGTTTGGATCAACTCCTTGTAAATATTATTGAATGAAATGAGGAAAGATGCAGGGTCTTTAGTCCCATCATAATTAGTAGTTGGAGATATGTTACCAATATCAATGGAAATAATGAAAGGAATTAAAGGCAAATTTTAAATGTTTTGAAGCATCTTGTTATTCATTATAGTTTGGGGAATGGCATTCCATATGATATCTCTAAGAGGTGGAGGAATAAAGTTTTGGTTATTTTGAGAGAGGAGAACGAGAAGTTGATTAAACATATCAATTAAATGATGTTGTAGTTGCATCATATATTATATGTTTGCATTATGTTCATCTATTTCACTATCTATGAAAGAATTTGGGTTGTATAAATTGGTGGGTTGGTGTTCATAGGAACACTCCCAGAATTGGTATTATGAAGAGGGTCGTTAGGAGGTAGATTACTAGTGGGGTTGTTAGATAGACTTGTGTTAGCCACCCCCACATTGTGATGAGATGCTTGAAGATGGGAATTGTATTGATAGGTAAAAAGGATTTGATCAACCTAACTCATTTTGGGGTGTGATTTGAACCATTTTACAAACCAAAGATGAGGGAGAGGAAGAAGTACTCCAAGAGTGAGGATTCTCTTAGGAAGTAAAGAAAGGAAGGAAGGAACACCCCATATAGCATCTAAATGAATTCAAGTTGTCCAAGAATATTCTAATAGGGTATTTCATGATGTTTGATGAAGAAAATAATTTTTTTAAGAAATAATAAGGAGAATCATAGATAGAGTCAATCAAATAGATAATAGAGTCAACCAAACAAAGAATAAGGTTGACCAATAAGAGAGAGGGTTGGCCTATAGATATCAAGCTGACTAGGTCAACAGAGTGATACTAAAACACATGATGAGAAGATTATAGTATGGGTCAAATGTGTACTATTGGATAGTGTTTATGATTAAAATTTTTATGTCAATTAATCATCCCTTTCACCTATCATGAAGGTTAAAATGATATCGTATCAGTTTAATAGTTTTTGGTCTAAAATATCATAAGTGATCTAGAAGATGCGTAAATGGTGTTTTGAATGATCTAGTATAATAAAAAAGTATTCCAAATACTCAATAATACTTCATGACTAATTTAGAAATCAAATGTTCTCTTTGAAATAAGGAAACATATGTGATTATGTAATCAATCTTATCTAACAAGGAAGACATTTGAATTAGATAAACTCTTGAAGGAAAGATTTTTGTTCCTTATAAATATTTATGATTTAAAAACTAATATAATATGTTTATTCTTGATTCAAAAAACATCTAATGAAAAGAAACATAAATATCAGAAATATACGAACAAAAGATTACAATGAAAACCAAAGAAAGAGATAGATATAACAATGAACATTATTAATTTTTTTTTAATAAACCAAAACTAAGAAAGAAAAAAAAACAAAAAGGAAATCAACATTAACCTAATCAACAAAATAAATATATCCTTAAGATCAAGTCACAATAAACTTGATAAAGAATCTAATAAACTTAATTTAAACTAAATATGAAATAAAAAAGGAAAAACTAGGTCTACCCAAAGACTAAAGGTTGATTAACAAAACAAATATATTAATTAAAACTTAAGATATTTAAAGTCATATAATTAACACTAGTAACTAAAACTAAAGAGAGTAAAATTATCTAAGTCTAAAATAATATATCAAATAAACAACCTAAGATAAAACTATTCTTAATTAAACAAACTAATTAAACTAAAAAACTAAATAAAAAATAAAAAAATGAGAAAAAAAATTAAAAATTAATAAAAAAAATGCAATTCTTCAAAGAAAGAGTCATCTAATAGGAATTTTTTTTTATTGATAAACATCATTTTTGATACAAAAGTATTTAACATAGCAACTAGTATAATCTGAATTGATAAAAAAACATGTCACACAATGAAGTGTTCATCAATATTTAGGCTAAGTACTTAGATCTTCCCCATATGACTATAAATATGTAATTATCATAAGATATTAAACCAACATTACTTAGATGAATGATTTATAAATTTAACAAAGAAACCTAGATATACCTGTGTTTATTAAGCAAGTTACTTAACTATCAGAGAAAGTGTCCTTGATCTATCTACAAGACTTGTTTATCTGAGAGATATTTCACATAAAGAAGTATGAAGATGGACTTGAAGTGAATTAAAAGTCTTCAAAGATGCCTATGTAATGTTCCTCTATTGGATATTTGTTAATGATTTCATGATGATGTCATAAAGGTGTCTTGGTGAGTGGATGAAGTGCCTTGATAGTCTAAGTGAGAATGACAGAGTGTGCAATGTGCTTGTCCAAGTATGCTTGAAGGAGACTTAGTTGATCTTTAGTTTTGGCATGGTTAGAGATGTTTAAGGATTAATATGGTGATTTAAGCATGTGAAAGGGGTCTTATAAAAATTCAAGAATGTTTTGAGTGCTTATGTGCATGAGTGGATTTCACCTGGTTCATTATTGTTCTCATCTAGACATTTTGGGACCAATGGCAACAAATCTAAGTAGGCAATTTGATGATGTCATAATTACCACATATGGATGAGTCAGGGGGAGTTGGTCATATAGTTGTGATTAAATTAGTCATTAGTTTATTTATGCAAATTATTAAGTCTAGCAATGAAGTGGGATGAAATATATGTAAGTGTAAAGTTGGGCTCTCAGGTATTTTGATAGTGTTTGCCCATACTTAGCCAAATTTGCATGAAGCAAGAAAGAATCAAGTAAGTAGTTTTATGATGTCATATCTCACACATGTGGATGTTTTAAGAGAAGGTGATCATATGGGTTTGTTTAGTTTTATGCCTAGTTGATTTTTGCTAAATTTTAGGTCAATCACTGAAGTGCATCAAAAGTTAGACATGTACAAATTTGGCCTTCTAGATAGTTCTTGACATAGTTGGCTTTATGAAGTGATAAATTTGAGTAAAGATTTTAATGTTATTATGTATCACACATGTGAAGGTTACAAGATTATATTTACACATAGTTTGATTATCCTATGTGAGGAGATCATATGGTCCAAATTTCATAACTTATGATTCAGTGAAGCAAAAGATATGGAGGCACAAAGTTGGCCTTCTAGGAAGATAGTAATGGTCCCCATACTTAGTCATTTTTATACTATGTTAAAGATCAGGGTTAGATAGAGATAAAATAATGTGCATGAGTTCATACATATAGATCAATGATGTACAACAATTTAAATATGCCAAAGGGTTTATTGGTTAATGGAGTTAAATATCGAGCTTCTTACAAAAGGATCAATGGAGCAAGTTTGTTCTAAGATGTCAATATGTAGTAAGATGAGGACAAGTGCTCGATGTTTAATGTTGAGTAGAGATAAATACTAATATAATTTAGAGGACAAAAAATATGTGGATTTTTATATAGGTAGAGATCAAAGGTACACATTGATCAAGATGAGTTCAAAGTGTCTAATGTTTAACACAGATAAAGATCAAGCTACGTACAAGAGATTGATGGAGTGAACTAAGTTAAATAGTTAATATGAAGATACAATGATGAGAAATAAAAGGTAAAGGTTGAGATAATTTAATTAATATCAATGGTGTGTGATCAATTTATAGATATGAGAGCATGAGATATAAGTAAAGTGATTGAGGTTTAATTGTGATCGTTTGCATTTGAATATTTGAATTTGCAAAGGAAAGACCAATGCCTAGTTTTTAAGCCATATCTCTTGATCTAGGATGAATTTACTCATGGTGTAAAAATTAAATATGTAGATGAATTTAAGGCACATCTATAAATATATATTTTAAGATATGGAAGTATCTACAATCAAATTTATAAAGGTCCAAAGTTGACTATGTGTTTGATTGTATTCTACAAGAGACCGAGAAGGGTAATTGAGCTCGTTCTGATGTTGTTTTGATGTTTAATATGAATTGGTTAATATATAATGTTGTATACTCCATGAAAATAATATGTGTGCATTATATATGTTTAAACAATCATATATATTATTAACAAAGGTTTAAAAGTCTGTTGTGTATTCATTCATCGTGACTGTGTGTATAGAGAAGTGTTTGAGCTAATTAAGGATACTTTGATGGTTTTTGGAACTTAAGGAGGACCTATAGATCATGTATAATGAACCCATGCTTTTGAAAGTGTCCTTTGTTCTTATTTTGACTTGAATAAGTGTTAACAAGATAAATAGGTCTCCATAGGACCTAAAAGTGACTTAGGCCTATTTTAAAGTATGTTATGCTTAAGTGCGATCCATTTTATATGCATTAAGGGTGAATGCATGTGTTGTGGATGATAGGAAATATTTTAATCTTGTTAATTCATGAATTCTCTATAAATTATGAAATCAAATGTTTTGGTTTCTATATTTTAAATAAGACTTGTGAGTAGGTGCTCAAAGTGAAGGCTTGCGTGAATATGGAGCCAAGTAAAGGAGAGTAACTTTAAAAGAGAAGGAACAGGTTAGTGAGGACCAAAAGAGAGTGAATAGGATTAGACATGCTTATTTGAGCAATGTGATGAAGGTGATCATATAGGTCATTGGACCTAATAATCCTAGAAGAGGTAGAATGGTTGAGTATGCTCAAGAGGCTTTTGGAAGAGTTGTGTGTGAGAATTGAGAGAGACTTGTGCAAGGCTTGAAGGATTATAAAATGAATGAGTGAGAATTAAAGTGAAGATTTGGAGAGTGAAGGAAATTATAGGAGAGAGAGTATGACTAGTGGATGAGTTGAAGAGTAGAATAGATCGAGAACTATTTGTATGACCTGTAAGTCATAATTCTATTGGTAGAGTAGTTCTCTTGCTATTTGAGTATGAAAAAATGTAAAGAGTGATAATTAGAGGTCCATCATTTGGTTTTGAAGACATAAATTCAAATGTGGATGTGTTCATAGGTGTTTTTTTGGCATCTTAGCATCTAAGGGGGTTGAAACTTGCTTACAAGGTAAAACTTGCTAAAGGTCTAGTTATTGTGGCATCTCAGCTAGATAGGTGTAGAAGCTCCTTGTGGGATTATAGTATCACTAAAATTAGGAATGATAGTTCTTTGATCAATTTTAGCTGGTCTAAATTGTTTCTTGTTAATATAGGATAATATTCCAATTATACGTTCTAGTGGGTTTTCTCCCCCAAGAGGGTTTCCCACATATGTTATGTGTTATGTGCTTGATCTTTCATTATTTCTCTTATAAATGATGTGTATTATTCATGAATATATGTATTTATTGATTAATAGATTAAGATATTTGTAATTAAATTTGGATTATCTAGGCTCACTGATTTACCCTCCCACTTAGTGATTGTAACTCTAATAATTGGTATCAGAGCCAGTCCTTTGGAGGAAAATTAACAACTTGAAGGAGATTCTAAGTAGGTACAAAGATCACTAAAAAATTGAAGAAAGAGAATAAAAATTGGAAGGATGTGATCAAGGCTCTTGAAGAATAGATATATACTTTGAAGAAATATGCCAAACAGGATGAGAATGTTATCAATGATCTCAAGGTTCAACTAGTAGATGCCAAGACAAGTTTGTGTTCAGAACAAAAGGACATCATGTTTGATAAAAAGCTTGCCATAATAGAAGAGAAGATGAAAACAAGGCAGAAGAATTTGATCTAAAAGCTAAGCTCATGAGTGCATTTGGTGAACTAAAGGAGTAGAAGAAGAGGAATCATAAAATGAGGAATATGATCAAAAGTCTTGAAGCATAAGTTAGTTCTCTTGAGATAAGTTTGTTAGGCATGTACAAGAAAGAAGAAAAGAAGTATCAAGAACATATAAATTTTATTGAAGTGCAAGAATATAAATTAAAAAACATGACCAACAAGGCCAAAGAGGATGAATAGAAGATCAATATTCTTGAGGAACAATTTAGAACTACAAATGCAATTCTGAAAGCAAAAGAATATCAGTGTAATCAGTTGAAACTTGAAATAAAGTCACTAAAAAGTGAGCATGAGATTTTATAGTCAATTTCGATATGCTGAAAGAGAAACATGAGAAGCCTGAATATGTCAAAGAGAATGTAAGCTTTGAAAATAATACAAGAAGGTTTGTTAGACAACTAAATGCTTCTTAAGGTATGCTAGTTTATTTCATGGTCATAGAGCTAAGGACTTTATAATGAAGTTAGTCAAGAATGAGTCCTTATGGAGCCTTATAAGAATAAGCAATTGGTCTTGGAGAAATCATAACTTAGATCAGCCAAGAGAAAAAAAATGAATCAAATATGAACACGATACATATTTTGTCTTCTGTCTAGATAGAAAAGGAAGATCATAATCATCATCAAGCAAAAGGTATAAGTGATCTTGTTTGTTTAAAATGTCATAAAGTTGGTCACATTTCTAGGTATTGAAATAATAGGTTAAATGAGTTTACAAATCAAAATAAGGTCTATAGAGACCCTAGTGTGCAAGGAAGAGGTCACAAATGGGTATGGAAACCTAAGCATATTAGAAGAGATTAGATTGAGACCTAAGATAGTTTGTTTATCATGATAGCCAAGGAAAGTCAAGATTTTATATTGACAACATTTATTGACAGATCTAAAGAAAATAATAAATTCAATAATTAATTCAAAGTCATATAGGACTACAAGTTAGATGAGATTATGGAGATATGGGACTCTCCAGAGTTTTGGAACTTTTAGTCTCTCTTTGTCAAAGAGGTGTCTCTCTCTAAGCTTTAAGGATACACTTTACAAAAAAAAAGCATGGTGAATGCTAGTTGGGTCTTGATTGATGTTGTAAGACAAAGAAGGTCATGAGAAGATGTGTTGGGCTACTATGAAAGATTTTTTGTTAACTGGAAGACTTGTGTGTCAAGATGTTCTTTGGTTGATTAGTTTGCTCTTAGTTTTTGAAGAACTAACCCAAAGGATGAAAGGTAGTGACTTAAGGGTTTGATGTCTACAAACCCTAAGGTGTGTGTTCATGATGCTAATGATTCAATTTTGGTATATGGAGCTAAGTGAACATCAGATGGAGAATATGTAATGTGTTCATTAGTTGGTGACATGCTTGTAATGCATGGCTGAGCCTAGTTTAGTATTCTTTGTCATGAAATAATGTTGGAAATATGTGTAAGCAGGGTTAGAATGAATGTTTATAGGTGGCCTAATGATATTTATGTAATGTAAAGAAGATTTTGATGCTCAAAAAGGTTTGATGACCTTATTCTAGCTTTCTTTAAGTGGTTTTGTGGTCTGAAGTTATGCTATAGTCAAATTGAATATTTTTGAGTGCTCTTAGTTTTCCTAGTTTATGCTTAAGAGTATGCAGGTCCTAAAATGGGTTATAAGATGTATGGGTTCTCAAATATGTGAATTCTCAAATTTATTTATAGAAGTGTGTAATTTTTGTCTCCAGTTGTAAAATAAGTTTCATAGGTAGATGTTGACCAGAAGGAAGTTTGTTGACTCTATTAAGTTTGATATTCTAGGGTTTTGGGCTCTATTATAAAAGTGGTTTGAATTGTGAATTGAGGTTTGAGGCTTATTAATATATTTAATGGGACAAATGGGTTTTCAAATCAATATTCATAGAGATTTGAAGGTTTGTGTTTTTCAAGATATTCATGTTTTTATCAAGATGGAAGCCTAATTGGCAATTTGGTATGTGAAGGAAGTACATTTTAGAAGTTGAGATAGGTGTTTAAAATTTATGTGCTTGAGGGGGCATATGACATTGCTATAGATATGAAGTTTTAGGTCTTGATGGTGTGTCTACTAAAAATTATGGGCTTTGCAAGTTCTAGGTATGGCTACAAGAAGACTAGATAGGCAATGAGAAGATGAATGCCTTTTTTTATCTAGTTTCTCCAAAAGAGAAAGGTATGTGAGTTTCAAGGAAAGTTCTCAAGTTTTTTTTTGAGAATATTTTCTATTTAGTGAGTGACATGGCATTCTATTGGTGGTCCTTGAAATGGTTTGAGAAAGACGGCTAGTAAGTGTGGTGGTTCTTCATGTTGTGTGGAGATATAAAGATGATCAAGAGGTGAAATTTCTTATAATTTTAGGGGAAATCCTTAGTAGATGTTTCTTGGTAATTTCCCTTAGTTTTAGTGTTTTTTCATGTTATGTCTTCATTGGTTGCAATGCTTAGTTGAAAAGAGTGTTGGCATGGAAGAAGAGGAAGTTGGAAAGACAAAATGAGGTAGGCTCAAGGTAAAAGGAGTTTGTATCATCTTTATAAGGTGGTATTCTCCAATTGGTAGTATTTTTAGGTCCTTAAGATCATTTGGTACCCACTTTGTCATTGTGTCAAAAGGGGAGAAAGTTCCTATTATGGAGTGCCTTAAGAGAGAAGGTGTGTTGTATAATGATACATGATGTGTGTTGACATCAATGAAAAATGGAAAGTTTTTTGAAGAGCTTTAAATGATGTCATAGAGGTGTCCTGGTGAGTGGATGAAGTGGCTTGATAGTCTAAGTGATATTGACAAGTGTGCAATGTGCTTGTCTAAGTATACTTGAAGGAGGCCTAGTTGATATTCAGTTTTGGCATGGTTAGAGATGTTTAGGGATTAGTGTGGTGATTTGAGCATGTGAAAGGGGTACTATCACAGTTAAATAATTATTTTAGTGGTTGTGTTCATGAGTGGATTTCACCTAGTTCATCATTGTTCTCATCTAGACATTTTGGATCTAATGGTAGCAAATCTAAGTAGGTAGTTTGATGACATCATAATTACCACATGTGGATGAGACAAGGGGGATTTGGTCATATGGTTTTTATAAAATTAGTCCTTAGTTTATTTTTTCAAAGTATCAAGTATAACGATGAAATTTGACAAAATATATGCAAGTGTAAAGTTGGCCTCTTAGGCATTTTGATACAGGCAAGAAAGAGCTAAGTATGCAGTTTTATGATGTCATATCTTACACGTGTGGACATTTCAAGAGAAGGTAATCATATTTATTTGTTTATTTTTGTGCCTAGTTGATTTGTGCTAACTTTTATGTCAAGTTACTATTTTCATAAAAAGTTATGTATGTGGAAAGTTGACCTTCTAGATAATTCGTAACAGAGTTGGCTCTGTGAATAGATAAATCTAAGTATGTATTTTAATGTAATTATATATAAAATGTGTGAGGATTATACGATAATATTTACACATGGTTATATTATTTTATGTGAGGAGATAATATGGTCCAAATTTTAGAACTTTCACTTGAGAAAATCAGAAGATATGGAGGTGCAAAGTTGGCCTTCCAAGTAGATAGCAATGGCCCCCATACTTGTTCATTTTTGCACTATGTTAAAGATTAATACTAGATAGACATTCAAAGGTGCACAAGAGTTCATACATATATATCTAAAATGTGTATCAAGTTAAAGAGGTCAAAATTTTCATTGGTTAATGAATTTAAATATTGATCTCCTTACAAAAGGATTAACGAAGCATGTTTATTCCCAAATGTTAGGATGCAATGAGATGAGGATAAGTGCTCAATATTTAATGTTGAGTAGATATAAATACCAAGATAATTAATAGAATAAATGGTGAGTGTATTTTCATATATATAGATATAAAATGTGTGAATTTATCTATATGAGTTCAAAGTGTCCAATGTTTAACATAGATAAAGATCGAGCTACGTACATGAGATTGATGAAGCACATGAAGTCAAATAATAAATATGAAGATCCAATGATGATAAATCAAAGGTAAATGTTTATATACTTTATTTAAGATCAAAATTTCATGATCAATTTAGATATGTATGAGAATGAGATGCAAGCAAAGTGATTGAAGTTTAACTATGACCGTTTGTATTTGAATATTTGAATTTTCAAAGGAAAGACCAGTGTCTGGTTTTTAAAAAATATCTATTGATCCAATTTGAATTTACTCATGGTCTAAAAATAAAATATATAGGGGACTCCAATGCACATCTATAAATATATATTTCAAGATCTAAAAATATGTAAAATCAAAATTATGAAGGTCTAAATTTGACTATGTGTTTGACTATGTTCTATGTGTTGGGTGAATATATTGTCACTTAGCTAACTGATAGGAAAAATAGATCTGTTCACCACAGCATAGGGAGCTTGGTTGGCTAGATGTCCAAGTTTACCACATCAAAAGGAGACTAATCTCTCCTCTCATCAAGGGGAGTTCCCTATTAAATATAAGGAGCTATATACTATATATCTGTGTTGAAAATAAAGTCTGAAAAGTCATTTGCTTTCTTATTCCAATAACAAAATATGATCAACAATCCAAGCTCAAAGTCTCAGTAATGCCTTTCAACTTGGGCAAAATTTAGTTTTTGATAACCAAAAGATCTAATCTTAAAACAATAAGAGAGATTCCAATATATAGCTCTCCAAGAAAGACTTGGGAGTAGTAAAACAACATGTTACATTCAATACATTTTAAATTATGTCAAGAAGATATGCTGGAATTGGGCGTAGTTGCCCATTTGCTTCTCTCAATGTAGAGAAATAAGTCATGGCATTGAATGTTCATGTTCTCCAATGTCCAGTTGGTGGACTACTTCACCTTCTAGAAACATATCCCATGCATGGGTATTTCTGGTCCTTCTTCATCATTCCTCCTTTTTTGGTTGTGTTTTATCCCTTTTCTGAGATCTTAGGCTATCTCTTTGGCTAGTCGCTAAACTTGCAATTGACACGTGGCACATTCTGCTATGAAATAGATGAGGACACTCGGTAGTATCCACTGGACTCTGAGAGAGGCTTAGGAGAAGCTTAAAAATTGGTAAGAAACTTGAAATGTAGATATAGACATTTGTCGTGCTTTGTTGAGTTATAATGGGACACATGGTAGCTTTCGCTTTGAAATAGGCAGAGACACGTGGTAGCTTACATTTGTCTATAGAAGCTTTAGAAATATTTTTGAGAGTCCTGCAGAAGAGGACATGTGGTAGTCTCCACTGAGATTTGGATATAATATAGAAACATTTGGGACTCATTTTAGATTCATTCAGATGCTGACACTTTTCAGCTTCTACCATGCTTTAGCTACCTTTGGAAACTCCTTGGGACTCATATTAGTTTCCTACGAAAGGTGACACATGGTGGTCTCTGCTATGCTCTAGCTACCTTTAGAAAGTCCTATGGAGGATGACATGTGGAAATCTCCACTGTGCTCTAGCTACCTTTAGAAAGTCTTATGGAAGATGACACGTGGCAGCTTCCACTACTTTTTAGAGAAACATATTGAAACCTTCCACCATTGCCACTTGGCACCTTTTACATGCACTGAGAGATGCTTAGAAGAAACTACAAATGCAGACACATGTCATGTTTTGCTTACTTTAACAACTCACATGGGGCCCACCATAGTTCTTACTTAATATTGAAACAAAAGGAAGAAACTGTGGAGGTTGACACTTGGCAGCTTCTACCAAGCTTTGTAAGGGACACGTGGCACGTTTCATTACTTTTTAGAGACAAATTATAATGTGTTTGGTGTATGACACCTGACAACTTCTGCTCTCATGCATTTTCCTTTCCTTAGCCACTTGAACCAACTGATTTAACCAACTTTGGTTCAATGGTTCAATCTTTTGTTCCACTCATTCAATTGACCACTTGAACCAACTGCGTTGAACCAAACCTTGTTGAAGCAAACCACGTTGAACCTTTGAACCTTTGCTGAATATGTTGAACCTTGAGCCCATTGAACCTTTAAACCAACATGGTTCAAGGTTTAATGGTTTAATGGTACAATGGTTCAATCCTTGCTTAGAAGCTTGCCGATGAACCCTTTTTAGCTGAATGAAGGCATTGTACCAATCTTAAAAATGCCAAAGTGTTGGAAAATTTCCCCTTTTGATTAAAATCTCCTGTTAAAGTGATTGAACTGTCATGTCCCCTTTTTTAGTGGACATCGACATATTTGATGATTAGCCTATTATGCAACCCTCGTAGGCTGAGAGGATGGATAGGGGGTCATGATGGAGATTGGATTGGCTTTGACTAGCAAAATTTCTATAGTTGGCTTTCATTTAGGCTATTTTAGAGATGTTTGTCTGAGCTCCTATTATTTAGGGACTACTAACATGTAGTGGAGCACCCTTATTTTGATATGGTCATGTGCATAATCACTCCCTGATTCACTAGCTTCAGTCGGTTCGAGGATCTGACATGTATAGAGGGAGATATTAATATTTGATTGATTTAATCAAATATTAATTATTTGGTCTAATTTTAATTAGAATCCCTAATTCTAATTTAAGAAAACCCTAATTAGGGAAAGCAAATCTTTTGAGGGTATAAGGGTTTCTCATGGAGGCCATTATTGAATTATGAATTGATTATTGATTTTGATATTAAAGAATTCTTCTGTGAAGACTGAGCCAAGGGTTCCAGGATTCCATTGCAGTGGAAAACGTCAACTCTTCATTGTGTGTGATTTAGAGGCTATGAGATATCAACTGATCTATTGTCAAATTGAGAGATAGCTTCATACATAAGTTATCACAGAGGTTTACAAATTTGAGAGATAACTTCACACAGAAGTTATCATAGTATTTCAGGTATTTCTTTATTTAGTTTTTGATTCAATAAATTATATAGATAGAGATCTTCTATATTAGAGCCACATATCTTCAGATCAGGGGTTGAAAACAGACAGGTTGTGCTTAATTTGTGACCGTATGAAGTCCGTACAGGTCCGTACAGATCCACATAGATACCGACCTTGGCAGACAGAGATCCTAGTGACCGACATCGGCTGACTAAAGACCGACGTTGGTAGAGAAGGACCGACAGAGACCGATGTTGGCAGTATATCGACCGACGTTGGCAGTATATCGACCATCCCAGAATTCAAGTTTCATTTCCAGATTTGTAGAAGATCAGGGTTTTAAGACCATATTTTAATATTCTTTTATATGTATGAGAGAAGACTGTAATTGTAATTATCTGAACAAGTGATAAGATATTTGATTGGCAAATAAGAGATTTACTGTGGTTTATTGTTTATCTAAATTTATTATGCAAGATTGTATCTTAGTTCAGAACTGTTTGTGTTTCTATATTCCCTATTGGAAGGGGATATTACAGTGGTATCAGAGCTTTTGATAGAAAAAAGCACCTAAGAAAGGGACATTACAGTGGTATCAGAGCCAAATTCCTACCATCCTATTGGGCAAATCAGAGCCAATGTCTTGCCATCCTGTTGGGTAGCTTGGGTAGATTGAATCAACGAAGTATCCATGATGACTTCATATACTCAGAGATAGTGGGACTATGATATGAAGAAGTTGAAACTAAGTTTGAAGAGGTTAAATGAATCTCTTTCATATCCTACATCCAAAGACAAATCCACACGGTATATGACAGCGAAGGATGAGTGGGAGTTATTAACTCCACAAGTTCAGGGGAAGTTGTCTTTTGATCGCTTTGTTAAGCTGAGGAGAGAGCACTACAGATCACTTAGACAAGAGAGCAGCATGTCCCATGATTATTATGGTTATTATGAGATAGGAGATAGTGAATATGAGGATGAGTTTGATGCTTGCACTCAGAGTGTAGAGGTGTGCTCAGATGTTAGTGCACTGAGGGTTGATGATCTCTCAGCTATGGCAGAGATTGTAAAAGAGTCCCAGGATTTGATTATTGTAGATGACACCTAGGAGAATGTAGTGGATAGTTTTGAGGACTTAGTTTCACTGGCAGTTTCTTTTGGTATGGAAGAGTTAGACAGTGATGCTACAATTGTTGATACTCTGTATGTTGATATGAGCTTTGGAGTTGATTCACAGAGTATGGATGGTAGTACTCCAGAGATCAGTGATTTTGAGTCTACTCTTTTGGACCATGCATCAAAAAAGGATTGTAGGAGACAATCTAGCCAGTGCCACCGTGTGTCTAGTCAGCTGAGAGTTAGTGAGCGAGACATTGCTACCACTTGCAAGCATTTCGATGTTGCTCATCAATTGTTAGCAGTTTATGGATGGGGTTCTCCTACTAGCATTGAGTAGGGAGGCAGTTATTTGTCCTTGATAGAGATCCACTCTTTATGGAAGGCTATCCAGATTTTGAGACAAGATTATATGTAGTTGGTAGCTGATAGAGATTAACTTATGGAGTGGGGAAGCACATCGTATGATACATTATTGGTCAAGGAAGATAAGGTGAGTGAGCTTACTCAGCAGCTCGAGGTGGCTTATGAGATTCTTGAGAGTACACAGTTGGCTTATGAGGAGTCATAATTTTATTTGGCTGAGATGACCATAGAGTTAGAGCATTTACGGTCTTCACCAGCCCTAGACCCAGTTCATTTGTATATTGAGGTGGTTGGTGGTGAGTACATTCCTGTAGTTGTTGTTGAGGAGCATGTTGTTGATGCTGACACACATGTTCAGGATTTGGGAGTACCTGATTCTGATGAGTTTGAGATACCAGTGGAGTTGAGTTTCTAGATTGATTTTTCTCACGCTGATGACAGTGTGGTACAATTGGTCATGCCACCTTTACAGAGCGATCAGTTATGGGATGGATTGGCACCATCTCTTACAGATGGAATTGGCATTTTGAGTTGTCCATTCTACTTGGGTTATGATGCTTCGAGAGTTTGGTTCTCATGTGTTCTTGACTATGGCAGTTGTGCTCTTAGAGTTCGGTTGAGTTGCATTCACCAATTTAATTATGGGTTCCTCTTTGTTCTACTTTTGATGATATTACAGGTACTTTCATTGATTAACAATAGTGTAAAGCATAACTACATATGGGATCTAGGTGGATTTATTGGTTTGTTGTTTCGAGATTGCTTGGGGTCAAGCAATTTCAGGAGGGGCGGATTGCCATGTCCCCTTTTTTAGTGGACATCAACAGATTTGATGATTAGCCTATTATGCGACCCTCGTAGGCTGAGAGGATGGATAGGGGGTCATGATGGAGATTGGCTTGGCTTTGAATAGTATAATTTCTACAGTTGGCTTTCATTTAGGCTATTTCAAAGATGTTTGTCT
The DNA here is from genome assembly GCA_037957365.1 of Torreya grandis. Classification (NCBI taxonomy): domain Eukaryota; kingdom Viridiplantae; phylum Streptophyta; class Pinopsida; order Cupressales; family Taxaceae; genus Torreya; species Torreya grandis. The sequence goes on from JARHVA010003861.1 coordinate 679,498, forward strand.
GAGCTCCTATTATTTAGGGACTACTGACATGCAGTGAAGCACCCTTATTTTGATATGGTCATGTGCAGAATCACTCCTTGATTCACTAGCTTCAGTCGGTTTGAGGATCTGACATGTATAGAGGGAGATATTAATATTTGATTGATTTAATCAAATATTAATTATTTGGTCTAATTTTAATTAGAAACCCTAATTCTAATTTAAGAAAACCCTAATTAGGGAAAGCACATCTTTTGAGGGTATAAGGGTTTCTCATGGAGGCCATTATTGAATTATGAATTGATTATTGATTTTGATATTGAAGAATTCTTCTGTGAAGACTGAGCCAAGGGTTCTAAGATTCCATTGCAGTAGAGAACGCCAACTCTTCATTGTGTGCAATTCAAAGGCTGTGAGATATCAGCTGATCTATTACCAAATTAAGAGATAGCTTCATACAAAAGTTATCACAGAGGTTTACAGATTTGAGAGATAACTTCACACAAAAGTTATCACAATATTTCAGGTATTTCTTTATTTAGTTTTTGATTCAATAAATTATACAGATAGAGATCTTCTGTATTAGAGCCACATATCTTCAGATCAAGGGTTGAAAATAGATAGGTTGTGCTTAATTTGTGGCCGTACGAAGTCTGTATAGGTCCATATAGATCCACATAGATACCAACGTCGGCAGACAGAGATCCCCAGTGACTGACATCGGCTGAATGAAGACTGACATCGGTAGAGAAGGACCGACAAAGACTGACGTCGGTAGTATATCGACTGACGCCAGCGACTGTGTGTTTGACACAGAAAGCTGAGCCATCCTAGAATTTAGGTTTCATTTCTAGATTTGCAGAAGATCAGGGTTTTAAGACCATATTTTAATATTCTTTTATATGTACGAGAGAAGACTGTAATTGTAATTATCTGAACAAGTGATAAGATATTTGATTGGCAAATAAGAGATTTACTGTGGTTTATTGTTTATCTGAATTTATTCTGCAAGATTGTATCTTAGTTCAGAACTGTTTGTGTTTCTATATTCCCTATTGGAAGGGGATATTACAGTGGTATCAGAGCTTTTGATGGAAAAAAAGAGCCCCTAAGAAAGGGACATTACGTGAACCCATTGAACCAACTAGTCCCTTTACTGAAAAAGCTTGGAAAATGAGGAGTTAGAATGCTCATAACAAATTTTGAAAAGGGAAGAGACAATTTTGGTCTTGTAGGACCAAAATAGTTCATATGTTGTCTTACAAAATGAGTGACATTTTTTTGGGGACAACAGCTGGTTCCAATTGGGGAACTTCCATCAATTGTAAAAAGAATTAAAGGGAGTAGAATATAGAATCTCCAGTGTCTTCATGTGCACCATTGGATTATAGAGTCATGTTACTCAAAAATGAAAGGCATCAAAAATGAAAACTAACAACACAAAATGGAACTAAAAATCATATAAATATACATATGTACAGATGAGATTATCTGATACTTCAGGAACTGAAGTGTTTCAAATGCTGCCCACTATGAGGTAGTGAAAAGAGAGTGTCATCTTGATATTATAACAAGAAACTATTTTAATTCTTGAGCTGATGGACAGTGAATGGGCCTCTCCAAAGGGAGTCAAATTTTCCATGCATTCCCTTTGGTTCTCTTCTTTTGTCCCATAATAGGACTTGATCTCCAATCTAGAAATCACAATATTTTGCTTTCTAATGGAAGAGATTCTTCACCAGATTTTGATGTGTAATAATTTGGTCCACCACCATAGTTCACTGTTCATCCATTTCAGTCAAGCACATGATTCTCTTGTCGATGGATCTTTCATATGTTTGATATTTAATTGTCTTAGCTAATTTTAATGCTGACAATTCTAGGGTGCTTGGTATTTTAGCATTGAGACCATAAAGAAGTTGGAAAGATGACATACCAATTGCCCTCTCGAGTGTAACTCTATTGGCCCATAAAGCATCAACCAATGCTTTATGCCATGTTCATTGGTTGTCATCTACCAGCTTCTTGATGATAGTCACCAAGTTCTTGTTGCTTGATTCAACCTACCCATTACTTTGTGGGAAATAATCAAAAGAATGGGAGAGAGTAATCCCATAATAGAAATAGAATTGAGTAATCTCTCGAGAAGAGAAATAAGCTGCATTATTTATGACAATCTTAGTTGGGACCCCAAACCTAGAAATGATATTTTCCTTGAGGAAATTGCACACTACTTCTAAAGTAGCATGCTTGGTTGGGATAGCTTCCACCCACTTGGTGAAGTAATCTATGGATGTAAGGACATAATCATGTCCAACACTTGAAGATGGGTTTATAAAACCAATAAAATCAATTCTCCATTGCTGGAATGGTTCTTCTTTGACCACTGGCTTGAGAGGCAAGGCAGCTAACTTGGGTCTCCCAACAAACTACTGGCATAGTTCACATTTCCTTACCCACTTATATGCATCTTGGAAAGGAGTTGGCTAGTAATACCTGGTTCACAAAATTTTATGGGCAGTCACAAGAGTAGAAAAATGTCCTCCATAGGTTAGATTGTGGAAAGATTTCAAAAGTTGGCTTTGTTGCTCCTTGTCCACACAGCGAAGGAAAACTCCATCAATGTTTCTCTTATATAGGCCATTTTTCTAAAGGACAAAATTTGTAGCTTTTAACTTAATAGTCCTCCTTTCTTTATGAGATAAGTGGGTAGGACACTCACCATAAGTAAGGAAATGAGCAATACCTAAATACCACTCATTCATGGTGGAGACAAAGAGGACTATTAGTTTGTCTTCCACCTCTACTTCTTCATGCTCTATTTGTTCTAGTTTGTTATCAACAATTAATTGGCATAAGTCTTTTCCTCATACCAACTTTGTTGGCTTTATGTCTAGATCAAACTCCTAGATTTTTGAAATCTAATTACCTCTTTTCATCCCAAAATCCTACTGAGTTAATATAGATTTGACTATGGTGTCAGGGACCAAGGTAGTAGTACATGAATTCAAGATGTAGAAGTGGAAATGCTTGACTTCCTTCACCACTACATAAGCATGCTTCTCCATGTTTGAGTATTTCAGCTCATAATCTTTGAGAGGGTAGCTCATGAAAGAAATGGGAGATTCCATACCTTTTTTATTTTTTTGAACTAGAATTGCTGAAAGCATGTGTTCAAAAGTGTAACTGTATATGGTGAACTCTTTGTTGTAGTCTAGACAAACTAGAGTTGGGGCATGGACAATGGCAGTCTTGATATCCTCAAATGCTGACTTGCCTTCTTTAGTCCAACTGAAAGTGACCTTTCCCTTCATCATGTTCACAATGTGTCAAGTCTTCTCAGCAAACTTAGGGACGAATCGTCGTAATAAATTCACCTTTCTAAAGAAAGAGTGAACAATAGTTTTACTTGTAGGCAAGGTAAGCTCTTGGATAGACTTGACTCTATCTGAGTCAATATTTATACCATCTTTAGACACAATATGTCTAAGAAGTTTCCCCTATGTTATTCCAAAAATAGACTTCTTGGGGTTCAAGGAAATGCCTTTCTGGCAGCAGCACTCCAACACTTGTTGTAAGTGGTGTATATGATTAGAGCAATGCTTGGAAAAGATAGTCAAGTCATCAAGGTATACCACAATGAACTTACCCATCTCATCTTTGAAAACAAGGTCCATTGCTCTCTGAAAGGTGGCATCAACATTTATCAAGCCAAAAGGCATCCTTCTATATACAAATGTGCCCCAAGGTGTGGTGAAAGAAGTCTTGTGTTGGTCTACTTCACCAACTTCAACTTGATTATATTTAGAGAATCTGTCTAGCATTGATAACATCTCTAAACCAGTCATTGTTTGAAGCACTTGATCCATGATTGGCAAAGGATAGTTATCCTTCAAGGATGACTGATTTAAATTTCTAAAATCCACACAAAGGCAAATTTTGCCATTCTTCTTCTTTACAAGCACTATGTTTACAGTCCATGTAGAATGATGGATTGGGAAAATGATTCTATCATTTAACATTTTTTGTATTTTAGATAGAATAGTACTTGGTATCTTCAAATTGTACTATCTAGATTTTTGCTTGTAAGGCACTGAGTCAGTCTTGAGAGGAATGTCATGGTAGATTTCATCAAGCCTAAGTGACTTCAGATCATCATAAGAATATTCTAGAACATCAATATATTGGTGGAGTAGAGTGGTGATCTTGAGCTTCTCTTTCTGAGTACATCACTTCCCAATATTCATCATCTTAGGATTTTCTTTGGTACTCAAATTTATTTGATCAAACCCCTGGGAGGAGCTTGAATCTATTTGCTTCTATTTGATGAACCTGTCATGCTTGTTAAAAAATTTCTCAAGGGAAACCAAGCCTTTTGGAATTTTATTCCCTTTAAGTTGTAGGAACTCTTCACCTGCACTTGAACTTGATTCAAGAGCTGGCTTAGGCTTGTGAGGTTCACTACCTTCGAAGTGTAGCCATTCAAAGTTGTCCTTTTATTCTAGGAAGGCAATGATTTGGTGATCACTATTGAATACTTGCCAATGATCAGCATTATTAGGCACACTTGGTCAAAAAATTAGTTCAATGGTGTACTTATCTTCTTTGAAGTCTGAGTGAGGAACTAAAAGAGTAGCTGAAACAATGAGTGCATCATCTCAGTCATTGACTTTTCTGGATATGGTAGAGATGTTGAAAGCATCAAATCTTTTAATTTGATCCTAGACTAGGTTGTGGTAATGGCATAGTCTCTCATTTTGGGTTTGATATAGGTTCTTTACCTAACAAACCACCAGTTCAACATCTCCTTTGGCATGGAGTTTAATGCCTTTATCTTGAGTAGCCTTTAATCCAAGCAATAGAGATTTGTACTCAGCTATGTTGTTGGTGTTACTGAACTACAATTTGTATGAAGAAGTAAAAATATCTCCTTGAGGAGATTACAACACAATCCTAGCTCCTGAGCCAATAGAGGAGTAGCTGCCATCAAATTCCAGAATCCATACCTCATCAGACACTAATTTTTCTTTAGATTTTTCTTCATTAGATAAGGAAAATCCTTCTCCATCTGTACTACAACCTACCAATTCTTCTGATGTATGGTCTGAGTCAATCCTTGGATCACATTTAGGGACTTCATCAAGCACCTCATGAATTTCTTCTATGGATAAAAAGTAGTTACCCATGCCTGAAGACTCAAATAGAATTTGAGCTTCAAGTGCTGATATTTGAGTGACCCCATATTTTGCTTCTTTTTTATGGAGCAACCTCTCCATAATGCCTTTAACTAGGATCCTTGCTTTGGATAGGTCTATGCTCAATTCTCCACCAACATCTTTGAAAAAATTTCACCCAAGAAAGATGCCATATGATGTTGGAACATCAGCCACTAAGACAGTCATCTTGATTCTTTTGTCAGGGAATGCTATAAATGCAAATTGGGCATCCTTGATTTGTCTTAGTAATGGCACTTGTTTGTTTTCCATGGATAAACATCTCCCAAATGTTTTGGTCAGTGTGAGACCAAGAGATTCTACCACCTTGGTAGGAATGACATTATCAGATGCACTTGAGTCTATAATGCAATTGCTCAGCTTGTGACCATTTATTAACAAAGAAACATAGAAAGGCTCTATTTTCCCAAGAGCAGTAGGAGGAGTGATGACAAGATTATTTGGGATGGTTATATTCCTTTGAGGATCATGAGTTAATTTTTTAACATCTTGTCTTGTAGGGATGGCCTTATTCTTCACACACTCAACTAACCTATCCAGTTTCTTAGGATTGGATTGTAAATATTCAAACTCAGTCATTTGAATTTTGGTCTTCTTGACATGATCAATTATGTCAAATGATTGAATTGGACTAGGAATAAAGGAAGGTAATTCAACCTTCTGGTTTGTAAGGGGGGAGGACTGATTTGCAAAATTAAAGTTGAAGGTGAAGGCAAACTTGATGTACTTACCCTTTTAGTGATCACTGGGTCCTTTGGCTAGAAAGGGAGGGTGGTTCTCTGCTTGGAAATTGAAATTGTAGGCTGAGAACTTTCCCCTATTTTTCTTTTATCAGCTTGCTAGGTTGACTGGTTTTGTGACCTATTAAACACTACATATGATCCATAAAATGCTTCTCCTTTACTTCTAGGTTCATCCTGGTAGTTTAGGAAACCAATGTTGTAGTCACTAGCTAATTCTTCTTGACCTTATGCTAGGATATCAACATCATTTTCTTGGTTCAATTCAGGCTAGAAAGAGAAATCAAATTCTATTTCAAGATATCCCACTGCTTAATTAGCTGGGGGTGCTTTAATGACAAGTTTCCCTTGTGGGGGAGGAAGATGATTTAGCTACCCTTGATTCCTAGTAGCATTACCCTAGTATGACTGATTTGGAAATGTCCTCCTTGGCATATCTCTGTATGAAGGATTAGAAGACATTCCTTGTGCCATTTGATTTTTGAGAGCAAGCAACTCCTTTGCCAACCTCTGCACCATTGGATCAGTGGTACCTGTAGATGGATATTCAGAAGATGATGAGGGTCTATTTCTATTAGGGTTTCTCCTTATCTTTCTAGCCAATATAAGGTCATCTTCTACCTTAGTGTCCAAATCTTGAGCTTTAGTAAGGTCTATTTAGCTAGCCCATGTTAGCAGAAAACTCACTTCAGGTAGCTGTGAGTTGATGAAGAAGCATTTGAGGTTTTTAGTTGTTGGTTGAGCAATTGCCAAAATCTTGTTCCTTAGCTTATCAAACTTGGCTATGAAGTCCCTCATTGGTTCATGAGGCTCCTTATTCATCTATGTGAGCTGGGCCAGAAGGGCACGTGCATCTTCTATAGGTTTGAATCTGGCTTCAAACTTGGTTTTGAGGGTGTTTCAGTCAGTCACTAACTGAGCTTGCAGATGGTAGAACCAATCTGCAATAGCACCTTGTAATGTCTCTACAAATAGCTTGACTGCTACATCTTTAAATTCCACCCCTATTACACTACATGCTATGTTAAAAGATGCAATATGTTCATCAGGATGAACTCTCCCATCACCAAAGAATTTGGGGAAATTCTTCCTTAAACTACATGGTAGCTCATGTAGAGGTGGAGTTAAATTGAGTGGGCCAAAAGAGTTACCCCAAGGGCCTTGAACTACCATTATATGACTATGGAAAGGGGGAATAAATATTAGAGGGGTAAGTATTGGCAAAGCTTTATTAATAGCAAAACTAGATGCTTTGCCTAGTAGTGGAGACTTGACTTTAGTAGGAGGAAAGCTCCTAGTTCATCGAAGGTGAGATGGTGAAGGAAATGGATCAAAATTACTTTGCTATACCAACTTGAATACAGGGTCAACAATACCTTTAGCCCTTTGGCTTTGTGTATACCATGAATTTTCCAAATTGTAAAATAAAAATGGGAAAGAATCAGCCCTACTTTAGCTTGAAGCTTGAGGCTTCAAACTATGCGTTCTATCCTAGTTGACATAGAGGTGGAGGGAGATGGTAAGGCTATAATGATAATGGGTAAGATATAGAAAGGAGTCACCAGAGTCTATAATGGATAAGGGTAGGGACTAGTTCAATCTGAAACTTAAGGCTTCAGATTACACGTAATTCCCTTGCAGAGTAGCCAAAAACTATTTGGTGAATATTTTTTCACTTAGCTAACTGATACGTAAAATAGTTCTATTCACCATAGCATAGGGAGATTGGTTAGCCAGATGTGCAGGTTTACCACATCAAAAGGAGACTAATCTATCCTCTCATCAAGGGGAGGTTCCCTATTAAATATGAGGAGCTATATACTATATATCTGTGCTGAAAATAACACTTGGGGTAGGACAACACCATCCATCTCTCTTTTTTCAAAGATGATGTTCAAGGAACAAGGGAGAAATCTTAGGAGTAATGACATAAAGCACTCCTCTTCTTTTAGAAGTACTATTTAGCAAACAACAAGAATCTTCTTGGTAGTAATTACAATAGGTAACCAAGGGCATAATAATATAGTAGGATGAAATGTAGCACAAAGTCTCCACCTCAACTGCCAAAGAGTGAGATACGAAGGATAATAAGGGCAAAAATTTGTCCCAAGATCCTTTACACAGGAATAGAAAAGACAAACACACTAAAGGCAATTGTGTGGGCACAAAGTCTCTCTACAATTGACTTTAGGACATCTTCCTGACTACTTTCACTAATTCTACTTATTTAATTAAAGGGACAGAAATCGTATTAAGGAAACATACATAAGAACAATTTCTCCAACAACCAAGTTATTATAGCATAACATCTGAAAAGTCACTTGCTTTCTTATTCTAATAACAAAATATGATCAATAATCTATGCTCAAAGTCTCAGTAATGCCTTTCAATTTGGGTAGAATTTAGTTTCTGATTACCAAAAGATCTAATCTTAAAACAATAAGAGAGTCCAATATATAGTTCTCCAAGAAATACTTGGGAGTAGTAACACATTATGTTGCATTCAATACATTTTAAATTCTATCAAAAAGATATGCTGGAATTGGGTGTAGTTGCCCATTTGCATTTCTCAATGCAAAGAAATAGGTCACGCCATTGAATGTTCATGTTCTCCAATGCCCAGCTAGTAGACTACTTCACCTTCTAGAAACATATCCCATGCCTGGGTATTTTTGGTCCTTCTTCATTGTTCCTCCTTTTTTGGCTGTGTTTTATCCCTTTTCTGAGATCTCAGGCTATCTCTTTGGCTAGTCCCTAAACTTGCAATTAACACATGGCATGTTCCACTGTGAAAGACCAAGACACTCGATAGTATCCACTAGACTCTAAGAGAGGCTTAGGATAAGCTTAGAAACTGGTAAGAAACTTGAAATGTGGATATAGACACTAGTCACACCCTACTGAGTTATAATGAGACACATGGCAACTTTTGTTTTGAAATAGGCAGAGACACATGGCAGCTTCCGTTTGTCTATAGAAGCTTTGGAAATATTTTGAAAGTTTTACAAAAGAGGACATGTGGCAGTCTCCACTGAGCTTTAGCTATACTATAGAAACATTCATGACTCATTTTAGATTCACTCAGATGCTGACACTTCTTGGCTTTTGCTGCACTTTAATTGCCTTTAGAAAGTCCTTAGGACTCATATTAGTTTCCTATGGAAGATGACACGTGGTAGTCTCCACTGTGCTCTAGCTATCTTTAGAAAGTCCTACAGAAGATGACACATGGTGGTCTATGATGTGCTCTAGCTACCTTTAGAAAGTCTTGCAAAAGATGACACATGGTGGCTTTTGCTGCTTTTTACAGAAACATATTGAAACCTTCTGCCATTGCCACTTGGTGCCTTCCACATGCATTGAGAGATGCTTAAGAGAAACTATGGATGTAGACACATGTCACATTCTACTTACTTTAGCAACTTACCTAGGGCCCACCACAGTTCTTTCTTAATATCAAAACAAAAGGAAGAAACTGTGGAGGTTGACACTTGGCAGCTTCCATCGAGCTTTGCAAGGGACACATGGCACATTCCACTACTTTTTAGAGATGAATTATAATGTGTCTAGCATACAACACTTGGCATCTTCTGCTCTCATGCTTTTTCCTTTTCTTAGCTACTTGAACTAACTGATTAAACCAACTTTGGTTTAACGGTTCAATGGTTCAATCTTTTGTTCCACTCATTCAATTGACCACTTGAACCAACTATGTTGAACCAAACCTCGTTGAAGCAAACTACGTTGAACCTTTACCAAAGATGCCAAAACTTAAAAACCCTTTAAACCTTTGAACCAACATGGTTTAAGATTCAATGGTTTAATGGTCTAATGGTTCAATCCTTGCTTAGAAGCTTGCCGATGAACCCTTTTTGGCTGAACTAAGGCATTGAACCAATCTTGAAAATGCCTAAGTGTTGGAAATTTGCCCCTTTTGATTGAACTCACCTGTTAAAGTGATTGAACCCATTAAACCAACTAGTCCCTTTACTGAAAAAGCTTAGAAAATGAGGAATTAGAATGCTCATAACAAATTTTAAAAATGTAAGAGATAATTTAGGTCTTCTAAGACCAAAATAGTTCATATGTTGTCCCACAAAATGAGTGACATTTTTTTGGGGACAAAACTATGAGTGACCCAAAAGGGTAATTAAGCTCATTTTGATGTTGTTTTGATGCTTAATGATTAATTAGATATTTGATCATGTTATATACTCTATGAGGATCATATTTGTGCATTATGAAGGTTTTACGAATCATATGTAGTATGAACAAAGGTTTAGAAGTTGACTGTGTATTCATTCATGATGAATGTGTGTACAAAGAAGTGTTTGAGATAATTAAGGATACTTTGATGATTATTGGCACTTAAAAAGGACCTATATATCATGTGTAATGAGTACATGCTTTTAGAACGTGTTTATTTATTCTTAGTTTGACTTGAAGAAGCATCAAAGAGCTGAATGTGTCTCCATAGGACCTAAAAGTAACTTATGCCTATTTGAAAGTATGTTGTGCTTAAGTGTGATCCATGTTAGATGCCTAAAGGGTGAAGGCATGTGTTTTATCTTAAAGGAAATATTATGATCTTGTTAATTAATGAATGATATATAAATTGTGAAACCAAATGTGTTGGTTTCTATATTTTGAAGAAGACTTGTGAGTGTGGATGTGTTCATAGGTGTTGTTGTGCTAGCTCAGCATCTAAGGGGGTTGCAGCCTCCTTACAAGGTGAAAATTGATAGAGGTCTAGTTATTATTGAAACTTATCTAGACATGTGTAAAAACTCCTTGTGGGATTTTAGTCTCACTAAAATTAGGAATGGTGGTTCCTTGATTAGTTGTAGCTAGTCTAAATTGGTTCTTGTTGATATAAGACAATATTTTTATTACAGGTTCCAGTGGGTTTTTTCTCCAAAGAGGGTTTCCCACATATGTCATGTGTTATGTTCTTGATCTTTTATTGTCTCTCTTATTAATGATGTGTATGCTTCATGAATGTATGTATGTATTGATTAAGAGATTAAGGGATGTGGAATTGAAGTTGGATTATTTAGACTGACTAATTCACCCCCCTTCTCAATGACTCTGATAAGATCTTGATATTCAATATATGCAAAGATACTCTTAAGGTAGGGAAACACCATATAATAATCCTTTAGGAAGGAATAACTCCACAATGTCTCTTCGAGGGGACAACCTCCAATATCCTCTTACAATAGAAGACTCAATTCTTACTTGATATATTTACCATGATATTCATCTCCTATATATATACATCTATCTAACCCATGGATGGGTAACCTCCTAATGTAATGTAGGCCAACCATTACCCAATGTACTACTTCCACAAGTTATTCTATTATCCTAATATATTGTACCCATATAACTAACTAAGGGGATGTGTGCCACATGTTGACATCTCCATCAACCCATATATCATATCCCTAGGTACATAACATTACTTCCCTCCTTGACATGTTTCATCCCTGAAACATAGTAAGAAACCAAATAATGAGTGTGCTTCAAATCCAATCTCGATCATCTAGCCATCCATATGTGATCTTGGTAGGTGATAGCTCTCCAAGCTTATTTCCAAATTACATTGTGCTCCTATAATTTCATTCATGATCATAATACTGATATGGTGTCCAAGCATAATTATTCCTCTTTTTATTCCATGTACCATATTCCGTTGCGCTACTCTAATTCCAACCATGACCATAGTAGGTATTCTTCCATGCATATTCATAGTGATTTCCCCATTCATTCCATGTGCCATAGTATTTTTTATTTGGATTCCATGCATATCCATAACGATTGGAAATTGTATTTTCTGTATAGACAAAATGATTGTTGTTATGACACTTCCTCACCTAGTTCCATGATTTTTTCCTCTCATGATGATGTGGGTGTCTATATACCTCAACCTTTTCCAATATCTTGACCTTATCCACCTTTAATTCTACCTCTTCCACCTTTTCCTTCTTTTTCTCTTGAGTAGATGAAGTGTTCATTTGTAGCGTGTCTTTATCTATATCATCAAAATCTTTATCACGCTCTTCATCACCTGTTTCAATCTCACCCTCATGATCTACCTAGATTGTTATTAGTGCCTTATTCAATATGATATCTTGTAAAGTGATCTTCTTTTTATTATACCAAAACTTCATGAACTTTTTCTAAACATTAATATTCATTTTTCCCAAAGTCTCTAACCATGGATATCCAAGAACTATATCCACATCATCCATATCCAAAGCATAAAAATCTGAATGCAAAACATATTTTTCCATAATGAGATTCAGATCTTCAAACATTGAAATGTTCTTACCATCTACTTGAACCTCTTTGATATTCTTTGCTTGAACATGTAGATGCTTGGACACATTCATGTTGATGAAGTTATACTTACTGGTAGGGTTTATGGACACAATAACCCTTTTCTTTTGAATGGATCCATGAAATTGAAAAATTAACTCAAATTTCTTTGGAGCCAAATAATTTGAACCTTTATCATCCAATTCTTCTTCTTCTTCTTCTTCTATTGCTTCTACTTCTTCTTCTTCTTGTTCTTCTGTTGATTCTTATATTTCTTGTTCTTTTTTTGCTTCTTCTTCTTCTACTGCTTCTTCTTTTTCTACTTCTTATTTTATAGCCCAACGATCTAAAAAGATATGTTCCATTTCTTTCCATGAAGAAAACCTTTCTGTACAACTCAATTGATCAAACCAATGTAGTGCAGGCCCAGACAAAAAAAGGAAGTAATCATCTTTGCCCAAAAGCTTTTGTAAAATGATTCTCCAAAAGGAGCCACCATTCTCTAGCATCAATATCATCTTCCCCTGAAAATGTTTGCAACTCCATGATCCACAAAAAAAAATAAGGTTCATGAAACCCTAAAATGTCAAAACTGATACATAAAATCATAAAAAATCACTTCAAACAACTCAAACATTTCTGAAATTTTGACTGTACTTCTCTTATATCTACTTACATCTCCAGTAAAAATTTTGAATAAAATTTCCATATATTTTGGAAGATATAGTGAAATTATTATAAACGCTAAAATATCAATAACTCCCTCAAAACGAATCAACAAATCTCAATTTTTTTATTGTGACTTATTTGAAATATTATCCATATCTAGTAAAACATTTGTGGAAAAATTCACCACCAATCAAAAGTTATTGATGATTAAAAAAACTAGGGTTTTGCTCAACAAATTGCCCAAATCGAAGCTTTGATACCACTTGATAAGATCTTGATATTCAATATATGCAAAAAGAACCTTAAGGTAGGGAAACACCATATAATAATCTTTTCAGAAGGAATAAATCCATAATGTCTCTTCGAGGGGACAACCTCCAATATCCTCTTACAATAGAAGACTCAATGCTTACTTGATATATTTACCATGATATTCATCTCCTATATATATATACATCTATCTAACCAATGGATGGGTAACCTCCTAATCCAATGTAGGTTGACCATTACCCAATTTACTACTTCCACAAGTTACTCTATTATCCTAATATATTGTACCCATATAACTAACTAAGGGGATGTGTGCCACATGTCGGCATCTCCATCAACCCATATATCATATCCCTAGGTACATAAAAGACTCTACCTATAAAATCTTCCATTTATATGTCACTTTGATCTTCATTTATAATAAATTCCTCCAAAAATGGTTGAAAAATAAGTTATAGTTGACTTTAGTTAGTTGTTGGTTATATCTTAATTGACTTTTAATAATTCAATTAAATTTCAATTATCACTTAACTCAATTTAAGCTTTAAAAAATGAGTCTTAAGATCAAAAATAAAAACAATAAATCATGGAGACTGACTCTAATCAGGTGGGGCCCCTTAGACATTATAATCACCTAAATAAAACAACTTATGTAAAATATCTAAAACAACATAAGTTATTTAAATAAAAAATATCACATCTAACATTTTATCCATATGCATTATATATATGTTTAAATATCCATATCAAAATATACTATCAAAAAATGTCTTAAACCATGAAACCACTATCAAGGAAAAATAAAAACAAAGTATCTAATAAATATAAAATAGTAGCAAAATATCCTTGAACACTTCTACTCATCATTTGAATATGAAAACATTTCAATAAGTGGATAACCCTTATCAGTCATGTATTCAATATAACTCATATTGGTTTTTGGGAACTTGATCAACTTAACTGCATTTTCATCTTCTTCATCATCCACATCTAACTTAACCTTTTTAACCATCCTGGTGACAATTTGTGACACTGAAGGACTGATTGATTTCCTTTTTTGGTTTAGTGGTACTATTATTTATTCTAGTTGAAGATGAGGAAAATATGTAAGGTTAAGCCAAGAACAAGTTGCATATGGATTAGGAGGTTCAGGAGATGGAAGTTTTTTTTTCAAAGGCACTAAAACATGAGAGTGTAACTTAGCAACTTGTTATAAATCATTTTCAAGAAAATATTCATTCTAAAAAGGAGAATGATGAGAAACTAAATTATCTTTTGATTTTAAAGTGGTTTGCATTCTCTGAGAACCAATTGAATTTTCATGTCCATATGGATGATTTCTCTAATAAGTCCTCCTACCTCAATTTTCTCTATCATTTACAAGGTTAAATGACAAGGATTCAAGAACATTCTAGAAATTAGGATCAACTGCATCAACATGGATTAACATATGAGTTCCCCTATTGAAAAGTATTGATAAAATCCTACCCAATCTCTTATCAGTAAAAAAATGACCTCAAAACACAAAACTATGAGAAAATAAAATTTATGTATTCTCAGGTTGATTTGATCTCCATGTATTTTCTTGGTTAGTATTTGAATTTGGGGGTGTCCACCCTGACATTCTTAAAGATTAAACAAATCAACCAAATCTCTTTTAAATCCACACAATAAAATCTATAACCCCATTAAATGTCTGAAAATATATATTTAAATTTCAATAAAGATTGGAATTTGAAAATCAATATGTCATAAGATAACCTCAAAATTTATAGAACCGTCTATCCTTAAAAAATTTCAAAACCTCCAAACACAACTTTCTCAAATTTCAAGCAACATAAAAATTTCACTTGTTTATACTCTAGCCTAAACTTTCTTAACAGAATCCGTATATCAGTGACAAAGAAAACAATAAATTGCTCGAGATGAGAATGATATTGGCAAATATTATTTGAAAAAAACATGTGGTGAATTTTTTTTTGGAAAATTGATACCAAACCCTCTTCATATATCTAAACTTCCAACAAAGATATCTTCAATGAAAAATATAGATCTATATCTTACTTTAAAACCCAAGAAAACAACACAATAAACTGATACTTGTACAGATTTCATATTCGATGCCTAATGTATCCAACATAAAAATTTATGACAAGGACACATATTTAGAAGATATTATTCTCTTATTTATCATACAAAATATATATATATTCTTCAATAAAAAATCAATATGCAAAATATACCAAGAAATTATGTATAAATTATATCTTATAATTTTGAAACAACTTGTGCTCAAACCAAAACCAAATTATGATGAATTGCATACAAAATTTACAAATATTCTTTACAAACAAAAACACTCAAACTTTTTGTTTAGATCACATCAAATAATTTGTATCTTCCAGAATCTCCTCATAAACAACTATTTTGAACACTTTATCAATATTAATCGACATGTAGACACAATTTCATCATCTTCATTTCATAGAATAACACTCCGATATACTACATGCTTCAAATATCATTCTTCAATGAATATGTTTTAAAAATATGCATAGTAAAATAAATATTATTCTTCATTAAATAAAAATAAACACTTGCATGTAAAACTAACTGAAGTTTCTCTGTACATCCATTAAACTAGCCTCTATTAAATTCATAAATTTCATAATCATTCTAGCAGAGCTTCAATATACCTTATATTTTATTCTTCTCATAAAAATGAAACAAAATCCATACCTTACTTGTATATTGTTCGACAAAATTCCAATTTCTTTTCCTTAGCTCCAAAGCTTCACTTACATAGTGAGCTTGTCAAAGAATGACAACTAACTGAATAAAATTTTCCTTTTATATTCTATTAAGACCAAAGTACTGAAATAACTATGTTAGACCAAGATTGGATAGAAAATTTATTAGTACTTATCTCTAGCTCTACCAAAAATTTTAGGAACTTTGACAAAAATCATGATGACCTAAGTTTTCACTAAAATTCCATTTAAAAATCTTGATTTGATGCATAGTACACCAAATTTAAATGCCAAATATTATGGGTGCATCAAATAGATCCTAAGGTATATGATAAATACCTGAGTGCATTAAAACCACATAAATTTCCATTTTTAGAACACTTAAACCATACTTTGAACTAAAAACCAACTCAAGTAAACATGCCACCACCTTTGCAAAAATAGCCACGTAAGTCAATCACCTCAATATAACCATCATCAATGTAATGAACATCTTACCTTTATAAAAAATTAAATACCACCTTATTATTCAAAAAATTATGACTTTAGACCCTATGTCATGAGGCAATAATACTTATGTCAAAGTATTTAAAGTCTTAAGTTTATTTTCAGACTCTTATAAAGATTTCAGTTTCAAAAATCAATAAAACTCATAGATATTTGATTTGGATAAACCATTGGATTTATCAAGATCTATTTTGACTTATGATCATGTAATATCATCTCTTCCAAAATGATCAAGTGAAACCATCTAAGCACATTTACATTCAACCTTTAATCACAAATGTTAATTGCTTATGAACATATGTATCACACAAGATTTTGAATTTGAACATAACTGAGAGTTATGAAGAATGAATTATACTAATATGGATATACTAATTTTTTTAATTGAATACATGAAATGATTTTGAAATCACTTTGTAATGTAGATTAATAATTTGACCAAATACAAAGTTATAATAAACATATAAATATAACATGCATATTCAAATGACAAAATGAACTAAGACCCCCAACTGGTAGTTTTAGATGTCACGACAATGTTATCAATATGATAGAATCATTTCAAAGTATTTATTTTTGTAAATAAAAAAGAGGGGTATCAAAAATAGGTTCAACATTGGTGACCTTTCTAGTTGATTTTAGTAATGAAATATGGTAGCCAAATATAAAATTTGCTTATTAAATACAAAAGACCTGAGAGTGCAATCTAGGTTAATTGTTTCTCAGGTAGCTGGAAGCAAACCCCTTTATTTATGAAATTTGAAGGGATGAAGTGTTGGAAGCATAAAAATTGGGGGGTGAATTAGTGTACAATATTTTGTTTCAAATCCACTTATCATTCATCAAATATTCAAACTAATCAAGAGATATAACAATGCATGATCAAACATTCATATGAGCATGAAGCAAGGAACATAACACATGAACACAAGATATATGTGGGAAAAAATCATAGGGAATAAAACCCATTAAAACACCACTTATAATACTATCCTATAATCAATGAATCAATATTTAGTGAGGCACCAACCCCACAAGGAGAACTAATCCCTCACTAATCAAGGACCAACTCAATTAGTCCTTTAACAAAATCTAACTTACAAGGAGGATCTAACCCTCTAAGTGACTTGGCACCAACCCAACCACTTCAATAACACTTATACAAGTTTCAACCTACAAGGTAGATCCCACTCCCTCTTGACTAAGCACCAACTCAACTAAGACAAACTTGTTCACCTCAAGACATCTTGTTTCTCAACTACTAGATGGTGACCTCTTCTTCAGCTCTATATCTTCTCTATCTAAAGTCCACTCACTATCATACACCTAGAACACACCTATAATGTATCTTGATATTCTATTAATAATCAATCAACTCATTCATCTCTTCTCAAACTTCTACCCCTCTCAAAATAGCCTCTAGGATTTTTTTCTCAAACATGCCTCTTATTAGGATTATTAGGTCAAGTGACCTTGATAATCATACTCAGAGATTATAATGGATGTTCATGACTAATCCTCTACTCCCCTTTTATTTTCTACATGGCCTACTTCTACTCCTCCAATATTTCTTTTCTTCTCTTACTCTCACTTTCTCTTAACTAGCCCAAATAGGCCTATTATGCCTTGTATTTATACTTGACTCTTGGTCTCACCCACCTTGGTCAACCAAACACCTTTCCAAAATTGGATCACCCTTGGAATAGTTAAATACACACATTTCATAAGTGAAACACTCACTACATAGGTTATTCATTACTCATAAATGCCAAAACCCCATTAGGCCTAATAGAGACCTAATGAAATTAGGTCTTCTCAAGGCACACATTAAACTTAGACAATATTAGAACATATTTTGCCTCCACCAATGCATGAAACACTTAAAATAAACCTAAAATAAACCCCTTATAACATTCATATATGTCCATACCACCTTTTATCTTATATCTGAAGCATCCAACCAAATATCCCATAAAATAATGTCATAAAATAGTATGAATAGAACTTTAATGACCTAATAGTCATCACCATGTCCATTGGACATCACCAAATAGGGAAAAAGACCTCAAATACACTCTTACAACATGACCACTCAACATTATCTAACTACTCCAAAACCTAGTCATAAACAATTGACTCTACACACTTGTATAGGGACTTATAATTAGGAAAAATACATTAACATGAACCTTTGAGACCTCAATAACATCTTAAAAAGTAATTTATTCTTAAAATCTAGAAAAAACACTCTAAACACATCTCTACTAGATGACTACATATAATTTCCAACAAGCCTATCAACACAGTCATAATGAATGCTATTTATAACTCTTGTAAGGACATTTAAAAGAATATCATGCAAATTAATAGTTAATTTTTCATCTATATAACATCATAAAATATATATATCATTGGTTTTAGTTTTGATAATTGGTATTACATACCAATTTTTGAAGTTACTCTTTCATAATTCTAACACAACCAGACAAGCTATTTTGGCTTCTATATCTCAAATCCTTAAAGTGACTCTAAACCTTCCATAAAGAATTTATAGGTCAAATAGGTCTTAAAAAATTAATATTCATAATATGCTTAAGATAAGTGTATAGGTCTTCCAACTCACCATTCTCACTTACTCAAAATTGTTATTATACCTTGAGAGCTAATCATGGTGAATATGACTTCCAACACCTATGTAGGCATAGTCAATAAGTATTGATGCATGAATGTGATCCTTATAGATCCTTATCACATCTAAAAATAAAAATATATAGAGTTATAATATCAAATGTGGAATAAATAGACTAATATCTAAACCTTGCTTGTTCACTATCTTAACTTACTTCGACATATCATTTTGTGAACACCATTTTCAATATTTTCAATGAACTAAAAAACATCTAACCAATATACTCATGAGATATAGGTATTGAAAAACAAACTCAATAAATTTTATCCATTCCTAATCCACTACAACTCATCCCTAAACACATTCTTACTTTGATTTTTTTCTCACTGTCTTCACTATTAGCACAATTTAGTAAAAGGTCAACTTGAGTGACCAAAATAGTTGATACAAAGGCTAAAAATCACACAAATAACACCATGGACATAAAAAATGAGTATATATATTCTCCATTCATCCATTTTCATACTTGATATAATGAAACTTTTGTCTTCTATATCAACTTAAGCACAAACAAGCATTTTCTAGTATATTTCACTCATTGTCTTGACATACCACTACCACTTGGAGATGCCTGAGGGATTCCTCTACCACCTCTATTCATAAAAATATACTTACCAATACATTTTGGGCCAATTCCAACAAGATTTTTTTTATCAAGTCATTATGATGGTTTTAGACCTATTCTGTTGTTAATGATTGTTCATATAGTATTTCCCCTCAAATGATAAACTAATTTCTAAATCTCTTAGCTAGGATCCTTACCCATCTCTCCTCAAAGGCTAAGGATACCATGTAGAGTTTACACATGCTAATGAGCATAATAAAAACCTTCTCAAGCTTGGAGACCTTATTTTGTGAGCTCGAGAGATCTTTTTATCTCATCAGTAGATGACATCTTCTTATAGAAAACCTATGACAGTAGGTAGGGGCCGAATGGATATGGCTTCAATATCACTTCAAACTTCAATATTTAAAATAAAGATTACAATATTTATTTTCATGTTTTTTGATTTACAAGATCCTGATTAGGTAAGTGAAGAACATACACCTTATAAGAATCAATAGACTTACTAGGACTTCTAATGAATTCTAGTGCCTAATACTAAACACACAACCTTAATTTATAGAAAGAGAGAGGTCTTTCCAAGAATATTTACCTGGGTGGTGTCTATCTCATCATTGGTTTACAAAAGTAGATTCTTTCTTATCATTAAAGGCTGAAAGATGCATTTGATCCGATAGAAGATTCCTCCATAGATGGTTGTGGGTCCAATGTGGTTCTCTTTGTTTTAAATCTTGAAGTTTAAAGTAATATTGAAGGCATAGCCATTCAACTCTGCTTACTATTGTGAGTTTTTAATAAGAATCTATCATCTACTGATGAGATAAAAATATTGGTATCAGAGCCACCTATCCTTCCATTAATCCATCTATCATCAAGATTGATATACTATAAGTCTATTTTCATTTTCCAAGTAAACTTTTAAGATTATTTCTTGCTTTATGATCTATCTTTGGGTATAATTTCATTGAGTCTTTTCCCATCTATATCATTTACTTCTAGGGCCTTTTATCTCTGCAAACTTTACCCTTACCAGATAGTCCTAGCTTTAAAATTTTTCTTAAGTTGAAAATGGAATTTGAAAAGGCTATCTATTGCTGATGGTTATGAAATCTTGAATGAAGCCACTTTGGAAGGATCTTATTAGATCCCACCTATTGTTCTTGACTAGATCCCTAAAAATCTTGAGATTGAAGTCACTAAAAATCAATTAGAAGGATATTTTTAGTTGTATAAACCTTCGGATGTAAAATCTAAGAATGTCTACAAAATATCTAAGTTAATTAAGTCTAAGGTTGTTTACAACACTACTTTTATGTCTCTTGTTCATCTTCTTATTAAGTCTATAAAACTTGCATTAACATATAAACCAGGAAAGTCATTTTAGACAAGTCTTCTTCCATTACTACCTCCTGAAGAAATAGAGTATATAAGATCTCATAAAGATGTAAAGTTTGTTTATTTTGGACTAATCCATGTATATATTACTCCTCTTATACCTAGTAATATAAAACCAATTATGTATATATCTCTATGTAATAATCATCAAACTAGTTTTATACATGCCTACCAGTTGTTGAGCATTTCTAAATTAAATGATGGTGTTTTATGTTATGAACATGTCCAAAATTGGTCTATCATTATTTGTGATAAAGGTTTTCAAGAAGTAAAAATGGTTCCTTATATTGTTGGGGAATATTTTATTCTATCTATGGTCTTGATATGTTTGGAGAATTTAAATATGCCTTTGTAAACATTACAATTTTATATAGTGTGACAAATACCAATCATCCAAAAATTCTAGAAAATCTGCCATATGCTAGAAGGCTTAGTGGTACAGTCCAACTCTAGAAAGGTCATATAGCATCCATAGACATACCCCCATCATATAAATTGGATTGGTTAAAACCTATAGCTCCCAAAATGAAAGAAAAATCAAATATTTATGATACAGATGGCCGATCTATAAATATCCTCTCAAGATCTCTTTCATTTAATTATTTTGAATCTAGATCTCCTCTCCTAGGAAGAGTGAAGCATCTACATCTTCTTGAAGAATTATTCGTAAAGGAGAAATATTATTTGAAGATGAACCTATAAATTAGGGTCCAAACCCTAATGATCTACCTCACACTTTTA
The DNA here is from genome assembly GCA_037957365.1 of Torreya grandis. Taxonomy (NCBI): domain Eukaryota; kingdom Viridiplantae; phylum Streptophyta; class Pinopsida; order Cupressales; family Taxaceae; genus Torreya; species Torreya grandis. Next base: position 701,358 of record JARHVA010003861.1, read on the forward strand.
TGAGTCTTCCTAGAGAAAAAACTGTTGAATTTTATATAGAAGATAAACTCACTATGTATAAAGGAGGAAGATGTAAAGTATTCAAAAAAAACTTTTAGTTATTTTTCATTTAATTTCCAACCTATGAGAATTGATCCATAACCATCCAATGAATTCAAGCATAGAAATTATGTTTCTAGGTTCGATTCCCATCTTTCAATTTTTTTTGATGATTTATGTAAAGATGTTTTGTATATAAGAAATTATTTGTCTAGAATTATTATTATTTAAGAGCATGCTCATCATATCAGGCAAACCTATAATGAAATTTAGAGATATACAGACCAGACCTTGAATTGTGTACACCCTACTTTAGACAAGGTCAATACAATCCATCAATATCTTACAGTCTTCGATAATCAGTTAAATGATATTGACTCTGAGTTATCTTCTCTAGAACCTAGTCTAGATTGCCTTGTTGCAGAAGAAAAGAAAGACAAGGTCAAATTTGAGGAAGTAAAAGAAGTAGAGATACCTTTGTCTACCAACTTATGGAACCTCCTTTATTAATTTTGGTAGTAGCTTTCATCCATCTAAAAATCCAAATTCCCCAACTACTAGTATCATGCAAAGGATCCAAATCCTATTACAACCATGGTTTCTCAATATAGATGATATCTTAAATCATTTGAATGAAATATATACCTAGTGTAATTCAATGAGAGTCATTTGTGTTGTTATAAATTTTGATCCTCCTATGACTACTAAATTTGCATCTAAGTATTTATGGGGAGTTACTCAAAAATGGTGGAATTCCATAGCTAAACAAGAACAGACACTTTGTGTACATAGATAGCCTGATCCTCTTGCTATTTTATATCATATGTTAATTAACGAGTTTGCTCCACTTGAAGGAAACATAGATATTGAAAGCAACAAATGGATTATGAAGCTATAGTTGTGTGATTTAAAATAGTTTGAGTAATATGCTAAGTAATTTACATCTTTGGACTATGAAGCTAAATGCTTTAATGCTAACTCTATTAAAATTAAATTTCTTGAGTCCCTACCTTATCATCTAATTGATAAAGTCATCTAGTATATTGATATCAAAGGTCTCACTATATCAACCATGTCCTTATTTGATGTCATTGATTTTCCACACCAATAAGCTATATAACTTGTTTCTAACACCATAACTATCCATAAGCTTAGTAAGCACTAATAATCTCACATTGATCTAATTTTTCTTGAAACTACACCATTTGGATGTCCATAGTTTGTTTCTCCCAAAAAATATCAAAAGCAATGCTAAACATGTCTCACTTTCAAATTCCATTCTTTTCCTCACCACTATTTTTATGCTCCACCACACTATTTCCTTCATAAAATCTGCACTCCGCACCCATCTTCCAATAAAACTATCTGCTATATTTGTAAAAAGCTTGGCCATTTTGCTCCTTAATGCTCTTCTAAAAATCTTGCTATTAAAGCTATTTATTCTACTAATGCAACACCATGGTGGGATCTTATTGATGAACAAAAAGATTTGTATGACAAAGAGGATATTTTTAAACCCATTTTTGAATAAGTCTCTGATGATGATAATGATGATCTCCAAGATGAAATAGACTTGGAATCTTTAGTAGATGACCTAGAAAAACCCCTTATAAATATGTAGAGACATTGGAACTGATCTGATAGATCCATATTTCCAAGAGAAGATCTACAATAAGAAGCATGGGGACAAATGTCTTATGGTCATCATGAAAATGAATAATATCCTTAAAAGGATATAAGAAGAAATAATTAAGGTAGACAACTTAATATGCCTTACATGCCACCATTTGTAAATAAACCTGTAAATATTCCTATGCATTTTATTATTTCTTTCAGACCAAGTGAATCTTGGATTAGGAATAGGTTTACATCTAAATAATATCATCTATAAATCCAATCTCCAAGGTTTGATGAAGAATTTTGTATATGTTTTAATAAGTCTGATCCATTCTTAAATTTTGATCAACAACAAGAAGCAGTAGAAGAAATTCTTGAAGAATTTTATACTTGTCCAAATGAAGGTGAATGTTGCAAAACATTTATTCAAAAATAATAACTAGAAGAAGAAGAATCTACTCCTATTTAAATTCTAGATTCCTCTAAGCATAAATTGGTATGTATTTACCCACATTAGAAGATCCATAACTAGTTTATTTGACTCAATTACTAAATGGAGTATTTGCTCAGTTCATCACCATAAAAATAAATTGAAGATTAGTTGATGATCAAGTTGATACTAGTGCATCTCTTTCTTTTGTTAATCCTCCTCTGATAAAATATTGGTAGAAATTAAAAGAGTCACAGTCCTATAAAAGTCTGGATGTCCAAGGTAATATTTTTACCTATAACCTATATAAACATCAACAACCATTCAGAATCTAAGACAAATTTTTTACTTATGATTTCTTTGCCCATGAAAAAATTCCTATGGATATCTTATTAGGAAGAGCTTTTATTGATAGATATTCACCCTATGGGTCTACTCCCAAAAGTGTTCTCTCTACCATTAATAATGAAATAATAAGAATTCCTAGATTGGTTTATGCTATATAATAGTTTCCAAGCTCAATGAGCCAAAGCCTTGATACTGAAGTGCTTCAGGCCGTAGAAACCATAGGGTTACAAATCATAGAAAATATATGTTTTGATAATCCCCAAAAATTTTGGGAAAAATCTATGCCAATTATGTAAATTAAGATCCAAGAAGGGAAAAGAATGAAAATAGGGGAAAGGATCCCTATACCAATGGAAAAATAGATTAAAGAACTTCAAGAAAATGGTTTTATTATGAAATCTACCTCTTCTTATTGTTGTTATGCTTTTATGGTGAATAAATATTCTAAACAAAAGAGGGGAAAGAAAAGAATGGTCATAAATTATAGACCATTGGATGCCCTAACAGAACCATATCCATATCCAATACTAGACAAATCCTATTTTCTTGAGAAAGTTTCAAAGTGTAAGTATTTCTCTCAATTTAACTACAAATTAGGATTTTATCAAATAAGAATCAAAGAATCTGATTGTGAGAAAATTGCTTTCAATTTTCCCTTTGGCCACTTCTAATGGACAGTCATGCCCTTTGGATTAATGAATGCTCTTGCATATTATCAAGCATATATGGATGGCATATTTAAAGGAACATCAAAATTACTTTGTGTGTACATAAATGATATTCTTATTTTTAGTATGAATCTTGAAGATCATTTACAACATCTTCAAACATTTTATGATATGTAAAGCTGGTATTATTCTTTTAGACATGAAAATATAGCTCTGCAAAATGGAATGTAACTTTTCGAGAATGGTACTTCAAAATTCAAAATTATAGGTTCAACCTCATATAAAAGAAAAGATTGCTAAATTCCTTGACATTATGGACAAGCCCAAGCTTCAAGAATTTTTAGGAATGCTTAATTATCTTAATAGTTTTTATCAAGATGCAAGGGTAGACAAATTCATTCTACAAGAGTTATTGAAGAAAAGGAATATTTTTAGATGGAATTATAAATATACTTAGGCTATTCAAAAAATCAAGACCAATGTACAGAATTTGCTTGATTTATATATTCCCAATTCTAACAATTTCATTGTATATACAGATGCTTCTCATCATGTTTAGGGTGGTATATTAGTCTATATTTATAAAGATCAAGAATATGTTTGTGATTTTTCTAGTGATGTGTTAAGTGAAGATGTTTTAAAATGGATTTATTCATATAAAGAAATCTATGCTATTAAAAAATGTCTTGAAAAGTTTAGTTTGAAAATAATGCATCTGCCCCACTTTATCATCAGGACAAATTACACAAGATTTTTGACTTTTAAAGAAAAGGATCATAGTAGAAAATATGGTATAGACAAATACATCAGATGGAAAGATTATTTTAATCAATTTGATTATACTATAGAATATATCTAGGGTAAAAAGAATGTGGTTGATGACTAATTAAGCTAACAACATCCTCTTTCCATGATGCAACAACTTGACGCAGGATTTAATCTAACAAGTATACTCAATAAAAGTTTTTTTGAAGTTAATGTGGTCTATAGGGAGAAATTATACAACATGGTTTGAATGAGGCCTATCTCAGATCTAGAGTAGTCTCCATGATACTCCGAAGTACAAGAGTCACAAACATTTCTATAGATAGAAATCATGGACAAATTTATATTCATTGATTAAACAATAATATTCAATTAATCCATTTGTGTGACCTAGCTAGAATACGTAATCATAACTGGGCTATCAAGATGGGTAATCAAATATTCCATGATAATAATTGGGCATATGCTTTTATATGAGACTTAGGACCTACTACAATAAATCTAGAAGATGCTTTGGATGAAGAAATGATTATTCATATAATCATTAGAAGACACCTAGCATGGGAATCATAAATTTCTATATAAGCTATCCATGTAGTACTAGACAATGGTCCCCAATGTATTATCCATCAAACTTTCTAGTATAGATATTATTTTCATCCAATCTCAATTGATGACTTGGTGACTGAAGCAGAAGCAACATTGGACCCACAACCATCTATGGAAGAATATTCCATCTGATAAAATGAATATTTTAGCTTTTAATGATAAGAAATAATCTAATTTTGTAAAGCAATGATGAGATATACACTACCTAGGCAAAGATTCCAAGTAGGACCTCTCTCTTGCTATAAATTAAGGTTGTGTGTTTAGTATTAGGCACCAAAATTCATCAGAAGTCATAGTAAGTCTATTGAGTCTTGTAAGGTGTTTGATATTCACTTGCCTAATTAGGATCCTACAAATAAAAAACATTGAAAATAAATATTGTAATCTCTATTGTAAATCTTGAAGTTTTAAGTAATATTGAAGTTGTAGCCATTTGGGTGGTCCCTACCTATTGTCATAGGTTTTTTATAAGAAGCTACCAACTTTCAAAACACTATTTCATGATTTTTTTCACCTTAGGACCTAAAAATTCATAATAATTCTTGAAATAACCTATCTCACCTCAATCCATGCTTATATTATCTTATGAGCCTCTAAAACTGATCATGACACCTCATTCTTCCACCTAAGGTCTTAAGGTAAGGTCTATGAGAATACCACCAATGAAGGACTTACATATTTATATAATTTTAAGAGTCTTGTGACTAACTCAAAACCTCTCTCACATGATATAACACTTAGTTTCATAGATTCAAGTCCATACATAACCATATCATCACCATCGTACCTCTTTAAGCCATGTCCATGCTTAATAACTTAGTCTATTCACACAAACTTACTAGGTACTATACCTATTTGAAACCTTCATTCCACTTTAGTTGTACTTTAAGACTCATTATCATGCCAAACAACCTCATGCCATGCTCACATATTAGCACACATCTTCTCACCAGCCTCAACTCACTTATTTCACTAGGTTTCACTATGCATTCCTTTAGCAAAACAAGATCATGTTTTACAAAACACCTTATATCTTCACAAGTTCACTTCTGATACATCAATGAAAACATTCATTCCACAAACACAACAAATAGGAACATACCTTGACAATATCCCCCTTTGTCATTGATGGAAAACATTCTAGTAAAGTAGATCAATCTCATCTCTCTAAGTTAAACTTTCTCCCAATCAGTTTTTTCTTCCATTTTGAAATTACTAACAAAGGGTCATATACACTCTCACAAGGTCATCCACACATAACCCACTAATCCTTGGACCTGACCACTCATAGAATAAGTAAGGTCCCCCTTTGTCCTTACATACTTATCTTCAAGATTCTCAAGAGACTTGAGTTAGCTACCCCTAAATCCATACTCCACCTAGATCATGTCATTTGAAACCATAAACCAACTATTTACAACAAATACATACAAGAATACCATAACTTTAATGAATATAACTTCACCCATACATGAATTTCCAATAATGACTAGCACATTTTATGCAACTGTCCTTCTAGGGTCCACATGGCCTTCTCCAAAAGTCATTAACCCTTCTCACATGAAGATAAAAACCATTATTAACTTTTGAAGGAAACACAAGATCTTGTGAAGTTTCTAATCCATCTCTAACTATGATCATAAGGGTTCATAAGTCTTGACACCACTATTAACAATTCTTTGGAGCAATTTAGGAAAAACATCCAACTAACACAAATAACTTACCTTTCAATTATTTGAATAGTAAGAACACACTTAATACAACTTGTCTCACTCTTAGACACAATTGTATACCATGGATCACATGAACAAATAATCATTACCTTTAATACCATTGGTCTCGTAGACCAATCTTCAACTCTCACACCCCTATTTTGATTTTGGCTTATTACACATCACCTTGAGCTCACACATGTATTACAAGCATGATGCCTTCTAAAGAAAATATTAAACTCATTCTATCTAGTGTTCACTAAGATTAATAGGCCATAACAAAGTCATTTACCTTATGAACATACACCTTAGAGTTTATAGTCATGAAGATTAGAAACCCTCATACCTCTATCTTTTGAGTCCTAATCATGTTCTTAATTACTAGGATTAATCTGACCATACACAAATTGTCTACATGATCAATATGAATTCAATAACAACTTCATTCACTTTAAACAACTAACCTAGGTGACAAAAAGCACCAAACAACTCCACAAGTTGTTTTTGTCAATCAAAATCAAAGTTCTTCAAACACAATCAACTACCATGATGATTATCTTTCACAAAATCATGTTTACAAATCTGATCCAATGCATGGCTCAAGTCTTCAAGGAGTTAACAATACCATATAACACTTATAACACCATTTCAAGTGCATTAGAAAGGATCTAAACCCTCTTAGACAAATCCATGTTCACATGATAAAACACAATCAACAAAAACCAAATTTGACTTGTAATAAATGCACCTATATATACTTTAAAAGCACATTTCCACCTATAGGATGATCATCATGGAGTTTACTATAACTTTTCCTTTTACACCATCTTGATCTTACCTCTTCCATGTATTCTATAAGCACTTACTTGATCTTAGATTCATTATTCTCATACATAGTCAGTTTGAATTTTAACTCTAATTGTCATGATTTTGAATCTCCAACAAATATCTCATGAGGCAAAAGTTTGACAACCTCTAGCATGTCACTACACATAGTACCAACTTTGGAAGCTCATAACTTGAGCTAGAGAATACATCAAGCCACCAATTTTGTAGGGAAGGATCTTAGAATTATGGAAAACATCTTCATGAAATCTTTTGACCAAAGTTGAATTTCTAGGTACGTGTAATAAATACATAAATATACTGGTCTCTTCATACTTACAAGATGTTCAATGATGATCTAGTTTCTTTTAAGCTAGAATGGCACTTTTTCTCTCTCCAATGGATCATGAGAAACACTAAAACCTCATAAATGAATCTAGGGAACCTTCAAAACATACTCTATCACCTAAATGACCTATAAACACTCTTTACACCTAAACATAACAAAATAATCTTCCTAAATATTTGAAACATCTGACACATGCTCCCCTATTACCATGCACACCTTACTTTACTTGAATTTTACAAATTTGATCAATCTCTTGAAACCATCATCCATATTGAGATGTAACTTGTAGACCATCTTGGAATACCTTTGATGACCTCCATAATAGTTTCAAACAAATAAAATAATTTAACCTATCTTCCCATTATCTCATCATGCATCCCTCTATGCAAACCTCAATCATGACCTAGATCATGCAAAAAACTAGACTTATTAGCTATTTCAAATTCTCTCTTTCTATATTGAGACTGATGAAAATACCTTCTTGTCATGTAACATCTAAAAAGACTCAAAAAACATCCACCATGATTTCTTATTTCACACACTAATAAACATACATATCTTCACTATCATAAGTTTAGTCATCTTGTGCTTTTAGGATCACCTTCAAGCTATCAAACCTCATTTAAAGGACCTACTCTGATACCAATTTTTGGAATCACAAAAATTTATAGGGGTGGGGGGTGAATAATTTTACAATCTTATCTTTCAAATCTAATTATCATTCATTAATCATTCAAACTAATCAAGAGATATAACAATGAATGATCAACCATTCATATGATCATGAAGCAAGGAACATAACATATGAACTCAAGAGATATGTGGGAAATCCTTATGGGTTATAAAACACATTGAAACACTACTTGGACTACTATCTTATAAGTAATTAATCAACATTTAGTGAGGCACCAACCCCATAAGGAGAACTAACCCCTCACTAGTCAAGCACAAATTCAACTAGTCCTTTAGCAAGCTCCAACTTACAAGGAGGCTCCAACCACCTAAGTGACTTATAACTAGACCAACCAATTTAATAACACTTATAAAATCTTCAAAATACAATGAATATCCCATTCCTTATTGACTAAGAACCAAATCATCAGATAAAAACTTGATCACATCAAGACATCTTATTGCTCAACTAATAGATGGTGACCTCTTCTTTAGGTATCTATCTTCTTTATCTAAAGTTCATTAACTATAATAAAAATATAACACACCTATGATGTATCTTTATAGTCTATAAATAGGAAGTCAACTCATTCAACTCTTCTCAACCTTCTACCCCTCTCAAAATAACCTTTAGGCTTCTTTGCTCAAACATGCCTCTTATGAGGCTTATTAGGTCAACTAACCTTATTCATCATATGTATAACTTATGATGGATGTTCATGAATAATACTCTACTCCCCTTTGATGTTTTACATGTTCTACTTCTTCTCCTCCAAGATCTCTTTTCTTCACTTGCTCTCACTTTCTCTTAACTAACCCAAATAGGCCTATTATGCCTTATATTTATACTTGACTCTTGATCTCAACCACCTTTGTTGGTAAAACACATTTATAGAATTGGATCACCCTTTGAATATGTAAATACACATGTTTCATAAGTTAAACACTCACTACATGGGGGTTGGTCATTAATCATAAAGGCCAAAACCCCATTAGGTCTAATAAAGACCTAATGTAATTTGGTCTTCTCAAGGCACACATTACACGTAGACCATATTAGAACATATTAAGCCTCTAGAGATACATGAAACACATAACATAAACCTCAATAATTTTTTTTATAAAATTCATATATGTCTGTACCACCTTTTAACTTATATCACTCCTTGAACCACACTATTACATCTACTTGCCATTAGCCCTTTAAACATTAAAAAATTCTACCTTGAATTTTGAAGCATACAAACAAATATACCACACAAACAAGTCCTAAAATAATATGAAAATAACATTAATGACTTAATTTTCATCACCATGTCCATTTTACATAACCAAATATGGAAAAATACCTCAAACACACTCTTGTAACATGACCACTCAAAACTATCTAACTACTCCAAAACCCAATCATAAATAATTGAATATACACACTTTCATAGGGACTTATCATGAGTAAACAAAAATTAATATGAACCTCTGAGACATCCATAAAAACTTCACAAGTAATGTATTATTCAAATCTAGACAAAACACTCCAAACACATCTTTGCTAGATGACTATACATAACTACTACCAAGCCTATCAACATAGTCATAATGAATGCTATTTGTAACTCCTGTAAGGAAATGTAAAAGAATATAATTCATATTAATATTTCATTTGATATATATATATATATATATATATATATATATATAAATAACTATCCAATGAATATATCATTGGTTTTCATGTCAATCATTAGTCTTAAAGACCAATTTGTTAAGCTACTCTTTCACAGTTCTAACATAGCTAGACAAGCCATTTTGGCTTATATATCTCAACTCCTTAAAGTGACTCTAAACATTACATAAATAATGTATAGTTAAAATATGTCTTATAAAATAAAATCATATTCATTATATAATTTATCGAAGTGTGGAGATGATCCAACTCACCATTCTCACTTACCCAGAACCACTAGTCTACCTTGAGAACTAGTCATGGTGAACATGACTTCCAACACCTATATAAACATAGTAAATAAGTCATAATGCATAAATTAAATCATTATATATACTTATAAAATATTCAAACATAAATATATAGATGTTTAATATCAAATTTGAAATATATAGACCAATATCTGAACCTTACTCCTTTACTATCTTAACTCACTCAGATAGATCATTTTGTGAACACCATTTTCAACATTTTAAATGAACTCTAAAACATGTAACCAATATAATAATGAGTTATAGGTATTTAAAAACAACATAAATAAATTATATCCATTCCTAATCCACTTCAACTCATCCCTAAACACATTCTCCCTCTGACTAGTTTTTCTCACTGTCTTCACTATTAGCCCAATTTAGTGATAGGTCAACTTGAGTAACCAAAATATTTGACATATAGGCTATAAATTTCAAAAATAACACCATGGACATAAATAATGTATCTCTATCTTATAAATCCATCCATTTTCATACTTGGTCCAATGCAACTTTTGTCTTCTATATACACTTCTTTAGAAATAAGCATTTTCTTGTAGGTTTCACTCACTATCTTAACAAACCACTACTACATGTAGATGCATGAGGGAGTCCTCTACCACATAAAATTATAAAAATATACTTATAAATCCATTCTATGCCATTTCCAACAATATTTTATTTATTTAGTCATTATGAGGGTTTAAGGAGGGTTTTAGACCTATTCTTGGTATTCACAATTGTTCATACAATATTACCCCTCCAAGGTCAAACTAATGCCTAGAGATATTATCCAGGATCCTTCCTCATATCTCCTCAAAGGATAAATATACCATGTAGTGTTTACACGTGCCAATGAGCATAATAAAAACCTTTTCGAGCTTGGAGACCTTATTCTATGATTTTAAGACTTTTAAAACACTGTTTCATGATTTTCCTTCACCTCATGACCTAAAAATTCATGATAATTATTGAAACAACCTACCACACCTAAATCAATGATTATATTATCTTAAAAGCCTCAAAAATTTATCATGACACCTCATTCTGCCACTAGGGTCTTAAGGTAAGGTATATGAGAAGACCACTAATGAAGGACTTACCCCTTTAGCTCACTTTGAGAGTCATGCGACTGACTCAATAGATCTCTCACATTATATAACACTTAATTGCATATATTTAAGTCCATACATAACCATATCACCATCATCATCATACCTCTTCAAGCCATGTCCATACATAATAACTTAGTCTATTCACACAAACCTACTAGGGACCATACCTCTTTGAGACCTCCCTGCCACTGTAAATGCACTCTAAGATTAATTATCATGCCATTCTCACCTACTACCACATATCTTCTCACAATCCTAAACTCACTTATTTCACCAGGCTTTACTATGCATTCCTTTACCAAAACAAGATTAGGTTTCAAAAAATACCATGTATCTTAACAAGATCACATATAAGACATTAATGGCACTCAGTTTACATCAATTACATAAACACAACAATTTTGAATGGGTAACATAACACAAAAAATTTCACCAATGCTATCCAATCCACGTTTTTGCAATATAACATATAATGAACACAAAGCAAGTAATCAACTAAATAGTAAATGTTAACTAAGTGGTCATCTTAAGTGTTTTTATATTATTATAAAGTGTTATTTTAAGTGTGATAGGAAAGTTGGATAAAAATAGGGAACTAAAAATCAATTTATGGATGGTTTTATGATGTTTAGGCTAAAATGGATCTGTGTTAGCAATGGTACTAGCTTGGTATTGGGGTTTACCCCCTCACTTCATAATCTTGCAATAAAAAGGGTATTAGGTGCTTTGCCAATATATACCATTAATCATGTGTATATAATTGGATATAAAACCAAGTTAGCTTCCCCTTGGGAAGATAAATATTAAATGCATTTTGAATATTATGTGATTTGGTAATATGTGTAAAAAGAGAAAAAATAGTGAAACTAAATAGTATATTGAAAAATCACCTAATTAGACTATGTGATCTAATCTAATCATGAAAAATAATTGAAAATTAAAGTGTGAATTAATTACTATCACATAGTTATTAATTCCCCAAGTTAAAAATGGTATATAGTTAGTCGAGATAAAATTGTATGCAAACATTATAGAACAAAGTCAATATGGTTACTACTATTCTATAGAAGTGAGAGTCCTTAAAAACTAAGTTAACTAGGTTGACTTAGTCTTGTAGATAGAAGATAGGATACAAAACTAAGTTGACCAAGTTGACTTAGTTTATTTTAGGATTTTAGTTTTGAAGACTGCAAACTTGTACAAAATAGAATTATAATAAAGTACTAAATTTACTGAGAGAGAAAGAAGGGAACCTTGATTAGTTGGAAGACGCTGAGGATTGAAAATTTTCTATCAAAGTGATTTTAAGGACAATTTCAAATTCTACCAACTATGTTAACTAGGTTGACCTATTTCTATAAAATTCTATTTGTTGAAGCATGTTAAGATGACTAAGTCAATCTGATCAACTTAGTTTGTTATTTTGGACACTGATTGGAAGATTAAGTTAACCTATTTAACATAGTATATTATTTGGGACTAAATAAGAGTACTATGTCGAACATCTCAATTGAGTAATTTGTATCTAATGAAGACCTACATAGAAAGAATAGAGTTGTTTTGGTGTGGTTATGTGTTAAACATATAAATAGAACTTAGAAATATACCAGCATGATTGACCTAGTATCAAAAATATAATAATATAATATAAATGAAAAGCATGAAATAAAACCTAATAGGGTTAGATTCACTTTGGGTTCACCATAATATATACAATGGGAAATGAATTAGATATACAAATCAATCCTAGTTCAGAAAAAATAGATCTTACTTACACTTCTAATTGGGGATACATTAGATAATCAGGGTCATGACCAATATGGATCTGCTAGACCTAGCCAAGTTATATCTTACCATAGTAATATCACTAGGGAAGGTTCCAAATCTTTCAGTCAATCAAAACTATGAAATAAACCTAAATAGGTCCTATGTTTTCATATTCACTATACTACTAATAAGTAAAGCAAAACCTAATCTAGTGCTCACCAAATCTTATGGCACAATATGAGGGTTAGTAAACATAAAATTAAACATGAATAAGATAATCCTTATTAATCTATGTATAGGTAAAACCTTAATGCATGGAGATAGATAATATTATTAAAAATCCATTATTTATGCTTCTTCTATCTATTAAAGAGAGAAACAAAGTTAAAGATAATTACTTGGAAAATGAACTTGTAAAGATTCAATCTCTCCCTTGGCTAAAGGTACTTTAAAATATGTTTTTTTGGTTTTTAATGATCACTAAGAAAGGCCAAATCATCCAAAACTTCTTTGGAAGACTAGATTCTTCTCTAAGTAGAAACCCTAAGCTAAGAATCTTCAAGTAGAATGGTAGAAGAACATATTATAAAGAAGCATAAATGAATAATAAATATTTCCTACTCTCTAAAAATGGTGAAATTAATGTGTTTATATAGTTGGATCTAACCCTAAACCCTTCCAAAATTTTTGGATGACAAGGTCAACTTGAGCGAATTAGTATATTAATTGACAAAAACTAACTAGGTCATGGACTAGGTCAGCCAGGGGCTGATCGAGACCCTAATAATTTTTTTCAATAAGAATACAAGGTTTATGTGGCTGAAATAGTCATTTAAACTATAAAAAAGGGGTTTAGGTTAGGTAAAGGGCTAATGAAGGTGGTAAAATACTAGAGGAATGTGTCAAATAGGAGGAAAATCTTAGGGGAATGTTTAAGGAGTTGTTTAGATTAATAACAAGTGTAAATAAGGGACAATAATCCTATCAAGCACTAATGGTCGTCCCACCACTTTCCTAGTGCACCTTTTAGGGTGTGCACTCAGATAGATTGAGTCTCGATGAGTTCCTACAAGATAGAAAGCAAAAATAATTGATAAAGTGTGAACAAATTATGTGCATATAATATGCACTTTCCCTTGCATAAAACTTCAAATTTGAGAAGTAACCTTAATATCTCTAAACAAGCATGAAATGTTTATTCAAGGTGATGAAAGCATGAGATGGTTTTTAAAGACACCTTAGAACCTATGACACCTTTTGACCAACCTTCTTTACACCATGACATGACTAGAATAGTATAAGATAAAGATAAATCATTACCTTAATTTTGTCAAATTCACCTTAAAATTTACTAATACGACTTTAGAAAACTATTTCAAGACCTCACAAGGCATGGAATGGGTTATTAACAAGGTTTTAATATTGAAACTAGTTCAGGTTTGTGTACAAAAAAGAGCTAAATACATAGACAAATATTTCAATACACAATAGTTATATTCTATATAGATTATTCATCTAGGACATTATAACTTTATAAGAATATAATTCTTATAATTATGGATATTATCTCTCCATCAAACTATCAGCTAAATCCCTATGGATAACTAACACTAACAAATAGACTATTAAATGAATATATTGTTATCACAATATATTCGAATAACTATATATTAACTAACTCACGAATATACTATGTACCTCTCTACAAATACTAAATGTAACTATTAATGTAAAAACTAATCCCTAACATTCCTCCCCTTAGTTTTTACATGGTGAAAAAACATTCACACTCTCACCTACAGTATGCCAACCCCTTGTGGCATGCCCTATTTTTCTCATGACCTTGATACAAATAAAGGCTCACTCTTTCTATGGTTTTAATCAGGTTTACCACAAAACTTGACATGAATAGGAACACATCTTTGGCTGATCCTAATTATTCATGTCAAGGTTTGTGGTATATTGTAAATTATTTGGGTCCATTGTCAAAAATTTGTCAAAATTCTCAAAAGTGTCAAAAAGAGTGAGCCTTTCTTTGTATCAAGGTCAATAAGAAAAATAGGGCATGCCACAAGGGGTTAGCATACTGTAGGTGAGAGTGTGAATGTTTTTGGGTTAGTGAACTTTGATACAAAGAAAGGCTCACTCTAATAATGAATGTTTTTGGGTGAGTGTAAATTATTTGGGTCCATTGTTAAAAATTTGTCAAAATTCTCAAAAGTGTCAAAAAGAGTGAGCCTTTCTTTGTATCAAGGTCAAAAGTGTCAATAATTTACAATATACCTGACCAATAAATATGATTTTGACACTTAGAACTTTTATGACTTGACTCTTTTGATGACATAACCTACTTGATATAAATATGAGATAGTAAAAATATTAACATCAACTTTCAATACAACAAAAAGCTACTATTTAAAAATTTGACCTATTAAGACTAACAATAAAAATAATTTTAATGCAAATAAAATTTTATAGGAACCTATTTCCTAAAAATAAATAAATGATAATAAATCACTCATTTATTGATAAATATGCTAATTACACATGACATTCCTTTTATGGAAGGAATAACTTCATATCGTGGGTCTCTTCAAGGGGGCAAATTCCTATTAAAGAAAGCTCTATTAAAAATAAATTCTTGGATGCCTAACACTAATCTATACCTATTTATTTATACTAATTATATCTATACAACTCCTTATTATTATGCATGTGGTACTAAAACATTATTTACTATTCTATTAGTTATTCTACTATTATACCCCTCTCTAGGTACATTACATTCCATTCCCCTTAAATATGTTTCACCCTCAAAATAGGATAAGAAATAAGAGGAGGACCAAATGAAGGCCAAACCAAAAAATAGGCTGAAGAATAGATAGAGGCATGTCTATGTGTCCTTTTCTACTTCTATTTCTTTTACTTGTGCTTGAATATGAATATGTACATCAACAAGGTGAACATGCACACTATAACTAAAGGTTTAAGTGCAATTTGAACCATAATGATAATATACTCAAATCAAGAGTAATGGGGGCTCAAAATAGTCATCCTAATGAATTAATTGAGGATATATGCCATTCCCCTTAGAATTTTTCTCTAAGGGATTTAAAGACTCAGTTCCTTGCGGTTTATGATTGTCGACTTGGGCTCATTGGGGGCCTACTCAAGCATGGTGATTTCTTAAATGGGATCATTTGGAACTTGTTGAGGTGCATCCAAAAGGGGATCAGTGTCTGGTTTATTGATGTCCTAAAGAGGTGGTATTATATTGGGATGCTAGAAAGAAGGTATCTTGGAGAGTGCCTAATTGATATGGTCTTTAGCAAGCTTGGCTAAGCCTCATGCTACCATCATGGATTGAGGTTGCCAAATTTGAACCTTTGCTCAAATATCATCTGGAATTCTATTGATGAAGCAATGGATGAATAATATAGTAGAGATGTCATTGGTTAATGTTTCAAACTCAGTCTGATATTCCCTAACAGTACCAATTTGTTGAAGTTAAGTTATTACACCAATGATATTACCATTAGATAAAATAGGAAGCTCTATGAGAACCATAAAAGTAGACATCAGTTTTAATAAAAAATGCATCCTTTATAATATGACCAATACAATATTATATATATATATATATATATATATATATATATATATATAATTTTATTGATAATCTAGAATGTATATATTGTACCAAAATGTTGATTACACACAAACACCAATTCCTGTTATGGAAAGAACAAATCCATATTGTAGGCCTCTTTGAGGGGGAAACCTCCTATTAGTGAAAGCTCTATTACAAATGCCTTCTTTTTTGATGCCTAACATTAACCTATACACATTTATTTATACTATTTCTCATCTATACAACTCTTTATTATCCATGTGGTACTAAAACATTATTCACTATTCTATTAGTTATTCTACTATTATACCCCTCTCTAAATACATTACAAAATTAAATAAAATCTAGACTCAAATTTCACTACGAACTTAAAGTTAATAAATATCATATAAATCAATGGACTCATTCAACATATGACTCAATATACTGACTATTATAATAAAAATATAATTAAACATAAGAAAAGACTTTAAATGACAAAAGTGACTCATTAAAATTAAAATAATGACTTAGCTAAAATATAAACTAACAATATTGATGATAAAATTAGTAGATGTGAAAGGTGGCTTACATGTAGAAAAGAAATGACATCACTGTGAGATTATCTTGTGTTGTTGGCTACAGATAAAATCTTGGCATAGCATTTATCTATCGAACTCAAACATTTTTTTATGAGAACACCCAACGCCACATTGGTGAGATCGAAGGAAGCCATGATCAGACTTTAATAAATGACCTTCTTTGATTCCATGTGACCAAAATTGAAATGTCACAAGACTAAGGAATATGATGTACACATTCTTGATTAGAGTATTAAAAATGATAATAGATTCGATGACTTTGCTCACATGAATCTAGATCACATAATTTTGTTCTTCTCTTTAATATTAACCAGATGAATCGATGTAGATGCATATAATGATTTATGAGTTGAGCATACCATGTTAAATATTCCACATAATGTAAAGCATTTAAATAATACAAAGACTAAGCCATGGCTTGTATGTGGCTAGGCATAATTGAATATTAGAATATCTTAGAACATGTTTGATAGAATGTCACATGGATTTGTATAAGTTAAAGCTATACAAAGCACAATTGAAAATTGACAAAGTAGAATGGTAGATCTGTTAGAAATGACAATCTTAATTGATTGCTTTAGAATAGACACATACAAGTCTATGTATTAGATCTAGAGACAATGAGCCAATACCAAGTGTAAGATTGTTTTGAAAGGCTCACAACATGAGAACTGTGAACAAACTTTTGGTGCAAAAATATTGTAAGTGATGGATTTAATAATGCTCATATTTTTAGTGTTCAAAATAGAAACCAAAACATTGATGCCTTTTACTTAGAGTACCTTATACAACCACACATAAGAAAAAATAGATTTGGGGAAAGAGTAAAAATTGTGGCATTGCCCCTATTACCATCTTATCCATCCATAACAATCAGAAAACTAGTATGGATTTGATACCAAATATTGAAACTAGTTCATGTCTGTATACAAAAAAGAGTTGAATACATAGATAAATATTTTAACACAAGAATTTTATTTTACACATATTATTCATTTGGGACATTAAAAATTTATAGTAATATCATTCCTATAATTATGGAGATTATCTCTCCATCAAACTCTCACCGAAATCCCTATGAATAACTCACACTAACAGATAGACTATTAAATGAATATATTATTATCATAACATATTTGAATAATCAAATACTAACTGACTCACAAACATACTATTTACCTCTCAGTAAATATTTAATGTAACTGCTAATATAAAAGCTAATCCCTCACATTTAAGACATGATAGGTCAATTTTTTTTATAGGGGTTGACCTTTTGAGTTGGGGGACAAAATTGGTCAACAATTTGGCAATTCATGGGGCTAGCATGCTTATAATGCTTACTAAACTAGTAGCATTGTCCTTTCATTGGGTAATGGAGTCACTTTCACTTAAAATCAGACCTAATTAGACCTTGACCAATACAAGAAATATATTTTGACCTCCAAACACATAAAATAAGAACAAAACACAAAGCAAAGGAAACAAGAAAACACATATGTGATAGCTAAGAACTTAGGGAAAATAAAACACAACATAAGCAA